>CM038220.1:96440858-97640858 GCA_021442155.1 Cymbidium sinense | reverse complement strand
GGTTTGATGTTAGTTTTGTTTTTTGATATATATTTTAGACTATATGTTAGGGTATATGCACGTAGAATGAATGGTAGGGCGATCTTAGTCTAACCATTATTTTTTGCAGGGGATTGTGCTTAAGAGGTGCTATCATAAATAAAAATATAAAAATACTTTTGCTTGCAGGTGTTTATATCCCTATGCATAATCCATAGGTCAGGTGGATTTAGTCACCCATGTGTGGGGTGATAAGTCCAATATACATGCATGGGATTTGATGATTTGTTTAGCTAACCTTTGTTTTGCACGTGTTAGCTATATTTACTTTTTCTTTTCATGTAAATTTGCAATTAGGATTTTAGAATGATTGTTATGGGGATTAGGATGAGCATTGATCATAAGATCATATCTTATGTACCATGTGAAGCCTTTGGAGCATCCACCTTCTAACCATCCAAAAGAAGGAACCAAAGAAGAAAGAAGGAAAGAAGAAGAAAGGAGAAATGAAGCTTGATGACCTCCATAACAATGAATTCCTTGCTTAATTATATTTAATTCATTTATAATCCGGGTTGTATAAGGGTAGAGCTCGGCTATCGAATTTATTTTTTGGGTTTGTGCGGTGGTGCCCAACCACAATGGCCTCTTATTATTTTACGATTAGCTTTATAAATTGATTGATGATTTATTTAGCTTGCGCATTAAATAACATCATTTTCCTAGTTTATTCCTTGCTTTATGTATGACCTGGATGTGGATTAGGCTCTTAGGATAAAATAAATTTTCTACCAAATCTAATAATTCAAATTAAAATAAACAACTCATAACCTCACCTAAAGCTTAGGTTTAAAATCAAAATAAAAAAATTATCAATCCTTTAGCTCGATGAGTATTCTTTTATAACATCATGCACAAATGCATCTTATCTCACTCTTGATTGGAGGGCTTCCACCTTTGCCAGAGAAACTTGGCTTGACCTGTGAGAGCCATAGTGGAAACACACCTCCTCCCTTCTCGCTGATTTTGGCCAATAACCTTATTTCTCATGCATTAGGCATAAAAATCCTATTAGCTTGAGTCAAAAATGATTATCTAAAAATGAAAATAAAAATAAAATCTGAATTGCATTAAATTTAGGTCATTTGAAGCATACCCTTACATGATCTAGTCTCTTTTGGGAGTGACTTAGTCTCTTTCAAATAAATAATACCTAATCCTACATATGACTACATGAATTTAAAATCATAGGAGGAGTTAGTTCCACCCCCCAAAGGAAGTAAGTCAAGTGGTTTGTCCTCTTATGGAGGCAAACCAAATACACATTTTTAGATTTAGATTTAGGTTTTTTGGCCTCAAAGCTCCCTAGATTTAGGTTTTGAGGTTGCTTTTCCCTTCTGTGGGCCATAGGCATAAATCCTCACCTCTTAGGCATCTCCACGGTCTTACATCGATGGATTATAAGCCCTAAATTTCTAATAAAAAATTCAACTCAAACAAACTAATTCATTTTCAAAAATATAAAGCCCAACCAAAGAATAATTTGGGAGGCCTACTATGATTCCTAGTATCTTAAGCATCCCCTACTTCTTCCCATTCGATTTTGATAAGAACTCTCTCTTTGATCGATCTCATATTCTTTTCCAAAATGAACCAATCGATTGATAGTCATATGCTATTGAAATATTTGGAGACAACGATCATTTGCCTTAATCGAGAGTATTCCTATGGAATCCCCATTCCTTAGGATGTAATTAACTATGAGGGCTTTCCCCTGTAGGGAACTTAACGAACCCGATTTAAAATAAACCCTGCTTTACTTTTTTATACAAAGTAGGGGAAGAATCTCTGGTATACATCGAAGACCCAATGTCCTTAGGAGTCCTTATTAAAGTGATCAAGTTCATTAAAGGGTAGTGACTTCTATCTTTCAAGATAGTATATTATTCCTTGATGACGTACCCGATCACCTAAATTATTACATCTGTGGATCTGTGTGACATCCCAAAAAAGATGAATTTCTATAATTATATTCTTGCCTTTCACCAACAAATTAAAGGTGACCATATACAAATAATCTATAGCTATTTTCACCACGAGTTTATTCCTATAGAATTTGGGAGTTTTGGAGCTATTTTTCATGTGTACTCTGTACTCTCATGAGTGTACACCCAATTTTTTTAATTTTTTTCAACTATAGGGATTGCCATATGTTTTGTACATGCTATTGTAAACTGTTTGGAGATATTTCATGAAAAATTTGGGAGTTTTTGGAACTATTTTTCATGTGTACACTCTGTACTCTTATGAGTGTACACCCCATTTTTTTAATTTTTTTCAACTATGGGGCTTGTCATATGATTTGTACATGCTATTGTAAGCTATTTGGAGATATTTTCTAAATAATTTTGGGGTTTTTGGAACTATTTTTCATGTGTATACTCTGTACTATCATGAGTGTACACCCTATTTTTTTTAATTTTTTTCAACTATGGGGCTTGTCATATATTTTGTACATGCTATTATAAGCTGTTTGGAGAAATTTCTTGGAGAATTTAAGGGTTTCTGAAACTATTTTCCATGTGTACACTCTGGGCCTTCATTGTGGAGATAATGTTCTCATTAATTCACTTTTCATTTTGAAGCTTAAAATGTCTAGAAAAAGGATAACTTCCATATGCCTACCAACCACCATTAGAGCCATGTTTGATTCTATTTCAGGCCACTTTACTGATGAAGTACTTATCATTTTAAGAAGTCTACATGTGCATCAATTCATTAGAATGCATGTAATTCAATAAGATTAGGCTGTCATCACTTCAATTATGTCATGCTAGAATGTAAAAAAGCAGACATTCTACATTAGTGGCCAATGCATTCCTTTCACCTTCGATGAAGTTGTATTAATTGTAGGGATGCCAAACAGAGAAGAGATGATCATATGGTAGAAATATCTACTTCCCAAGTCCAACTCAATTGATTTTAAGAATAAAATTGAGAAGTTGGATCGCTCGTTGACCGCAACACAGTTTGTGCAGTTGTACATACAATTTTTACTTTTGAATCTTTTTTATATATCATAATTATAGAGTGGCATTGGATTTGATCTCATATGCTAACGACATAGAGAGATTTGTTGATTATAATTGGCCAGAAGCCAACTAGAGCTTCTTGGTTTCATAGTTTGATGGTATTACATCAAAAATTTTGATGCAAAAGGCACCCGGGTACATGACTGGCTTTATCACTCTTCTGATAGTACATTTTACATCTTCAAATTTATATTATTTTATGCATTGAAAATAAGTTATGTAAATCTTTATTGCAGATCTGGGTGACATAGCACACAAGAATCATATGGCCACCCGTTCCTTCTGCGAAGTCATGTATGTTACGATGGTCAAAAATAAAGTTTGCAGAGAATTTCTTTAGTGATTTATAAGGACACCAGGTGATGTGAAATAAATTTACTTCATTTAACTCAAAATATATTTATTCATATTAGAAATTATCACATTTTCTTATTGGTGTAACACAGGTCTTCTTATCATTTGAAGATATATCAGAGGAGGAGACCTGGCTCCTTGAAACAGTGCTTCCTGCCCCATAGCCAACCCACAGCAAGCCCCATAGGAGCCCCATTCCAAGTCTAAGGAGTGAAGCCCCAAGTGGATCTCCCTACATCTCTCATCGATATTCTCCTCCTTCCTATGTATCTAACCTGTCATCTACTACTACCCCTCCACAAAGCTTTGTGATAGATAAGATACTTTCAGGTTTCAGGGCCCTTGGGGAAAGAGTATCATTTTTTGAAGCTTTAATGACTGAGAGAGTCGATGGTATTGATTCACGGCTAGCCATTGATGGTTGACGAAGGGTCCAAGCAGTGGAAGCTCAGGCTACGTGGGAAGCTCCTAAAGAGGCTACCACTGGATAGAAAGATGCTGCTTAGCCTTTACTGGGCAACATAGAACATGGTGTGAAGGCGAGATAGCTGAGAAAGAAGAAGTTATATTGTCCTCGTTCACACAAGTATACAGGAAGACATGCAAAGATATAACTCCTGTGTGCCACAGATGTATGACATAGATGAGAATTTCTTAGCTTTCCTTTTAGTTTAATCTAATAAAAGCTAATTTTAATGATTTCTTATATAGGTTAACAGAGAGGTTCCTACAATACAGGATGAACCAACGATTGTTGTCATAATGGTTGAGGAGTATCAGGCGGAGGTATTCTTCATCTTAGAAGATTTGACTTTAATTCATATTAAATCTAGCTCTTAAATCTTATTAATTTCTTGCAATCAGCTGAGGCACATGATATCATAGACTTCTCATCAAGAGATGTTCTGCCCAAGCCAATGTTACAGCTCATTGACACTTCTTATGCCAAATTCAAAGACAAGTAAGTTATTGCTTAGTCTATTTCATTCAGCATACATAAAATCACCTTTTAATTTAGTAATGCTCACATTCTCATCCTTCTCACATGCAGGAGTGATAGTGCATTCTCGACTGGAAATATCATTATTGTGAGAGGCCAAATTGATAAGTTGTTGATAGATCAGTATTTGTCAGATGCACATATTGATGCCTTCGCTTATTTGCTGGCCGAGAAGAATAAGATCTATCATGGGCTATATGTCCCCTATCTATATGTCTCATGCCTACACTGAGTGAGTTAGTGCACGGAGGTTTGGGTTATATGATGTCTTCCAAAGTTTTGATAGTTATAAGCTACTAATTTTTAACTTTTTTTGAATTCTTGCAGAGTTATGCTAAATATGGCTTAGCAGAAGAAAGCAAAATGTTCATCCAGTATATTACTGCAAATAATATTTCAATGGTTTATTTACTCTTACTTCTAATCACTAATAATCAGCATTGGACACTACTAGTGGGGCATATTAAGAAAGGGGCTTGGTACTTCTATGACTCATTATCAAACCCAACTCATAAGGATATTCTTCCTGATATTATAAGAATTCTTGTTATTTTAGTTCTTCTCAAATGCATACTTTCTACCTAACTCTTTATATTTTATACCTAACCCTTTAGATCAAATTATTCCAAGATGTTGGCCAAGATTTTGAGAGCAACCCTTAGAAATGGCCAATCGAAGTGATCAGTGGTATACCAGTCCAAGAAAACAGTGTTGATTGTGGCACGTTTGTGTGTATATATATATGGAGGCAGTGGTCAGCAAACCTCCAGTGGACTGGGCTGAGCACCAAGATTGGCCAAAGAAAATGAACTGCTTCAGAGCTGAGTTTGCTTATGCTATTTTTTGTTTAAATATAAAATAACTAAGATGTACAATATTGAATGCAAGAGGGTTGTTGTTTAGATGAATAGAGTGTTTGGAAATCTAATTGTAGATCATTTATGTATTTATTTATATTATGCATGCTATTGTAATCTGTTTTACATGCTATTGTGAGATGTTTGTACATGTTATTGTAGATAATCTCTTTAATTATATGTGTTGTACATGCTATTGTAATCTTGTTGTACATGCTATTGTATGATGTTTGTACATGCTATTGTACGATGTTTGTACATGCCTTCATTTATCTGTGTTTTACATATTATTGTAAGCTATTTAGAGTTGTTTCTTAGTAATTTGGTACAATTTCTTCATTTTTTAATTATTTTCAACTATGAGGCTTGTCATATGCTTAGTACATTCCATTGTAAGCTGTTTAGAGTTTAGTCCTTAGGAATTTGGTAGTTTATAGAGCGATTTTCATGTGTACACTCTGTACTCTCATGAGTGTACACTTAATTTTTTCAAAAAGTTTCAACTATTATATCATCTTTTTCAATTATATGTTTAGTAGATATTATTTTAAGCTGTTTGGAGGCTTGTGGGGGAGTTTATGGGGCTATTTTTCATGTGTACACTCTGCACTCTCATAAGTGTACACCCCAATTTTTTAAAATTTTTCAGTTATTCTATCATATTTTTCAATTATATATTTAGTAGATGTTATTCTAAGCTACTTGGAGGCTTTTGGGTGGGGTTTTGGATCATTTTTCAATGTGTACATTTTGTACACTCATGAGAGTACACCCTATATTTTCAAAAAAATTCAACTATTATACTATATTTTTCAATTATTTGTTTAGTATATGTTATTCTAAGCTGTTTAGAGGCTTTTGGTGGGTTTCTGGATTAGTTTTCAATATGTACACTCATGAGGGTACACCTTATTTTTTTCAAAAAATTTCAATTAATTATATGTTTAATAGATGATATTTTAAGCTGTTTGGAGGCTTTGTGGTGAGTTTTTGGATCAATTTTTAATGTGTACACTTTATACTCTCATGAGTGTACACCTATTTTGTCAAAATGTTTTAGCTATTCTACCCTATTTTTTTAATAATATGTTTAGTATATGTCATTCTAAGCTATTTAGAGACTTTTGGTGGGTTTTTGGATCAGTTTTTAATTTATACATTATGTACTCTTATGAGGGTACACCTATTTTTCAAAAAAATTCAACTATTCTACCATGCTTTTCAATTATATGTTTAATAGATGCTATTCTAAGCTGTTTGGAGGCTTTTTGGTAAATTTTTGGATTAATTTTTAATATGTACACTCTATACTCTCATGAATGTACACCCAATTTTTTCAAATTTTTTTAGCTATTATACCATATTTTTCAATTATATGTTTAGTATATCATATTCTAAGTTGTTTGGAGGCTTTTAAGTGAGTTTTTAGATCAATTTTTAATGTGTACACTTTATACACTCATGAGGGTACACCTTATTTTTTAATTTTTTTTCAACTATTCTATCTTATTATTCAATTATATGTTTAGTATATGCTATTCTAAGCTATTTGGAGGCTTTGGGAGGGAGGGGGTATGAGGTTTTTTTTCATGTGTACACTCTCTACTATCATGCGAGTACACCCTATTTTTTCAAAAAAAATTCAACTATTATACAATGTTTTTCAATTATATGTTTAGTATATGTTATTCTAAGCTCTTTTGAGGCTTTGGTGGCTTATAGGGTTGTTTTCATGTGTACACTGACTCTCATGAGTGTACACCCCATTTCTTCAAATTTTTTCAGCTATTCTACCTTATTTTCTAATTATATGTTTAGTATATGCTATTCTAAGCTGTTTGGAGGCTTTTACGTGAGTTTTAGATTAGTTTTCAACATGTACACTATATACTCTCATGAGTGTATACCACATTTCTTCAAATTGTTTCAGCTATTCTACCATGTTTTCAATTTTATGTTTAGTATATGCTATTTTTAGTTGTTTGGAGGCTTTTGGGTGGGTTATTGGATCAGTTTTCAATGTGTACACTTTGTACATTCATAAGGGTACACACTATTTTTTCAAATTTTACCACTATGGGGCTCATTATATGTTTAGTATATGTTATTCTAAGTTGTCTGAAGGAATTTGGCAACTGTTTGTAGCTCTTTTTGATGTGTACACAGTTAAAAAAATTTGAAAAAAAAGGTGAACACTCATGAGTGTACAGAGAGTACACATGAAAAATACCTCTAAAAATCCCCAAATTTTTCATCACTAAACTCCAAACATCTTATAATAGAATGTACTAAACATATGGCAAGCCCCTCAGTTGAAATTTTTTTAAAAAAGGGGTGTGCACTCATGAGTGTATAGAGTGTACAAATGGATAACAATTCCAAAAAAACTCATAAATTGTCCAGGAAACATCTCTAAATAGCTTACTAGCATTTACGAAAGATGTAGCATGCCTCATAGTTAAAAATTTCTGGAAAAATGAGTGTACAGTCAAGAGTGTACAGAGTGTACATATTAAAAAACAGTCCAAAATTCATCAAATTCTCCAAGAAACAACTCCACACTCTATACACCTTGGAGGCATTTTCAATAAATTTTTGGTGTAATAACCTAAACTCTATTGAGAGAATTTTCAGTGATTTAAAGTACAAAATATCAATAGTATATTAAAAATATAAGCATCATAAGTCAAAGTACAAAGTTTAGCTTTAAAGTACAACATAGTAACTACTGATTGGCACACTTTTAATCAAATTGATATGAAAGTATATACATTCAAATAACACATGACAATTAAATGATATCACGCATTATAATATTTTTCTCTGATGATATCCATCATCAGCTTGGTGTATCCTTCAGCCGACTAACTGATTGTTGAGCTTGAGTTAAATTCCTAATATAGAAGAACATCGTATCAGTTAATGATATCTAACAGTAGGAATGAAGTGTTATATATGCATATCTCTGAAAAACACTTTGGCATAACAAAAAAAGGTGTTGTAATGGTTGACCCTTTATGTTCTCCACCTTTTACAACTTGTTCTTTCATCTCTATAACATTAAAGATAGAATGGTTTAAATTTTAACAACAACTAGTGCTTATTTAATATGCATATCGACTGATGTGATTCCAAAAAATAATGTTAGTTTCATTTCCATCATTACCTTGCACATCTTTTAAGTTCTTGTAAGCAATGTCAAAGCAGATATCCCTCTTTGCTCTGGTTGACCATCGCTTGAGAAGATTCTTCTCTAGAATGCATACAATATCTTCCTGACTCATAACTCAGATGCTGTGGGCACAAAGCACCCCCATCATTTCAATTTTTTTGCAACTACAAGTTATATTTAGGCATGTGTTATCGAAATGGACAGTCCATATTTTGGAAGAACTCTTATTCTCTAAGTTTCTCATCAATTACTCCATGGGATTTTCATTTGACATATTTACTACTAATCCACCAACTCCATGCAAAAATTCTTCTTTAAATATTATATAAAGCTTTCTTGTGTAAAACATAGCAGCTTGTTTCAATATTGGACGATTTTAACAACAGGAATAATTGATGACTGGCTACACTTGAAATCTTCATCATATTCATTATGTCGCCATGTGTCCATAACCTTCTCCAATCCCAAGAAACAATCGGTGATAGAACTTGTTGGTTTAGAAATTCTATGGCATACATTATTCATGGACTCACTACGTTGTGTTGATAAGATACCCATAGAATGAGTTTTTGCAGAATGCAGTGGACCACTTACATCTAATTTTATATAGCTCAGACAGCTAAGCATGATTATGCAAATTGCCTTCTTCTAATATGGTAGACCAAGTTTGCTCAAACTCTTCCTCTGAATCACACTTACTTATGCATGTATAAAAGAGACTTTGTAATATCTTATTACTATTAAAGCAGTGTACATTCGAAAGAGCTTTCTTAGAAATATGTCATTGGCACAACCTATGATGAGTATGCGATAATGTAATTTCGATAGCTCTCAAATTGCGATCTTGATCGTGAATATTCATTCTGTCATTCGGATAAATATTTTGAAAATGTCAATGATTTCTTCGATAAAAAGTTACTCCAAATAAGACATTTTGTGATGATTCACTCCAACAAACACAAATAAGATTATATTATATTGATAACTTGTAAAAATTATGACATTCAAACAATCATATTTTGATATGTCATAAAAAAATTGATCAAGTTGTCATCATCCAACATCCCACAAACATTCCATCCTGCAGCTTGTATTAATGCATTACTATCACCATTCACAATCTTTGATCTTTTTTCTTTTTGGATATAATTGAAAGCATATCTTTTTGTAAAGACAATATTCTCCATGCCACCAACTTTCTCACTAAGATAGCTAAATGCATTAATTGTTCTAATTTCATCCTCTATTATTAACTTCAACAACCGTCTTCTCATCGTCGATGCCTCTATATGATCTAAGAAAATGTAGATCACCCGGCTTTGCCAATGAATGATTATGACATCCTATATATTTTTTAACCTTCTAATTCCATCTAAATCAATAAAAAATCTAATCATCGCCAAACAACCACTCCTCGTATCTTTTTTCTGAAATTTGACTAAGCAGTTTAGATTGACACCTTTCTTCACACCTGCTTTTGCACATAAAAAATTCTTTAATTTCAAATTTTTGAGTTCGGCCAATAACTAGTATGATCCTTCCTAACACAAAATCCAGTTTGATGTGCATAATCACAGTATAGTTCATATGCCTCTCTTTCATTGTGAACAGTGGTGTCAATGAGTTTTCCTACAATTGGTTCATGAGACATAACGACTTCATCATGGCACCGGTGATTAACCTCATCCACCTACTTAGACATAAATACATTTTAGGAGTGCACATAAAAAATTGCTCCAAAAATAGCTCTAAAAACTCACTAAATTTTTCAGAAAATATCTCCAAATAGCTTATAATAGAATATACTAAACATATGACAAGCCCCACAGTTGAAAAAATTTAAAAAATGGGGTGTACACTCATGAGAGTACAGAGTGTACATATGAAAAATAGCTCCAAAAACTCTCAAATTCTTCAAAACTAAACTCCAAACATCTTATAATAGAATGTACTAAACATATGACAAACCCTACAGTTGAAAAATTTAAATAAATGGGGTGTATACTCATCAGAGTACTGAGTGTACACATAAAAAATAGCTCCAAAAACTCACAAATTCTCCAAGATTAAACTCCAAACATCATATAATAGAATGTAGTAAACATATGGTAAACCCCATAATTGAAAAAAATTGAAAAAAGGGGTGTACACTCATGAGAGTATAGAGTGTACACATAAAAAATAGCTCCAAAAATCCCAAATTCTAGGACTATACTCCAAACATCTTACAATAGAATATAGTAAACATATGGAAAGCCCAACTGTTGAAAATTTTTGAAAAAATGAGTGCACACTCATGAGAGTAGTGCACACATAAAAATAGCTCTAAAAACCTTTCAAATTCTCTAGGAAACATCTCCAAATAACATACAATAATATAGTAAACATATGACAATCCCCACAGTTGCAAAAAATTGAAAAAAGGGATGTACACTCATGAGAGTATAGAGTGTACACATGAAAAATAGCTTCAAAAACTACCAAAATCCCTAAGAATAAAGTCCAAACAACTTACAATAGCATGTATAAAACATATGGCAAACCCCACATTTGAAAAAAATTAAAAAAATAGGGTGTACTCTCATGAGTATAAAAAGTATATACATGAAAAATAGCTCCAAAAATTCTCCAAATTCTCTAGGACTAAACCTCAAATATCTTACAATAGAATGTACTAAACATATGGCAAGCCCCATAGTTGAAAAAAATTAAAAAATGATGTGTACACACATGAGAGTATATAGTGTACACATAAAAAATAACTTCAAAAACCACCAAATTCCCTATGACTAAACTCAAACAGCTTGCAATAGCATATACAAAACAAATGGAAAGCCCCTAAGTTGAAAAAAATTGAAAAAATGGGATGTAGACTCATAAGAGTACAGAGTGTACACTTCAAAAATAGCTCTAAAAACCCATAAATTCTCTACGAAACATCTCCAGATAGCTTATAATATAATGTATTAAATATATGGCAAGCCTCACAATTAAAAAATTTTAAAAAAAGGAGTGTACACTCATGAGTGTACAAAGTGTACACATGGAAAACAAATTGCCAAATTCTCTAGAAAACATCTCCAAATAGCTTACAATAGCATGTACAAAATATATGGCAAGCCCCACAGTTAAAAAATTTTAAAAGGATGTACACTTATGAGTGTACAAAATTTATACATTTAAAATAGCTCTAAAAATCTCCAAAGTCTCTTGCAAAGAACTCCATGAAAAATAGTTCTAAATATATATTACATAAAAGAATTTCAAAGAAGATCACTGACTTTTCTAAAATAATTATATATATAAAACGGTGGAGAAAATACCGATGCATTTATATTTAAGATATCATCCGCTAAATTGGTCGCAATATCATAGCTATAACTTTAAAATTCATTATCCATCTTCACAGTTCTTCCGAAAATTAAAATGAGATTTTTTTTTGTTTCTCTTCCCTGAGCTCAGTTCGTTTGAAAAAAAAAATCATATTATTCCCTAAATTCATTTATATATTGCTTTAAATTTCACCCGCATTCAAACGGCGTCCAGCCGCGCCCCTAAACGGAGTTTCTCCCGCGGTTTTAATGGGCCTAGCCGAGCCGGGTCCGAATAATGTTAACGGCATCGTTACCACATAATAAAGCAAAAAAATCATATTTTATTAGTAGACATGTGTTGAGAACTGGTTGACATCCGGACATAAAGCTACGTCCGGATTCCGCATGTAATAATTTCTCCTACCCCACACCTGGTTCTAACTGTCGATGCTCTTCCATTTGGACGCCCTTCTCTCTCTCTCCATTGAACCTCATTTCACATCTTATTCACGTAAGTTTTCAAATATTTTCTTCTTTTTTTCTTCATGACTGTGAATCTACTTAAAAAAATGTCAAACTCTAGGATTTATTTAAGATAAATTTTATTTTATATTTGCATTTTTGTTTTTATATTTTTTTAAAAATATATTTATTTAATTTTCAATATCTTTTACAAATTTTATTATTTATTTTTTAAATCATATTATTTTTAAAAATCTATGCCGAGAATCTTTATTAATATTTAAACTTCACTAAATAAGAAAATAATATGATCATTTTATTTTAAATAACTAGACACATAAATTTAAATATTTTTTATTAATATTTAAACTTCACTAAGCAACTTAGATATTACATAATGAATTATACCAATTTTTATTAAAATATATAAATATAGTTAAGTCTAGTAATTAAGTTATATGTTTATATTATTAATATCATGCAATAATTAGTTAGACTTGACTAAAATTTGATTCTAACTGAGTCTCAATATGAAAATTAATAAAAAAAAAGTTTGAATAAGATTTTATAACTTAAGTATTGTTCAAACTTAGTTTGAAAAAAAAAATTGTAATAGCTTAAATAATATAATACTTAACTAGACTCAATTCATTTACATTTTTATTTCCAAGCTTTAGATTTTAATATATAAAATACTAATACTACTAATAATAAAAATGGTAATAATATTGCCATGTAATCTGAATTCAATGCCGATTCCATCAATTGTTGTTTGTAGATTTCTCATATCTCCATATATCCTCAATTATACTTCTATGCATCATAATAATAATAATAATAATAATAATAATAATAAATTATAGGCATTGACTAAGGAATTTTATGAAAATCTGAGCAATAAGATGAACTCTCAGTAACAATGGCTATATATTTGTTTTTCTTTTTCTAATAAAAATCTTCAATTAACCATAAATTGGCCTAATTATGTCCAACTCTTAGAATAAACTGAAGAGCAGTTCAATAAAGGCAAGTTGGTGAATATAATATTTTTCTAATATTCAAATGGAAATTGACCTCCTTTTTTTATCATATACACACACTCACTGCTATAATCGCTTACAAACAAGATAACATGTATGATATTGATATGACACTTAAAATACCACTAGTCGAAGTACGAATCTTGATGTCAAAAGCAAATTGATCCTAAGTTGAAATTGGTCGAGATCAAGCACTTAAAATATCGTTGAAAACTTTGGGATATCAATTAAATCCCTAAATAGCACTTAAACATTGAGTGTTTATAGTCAAATCGGCGCCTCGATGAGCGGATCTAACAAACTCAAGATCTTATAATTCGACTTCATTTGAGCATTCAAATATTTAAAATATATCAAATGATCAAAGAATCATTTTGAGTCCATGGAGTGGAGTGGTTCGCATGTATTTATGAAATGCACTCCTCCAATCTATAAATACCATCATTCTTCACATGAGAGTTAAGCTAAAGAGAGAGAGAGCTCCAAAGCTTGAAAATCCTCCAAGCATAATCGTTACCACTGACGGCCGCCAATTACCACCGGCCGCCGATCCTGCGTCAATCTCCTTCGCCGGGGAGTTGTACGGGTTTTGCATGTATTTACAGAAACGTCACTCATTCAATCTATAAATATCTCTCACCAAGAGGCAAAGAGAGAGAGAGCTAAAAAAATCCTCCAAGATATCGGTTACCACTGACGGACCACCAGCAACCACCGCGGCGCGCCAGCCAGCTGGTCTGGCGACATGGTCTGTTGCAGACATGTTGCGGATTACTGCTATCACTGCGCGATTGAACCGGCATTAAAGCTGACATTGCTGGGTGATTACTGCCATCATTATTGCCACCATTTACTGTATGGAATCGCGTGAGATATTGTCGTCATTCATATACAATTCTCGCCGTTATCGACCGCTATTCACCATCATCTACTACCACTATCAATCATACATCTAACAATGGCTATATATTGTTGTCGATCGAGATTCTCATTGTCATATTCATATACAATTGTAATCTCGTTATCGGAAAACTTTGTACTCCAAAACAAATACATAGTGAAGATTTTACTTGCCAGTGTTTTTTCCCTCTTTTCAAGATTTTTCACATAAAATTCTAGAGTTTTATTATTAATTTTTTCAAACATATTGTGTGTCTTTGGACTCATTATTATTAATTTTCAAACATATTGTGTGTCTTTGACTCAATAAAGCTAAGTGCTTTTACTCTCAAGCTGGTTTTAGACGCAACAGATATGAATTTCTTCCTTGAAAATATCATCAAAAGTGAATACTAAATAGCATTGATTTATTTCTTGTTAGGCATACCAAAAAGTGAACACTGAAAACAAAACTAAAGGTTAGAAATGCAATGCAATGTAATAAAGCTTGACCTTCTCTATAGCTATTTTTGCAACAGCATGCCCAGCATCCTTCTTTTTTGGTAAAGGGTTTGACATGATAGACAGTTCTGGAAGATCCAAATAGCATATAAATAGAGTCCGAGTTTGTTGTGCCAAAACCAGACCAGGGCAACTATTCTCAACAGGCTGCTTCACTTCTTCAATCCTGTAGGATGTTTGGCTACCAAACTTCTGATGTATTAGGGCCTTGAGAGCAAGTGTTGGCTGCTTCATTGCAATTGGGGGCAGTTCTTCAGCATCTAACATCCTTCTATTTTTGGTAAGTTACTGCTAGTTAAGTAGCAAGTGCATCAACCAAGGAATTACACAATGATCCAGGATGATTCTATTCAACCTGCAAAAAAAAACTCATATGATTTAAATTAGAACCATTCTAAGAAGTATCATTCCAACTTCCAAGTGGAGAATGTGAAAGACCCCACAGAAACAATTTTTGACTCAAGTCTTAGAAGATGGGCCATAGCAATGATATAAAATAGACTTCCATTAATAATGCCAACAAGTCGAGTTCACAATCTCTGTTAATGAAATAGCTTTATTTACACTCAAACTATATCATGTATGCAATCTCAAAACAAGATAAAGAGCAATTTGGGAAACCCTAGCTTAAACATATCATCAATCAACCACTCCATAGATTATAATGATCACCAAGTCCAAAACCAAGCGTAATGCATAAAAGATCGGCAAGAAACTTGAGGCCAAACAAGACATTTCAAGACCAACCTTATTAAACCCAGAATTTAGGCAAGTTACCACCCCGTCAGTTGATAAAAAATAGTCCATAACTCACCTTTCCATGCAGCTTCGATCCTATCCCATATTATTTGGTCAACCAAAAACCTAGCCAACTCAACACTATTATGGCTAAACCAGCAGAGAATTATCTTGACGCTCTAAGACATGTGGGAAAACAATCCTCCCAATTTACAGAGAAACTTGCAAGCAAATGGATTTCCAATCGCGATTGAGATGAAATATTGGGCTTGATATGGTTTTGATTACTTACCTTTCACACACAGGGTGAATATATCTTGCATGAAAACCACCAGCGAGTGGCAGAGCCAACGAGTAAGCGAGAGAGTGAGAGAGGGAAAAACAGGCCAGGTGGAGGGCATGTTAAAAGATATAAAACGAAGAACATGCCCTTGTCGTGTTGCTACTTTTAGCACTAGGCTACTGGAAGAAATGGCGTAGGTGATACCCACTGTCATCAGACCTTGCCATCCATTTGGTAGTCGCAGTGCGAGATTATATTTTGTAGTCTCATGTTTGATGATGCTCATCGATTTTTAAAGATTATGATAAATTTTATTTAATATAAAAATATATATTTATATATATATATTAAAAAATAATATTTTACTTGACTAATGTTGGTTATTTAACCATCATTTAGCTGATATTGTTTAAAATGAGAGAGAAAGTAAGAGAAAGAGGAGGATAGAGCAAGGGTAAAAGTTAAATGAGGGAGTGATATTGTGAGTAAGAGAGAGTTGGAGAGAGAAAAAGGGAGAGACTAGCAAAAATAAGATGAGATAAGCAAAAAAATAAGAGTAAAAGCATGAGAAGCACTAATCCATAAATAAGATTTTGTTTTAGATATTTGAGCTAATTTAATATCAAATTTACACACATAATACATATACAATAGTACAAAATTTGAACCTAAGATTTTTTAATTGAAACTAACCTCAACCACTAGGTTAAAATATTCTACGAGAACCAAGCAAGTTAAGCACATGGTTATATCGATTTGCTCGATGCTCGCATAGACTCGTTTGAATCAATCGTGGGTAATCTCATTTGATTCGACGTTTCAGAGATAACGAAACAATCAATTTCATGGACGGATGTCGTTTGGACGTTATCAATGACTCCTACCTGCGATATGAGAGCGAGAACGTCAACAACTCGTCTTATTCATCGATCGACCATTAGATTGTGCGAGATGTATATTTCAATCAATTTTAAAGTTTTGGACACAACAACGAAGTCCATTTGTCGACCGGAAGTCATTTCGATCAGTTTTGATGACGATCAAAGTATTTTAGAATTCCATGGTACATCGAATTTGTCATGCTTGCTTGATTTGACTAGTGTAATTTATGTGGAGGTCAACATGATCTATTTAGAATTCACAAGAATTAGTCAAATTACAAATACATCCATAAATAATTCATTCAAAATGTTTAAAATACACTTAAAATTCTTAAATCATTTATTTTTAAACAAAAGATTCATGCTAGCGTTAAATGTGATTCTAAAGTCAATCAAGTAATTGTATAGAAAACTCTCTTTGAACAAAATAAATTATAATACATTGAGTGTAATTTCTAAAAAGTCAAATCCTATAAACCAATTTAGTCCATTCTTTTATTATAAATTGTGTTCTTTTTTTAATGAAAAATATAGAAAATATTTGTAAGTAGAATGCATAACTTCATAAATTTAACAAAAATCATGGTTGTCATGAGTTTTATTTTTTAAAGAAACCATGTCCCTGAATTGGTGTGTCAATGCCTCATGCCAATGTACATGTTTCATAGTAATGTAGTGTGCTTTATCATGTTAATTACGCTTAGTGTACACTTGATTTCTGAATTTAAATACTAGAAAACTGATTGAAGTTCATCAATTCCTGGTTAAAAAACAATTCCCACAACACACGTTATATTTTAAAGATAGCAAGAAATACCTCTAAACAAGTACCGATGTCAAACTCACATGAGCGAGAATCAAAGTCAGTAATTGATCCATCATATAGTATAGCAGATCTTATGCTTTTCTGCTTCGAAGGATTTGCGCGCAATTTCAAACGTAGAATCTGAAACAAAACAAGATGCATGAATAACATTCCAAATGCAAAACTGTTCAAGGCATTTTGAGAACGGGGCTAAGACTCATGAAATTTTTTAAAAATAAGGATGAAGGTTAGTCCATGGAAAGAAATATGGATAAATTAGAGAACCATTTCAACAACTTGTCCAAAAACATAATAAAATGTTAGACAAACTAAAGCAAACAAACTCGAATGTTTACAGCTTGTACCTCTGCAGCACGAATAAGGCTTTTGAAAGATATATCTACACCTGCTACCTTTTCTAAAGTAGTAGTATGATCAAATAGAGAATCCAGTAGGCTGCCTGATCCACACCCAAAATCCACCTTCATGGCATAAGAATTAATCAGACCTCCGATCATTAAACCAACCACAATAATAAAGCAGAGTGGAGAAAATCTACCAAGCTGGTAGCATGCAACTGATTGATACAGTCCACTGCAAACTCAACTCTCTGTTTTGATAAGGAGGACTGAATAAAGCCTATCTATTCTGTCCTCTAAAGGTTCCGTCACGTGCAACAACTTTGAGTAATAGAAACAGTTCTCTGATATAGTGAATGATTAAAACATCAAAAGCTTCTTTATAGTATGGAAGATAACCTCGTTATAGAAATAGTAACAAAACAGAAGGTAACTCACCTAAAGATAACTGTGAAAACTGCTTCGCAGCTTGACCAGTTGCAGAAACGATCAAGCACCTAGAAGGCACTTCAACAACAAACCTCGCAGATTGATTTACCGTCAGCTGACTAACACATGATTCAAGTTCCCTAATCACAGCACCAGTACCTATCTCAAACTCAAATACATCTTTGCTTTCTAAAACTTCCGTGAAAGTTGTATCTTCATTAATACGACAACGTAACTTATACAAACTACAGAACCAGGAGATGGGAAAATGCCAGAATCCGGACCATCAATTTTCGAACAACTCATACCATTCTCATAATGTGTATTACTGTGATTTGAAAATATAGTTAACAGGAACACTTGTTTTCCTTTTAAAATCATAAATAGATATATATTTCACAAGTTCTTGAATAAATTCTTGAGAATATACAACCATGTTATGATATGTTCAAGCTCAAAACTTTTCAATTGGTATGTCAATTTGTTTGAAGAGCTTATTCAAAAATGAAAGAACCTTTAAGGCAGCACTCTGAATTGCATCACATTCTTTTCTGCAAATATTATCAAACGAACATTTGACCACTGGATCCTGTCTCTTCGACAATACTATTACTTCGCATTTGAACGCACTGTCTGACCTACCTAACCCTATGCATGTGAATCGATTTGTCCCCATTTACCTTATTAACTTCATCAGCCGACCTTGTTAACTTGGACTTCTTTTCAACGTTACAGGAATCTGCAGAAGTTAACGTATGTTCTAGGGTTTTAATAGAGAAATGAGGTTCTGATAGTCGGTGCTGGCGGCAGAAAACACTAAGAAGATCCCGTGGTGTTGGGCCCTAGCGAGTAGTGTATGCAGCAGGCAGTTCCGCACTAAGTATTGCCTCTCTGGATAGCTTATAATGTCCATCAGGCAACTTCGCAAGAATCATTCTGGAGAACAATAATACTTGATAAGAGAGCAAAATTTGAACAATTTCAATAAAGACAACAATTGGAGATTAATTGCTACTATAATTAACAAAAATGAGGAATAAAATAACTGTAAGTGAAATTAAAAAGTAATTATAAGGTAAATGAGAAATGAATATTAAATTGAAACATGAAATCATTTCTTACTCTAAAAAAATTAATGAAAATTTAAAACATGAACTTTCAAGAATGACTAAATTTCTTGGATTCACCCGTAATTGTAGAACCTCATGACTCATCACTTATTTTCCTGATTGTGATAGGCCTCCTTAAACCTTTCTTTAAGTCAAGGGAGTCACCCATGTTATGGTCATTTGTCACCTCGAATGATCCTAAGTCTTTGAATTGAATAGCTCTTGCATCTTCCACTCGAGCACTGTTAGAAATAGCATGTTTTACAAGCTACATAAGACACGTTTATTAGGACAGGATAACTTTTTATAGGCCACAGACCTCATCTTCCAACACTATTTTTTCTTCAAGATGTTAAAAATAAATTTGTTTGAAGCCCCGGATCTCCCAATTGATCATGGATAGCTTTGAAGCAAACTTCAAACTGATTCCTTCTTCACAAAATTTGTGATTATTTTAGAACTAGGGAATTGAGGGCCATTAAAATAATGATGAAAAATAGTAAGCCAAAATGAATGGAGATGGTGCTCCACAAAAACTTCACGATCACTGAGGTATGGGTATTGCCATCTTGGTGGCCATAATATACTTGTTAGAGTAGTCAATCAATATTAACTAGAATCTTCTTCACCTGAATGCCCAGATGTCTCAGATCTATTATTCAAAATGATGGTGATATAGAAAAGGATGTTATTAGTAGAATTCTACTTGGATGGTTAAGAAATATTGTTGTGTGATAGGAAGCTTAGACTGGGTAAGTTTTATAAGATGGTGGTGAGATCTATAATGCTTTATGGGGCAAAATATTGGTCAATAAAAGAGAAGCATAAAATTAAGTTAAGTGTTGCAAATATGAGAATGCTAGAGCGTATGAGTAGCTTTACACTTAGAAACAAAATGAGAAATGAATATATACGTGATAAGGTTGGAATAGCTCCAATGAAAAATATTAGAGAGAGTCGCCTCAAATGATTTGGTCACATAAAATGCAGGCAATCTGAAGACTCAATTAGTAGAATATATGTATTATAAAAAATGACTTAATTTATTAGGATCAAATGAGAATATGACACTTAATAGGACACATGGATAAAAAGAATTCATCTAGCCGACCCCTCATAGTTGGATAAAGGTTTGTTGTTATTATTATTGTTGTTCATTTTGTTCATGAATTCATTTTATCTTACAAGTTCCATTCATTGACACTCAAAATCCTTGAGAATTTACTACTATTAAACTTATATAATTTCAAAGGATTTGTATACATATTTGTCTTTCAATCCTCTTTTTTTACTTGATAAGTATTATTTTTTGTGCTCTAAGAAAGAGCTCAATGCATTGTGCTTTTGTATTTCTTTTTTCAAGTTTATGTACTCATGAGATACTCTAAATTAATAAATAATATGTTCATCAAATTTCATTTACTTTTTCAAGCAAACATGGATCCTTTAGAACTATATGGTTATATTATATTGCGTTGCACAAGATTGTTTGCAAATGTTACATAAAAAATGTTGAATTATCCTCATGAGAACATTACAAATCGAAGAATTTAGTTTTTTCACAACATATCATAAAAGTTTACAAAGATTGATGACCAATGAAACAAACTCATTAGCACATAAAAAAAAAACAAGAGTTTTATTTTCATGACCTCTTTATCAAGAATAGACACGAAAATAAAAAATAAAGCATACTTATAATAGGTACTCAACGAGGAGAAAATATTACGTCCAGTCCAGTGGCTGCGCGGACTCTCAACGACGTGTCCAGGTGATTTTTCCCATTTTAGCTTAACGGCGACGGATGCGACCACGCCGTTTATCTACGCGACCCGCCTCGTTCAAAATGGGAGAAGCCTCGTTAGAATGCGGGAGGAATTTAAAGAAATATATATCTAGATTTAGGGTTTAGGGGTGTATTTTTTTTCTTGCAAATCGAGCTCAGAGAGAGAAAGAGATTTTCTCATTTTCTTTTCTGAAAGAACCATGAAGATGGAGAGAATGAAGGCCTTGAGGAAATAGGCGAGATGTATTAAATAAAAATTCATCATAATTTTCGTTGTATACATACAATTTTTTTTATTTATTAGTGTTATTCCTTGAAATTCTTTTATTTAGTGTATATTTTACACTTTTGGAGTTCTTTGCAAGAGGACTTTGCTTATTTTGAGAGATTTTATATCTACTCTTTGTACTCTCATGAGAGTACGATGATTTTCAATATTTTTGGTTTATTTTGCACGGATGGAGAGAATATGGTCATTACATTCCATTAAGTAATTTTGGTTGTTTGGTTAATCTTTATGGGAGATTTCATATGTCTCTATACTCTCTACTCTCGAGAGTATAAAGTATTTTGGTTTTTTCCACTTTGTGTGGCATTTTGGAGGAAATATATTTATTACAATCCATCACGAACAATTTGGAGGCTGTTTGGTGGTTTTTTAGTGTTATTTTACATCTGTACTCTCTGTACTCTCTTGAGAGTACATATGATTTTTGCCATTTTTTTTAGTTTCTTTGGCCTGGTTGTTCAAATTATGTTTATTACATACCAGTGGAAGTAATTTTGAGGAATGTTTGGATGGTTTCTGGAGATTTATCTCAGATTATCGATACTCTCATACTCTCGAGTACGAGCATTTGGGTTATTTTTTCACTTTCTGTGGCTGTTTGGAGAAAATATGTTCATTACAATCTAGGAACAATTTGGAGGTTGTTTGGTTATTTTTAGTTATTTTGCATCCAGAGAGCTGATGATTTTGATCATTTTCTCGCTTTCAATGGTTGTTGAGATTATTTTCATTACATCTGTACTCTCTATACTCTCTACACTCTCTGTACTTTCCCGAGGGCACAGAGCATTTTGATCATTTTTTGTCTATTTTTTTGGCCTGTTTAGAGAAAATATGTTCATTAGGCACAATTTGGAGGCTGTTTGGTTGATTTGTTAGTATTTTCTTGATCTACTCTTTATACTTTCATGAGAGTACATATGATTTTCATGGTCAGTTTCTTTGGCCCGTTGTTGAGAGTACATTCTTGGATGCAATTTGGTACTTTGGATGGTTTCTGGGATTTTTGCATCATTCTATACATTCAAAGACTCTTTAGTAATGAAGTCATTGATATTTTGCAGAGGCTTCATCTGCATCAATTCATTAGACTCCACGAAATTCAGCAAGACTCAATAGCCATTACCTCAATCATGTCTTGTTGGGACATAGAGAAGCAAGCTTTCTTTTGGGGTGGGCAGTGCATTCTTTTCACCCCCGATGAAGTTAAAGTGATAATAAGGATGCCAAATAGAGCAGAAAAGGTCTTATGGCATAGAGGGAATGTGCTATCTATGAGGTCAGCACTTCCAGTGAGGAAGCCCTTAAAGAGCATCTTGAAGGTAAAAACAAAAGCAAAAGAAGCCTATGAAAGCAAAGAAGCCTTAAAGAGCATCACCCCGATGAAGTTGCAGGATAATAGGGAAAACAGAGGGAGGTCTTATATGAGGGAATGTGCTTATCTATGAGGTCAACACTTTTAGTGAAGAAGCCCTTAAAGAGCATCTTGAAGGTAAAAAATACAAAGCAAAAGAAGCTTTACTGAGCAAGAAGATAGCCCCTCGTACTCCGTACTCAGATTCTCTCAGATTTTCTGTACTTTTGTACTCTCAGTACTCTTTCTCAACTCATGGCTTGATATAATCTTGTTTATGTTTTTATAATGATTTCTTTACTTGTTTGGAGGCTATTTGGTTAGTTTTTTAGCATCTCAGTACTCTGTACTATCTTGAGATAATGACTTTGGCCATTTTTTTCAGTTTCTTTGGCCTGTTTGGAGAAATTTGTTCATTACATTATATTGGAAGCAATTTGGAGGGATGTTTGGATGATTTTTACATCTGTACTCTCTGTATTTAGCTCATTTTTTTCACTTTCTTTATCCTGTTTGGAGGGAATATGTTTATTTGTGGAGCTATTTTACATGTCATATTTATGTGGAGTCAGGTAGGTGAATGCTCGGCAAAGCAAGATGATGTGTGATGTCTAATGAACCAAATTTGGGGAAACACCTTGGCACCACTGTTCAGAATGAAACGGAGGCATATGTATCAGACAGTGACTACGCACATCAAACTGGCTTCAGTGTTCGGAAGGACCATACTAGTTATTGGCCAAACTTCAAGAAATTGAAATCAAAAGATTTTTTATGTGCAAAAGCATGTCGGAAGAAATCTGTTAGTCTAAATAGCTTAGCAAAATTCCAGAAAACTGATATAAGGACGGCTTATTCGTCCATGATTAGATTCTCTGTTGACTTGAATGGGAACTGGATGGATAAAAAATATATAGAAAGTCATAATCATTCATTGGCAAAGCGACCTACATCTTCTCGATCACGGATGCATTAGCGAAAAGGCTTCCGTGTTGAAGACAATGACATAGAGGCGGAATTAGAGCAACCGATGCATTTAGCTATCTAAGTGAGGAGGTTGGCGTAGAGAATATTGGATTCACAAAAAGAGATGATTTCAATTTTATTCAGAAAGAGAAAAGATCGAATTGAATGGTGACAATGCATTAATACACAAGGAAAGGCAAGCGGACGGGATGATGTGATGATGTACAAGTTGATGAGTCGAGCTTAGTAAGTTTTTTTAGCAATGACATGTCAGATAGAATATGAATTGTGGTGATGTGATAATTTTGATACAAGTTATCAACTCAATAAATATAATCTTTGTGCCCTCTTGTTGGAGTAAATCATCCGGAAAAATGTGTTATTTGGAGTAGCCTTTTTATCAGAAGAAATGATTGAGTCATTCTCATGGCTATTCTAGACATTTCTTCATTGATGATGACATCCTACAATAATATTCAGATCAAGATCGATGGCTAATCAAAATTGTATTACCGCATACTCATCATAGGTTGTGCCAATGGCATATTTTGAAGAAAGCTCCTTCCAAGGTTCACTGCTTTAATAGTAATAAGAGGGTACAAGGGCTATTTTATGCATGCATTAGAAAATGTGACTCAGAGGAAGAGTTTGAAGAAGCTTGGTCTGCCATGCTAGAAGAAGGCAATTGCATGATCATCCTTGTTTGAGCTTTATAAAATTAGATCCAAGTGGTCCACTACATTCAGCAAAGACTCATTCTGCATGGGCATCTTGTCAACAACAAGTGAGTCAATGAACAACGTATGTCATGAAATCTCTAAACCAATAAGTTCGCCACGATTGTTCTGGTGTTGGAAAAGTTATGGAGACATATTTTAATGAACATGAGAAGACATCAAGTGTAGCCTCATCGATTGTTGTTAAGACCCCTAGTTTTAAAATAAGTCATTATGTTTTATATAAGAAAGTTGTATACTATGTTTGAGAAGAATTTTGCATGGAGTTGGAGGCCTATCAAGAATGTGGTGACCAGAGTATATATTTGGTGAGAAACTTAGAGAATAAAAATTCATCCAAAATATGGGGCCCATTTATGGGACTACTAGATATACCTTGTACTTGAAGAAATTTGAAATGATGGGATTACTTTTAAAACTATATGAGAGTTCTTAGTGAAGATGAAGAAGATAAGTATCTGCTCATGCGATGGTCTACCAGAGCAAAGAAGAATATTTACATCGATAGTGCATATAGAAAATTAATTTTTAGTATTTAAAATATTATTGCTAATCTTCAAACCACCATATTTTTATTATTACAGAAACCAAAGTTCAAACCGATAATGCGTAACGTTTCATCACCCTTGCAACACCTTTCTATTATGATAGAGTATTTTTTGAGGTATGCAATAGACACATCGATGTGTTAAAATCATTAACCGACACGATGTTCTACCTCGTGAATTCAACTCGCTCAATAATCACTGAGTACACTAAGTTGATGGATGAATATTACTACAGAAAATATTTCAATGCATGATACCATTTAGTTATGTGTTCTTGACTGTGCAATCATTTCTGCAAAGCTTTAGAGTCTCCAAGATGACTTTCTTTTACTTAACATGCACACCAGCAGTCTCACCTACGGGATTCGGTTAGGAAGACTGGCTTAGAGTTATTAGGATGACCTTCTCATGCTCCAGACTGTGCAATCATTTCTTTGTCAGGATGACTTTCTTCTTTTGAGCAACTTTATTCAAACCATTATTATAAAATGCCCGAAAGCTCGTACAGAGAGTACAAAGAGTACAAAGAGTATAGAGGGTACATAACTTTATAATCCTTAGACTGTGGTAACTAAATCTCTCATATTTTACTAAATTGCAGTATCTGATTGATGAGCCTACCTTGTTTACGTGAATGAGTTGATTTTCATTGCAGATATTACATAGTTTGATATATGTACTCTATAAAGTACTCTACATTTTATGAAAAAAAAATATGTGATGACGATTATATTAGTACTGACGATATTAGTTTAGTAATTATTTATAATTTATCAATGATATTAATTTAATTCAGATGATACTTTCAGTTATTACATTATTTGAAAAAATTCATCATCTTAAAATATATAATTTGCTTCTGCCTTCAAAATTTATATTTTGAATAAGACGTTGGTAAGTCGCATCATCGATACATTTATTTTATTTTATGCACATGTTTCAGAGAAAGTAGGTTTTAAGAAGAATGATTTCAGGTAGAAAGTAATCGATCCACTTATATATTACGTCATGCTAAGTAGTTCATATTGCTTATCCTGCATACTTTCAGATTGAGGTATTCTGAATGTGGTTGAGTATAATGTAAATTTTAGATAATGTAAATTTTAGCTTCACCTTTTCAGTTGATCTGAATTTAAAATATGATATAAATTCAGAGAGTACAGAGAGTACAGAAAGTATAGAGAGTACAAAGAGTACAGAGATTACAGAGAGTATAGAGAGTAAGTATATAGAGTATACACATGCAAAACTGCTCAGAAAACTCATAAAAAGGCAACCCAAGAGCATCCAACTTGTTTTAAAGTTATAGTGAATAATTCCTCTTCGTCCTGCAAAGCAAAAGTGGAAATGAGAAAAAATAAGCAAATAATCTGTACTATAAGGAGAATACAAAGAGTTAAACTACATAACACCTCAAATATTCTTATAGTTCAAACTACAATAGAATAGAGAGATAGAGTACAAGAAGTACAGAGGGTACATAAACTACAGAGAGTCCAAATAGTATATAGAGTATGAGAGTATAGAAAGCATGATAAGATAAACAACACGAGAGTAGACAAAACACATCTTTAAGAGAGTCCAAACATTGTTGCATGTTCTCGCTAATCATAATTTATCCAAAACTGCCAAGAAAAATTGAAGAAAAATAGATGAAATATTGTGTACTCCTAGGAGAGTATACAGAACACAGATGAAACACATCCCAGTAAAGCATTCCAGTGTCAACCAAATTGCTGTAGGTATACTCTGCTAATAATAAAAGATCCAAACTACCCAATAATATTGAAAAAAAAATGAAATACCCTGTACAATTATTTCATACTTATCAAACTTTAAATGTATAATTCTTAGCTTGGCTTTTTCATTCACAAACAAAAGATAGTAAGAACGCCCTAAAGTAATTCATCTTCTTAGGCTAATCTTGGTGGTCGCCAGTTATGGGGATTTTCTAATTCGCCCATGTACTTGGAAAATATCAACATTATTTTGACGATGACTCACCATTTCGATATTTTGTGGATCGCTCACACAAGACTGGTCAAGATCTTCAACAAGTAATTTGATCTGAATAGTAAGAAGTATAGTCAATAAGGGGGGTAAAAAAAACCAGTTTACAAAAACCAAATTGAAAATAACTCTTACAATCTCTGTAATAATGACCTTATGGGTTGGTTTTGGTAATGAGTCATAAAAATACCAGGCCCCTAGCTTAATATGCCCAATTAGGAGTGTCTAGTGCCGATTATCTATAATTGGAAGTAAGAGTAGCTCAGCCCTTGACACACTGTCTGCAGTGACATGCTGGATGAACATTTTGCTTTCCTTATGTAGGCCATATTTTGCATAGCTCTATAAGAAAAGAAGAGAACATTTATAAACTGTAATTTTCATCTATACAAATAATGATTGAATTATAATACTCTGCATATATGTGGGGTAACTTACCCAATGCAAGCATGAGATGTATAGATAGAGGACATACAGCCCCGAACAGAGCGAGTACTCCTCGACCAATAAGAAGGCGAAAGCATCAACGTGTGCATCTGAGAGACATTGATCTGTCAGCAATTTATCGATCTTCTCTCATGCAATAATGATATTCCTAGCCGTGAATACTGTATCACCCCTGCAAGTGATAAAATATTTTAAAGTGAGCTTAATTAAACGAATATGTTATTTTATGTATGAAGGAGTTGATTGATGATTGACTTACTTGTCCTCGAATCGGGAGCATGACGTGTCAATAAGATGGAGCATCGGCTTAGGCAGAACAGCTCTGGATGAGAACTCAACAAAATGATGTGCCTCTGCTGGCTGCAATAAAATTACTGACGACGAAAGTTAGTGATGAAGAGCTAGATTCACTATGAATTAAGGATCGATCTACTGAGATGATTCATACCTCGACTGATGCTCCACCACAATGATACACGGGTCATCAACCTTTATTGGCTCATCTTAACCTATAAAAAATTTAGTGAAATCTATTTCTATTATCTCAAATTTAAAAGAAAGTAACTTAATACCTCTCATCTTGAGTGGAGGCCACCACATCACTTATTCTTGCTGTGACTTCTGTAAGTGTGTGTGAAGGGAACTAGCTTTCCTCTTATATGTCAGCTTTCACACCACGCTCAATGCTGTTTAAAGGCTTCGGAGCATCTTCATGTGCATTGGAGGCCTCCACAATAGCTTCCCCTATAGTGGACTCAACAGGGGCTTCCCTAGTGGAGGCTACCTCAGGGGCTTCCCAAGTGGAAGTATCCACAGGGCGCCTTCCCAAGTGGAAGTATCCACTGGGCAAGTATGTAGTTGCCTCCATGAGAAGCTCCTCTGCAGCCTACATAGGTCTACATGCTCCTCAAGAGTTCCCCTGGACCTCCTCAAGAGTTCCCCTGTGACCTCCACAGAGCTTCCCCAACAAGAGTGGGATGGTGACCTCACGAAGAACCTCCTCGATAGCAATAACCCGCAAATTAATCTCATCCATTCTCTCTGTCATTGTTGCTTGAAAAGAAGATACTATATCTTTCAAGTCCCTAAAACCTACAAGTATCCTCTCCACCGCAAAGCTTTATGTGGGGGTAGTAGCAGAGGGCAAGCTAGATACACTGGATGGAGGAGAATATTGAGGAGAGACATATGGAGATTCAATGGGGGCTGAACTCAGTGGACTTAGAATGGGACTGCTATCGGGCTCAACATGTATTGCATGTTGGGCAGGGGAAAATGATTCAAGGAGTCGCCCTCTTCCGATATGTCCTCAATGAAAGGCGCACTATGTTAAACTAACAAAAAATGTGATGACTACAACATAAATAAATACATAATTATAAGAACTAAGTGATATTATTATATTTCACCTGGTGTCCTCCTAAACCAGTGAAGGCTTCATCTGGAAACTTTATTTTTGGCCATCGCAGCATATGTGGCTTTGCAAATGGAGATGACGGCCTCATGATGCTTATGTGCTCAACGGCCCAGATCTACAATTAATATTTATGTAAGTTAACTTCAATGCATCAAATAATACATAATTGAAGATATAAAATATATAAGAAGAGTGACAAATCCACTCCCGGTGTCCTCTAGGTATGAATCTTTGATGTAATACCATCAAATTGAAACTAGGAAAGCCCAAATGGCCTCCCCTTGTATTCAAAGAAATTTATCTATGTCATACAGTAGGCAATCAATTCGATGTCACCCTATAGTTGTGATATACAAAAAAGATTTGAGAAAATGTATGTACAATCAAGTGCACCAGTGCAAAGAGCTATTCGCATGCTCAAGCATAGTCTTATAGTCCAATCAACCGAATTGCACAAGAGAATTGCCATAAGACCTTCTCCCCTATTTGGCATCCCTACAATTACTGCAACTTCATCGGGGGTGAAAGGAATGCACTGCCCACCCAGAAAGAAAGCTTGCTTCTCTATCTCCCAGCAAGACAGGATTGAGGTAATGGCTATTGAGTCTTATTGAATTTCATGGAATCTAATGAATTGATGCAGATGAAGCCTCTTTAAAATGTCAATGACTTCATCAGTAAATCATGCTGCAATATTATCGAACATAGTTATAACGGTGGTAGGCATGCATCACGAAGTTATCCTTTTCCCAGACATGGTAAACTTCAAAAATGAAAAGTCAGTTAATGAAAGTACAGATGCAAATCAACTATGAAAAATAACTAATCAGCCTTCAAATTATTCTCAATTGATTTGTAATAAACATAATCCTCCAACTAGGCTAAAGAAACTGGAAAAAAATATTCATAAAATTGTCTGTACTCTCAAGAGAGTACAGAGAGTATAGATGCAAAATAATACTAAAAAACTAACCAAACAGTCTCTAAATTATTCCTGATGGATTGCAATAAACATATTTCCTCCAAACAGGCCAAACACAAAAAGAAAAAATCAAAATGCTTATACTCTCATGAGAGTACAGAGTAAGATGCAAAAAATCTCCTAAATCATCCAAATACCAAATTTCTTTCCCGAATGTAATGAATATAATCAACAACTGCCAAAGAAACTGAAAAAATGTCCATAATCATCGTACTCTCAAGAGAGTACAGAGAGTACAGATGCAAAAATCTTCCAGAAATCATCCAAACATCCCTTCAAATTGCTTCCAATGTAATGTAATGAACATAATATGAACAACCAGGCCAAAAAAATTGGAAAAAATATCTACAAAATCATCTGTACTCTCAAGAGAGTACAGAGAGTACAGATGTAAAATAATACTAAAAAATCAACCAAATAGTCTCCAAATTATTCCTGATAGATTGTAATTAACATATTTCCTCCAAACAGGCCAAAGAAATAGGAAAAAATGACCAAAATGCTCTGTACTCTCAGTACAGATGCAAAAAATCTCCAGAAACTATCTAAACAGCCACCAAATTGCTTCCATTGGAATGTAATGAACATCAACAACTAGGCCAAAGAAACTGAAAAAATATCCACAAAATTATATGTACTCTCAAGAGAGTACAGAGAGTACAGATGCAAAAATCCCCAAGAAATCATTCGAACATCCCTCCAAATTATTTCCAATGTAATGTAATGAACATAATCTGAATAACCAGGCCAAAGAAACTGAAAAAATGTCCACAAAATCATCTATACTCTCAAGAGAGTATAAAGAGTACAGATGCAAAATAACACTAAAAATCAACCAAACAGCCTCCAAATTATTCCTGATGGATTGCAATGAACATATTTCCTCCAAACAGCCAAAGAAATAGGAAAAAATGACCAAATGCTCAGACTCTCATGAGAGCGAGAGTACAAATGCAAAATTTCTCAAAAACCATCCAAACAGTCACCAAATTACTTCCACTGGAATGTAATGAATATAATCTGAACAACCAGACCAAAGAAACTGAAAAAAAAATCCATAAAATCATCTGTACTCTCAAGAGAGTACAAAGATTATAGATATAAAATAACACTAAAAAACTAACCAAACAGCCTCCAAATTATTCCTGATGGATTGCAATGAACATATTTCCTCCAAACAGGCCAAAGAAACAGGAAAAAAAAATGCTCAGACTCTCATGAGTACAGAGAGTACGATATAAAAATCTCCAAATCATCCAAATACCACCAAATTACTTCCACGAATGTAATGAACATAATCAACAACCGTGCCAAAGAAAAAAAATGTCCATTAAAATCATATGTACTCTCAAGAGAGTACGATATAAATTAACACTAAAACCAACTAAATACCTCCAAATTGTTCGATGGATTGTAATGAACATATTTCCTCCAAACAAAGCCAAAGAAATAGGAAAAATGACCAATGACCAGACTCTCATGAGAATACAGAGAGTACAAATATAAAAATCTCCTAGAAATCATCCAAACAGCCACCAAATTGCTTCTACTGGAATGTAATGAACATAATCTGAACAACGAGGCCAAAAAAATTGGAAGAAAATGTCCACAAAATTATTTGTACTCTCAAGAGAGTACAGAGAGTACATATATAAAATAACACTAAAAACTAATCAAACAGCCTCCAAATTATTCCTGATGGATTGCAATGAACATATTTCCTCCAAACAGGCTAAAGAAACATGAAAAAAATGACCAAAATGATCTGGAAGAGTATAGAGAGTGCAGATGCAAAAATCTCTCGAAAATCATCCAAACAGCCACCAAATTGCTTCCAGTGGAATGTAATGAATATAGTCTGAACAACCAGGCCAAAGAAACTAGAAATAAATATCCATAAAATCATATGTACTCTCATGAGAGTACAGAGAGTACAGATGCAAAAATCTCCTAGAAATCATCCAAACAATCACCAAATTGCTATCACTGGAATGTAATGAACATAATCTGAACAACCAGGCCAAAACAATTGGAAAAAAATATCCACAAAATCATCAGTACTCTCAAGAGAGTATAGAGAGTACATATACAAAATAACATTAAAAAACCAACCAAACAGCCTCCAAATTGTTCCTAATAGATTGTAATGAACATATTTCCTCCGAATAGGCCAAATAAATAGGAAAGAAATAAATGCTGACTCTCATGAGAGTACAGAGTACATATGCAAATCGTGCCAGATTTTAATTTCATCATGAACATACTATCATCCCTAATCAGCCCACATAATTCATCTTGAAACATGACCAAACATCCTACTATCTGATATACTAAACATTTCATAAGGATAATCAGTTCAAAAATTTAAAAATAATAGTGTGTACCATCTTGACAGTATAAAGAGTACACATGCAAAACATCTCCAAAAACTACTAAAATACATCTCGTTCATTTAAAGAACTCAAATGTTCTAAAATGTTCTCATACTGGACGGTGAGAAGAATAGAGAAAACCATAAATTCATTAAAGTTTGAGAACACAGGTGTAAATACCTCATGTAGTCACCTACAATACCTCAATGAAAGTTATTCACAAGATTTGCTAAACCACGAAATGATGCTCACGATCAAGAGCGAGAGAGGAGAAAGCCCTAAACTATCATACGCGGGAGGAATGTTGAGCGATGCCCATCTCATTTTTCTTCTCCCGCTATTTCAATGAGGCGTGGCCGTCGATAGGATAAACGCGCTCGCCAGATCTGCGCTAAAATGGGAAAAAAATCACTGGACACGCGTCGGGCCAAGATTGGAGTCCGCACGTAAAGCTATGTGCGGACTCCAGACGTAATATTTTCTCCTCAACAAGATGTCTTCGTAGAAAAGATCAGAAGACTTCCATGTATATCCAACATGAGCCATAATTGCATTTCTATAAATATGTTGCCAAGATAAGTAGGAAGCTCGTTCGCTTGAGATTTTTTCCAAATTGACATCTCCTTCGATTATTGGGAATTCTTCCAATGATGAATGTAATAAAAAAAAGGGTCCATCTAAATGAGAAATATAATCTCATTTTGAAGAAGCCTTTCTAAGAGTGATGGAACCATAAGAGCATCATAAAACAAATCAACAAATAACTACAATAAACAAAGAAGATGAAAACATAATGGAACTATTTCCAACCATATGATGTCGGATGTATCCCTAACATGAAGTTTTTGTGCAATTTCATCCATGTAATATGACTATCAGAAAAATTTGGAGTTAAGGTTTCAACATCTCTATCACATGAATATGGAATAAGAAGTGCTTCTACATAAGTATTTTGTGCTGATGCTAAAGTAAAACTTGTAACTGACTCAAAAGTTTGAGTAGAATAAGACCCTTGCTTCCACATCCAAAGTTCACCACAAGCTATACAGATGGATGAAGACATTTTGGCACCTAGATCAAATGACAAAAAACTAAGAGGATCGATTAAATTATTGATGACTTTGCACAAATTATTAACGTTTGTGACACATGTAGCAATCGTAGACATTGATATCGTACCAAAATGCTCATCGACTCTTCTGAGAGCAACTTTGATGCCAAAGGATGGGTAGAAGAAAGGAACATCATCCAAAGTTAAACCAACAAAAACATGTCACACACATGCAAAGCCATTAAAGAAGAAAATACCAAAATATGTATTATTGATGTTTGACAATTAACTTCATTATACAATAATTTGAGAAGCATACAGGTTAGATAACAAGTTTCATCAAATATAAACCAAATGCTATAATTAAGAATCTTATTTAATCATAACTGTAAAAATATCCTTTTGAATGATAGTTAATAGAGCAAGTCCTACCGAACCAGAAAAAATAAAAGGTCATAGACCATGATAAGGTAGTATAATGTCTTAAAGGCAGTGTTGTTTCATGTGCACAAATATGCAAGAACAATTCGACACTTCCAACTAAGGCACTGTTGACCTCATTTTTAGAATGAGCTCTCAACCCATCCTTCTTAGACATAAGACTCCTCTTAGACTTTAAGAGTTCCTTAGTCTTGAGACACATCTAGTGATTAGGTGGACACTCAACCTAGCCCTAGAACACTTGGAAGAGTTAGTCATAGGAATAGGTCATGCCTTAGGGGTGTCAGGAAAATTTCCTACCATTAGCTTTCTTACCTTCCTTCTTTCAAGTCAAACACTAAATCAACTCTATATGATTTTCTCCAAACCTAAATCAATTCCATGATTCAAATCCATTATTGAAATCTATGATTGAAACCCATGACCAAAGTCCATCAAAAATTCCTAAGTCCAAATTTTGCCTAAGTCCTTAATATTCCCTTAGGGACTTAACCAAAATCATGATCAAGACCTACTCAAACCCATTCAAACCTTTGAGATTTTCTCATAATTCATTTATATTCTCATTTATATTCATATATAAATGAAATATAAATTCAAACCAATCCAACTAAACTCAAAATTCCAAATCAATTCATGAAAATTTTCTTAAGTCCCTTTAATTTTCTATTAAAGGACTTAGCCAAAATCAAACCTAAATCATGATCAAACCTATTCAAACCCTTGAGATTTTCTCAAAACTTATTTATATTCACATTTATATTTTCATATATAAATGAAATATAAATATAAATCAATCAAATCAAAGGTAAAAATTAAATTCCAAATTTAAAATCCTTGAAATTCCCTTTAATAGATTTAACCTAAATCATGATCAAACCTATTCAAATCCTTGGGATTTTCTCAAAACTTATTTATATATTCATTTATATTCTCATATATAAATGAAATATAAATATAAATCAATCAAATCCAAAAAAAAAATTAAATTTCAAATTAAAATTCTTAAATCCTTTAAATTCCTTTAATGGATTTAACCTAAATCATGATTAAACCACTTCAAACCTTGAAATTTTCATGATCATTTATATTCTCATTTATATTCACATATATAAATGAAATATAAATTCAAACAATCAAAACCTCCAAAATCAAACTTAAATCAACTCAAAATCCAATCTAAGTCTTTCAAGTCAAAATCTTGAACTTAGCCAAATCATTTTCAAATCAAGCCAAACTCTTGATTTTCTCTCATGGATCAATCAACCCTACAATCATGAGCTCATTTATAAATCCAAACTCCAATCAAACAATCAAAACCTAGTTCAAAAATCAAACCCAAAACCCCTTCATATTCTTCCTTTGAATATGAAATTTTAAATGGATCAAAACCCATTTGACTTCAAACCACTTGTAAATGGATTTATATTTCAATCATAAGTCCATATACAAGATCAATCAACTTCAAATCAAGTTTTGACCAAGCCATTTGACGCACTTAGGCTCACTTGACCCAAAGTGACCTAAAGTACACTTATGAGCCAACTTTTAATCCTAACCAAATTGGATTGAACCGAACTCATATATCTCTCTCATCATGATCAACAATCATCATGGATGATCAATCAATCAAATTAGGTCAAACCATGTCAAACCTAAGGGTTGACCAAGTCAACACTTAACCTAAAAGAAATCTTACATAGTCAAATTTCACCATAGGCCAAATTGATTGAAACCATTAATCCAAGTTCACTCATGACCTATGTTTGAACTTGACCAAGCCAACATTTGAGCCTAACCTAACCCAATTAGCTCACTTGACCCAAGTTGACCCATTTTGACCTAAAGAGCCAAAATGTGTCAAAATTTGATCTAAGCCAAATTGATTGAAACCAATGGGTCAAGTCCATTCCAAATCACTTATGGAACTTGACCAAAGCCTCAATTGGCCAACTAGACCTAACCTAACCCAATTGACCTTAGACCCAACATGACCCAAAGGGGTCATGTTGAGCCAAAATTGAATTTAACCTAAATTGATTGGAAAAAAAGATACCAATCCACTCTATATGACTAATCAAACCTAAACCTATCCTTGAACTACCTCAAATAGGTCAAATGGGTCAAATGGGTCAACTTGCCATTTGACCTAAATGAAGTCATATGAGCCAAAACCAAATATATACCAAATTGAATCAAACCAAAGCTACCAAAACATTTCAAATGGTCATATGAACTTGACCCAACCCTTGGTTTGACCCAATTTGACCTATTGGTCAACTTGACCCAAGTTGACCCATTTTGACCTAAATTGGTCAACATGAGCCTAAACCCCATCAAATGGATTCCAAATCAATAAAACTTGGCCAAACCTAGTTTCTCCACATACTCAACATGTCCAAAATGAAAAAAAATAGCAAAATGATCATCCTACCCCTATGACATAGAACAAATTTTGGCCTAACCCATAGGTATTTTGGTCATACCCTCTTTACAATCACTGAGGCTTTCCTAAAAGCTCAATGGGACTTAGTGATGAGTGGTGCACCCAACGCAATGGGTTTGGCTCAGCCCATTTGATCCTTAGACCAAACCCGACCCTTTAGCCTAAAATTGAAATTTCAAACTCCCCCTCAAGCTCAATTCAAGCACATGGGAAGTTGGCATTCCACTCCTTTGGCCAAATCGACCATGTGCACACTCAAAATAACCAAAATAGCTCACTCCATATGCTCAATTGGATCAAAATGGCATGGACATTGTCGGCCGGCCGATCCTTCAAGGGGGAGATATACTCCTCCTAATTCACTTCTATTTTCATTCACTTAAGGTCGATTGAGTAAGAGAGAGTTAGAGGAGCCATTTGCAAGTGATCCTAAGCTTCTAGAGGGGGATTTAATTTCCATCTTCTTGATTTTCTCCACTTGAAAATAGGGGAGGTCCATTGAAGAGCCAATTTCTTCTTCACTCTAAAGTAATCCAATTACTCTTGCACACTCCATGAGAGGGTCAAGTCGAGTTTGTCTAAGCTCTCTCTGAAGTTCTAAAGGAAAGGGAGGCCTAGCTTGATTAAAGTCGCAAAGGAATTGAGGAAGAGTTGGTCCATAGAGCTCTACACTCAATTTCAAGTGCTCAAAACTTCAACAAGGCTTCATCTCAATCAAACGAAACTCCTCCAAGGGAATCGAGTGTCGGTGATCACCTCCGGTGAGGTTAATGATTTTCGAGCTCAATTATCATAGGTGTTAGTCCTTTGTGAAGTGAACTTTAATTTCATAGGATCTTAGCCGTTGGATGTATTGATAATTGCATGATGAAGATGTGGGCTAAATTCTAGGCTAATCTGAGCTCACTCGAGCTCGGATCAAAGCCTAAAAGGTGGATGGATCTCATTCCCCTTGAGCTTTGGCAGGGATGAATCTCCGACCGTTCATCAGCATAGTTTGGATGGACGACCGAAATTATTCCCAAGTTTATATATATGTTATCTGTTTTCTAAAGCGGGGAATTCTCGTGCCGATCTTTGATCTGACAAATAAGCGCAACCCCGCGACATGACAACATAAGTAAACGCCATGGTGACATGTAAAGCACCACCTCACCGCCATGATCTTGTAGCTAGGATTAGTTGGGGATTAATAAAATGCTTAGTTAATTCCTAATTCACTTATAGAACTTCAAAAATTCATAACTCCTTCAATAAAATTCATAAAAATAAAAGAAAAAATGCTATGGAAAGATAATTTCACCTAGAATATTTTAAAAATAATTTCAATGGATTTTGAATTACTCTTTTCTCTGAATTGGGTTTCTTTGAGAATTTTAGTTAGCTAATTATCCTTTAATTATGTCATCAATTAATCTCAAATTTCTAAGATTCATTTTAGGGGATGACCTCTACCTCCCCTAATTTTCTTGAGATTTATTGAGGGCTCAATTAGAGAAATTGCTATCTCATTCCTTAATTACTCCTTTCATGTAATTAGGCATAATTAAGGTATGATTAGTGATTTTACCCTATGATTAGGATTGATTAAGGTCAGATCCAGTAAGTGGGAAATTTATGAAATAATTTTGGGATATTTCCCCTAAGCTATTCTCTAAACCCCCTCTTCTCTCCTTAATATCCTCTTAATTAAGGGTTAATTCATTAATTATCCTCTTAATCAATTTTCAAAAAAATTCTAAAAAGTTCCATAACTTAATTAATCTACTTTGGGTAGATGCTTAGGTGTTTAATAACCTAAGTTCAATTAAGGAAATCAAAATTTCTTTCATAAGTATGAAAGGGTGGTTTGAAAGTACTTAAGCTAAACCTCTTAGCTTAACTAACTTCTAATTGTGAGCCAAATTACATTAGGCCTTTTCATTATTAGGTGCATTGAAAATTTAAATTTCTTGTGGGTTTTATGTCATCTCATTGGCTCATAATTATTTAGTTAATTCTTCTAAGGTGATGTAGGTAAGTGTTAATTAAGCAACTTAATTCATACCTTAACCTAATCAACACATAAAAAATAATATAATTACCTAAAAATTAAAAAAATATATAAAACACATGTGGGAATGGGTTAGGAACAACAAATTCATCTCACCATTTCAAAATTAAACCAAACTATAAACTAAACAAAAATCACTTTGAATTTACTTTGATTTATTCTAAATTTTCTTATTCTAAGAATATCTTTAGGATTTAAGTAAAGTGAGTTTGTTTACATGCTTTCATTACTTTGAATCTTTCCCAACATGTTAAATTGTAAGCCATGTGATTTCATGCATTCATAATTTCATTTCATAAATTTTAAAAATAAAATTATTTATTTTATGTCAAATTTGCATGTGTTGACTAAAGTAGAAATATGAGTGGCTATTATCACTACTAAATCCAAATTATTTTCAAAAATACATAAATCAAATATCAAATCTGAAGGTGTGCTACTTATACTTTAATTATAAGCTTGCATGTGATGGATTATAAAAGCATGTTTAGCATATGTTTCCTTTCTTTCTTATGTTGGTATAATTTTTAATATGAGTTAGTGAGATGTAGGGTTCATTTGAAAAGAACCCAACATTTACTTAATTCCACACCCTATTCATCCATATGCCTTCACCTAAGAAGGGTTGCCTATACTTGTATGCATAAATTGCATAAACAAAAATGAATCCATTAAATAACTTTTGTATTTTCCTTTTCCATTTCATTTCTTTCATATGTATGTTTGTATTTAAGGAAAGTAGTATATTAGTATGGATAACCCCAAGGTTGTGAGGTTTTAAGTAGCCCTAAGTAAGTCTTGTATCTTACACCTCTAGTTAACAATGGCGTTGTACTCACTTATGCCTTTCTTACTTTCATGTATGTATGTGAAATTTTGGATAAGAAAACCTTTTCTACTTAAGAAAAAATATGCATGTTAAACTTCCAAATTTTCTTAAATATATTACTTAGCATGCATCATAAAGTGTGTTAAATACTCTCATTTGTATGTATAGGTATGCTTAGGGCCCACCCATATGCATGCTATATATGTTGGGGAAAGAAGTGAAGTAATGTGTGTTATGTGAATTTTGATTCATTTTATTTAATCTTAAAATATCTTTATTTTTGAATAGGGTTGTTTAGAGTTTATCTAAACTTAGGATTAATTAAAAGATTTAATCAAAACATTCAACTAAATGAAATTAAAATGTGAATATACTTTAGAAATTACTTAGGTTAGAAAAGGAAAGAGAAGTTCTCTTCTCTTTCCCTCTCTTCATAACTTAGTAATTAATTGTAGGATCCACTTAAACAAAATCAAAATATGAAATAAAATAAATCTAAACTAACTAAACAACTTAAATGAAACCCTCCTCTAAGTTGAACATGTTCTTCACACTTAAAAAATTTGAACCTAAATCCCTAACTAAGCATACTACACAAACCTTCAAAGCACACACATTAGCCTAAGTCACCACTTCTAGTCTTAAGTTAGGTCAGTGCATGGTTTGATGTTATATTTTATTTATGATATATGTTTTAGATTGGATGTTAGGGTGTATGCTCATAGAATGAATGGTAGGACATCCTTAGTCTAACTATTCTTTTTTGTAGGGGATTGTGCTTAAGGGGCACTATCATAAATAAAAATATAAATACTTTTGCTTGCATGTGTTTTATACCCCTAAACATAATCCATAGGCCAGGTAGACTTAGTCACCCATGTGTGGGATGATAAGTCCAATATACATGTTTGGGATTTATGTGGTGTGATTTCGCTAACCTTTATTTTGTAGGTGTTAGTTAGATTTTCACTTTTCTTTTCATGTAAAAATTTATATAATTATGATTTTAGAATGATTTGTTATGGGGATTAGGATGAGTATTGGTCATAAGATCCTATCTTATGCACCATGTGAAGCCTTGGAGCACCCACCTTCCAACCTTCTAAAGGAGGAACCAAAAGAAGAAAGAAGAAAAGAAGAAGAAAAAAAAGAAAAAAAATAAAGAAGAATAAAACTTGAAGACCCCCATAACAATGAATTCATGCTTAAATTATAATTTAATTCATTTGTAATCCATGTTGTATAAGTGTAGAGCTCGGCTACCAATATTTGATATTTTTCGGGTTTATGCGGTGGTGCACGACCATAACGACCATTTATTATTTGGTGTCAACTTTATAAATTTGATTGATGATTTGTTTAGCTTGTGCAATTAAGTGGCATACTTTTTTATAGTTTATTCTTTGCTTTATATATGGCCTGGATGATGATTAGACTCTTTAGAAAAATAAATTTTTTACCCAACTTAACAAACTCAAAACAAAAATAAGAAACTCATAACCTCACTTAAAGCTTAGGCTTAAAATCAAGATAAAAGAATTAGTGACCCCTTAGCTGGATGAGTACTTTTCTTTATAACATCATGAATAAATGTATCTTGTTTGGCTCTTGATTTGAGGGCTTCCACCTTTGCCGGAGAACCCGTCTTGACCTTTGAGGGTCGTGATGGAAACTCACCTCCTCCTTGCTCGCTGATTTTGGCCAATAATCTGATTTCTCATACATTAGTCATATGAATCCTATTAGCCTGAGTCAAAATAATTGTCCAAAAATAAAAACAAAAATTAAATTTGAATTGTATTAGATTTAGGTCATTTGAAGCATATCCCTTTACATGATATAATCTCTTTAGGGAGTGAGTTTAAGGATTTAGTCTCTTTCTAATAAATAACAGCCTAGCTATCTTGCTTAAGCATAAAGACTTGCCTACATATGTTTAAAATCGTAAGAGAAGTTAGTTGGCGACCACCCCCAAGTGATTGTAAGTCCAAGCTGTCTGGTGGTTTGTCTTCTCTTATGGAGGCAAACCAATAACCCATTTTTCACCTTAGATTTAGGTTGTATTTTAGGCCCTCACCAAAGCTCCCTAGATTTAAGTTTTGAGGTCGCTTCTCCCCTTTGTGGGCCATAAGAATAATTCCTCACCTCCTAGGCATTTTCTTAACCTTGTGTTAAGGAATTATAAGTCTTAAATTTTTAATGGAAAATGTAACTCAAATAAACTAAATCAATTTCAAAAATGTAAAGCCCAACTATATGATAGTTTGAGATGCTGCTAAACTTCTTAGTATTGCGGGCATCTCCTACTCATCTTCATTTTGGCTTCAATAATAAATCTCTCTCTTTGATCGATCTCATTTGATCTTCAATAAAATAAACCAATCGATTGATAGTCCCTTCTTATTGAAATCTTTAACATAATGATCATTTACCTTACTCATGAGTTTTTCTAAGGAATCCCCATTCATTAGGATGTAATTAATTATGGGGGCATATGTAGACCCATCATCCTTAGGAGTCCTTATTGAGGTGATTAGGTCTATTAAAGGGTAGTGACTTCTATCTTTCGAGATAGTATACTATTTCTTGATGACGCATCACGAATAAGTATATCTAGATCTACGCATATCCTAAAAGACTAATTTCTATATATGCTCATCTCGTTTTATTTCTCCCCAGATTTGAAGGTGACTCCCCTCATATTGAAAATTTTTCTACTAGGCACTAGACCTCCACCTCAGGAAACATCAGTCAATAAATGGCCTTAATCAATACATGATTTTCATTTTGCCCATTATCATTCCTGTTGTACCTATTTAATAATATCTTTCAACAAAAGCTCAAGTGAAAAGATGAAAATTGCCTGCTAGTATGATGATCAAGGAAAGCAATCATAAACACCGCACCAATGTCTTTACAATCTACGTGTCACCAATTTAACAACAACAACATGAAAAGAAAAAAACAATGGAAAGAAAAAACACTTTACTACAAGCATCTCATTGAAATAATATCAAGATAAGATAAAGATTCACGATGAGATGTGCATCCTTTATATGACAGCATAACATAGTGGCATGTCTCATTCAAAAAAAAATGGAATCAACAGTATGACACGGATAATCAAAAGGAATAGATGGGATAATTGTAAGGAGCATAAGTGGTGGTGGTTTGATTATTAAAATAAATAAATAAAAACTATTAATATTGAGCACATTAACTTATGGACCCATCAGAAAGATATAAAGATTCTATGCACAATGTTGGTAAGAGAAAAACACCTTCACCACATTACAAAAGAAGTTTAAAAAGTATGCAATTTTTTGTAGAAATTAAGAGTAGTAAGTTAATATGGATTGTATGATCACCATATTCTATAATCAATAAAAATGGCCTAACATAAAGGAGAAAAAATTATTTGTTGTGACTGTTACCCACATTGAATGAGTTTTTTTTTCAAAGAAGAAAAATTAACAAAAGGATGTTACTAAAACCATTTCTTTATCTATAATACTAAAAAAATTTAAAAATATTTACTAGTGGCCTCAGGATAAAAGGACACACCATTTGTAACAACTCACAATACTAACCTCATCTGTAAAGAAGCCAGCTATTCGTACAACTAATTCATCCATTGCTTCCTGAGGAGTAGGATTGTCTACCTTAGACTGAATGCCTAACTGTAAAGGACATGAAAAATTAAATGAGGATGGGGTTGCATAAAATATTGATGCTGCATGCAAGTAAACGAATACACTTCCAAATAAAATAAAGAAACCTCAGCTTATAAATTATTATGGCAATAACAATGAAGAAGCATGGAAATTTTCAATAAATAATTCAGTAGAAATAATGCAAGATCTGACCATACGTGAATCAGACATTAGCATTTGCCACTATCTCTTCTGCACAACATTTAATTTTATAGACTTTTCAAAGTGAAAGCAAGTAAAGGGAACAATTATAAACAAAATAGCATATGCAATGGATCAAATACTTGTCAAATAGAAAAAATTAGTCATGCATAATAGATATACATATAACAAACAAACAAGCTACCCACCACATAGTGGGATAAAGGCTTGTTGTTGTTGTCGTAAACAGCGATAGGTTTCTTACATTTGTAGCAGTTCAAGAATTGATCTATCTCCGAGGTCACTCTTATGAGTACGACCGAAATTATGATTATTAAGGTGTGTTAAATAGATTGTTCAAACCATTTAAGTTCATTTATTTACACCCTCTAAAACCCTATTTGGACTTGGACTAACTCAGATTAATGATAATCTTTGGCTGATCTAACTATTCATGAATCAGACATCAACATTTGCCACTTACTTCTTCAAGCCTTTGACTTTCTAGAATGTTCAAACCAAAAGCAATAAAAGGGAACAAGTATCAAGTATAAACATAATTAACAGATACTATGAATAAAATACTACTAAAATAGAACAAAATAGTCAGGCGCATTAGATATACATACCTCGTATAGCAAACAATGACTGGTGCAATTATTCTTATTTAGGGTGTCAAATGAGTTGTTCAATCCAATTTAAGCTAATTTATTTAGGCCCTCTAGAAACCATTTTGGATTTGGGCTATGCCAAATTAACGATGGGCTTGGCGGGTACATTAAGGCTTATCTTGACCCACTTACAACATAATATACTTCTCCACTAAATATCAATAAAGAATATACATAATTAGTATAATGAAATATTAGCTTATATATATCGAGGCAAGTATGAAGTGAAAGTTTTGTGCTAAAAATTTATGTTAAATTAATTTTTAATTTATGCCATTTTAAACAAACATGATTCAAGCTCATGCCCATTTGGGCCTACACATTCGAACTCCCAAACGACTGAGCTTATGACCTTAAGGTCCATCCAAACCACATGATAGCCTTATGCTTCTTGATACAAAACTCATTGCTCTATGCACATCATGCATTTCAAACTCAATAGATAATCAAATAAAAAATTAATAGGTCAAGAAAAAAAAGAGCCTATTCAATTTGTTGTAGAGTTTCAAACCCCTAACAACTAAATGTTGCATAATTAACTAGAGAAAATTAAATGGGTCAAGTTTATAAAACAGATATCGAAATTTTTCACAATTCATTTTTTTCCACATTATCATTACTTCGTTCCGGTTACGTATTGCTAAATCACAAAGATACTATTTCCATTAACCATCATCAACCTTAGCCTCAAGACAACTATTTTTGGTTGGCCTAATGAGTTCCTTCACATTCATTTTTATTTAAATACTACATAGAGCGTTGTCTCTATTTTACATAAATCAAATTTTATGATCGATAGCTAACTTAACATCAACCTCAACATTTTTCTTCAAAGTAGATCCAATAACTAACGAGACTTTAGACTTTCAAACTTTGAGACATTGTCTCCTAAAGATAAGGTATGACCTCCAATAAATGAGGGAGGCTGAAATTGATGAGCAATGAGAGCAGAAAGGAGACTTGAATGGAGAAGATGAATCATCAATACTTTTCTATCTCTTGAAGTGGGCACTCTTGCTATGGACAGTTTCAAACTCAAGAGCATTTGACTCATGGTCATCTCTTCTTCTAGCGAAAATAGATATGATTCAAGAGTTGCCGATTTAAGGAACATAGCGTCTATCTCATAAAATATTGATGCTGCTTATTTAAGGAATTTCTTATTAAGCAACATTACACTTACTAAAATTGGCCTCCCAAGGAAATCCCACTTCTAATCAAATCAGTTGTGGATTTCATTACTGTCAGAAAAATTGCATTGGCAGACTTATGAATTTAGGAGATTTTCATCCCATTTTAAGAAAATTTTTATCGGTTTCTCTTTCCTACAGTGATCAACAACATAAGGCCACCAAAAAAATGGATATAGAATGAGCGGTATGAGCAACTACCAATGCTAATCTAGCCTAATAATTGAGAGAAATATATGCCTCAACCTTGGTTGTTTAATTAACCATCTTGAACATTTAATAAAACCATCAAAGAATTAACTAGCCATTAAAAAAGAAAAAAAGATGCATTACTAGAATATAGCTCATGTTTGTATGCTAGAGTGAAATTAAACAAAACTTATAACATGGATGAACGGGCACATATGCAAGCACAAGCAGAAAAGTATGTGCACTCAAACATATAATAATTAGTTTTTTTTCAAAAATTAAAAAACCATATCATATTTATTTTACAAAGATTGGAGAGTCAAATTCAAAGAACAACATTATGAGGACAAATACTTTGAACCCTCAACCTCTCATATATAAGTTTATTCATTTACAACTAAGATAAGATGAGCTTTGGCATGTAAGTGGATATTTTTTGCTACAAACTACTCCAAACATACAACTCCATTAAAAAAAAATGTTTTAGAATATGTTTCACAAGAATATCAAAGCTAATGAGGGTTCTTTGATCCTTTGTTGCTTCCATCAAACATACAATTTGTTAACAATACATTGATAAAATAAAAATTATCATGTGAGATGACAAGTAAAATGACAAGTAGATGATGTTATAAAAGACATTTTGGGGATTCTCTCAAAGCTCATTTCTAGATCACCTTGGACAAAAAAAATAAATAAATATTTTGAAGAGTATAAAATTATACTCATCACAAGTAAAATAATGAATAAGTTCAAATATGTTAGAAAATAAATTATTTTAAACAAGCACAGTAAAACTACTTCAAATTGTACCCTCAATAGCCTAGGGATAATGTAATTTTCATAACTATCTATTCCATATTTCCAACCTCAAACGATTTTTTTTTCCAATCAATGGATATCCAACCATTGATCACTTCAATTATTTTCGTGGACACATCCTTGGATCACTAATAATCACTACTCCAAAACTTTAGCTCTTGCATCCATGTTTGATAAATCTATTTCCAAATGTCCATGATTGTTTCTCTAAATCTAAATGATACTTCCACATCATCTTGTACCAAGTTTTCATCAGAAATTGACTCATCTTCAACATTTTAAGCATTAACACTCGTTCTTAAAATCGCAACAAGATGCTTGTTTCACTGTCCATCACTATGAGAAAAGACATTTTTGTTAAATGCACATTTAAAATCATGATTGCCTAGCAATAATATATATGTGTTACCAATAAATAACAATCACCTCCAAGAACTAGGATCTATAAGGGGAGATCCTACTATGAACGAGAACTAACAATGGATCTTTTCAACAAATGATGGCATCATCCTAAAGTGCATTTTCCTCATCAATCTCCCCCTTCTCCCTTATTTATCCTTGCTTCTTATTTATATGTATGTATGTATGTATGTACACACCCACACCCACCCCCCACAGACACACATATAGGCACACATATCTATACATGAGAAGAAAAAAAATAGAATCCAGTGATTAATTCTTTTGTAGTGGACAACTACCACATATTTTGTGTAGGAGAAAATTGGTTTCCATTCTAATTTTATCAAAAATCCGAATAATCTAGTTGACCATAGAACAAAACTCAATAATTGCCAAAATTGAAACATTTGACTAATTCAATTTGGTTCAAACCAGTATTAATACAAAAATTATCAAAATAGATTGATTTCTTGATAATCCTCTACTATCTTGTAAATAATTTTCATTTTCTACAGAATTTCAATTAATAAAATTGATCAATCACAATTGTCATCCCTCTACCACTACAGATGAGGCACCGGATTTTGAAGGAAACAACATGGATGGATACGAAATTCTTCCTTGAAAATACAATCAAAATTGAATACTAAATAGCATAGATTTATTTCTTGTTAAGCATACCAAAAAGTGAACATTGAAATCCAAATGTGGGGTTAAAGGTTAGAAATGCAATGCAATGTAATAAAGCTTGACCTTCTCAATAACAATTTTTGCAGCAGCATGCTCAACATCTTTCTTTTTTGGTAATGGGTTTGACATGACAAACAATTTTGGAAGATCCAAAGTAGCATATATATAGAGTCCGAGTTTGTTGTGCCAGAGCCAGACCAGGGCAACTATTCTCAACATGCTGCTAGGATGCTTGACTACTGAACTTTTGATGTATTAGGGCCTTGGGAGCAAGTGCTGGCTGCTTCATTGCAACTGGGGGCAGTTTTTCAGCATCTAACATCCTTCTATTTTGGTAACTTAATGCTAGTTAAGTAGCAAGTGCATCAACAAGGAATTACACAACGATCCAGGATGATTCTATTCAGCCTGCAAAAAAAACTCATATGATTTAAATTAGAACCGTTCTAAGAAACATTATTGCAAGTGGGGAATGCGAAAGACCTCATAAAAATAAATTTTGACTCAAGTCTTAGACGATAGTGTTGACCTACAAGTATGTATCATTATTCAAATTAAGCATACATGACAAAATCTATGAAAATCAATGGTGACGTCGAATAATTAGAGATTAAAACCTCATAATCGCGATCAAAATTAATTAAAATCATTCAAATTCAAAAATTTGATTGCATAATTGCACTCAAAATATTAAAATTAATTAAATGAAGTCTATTCCATCAATTAATAATTAATCAATCAATCAAAATTAATTTTAAATGAAATTACGCGTGCATCAAAGTCAGGAAGCCCCGATGACGTCCGAACGACCGTCGTTCGTGAAATTGATCGTGCTACTATCGCCGAAACGTCGAAATCTATAAAACAACATTTTCCGTGATTAATTCGGCAAAGTTTACGCGAACGTCGATCGATTTGAGTGCGGTGTTGCGAAATTTAAGCATAATTTCACTCAAATCATCGCCGACATGGTCCAAACAATCTCCGATTGCGAAATCGACTGCGCTGTTGCATCTGACATAACAGAAATATCTAAAATTGATACCCATATTGATATCATTTGTTATTTTATCATTTTTGACGCAAAAAATATAAATTATAATACTATAGTTCAATTAGTTCGTAATTAAGCAACTAACAACCGCTTAAATTTCCCAATCCAGCCCTCAAACTCCCAACAATTAAGACTTCATTTGAGAAAGATTTTTAACTGCTCCATATTTTTAAAGAACTCTTTGATTATACAATTTTTTTATAAGCATTCTTAACATAACTTTATTTTTATTCTAATATGAATCGTGATCTCTTTGTAATTTTTTAATACAATTTTTTAAGAAACCGTTTTAAAACAAAATTTTGTAAAAAGCAAAAATCCAATCAAACGGGTCCTAAGTTTGCTCTGCGTTAATGTAAAAGAATCTGATTAAAAAATTGATTAAAGTATTTTATAGTTGTTTGATTGAGCTTTATAAATTCATGACTTTGTTTTTTTTTTGTTTGGTTGATAAAATATAATGTAAAATGGCGAAGGTTTGGCATTTGGCGAGGCGATGCGGTGTGCCGGAGTGGCGTCGGGTAGCGGGCTAGCGGCGGCGCCGGTCTAGGTGGCGGCTACATGGCCGGTTGCATTACTATTTATGATATTTAAAATTACTCCTCATTTAAATTCATAACTTTTTTGATGTATTTGAAATATATTACATTATACTGAAATTTTAATTTAATTGCAATCAAATACTTAAAATATTCAAAAATATATATTTAAAATACAGTGCATTACAAATGCAAACAGCCGCTAAATCTATTTAGGCCTAAATGAAAGGTTCATTCACGCGACCTTCGTTTCTCCGAGCCCTCCTCTCTGGTTCGTCTCTCGTTCCCGAGCGCGCCTATCCCTCGTTCTCCTCCGGAAATCTCTCTCCCTCGAGTCCCTCTCTCGTTTCTCCCCTTCCGTCCGTCCCGATCAGCACGGTAAGCTTGATCAATCTCCGATTCCCGTCCATTTGAAGGAGCCGAGCACGAATGCTTGAGTTCCTTTCGGCCGACCACTCTTCTCAGGCAAATCGAACCTTTCTCCAGGTCGTCTCTCTCTAACCCTAAGCTTATTCTCATGCATTTGAGTTCTTTTGGAAGTCAGGGTTTGAGAAATCTCTCTTATTATATGCTTAAGATGATGCTAGAGTTTTAATCTTGAGATTTGGGATGATGTATGACCCAAATCTCATGCCGTTTGCTATTATCTACGGATTTTATGTTCTTATTTTACTTAAAATAATTTCCTATGGGCAAAATGATATGTGCTATGCCTCTTTACTTGTCTAAAATGAGATTAGAAGTTTGAAAATAAGGTTTGAGATGTGATTTTCAAGCTTATGTTGCTGAAATCATAATAATGTGATTGATTTCTATCTTTTACTCCTTACAAAGAAATCTCATTATTTTAGCGAATTTCTTTGATATGCAAGTATATCCTTTAGTCAAAATCTGAAAGTTTTAAAAACTTATGAGTGGGCTTAATATGGCTTTGAATTATCATTCCAACTTATCTATCAAATTTAGTGAGGTCAAACTGAATTTCAAATTTTATCAATCTTAATAATTTATATGAGAAGTGCTTGATGTGATGTATAAATGATCCCATACTTCATGATGATTGTCGATAAAGAAGATCCTTCAAGTGAGCCATGAATTTGGAGAGAATTTGGCTCTTTGTTCAAGAAAAGCACCTGCCCCTGATATTCTCTTTTTCTTTCTATTAGCTCTCATCATTAATTGACTGGATTCCATCTAATATATAGCCAAACAAATACACACCCCATGTCAAGCTTTTCTGTTTGTTTGTTTATCTTGTTTCTTGATTAATTCTTATTAGAATGAGTAGAAGACAAGAAGATGATTCATGTTGGAAGAGGGTGGGAGAGTTGGCAAAGGGCTGAGAAAACTCTTTAAGTATGATGGTACAAGAAAAAAGTACTTACTATTTTAGATGGAGAGGAAAAAGAGGATTTGGGGATCATTTGGAAAAGAATTTGTTATAATTGCACTCGTTACTTGAGAATGAAGTTTTGGATTTCAAATTAGCCAGACTATAAATTTTATTCATTTATTTCTTATAATACATGTATCAAACCACCGCTATGCAGACTTACCTAATTATCATTTTTTATTTTTACTTGTACAAAAAAAATTATATCTCCCACTACGTAGGAAATTTGCTAGTTAAAATGTCTAGTCATTTTCACCATTGTTCATTTGTGAGTTAATCTCGTTGAGTATTAGTAGTATCTTCTCTTTTCTACATGATAGGTATTACATCGGAACCGTCATCTTTCCAGAGCACCAAGGAGTCTAGCACGAGAACCAAACAAGTTAAGAACATAGTTATAGCTTCTTTCAAAAATCAAAGATCTCTTTTTATTTATTTAATAAAAAATAAAGAAATAGATTTTGTTTAATAAAATGATTGATTATTTAAGACTTCAACATTTATTTGATAACCTAATTTTTTAATCATAATTAACTAGTAAATAAAGTTTATTAATAAGAAAGCATAAATCTAAAATTATATAAAATATTAAATTTTATATTATTAGAACTATATTATTATGTCATAAAGCTTACTTAAAAATTATAATTTAAAGCTTTGAATAAAAAAATAATTATAATGTTATAACTACTTAAAGTTAAGAAATTGAAAATTTGTTTCTAATTTAGATTAAGATATTACATTTGATACTGTACTTAAGTATTTAAAAAAGTTGAAATTAACTTAGGGCGATTTGATTAGTTGTATTAGTAGTGCAAAGTTAAACAAATTTAGACATGTTGAGAATGCAAGTATTTGATTCATTACATTTCAAATGTATCATATTTCATCAATAAATTTCAAATTCACCGTCTTCTTTATTTTTTGAAGTATATTTCTAACGCAATTTTTGATATTATATTATACAATATTTTTTATAAAAAATATACTGAATGTTAAAAAGTTTAATAATTAAATAATCTATATATGATGTGGAACATCATCATTATCATTGTCATTATCAAAAGGTATATGTATTCAAGACATTTGATTATATTGTAAGTCCTTATGTTATTTACTCTTAATACTATGATATTATATTTTGAAAAAAAAAGTTATTCTATTTTGGGCTTGATGTTAATGAGCATTGGTATCATATTGTCATATTTCAAATTTATAATTGTTGGGCTATTATTGTGTCATAGCTCATATAAAATTTCATATTATTCGAAATAGTAGTATATATGATAATGATGGTAGATATCCTAATGATGATAGGTATAATAATTATTGTAAGTATGATAATAATAGTAAGTATAAGAATAATAGAACACATTATGTTGATGAGAGATGTAAAAATGATGAAAGTAAGTTAAAATTTAATCATAGATTTGAATTTGGAGATGAGTTTGTGCATTCTAATCTTTACATTTGAATTTGGAGATGAGTTTATGATAGTAGCCAATACTGCAACTTTTTATTGATGCAACTTGGCAAGCGTTAAGAGCAAGTTCCTTCATTTTTTTAATCTTTTAACTTTCCATCCACTTTATCTATTTCTCCCTCCCTCCCTCTCTCTCTCTCTCTCTCTCCCTCTCCTTATCTCTTTTATTGGCTCAGCCACTTGCCGACAACTTGTATACGAGATTTCTTCTCCCCGTGTAAGAAAGACAAGTAATCGAAACCATGTCAAACATATTTGTTCCTTCTCGATTGTGGTTGGAATCTGTCTTGTTTCATTTGCTTGCAATTTTCTGTATGAACGAGGAGGGCTCTTTCTCATATTTGTAAGTTACATCCCATTGTGCTAAGTAGGAATGTATTGAATAGAAGTGAGCTACATCCCAACATGACAATGGAGGTTTAAGGCAAGTTAAGTTTATACATAGACGGTGCTCTTGAGATAGATATCTAAAGAATAAATTATAATATGACTTTTTTTATAAATAATAGATTTTAAATATTTTTTGTGTTCAAGAAACTAAATGGGTGGTGTAGATTGATAGTTTTTTAAACTTTGTTATTGTAAAAGTCGACTAGAAAGTGTATGTGATTATAGATAAAGTTTGAAGGATAATGTTATAAGTATTAATAGATGTGGAGATAGAATTATAACTTTAAAGATTGTTGATAAGATTATCAATGTTATAAGTGTCTACCTCAGTAGGTTTGGAGGTAAGCTAAAAATTTTGGAATGAATTAGAGATTAATAAAAGATCTCTTGAAGAAAAAATATTTATTGGGGAGATTTAAATGGATATGTTGGTAGAGTAGTAGAAGATTTTAAAAGTATTCATGGTGGTTATGGATTTGGGTATAATGAAGGTAGGGGTATATTAAATTTTAAACATGATTTTGTAGTTCTTATCTTTATTTAAGAAAAGAGATGAAACTATTATTACTTATAAAATGGATCTAAGAAAACCGATTGATTATTTTTTGGTAAGAAAAATAGATCGTTTAGATTGTAAAGATTGTAAAGTCATTCCAAGTGAAATTTTAAGTCGTCATTATTAGTTTTAGATTTTAAGATAAAAGGTTGTAAGAGAAAAATAACTAAATTATTGTCTGAGATTAGATGGGGGCAAAGAACAAATAAAAGTATTTTAAAGGAAACTAGAAATTAGAGTTTGGGATGTTAAGGAAACGCGTTATGTGAAAAAATATCAGTGAAATTAAGCAGTTCTAAAGATGTCTTGGCGAATCAAATGAAAAATTTCTTTAATAAGAATAGTTGGTGGTGGAGTCGAGTGCGAAAATATAAGAAATAAGAAGCGTTATTATAAAACTTGGTTTAGATGTAAAACTTGAGAATTGAGAAAGATATAAAATGGTAGAGATTCTAAAGAAAGCGATATATGATCAAAAATTTAGCTTTTAGTGATTTATACAATAGATTAGATACCAAAAAGGTGAAGATGTATGTATAAGTTACCAAAGAGATAGGAGAAGTAAAGGCATAGTTAGTGAAATTGGGATGAAAATAATAAAGTCTTTTCTTAGAAAAGATATTGAAAATAGGTGGATGATGTATTTTAATAAACTTTTCATGAAGATCGAAAGACGATTGATTTTAGAACCTTAATACCAAAAATAAGAATTTCATTTTATCTCAGATTAGTAAATCGAAGTTAGTGAAGCTTTAAAAAAAATGAAATGTGGAAAAGCAAGAGAACCGGATAATATTCCAATAAGTGTGGAAATGTTTAGGAGATCAAGGAATTTCTTGGCTTACAAATCTTTTAATGTTATTTTAAAGACTAAAAGATGTCGAGATGAGTGGAGAAAGAGTTTGTTGGTTCTATATTTAAGAATAAATGTGATGCACAAGAGTGTGCAAATTATAGAGGAATTAAGTTAATGTGCCATACATTATTATGGAGAGTAATTGAGCATAGGTTACGATGTGATCGTAAGTTTCTCACAATCGTTTGGTTTCATGCCAAGTAGATCATTATGAATGCTATACATTTGTTAAGAGGTTTGATGGAGAAGCATAGAAAATAAGAAGGATCTACATATGATATTTATTGATTTAGAGAAAGCTTATGATAAAGTCTCAAGAGATGTTCTTTGGAGTCTAACGAGAAAGAAGTTAATATTGGTTATATTCAAGTCATTAAGGATATGTATACTTACTTGTGTCCAAACAAGGAGGATTGACAAAATATTTTCCTATTTCGGTTGGATTACATCAAGGATCAACATTAAGCCCTTATCTTTTACTTTAGTTATGGATGTTCTTACGAGGCATTTACAAGAAGATGTACCTTGGTGTATGCTTTTCTTGATGACATTCTTCTTGATAAGACTAGAGGAGTCCAACAAAACTTGAATTATGGAGGTCAACTTTAGATTAGGTTTTTTGTTTAAGTAGATCTAAAGCGAATATATGGAGTGTAATTTTAGTTGTAGAAGTTTTAGTGGTAGTGTTGTGACTTTAGATGATCAAGTTAATAAGAGTGAGCGATTCAGATATTTAGGATCTATTGTTCAAAATGATGGTGAAATAGATGGAGATGTTATTAGTAGAATTCAAGTTGGATGGTTGAAGTGGAGGAATGCATCCTATTATGTGATAGAAAAGTTCCACTTAAACTTAAGAGAAAATTTTATAAGATGGTGTAAGACACATGACTTATGGTGCGAATGTTGTGATAAAAGCATAAAGACTAAGTTAAGTGTTCTGAGAGATGAGAATGCTCAGTGGATGAGTTTTACCCTAGAGATAGAATGCAAAATGAGTATGTTTGGGAAAAAGTTGGAGTAGCTCAGGTGGTAGATAAGATTAGGAGAGTCGCTTAGATGGTTTGGCCACATAAAGCGTCGGCCGTCATTTGAATTAGGAGAGTAGGAGATTTGCTTTATGTTAAGAAAGGTAGAGGTAGGCCAAAGACTTGGTTAAGATGTATAAAAAAATGATCTTAGTATCTTTGAATAAGAATTTGACATAATAGGGCCTGATGACGAATGATTATTAGCCACCACTAGTGGATTAAGGCTTGTTGTTGTTGTTGTTATAGATTATCATAATGACAAACATTATAGCTTAAAATAGAACCAATCATTGATTTGCACCAAGAATTAATATAACTTTTAATTACATAATTTAATTATCATTATATAATAATTAATAATATTGAACTAAATTACTCCAAAAAATCATATATATATATATATATATATATATCTTAAAAAGTTTAGCATGATCACCCTTAAATACTCTTCATTAAAATAAAAAAAAATATTTATTGGATCAAATCTTCTCCAAAATTATTTCACATTAATTCCTACCAAAATAATTCCATAATTTCAAATTATTTAAGTTAATTATAAAATCTTCAGACCAAATAAAAATATAATTAAAACTAAATTTACACTTCCTAAAATAAACTCACCAGTCAATGTATTCATTCTCTGCAGTTATATTTTGAGGGATTTGCGTACGCCCAACGCTCTGTCCCCCACCTGGTTCTCTGATGCTCGAGGCTCTCCCATTTGGACGCCCTTCTCTCTCTTCATTGAACCTCCTTTAACATCTTATTCTCGTAAGTTCTCAGATATTTTCTTCTTTTTCTTCACGATTGTGAATCTACTTAAAAAAATGTCAAACTCTGGGACTTATTTGGGATAAATTTTATTTTATATTTGTATTTTTGTTTTTAAATTTTAAAAAATATATATTTATTTAATGTATCGTATCTTTTACAAATTATTAAATGATATTATTTTTAAAAATCCGTGCCCAGAAATTTTTCCCCATCTTCTTGTAGAATACCCACAATGCATCACTTTATCAGTATGTTTTCTCTTATGAACTTTTTAGGTCACGTGATCTCTTCCAATTTTATCTAGAGAGAAGTTCAAATTTTTCTACTTATTATTGAGTCATTAACCTCGTATTTCATCTAATTAAATGCACATAAGCCCATATTTTATCACTTTTTTTATCATGAATCTTTTTTTATTCATGAAAAGGTTGGAGTAGCTTCAGTGGTAGATAAGATTACGAAGAGTTATCTTAGATGGTTTGGTTACTAAAAGCATCAGTAGTCTGATAACCTAGTTAGCAGAGTAGATGCATTAGATTCGCCTTATTTAATCAAATCGCCCTAAGTTAACTTCAACTTTTTAAATACTTAATTACAATATCTAATGTAATATTTTAATCTAAATTAGAAACAATTTTCCAATTTCTTAACTTTAAGTAGTTATAACATTATAATTATTTCTTTATTCAAAGCTTTAAATTATAATTTTTAAATTAGCTTTATGACATAATAATATAGTTTTAATAAAATAAAATTTAATATTTTATATAATTTCAGATTTATGCTTTCTTATTAATAAATTTTATTTACTAGTTAATTATGATTAAAAAATAAGGTTATCAAATAAATGTTGAAGTCTTAAGCAATCAATCATTTTATTAAACAAAATCAGTTTCTTTAATTTTTATGAAATAAATAAAAAAGGATCTTTGATTTTTGAAAGAAGTTATAGCCATGTGCTTAACTTGCTTCTCATGCTAGATATCTTAACCTAGTGGTTGAGAAACTTCTTTCATTAAGAGATCTTGGTTTTTTCTATTGTATATGTATTATGTGTGTAAATTTGATATTAAATTAGCTCAAATATTTCTTGATTCTCGATTAGTGCTTCTCATGCTCTCACTCTTACTTTTTTGGTTATCTCACTTAGTTTTGCTAATCTCTCCTCTTTTTCTCTCCAGCTCTCTCTTTCTCACTCACAATCTCACCCCTCATTTAACTTTTACTCTTGCTCTATCCTCCTCCGTCTCTTACTTTCTCTCTCATTTTAAACAATATCAGCTAAATGTTGGTTAAATAACCCACATTAGTAAAGTAAATTTTTTTTAATATATTTATTTATTTATTTTTAATATTTTTATTTCTATATTAAACAAAATTTATCATAATCTTTAAAAATCGATGAGCACCATCAACCATGAGACTACAAACTACACAGCCTTGCGCTACGACTACCAAATAGATGGCAATCTCACCCCTCATTTAACTTTTACTCTTGCTCTATCCTCCTCTGTCTCTTACTTTCTCTCTCATTTTAAACAATATCAGCTAAATGTTGGTTAAATAACCCACATTAGTCTAGTAAAATTTTTTTAATATATTTATTGTTTTTTTTAATATTTTTTTTCTATATTAAACAAAATTTATCATAATCTTTAAAAATCGATAAGCACCATCAACCATGAGACTACAAACTACCACTTGTATTTTTACCAAATAGATGGCAGGTCTGATGTGATTACCACACATGCCATTTCTTCTAGTAGCCTAGTACTTAAAAGTAGCCAGCACGACAAGGGCATGTTATTCGTTTTATATCTTTTAGCTTTCCCTCCACCTGACCTGTTTTTCCCTCTCTCTCTCTCTCTCTCTCTCAGTCTCTCTCGCTTACTCGCTGGCTCTTCCACTCGCTGGCGGTTTACATGCAGGATGTATTTGCCTCATGTGTGAAAGGCAATGTCAAACCATATCAAGCCTAGTATTTCATCTCAATCGCGATTGGAAATCCATTTGCTTGCAAGTTTCTCTGTGAACTGGGAGGATTGTTTTCCCACGTCTTAGCGCGTCAAGATATTTCTTTGCTGATTTAGCCATAATAGTGTTGAGTTGGCTAGGTTTTTGGTTGACCAAATAATATGGGATAGGATCGAAGCTGCATGGAAAGGTGAGTTGTGGGCTATTTTTTTATCAATTGACGGGGCGGTAACTTGTCTAAATTCCGGGTTCAATAAGGTTGTTCTTGAAATGTCTTGTTCGGCCTCGGGTTTCTTGCCGATCTTTTATGCATTACGCTTGGTTTTGGACTTGGTGATCATTATAATTTATGATGGAGTGGTTGATTGATGATATTTTTAAGCTAGGGTTTCCCAAATTGCTCTTTATCTTGTTTTGAGATTGCATACATGATATAGTTTGAGAGTAAATAAAGCTATTTCATTAATAGAGATTGTGTACTCGACTTACTGGCATTATCATTGGAAGTCTATTTTATATCATTGCTATGGCCTATTTTCTAAGACTTGAGCTGAAAATTATTTCTGTGAGGTCTTTCACATTCTCCACTTGCAATGATGCTTCTTAGAACGGTTCTAATTTAAATCATATGAGTTTTTTTTGCAGGTTGAATAGAATTATCCTGGATCGTTGTGTAATTCCTTATTGATGCACTTGCTACTTAACTAGCAGTAAGTTACCAAAAATAGATGATAGATGCTGAAGAACTGCTCCCAGTTGCAATGAAGCAGCCAGCACTTGCTCCCAAGGCCCTAATACATCAGAAGTTTGGTAGCCAAGCATCCTACAGGATTGAAGAATTGAAGCAGCCTGTTGAGAATAGTTGCCCTGGTCTGGCTTTGGCACAACAAACTCGGACTCTATATATATGCTATTTGGATCTTCCAGAACTGTCTATTATGTCAAACCCATTACCAAAAAAGAAGGATGCTGAGCATGCTGCTGCAAAAATTGCTATAGAGAAGGTCAAGCTTTATTACATTGCATTGCATTTCTAACCTTTAACCCCACATTTGGTTTTCAATGTTCACTTTTTGGTATGCCTAACAAGAAATAAATCTATGCTATTTAGTATTCAATTTTGATTGTATTTTCATGGAAGAATTTCGTATCCATCCATGTTGTTTCCTTGGAGATCCAGTGTCTCATCTGTAGTGGTGGAGGAATGATAATTGTGATTGATCAATTTTATTAATTGAAATTATGTAGAAAATGAAAATTATTTACAAGATAGTAGAAGATTATCAAGAAATTAATCTATTTTGACAATTTTAGTATTAGTATTGGTTTGAACCAAATTAAATTAGTCAAAAGTTTCAATTTTGGCAATTATTGAGTTTTGTCATATGGTCAATTAGATTATTCGGAATTTTGATTAAATTAGAATGGAAACCAATTTTCTCCTACACAAAATATGTGGTAGTTGTCCACTACAAAAGAATTAATCACTGGATTCTAGTTTTTTTTTCTTCTCATGTATAGATATGCGTGCCTATGTGTTTGTGTGGGGTGGGTGTGGGTGTGTACATACATACATACATACATATAAAGAAGAAGAAAGGATAAATAAGGGAGAAGGGGGAGATTGATGAGAAAAATGCACTTGAGGATGATGCTATCATTTGTTGAAAAGATCCATTTGTTAGTTCTCGTTCAGTGTAGGATCCCTCTTAATAGAGATCCTAGTTCTTGGAGGTGATTGTTGTTTATTGGTAACACATATATATTATTGCTAGGCAATCATGATTTTTAATGTGCATTTAGCAAAATGTCTTTTCTCATAGTGCTAGATAGTGAAACAAGCATCTTGTTGTGATTTTAAGAATGATTGTTAATGCTTAAAATGTTGAAGATGAGTCGATTTTCTGTGATGAAAACTTGATACAAGATGATGTGGAAGTATCATTTAGATTTAGAGAAACAATTATGCACCTTTGGAAACAAATTTATCAAACATGGGTGCAAGAGCTAAAGTTTTGGAGTAGTGATTATTAATGATCCAAGGATGTGTCCAGGAAAATAATTGAAGTGATGAATGGTTGGATATCCATTGATTGAAAAAAAATCGTTTGAGGTTGGAAATATGGAATAGATAGTTGTAAAAATTACATTATCCCTAGGCTATTGAGGGTACAAATTGAAGTAGTTTTACTGTGCTTGTTTAAAATAATTTATTTTCCAACATATTTGAACCTAAATATTCATTATTTTACCCGTGATGAGTATAATTTTATACCCTTTAAAGTTTTTTTTTTTTCGTCCAAGGTGATCTTGAAATGAGCTTCGAGAGAATCCCCAAAATTTCTTTTATAACATCATCTGCTTGTCATCTTACTTGTCATATTACATGATAAGAAAAACCGCCTAAAGTGATATTGGGACCGGTGGATATCTCTTTAGGCAGTGCAAGCATACAATATCATCTGATCGATTGGGAAGGTTTATTTTAGACACTTTCTTTTAGACAGTAATTTTTATTTTATCAATGTATTGTTAACAAATTGTATGTTTGATGAAAGCAACAAAGGATCAAAGAACCCTCGTTAACATTGATATTCTTGTGGAACATATTCTGAAATGTTTTTTTTAATGGAGTTGTAAGATTGGAGAAGTTTGTAGTAAAAAATATCTACTTACATGCCAAAGCTCATCTTATCTTAGTTGTAAATGAATAAACTTATATATGAGAAGTTGAGGGTTCAAAGTATTTGTCCTCATAATGTTGTTCTTTGAATTTGACTCTCCAATCTTTGTAGAATAAATATGATTTGGCTTTTTAATTTTTGAAAAAAAAACTTATTATTATATGTTTGAGTGCACATACTTTTATGCTTGTGCTTGCGTATGTGCCCGTTCATCCATGTTATAAGTTATGTTTAATGTCACTCTAGCAGACAAACAAGAGCTAGATACTAGTCAATGCATCTTTTTTTTTTTAATTTGGCTAGTTAATTCGTTGATGGTTTTATTAAATGTTCAAGCTGGTTAATTAAACATCCAACGTTGAGGCAAATATTTCTCTCAATTATCAGGTTGGATTAACACTGGTAGTTGCTCATACCGCTCATTCTATATCGTTGGTCTTATAAAATAGTCATTTTTGTGGTGGGCTTATGTTGGTGATCACTGTAGGAAAGAGAAATTGATAAAAATTTTTTTTTAAAAAAGGAATGAAAATCTCCTAAATTCTTAAGTCTGACATTGCAATTTTTTTGAGACAGTAATGAAATCCACAGCTGATTTGATTGAAAGTGGGATTTCCTTCGGAGGCTAATTTTAGTGTAATGTTACTTAATAAGAAATTCTTTAAATCATCAACATCAATATTTTATGAGATAGACGCTATGTTCCTTAAATCATCAACTCTTGAATCGTATTTGTTTTCACTAGAAGAAGAGATGACCATGCGTCAAATGCTCTTGAGTTTGAAACTGTCCAATAGCAAGAGTGCCCACTTCAAGAGATAGAAAAGTAGTGATGATTCAGCCTCTCCATTCAAGTCTCCTTTCTGCTCTCATTGCTTATCAATTTCAGCCTCCCTCATTTATTGGAGGTCATACCTTATCTTTAGGAGACAAAGTCTCAAAGTCTCAAAGTCTCATTAGTTATTGGATCTGCTTTGATGAAAAATGTTGAGGTTGATGTTAAGTTAGCTATCGATCATAAAATCTGATAATGTAAAATAGAAACAACATTCTATGTAGTATTTAAATAAAAATGAATGAAGGACTCATTAGGCCAACCAAAAATTGTTGACGTGAGGCTAAGGTTGATGATGATTAATGGAAATAGTATCTTTGTGGATTTCAAAACATGGAAATATTTTGATGTGTAATAATGTGGCAAAAAAAAAAAAAAAACAAATGAATTGTGAAACATTTCGATATCTATTTTATATGCTCGACCCATTTAATTTTCTCTAGTTAATTGTGAAATATTTAGTTGTTAGGGGTTCAAAACTCTACAACAAATCGAATAGGCTCTTTTTTTTGCCTTGACCTATTAATTTTTTATTATATTTTTTATTTGATTATCTATTGAGTTTGAAATGCATGATGTGCTTAGGGCGATGAGTTTTGTATCAACAAGCACAAGGGTATCATGTGGTTTGGATGGACCTTAAGGTCACATTCTCAGTCGTCTAAAAGTTTGAATGTGTAGGCCCAAATGGGCATGAGCTTGAATCCTATTTGTTTAAAACATCATAAATTAAAAAATAATTTAACATAAATTTTTAGCACAAAACTTTCACTTCATACTTGCCTAGATATATATAAGCTAATATTTCATTATACTAATTATGTGTATTCTTTATTGATATTTATTGGAGAAGCATATTATGTTGTAAGTGGGTCAAGATAGGCCTTAATATACCCGCCAAGCCCATCGTTAATTTGGCATAGCCAAAATCCAAAATGGTTTCTGGAGGGCCTAAATAAATTAGCTTAAATTGGATTGAACAACACATTTGACACCTCTAAATAAGAATAATTGCACCGGTCATTGTTTGCTAAACGAGGTATGTATATCTAATGTGCATGACTATTCTGTTCTATTTTAGTAGTGTTTGATTTATGTTTATACTTGTTATACTTGTTCCCTTTTATTGCTTTTGGTTTGAACATTCTAGAAAGTCTAAGGCCTGAAGAAGTGAGTGGCAAATGTTGATGTCTGATTCATGAATAGTCAGATCAGCCAAAGATTATCATTAATCTGGGTTAATCCAAGTCCAAATAGGGTTTTAGAGGGTGTAAATAAATGAACTTAAATGGCTTGAATAATCTATTTAACATCCCTTAATATTCATAATTCCAGTCGTACTCTTAATAGTGATCTCGAGGATAGATCAATTCTTGAACTGCTACAAATGTGGGAAACCTGTCGCTGTTCACAACAACAACAACAAGCCTTTATCTCGCTATGTGGGGTCGGTAGGAAACCTGTCGCTGTTTGCTATATGTATATCTATTATGCATGACTAATTTGTTTTGTTTGACTAATGTTTGATCCATAGCATCTGCTAATTTTTTTTATACATGTTCCCTTTACTTGCTTTCACTTTGAAAAGTCTAGAAAATTAAATGGCCTGCAGAAGAGAGAGTGGAAAATGCTAATGTCTGATTCACGTATGGTTAGATATTGCATTATTTCTATTGAATTATTTATTAAAAATTTTCGTGCTTCTTCATTGTTATTGCCATAATAATTTATAAGCTGAGCTTTCTTTCATTTTATTTGGAAGTGTATTCTCGTTTACTTGCATGCAACATCAATATTTTATGCAACCCCATCCTCATTTAATTTTTCATGTCCTTTACAGTTAGGCATTCAGTCTAAGGTAGACAATCCTACTCCTCAGGAAGCAATGGATGAATTAGTTGTACGGTTAGCTGGCTTCTTTACAGATGAGGTTAGTATTGTGAGTTGCTACAAATGGTCTATCGTTTTATCCTGAAGCCACTAGTAAATAATTTAAAATTTTTGTAGTACTATAGATAAGGAAATGGTTTCAGTAAGTTCCTTTTGTTAATTTTTCTTCTTTGGAAAAAAAAAAGACTCATTCAATGTAGGTAACAGTCACAACAAATAATTTTTTCTCCTTTATGTTAGGCCATTTTTATTGGTTCTAGAATATGGCGATCATACAATTCATATAATTTTGAAACTTATTTTGTAATGGGGTGAAAGCATTTTTTCTCTTACCAACATTGTGCAAAGAATTTTTATTTCTTTCTGATCGGTCCATAAGTTAATGTGCTCAATATAGTTATCTTCTTTTTTGGGGATATGTGAGTTAATAGTTTTTATTTATTTATTTTAATAATCAAACCACCACCACTTATGCTCATTACAATTATCCCATCTGTCCTTTTGATTGTCCGTGTCATAATGTTGATTCCGTTCTTTTCTGTGTGAGACATGCCACTATGTTATGCTGCCGTATAAACGATGCACATTCCATGGTGAATCTTTATATTTTCTTGATATTATTTCAATGAGATGCTTGTAAAGTATTTTTTCTTTCCTTTATTTTTTTCTTTCTGCTGGATTGGTGACACGTATATTGTAAAGACATTGGTGCGGTGTTTATGAGTGCTTTCCTTGATGATCATACTGGCAAACAATTTTCATTTTTTCACTTGAGCTTTTGTTGAAAGATATTGTTAAATAGGTGTAACAGGAATGAGAATGGGCAGAATGAAAATCCTGTATTGATTAAGGCCATTTATTGATTGATGTTTCCTTAGGTGGAGGTTTAGTGCCTTAGTTGGAAGTGTCGAATTGTGCTTGCATATTTGTGCACATGAAATAACACTACGTTTAAGACATTATACTACCTTATCATGGTCTATGACCTTTTATTTTTTTGGTTCGGTAGGACTTGTGGCTCTATTAACTATCATTCAAAAGAATATTGTTAAAGGTATGATTAAATAGGATTCTTAATTATGGCATTTGGTTTATATGTGATGAAACTTATTATCTAACCTGTATGCTTCTCAAATTATCCGATAATGTAGTTAATTGTCAAACATCAATATTACATATTTTGGTATTTTCTTCTTTAATGGCTTTGCAAGTGTGTGACATGTTTTGTTGGTTTTACTTTGGATGAAGTTCCTTTCTTCTACCCATCCTCTGGTTGGACACATCAAAGTTGCTCTCAGAAGAGTCGATGAACATTTTGGTATGATACCAATGTCTGCGATTGCTACATGTGACACAAAAGTTAATAATTTGTGCAAAGTCATCAACCCAATGGCTGAATCAGATCCTCTCTTAGTTTTGTCGCTGATCTCGAGGGTTGCCAAAATGTCTTCATCTATCTGTATCGCTTGTGGTGAACTTTGGATGCGGAAGCAAGGGTCTTATTCTACTGAGACTTTTGAGTCAGTTAAAAATTTTACTTCAGCATCAGCACAAAATACTTATGTAGAAGCACTTCTTATTCCATATTCACTTGATAGAGATGTTGAAATCTTGACTCTAAATTTTTCGGATAGTCCATATTACATGGATGAAATTGCACAAAAACTTCATGTTAGGGATACATCCAGCATCATAGTGTCACGGTAGGTTAGAAACAGTTCCATTATGTTTTCATCTTCTTTGTTTATTGTAGTTATTTGTTGATTTGTTTTTATGATGCTCTTATGGTTCCAGCACTCTTGGAAAGGCTTCTTCAGAAATGAGATTATATTTCTCTGCTCTAGATGGACCCTTTTTTATTACTGATTCATCGTTGGAAGAATCCCCAATAATCGAAGGAGATGCCAATTTGGACAAAATCTCAAACGAACGAGCTTCCTACTTATCTGGGCAACATATTTATGGAAATGCAATTATGGCTCATGTTGGATATACATGGAAGTCTTCTGATCTTTTCTATGAAGACGTCTCGTTGAGTACCTATTATAGGTATACTTTATGTGCTAATGAGGCCATGAAAATAAAACTTTTGTTTTTTTTATGTGCTAATGAGTTTGTTTCATTGGTTATCAATCTTTGTAAACTTTTATGATATGTTGTGAAAAAACTAAATTCTTCGATTTGTAATGTTCTCATGAGGATAATTCAACATTTTTTATGTAACATTTGCAAACAATCCCGTGCAACACAATATAATTAACCATATAGTTCTAAAGGATCCATGTTTGCTTGATAAAGTAAATGAAATTTGATGAACATATTATTTATTAATTTAGAGTATTTCATGAGTACATAAACTTGAAAAAAGAAATACAAAAACACAATGCATTGAGCTTTTTCTTAGAGCAAACAAAATAATATTACACTATCAAATAAAAAAAGAGGATTGAAAGACAAATATGTAGCAATACAAATCCTTTGAAATTATATAAGTTTGATAGTAGTAAATTCTCAAGGACTTTGAGTGTCAATGAATGGAACTTGTAAGATAAAATGAATTCATGAACAAAATGAACAACAACAATAATAACAACAAACCTTTATCCAACTACGAGGGGTCGGCTAGATGAATTCTTTTTATCCATGTGTCCTATGAAGTGTCATATTCTCATTTGATCCTAATAAATTAAGTCATTTTTTATAATATATATATTTTCCTAACTGGGTCTTCAGATTGCCTCAATTTATGTGACCAATCATTTGAGGCGACTCTCTCTAATATTTTTCATTGGAGCTACTCCAACCTTATCATGTATATATTCATTTCTCATTTTGTCTCTAAGTGTAAAGCTACTCATCCGCTCTAACATTCTCATCTTTGCAACACTTAACTTAATTTTATGCTTCTCTTTTATTGGTCAATATTTTGCTCCATAAAGCATTGTAGATCTCACCACCATCTTATAAAACTTACCCTTGAGTCTAAGCAATACTTCCTATCACACAACAGAGCTGATGCATTTCTCCACTTCAACCATCCAACTAGAATTCTACTAATAACATCCTTATCTATATCATCATCATTTTGAATAATAGATCCGAGACATCTGGGCATGAAGAAGATTCTGGTTAATATTGGTTGACTACTCTATCAAGTATATCATGGCCACCAAGATGGAAACACCCATAGCCTCAGTGATCGTGAAGTTTCTGTGGAGCACCATCTCCATTCATTTTGGCTTACTATTTTTCATCATTATTTTAATGGCCCTCAATTCCCCAGTTCTAAAATAATCACAAATTCAGTGAAGAAGGAATCAGTTTGAAGTTTGCTTCAAAGCTATCCCATGATCAATTGGGAGATTTGGGGCTTCAAACAAATTTATTTTTAACATCTTGAAGAAAAAACATTGTTGGAAGATGAGGCCTCTGGCCTATAAAAAGTTATCCTGTCCTGTCAAACGTGTCTTTTGTAGCTTGTAAAACATGCTATTTCCTAGTCTATGAAACTAAAGCGCTAATCCAAGTCGAGTTGTTCTAACAGTGCTCGAGTAGAAGATGCAAGAGCTATTCAATTCAAAGACTTGGATCATTCGAGGTCACAAATGACCAAAACATGGGTGACTCCCTTGACTTGAGAAAGGTTTAAGGAGGCCTATCACAATCAGGAAAACAAGTGATGAGTCATGAGGTCCTACAATTACGGGTGAATCCAAGAAATTTAGCCATTCTTGAAAGTTCATGTTTTAAATTTCCATTTATTTTTTTAGAGTAATAAGAAATGATTTCATGTTTCAATTTAATATTCATTTCTCATTTACCTTATAATTACTTTTTAATTTCACTTACATTTATTTTATTCCTCGTTTTTTTAATTATAGTAGCAATTAATCTCCAGTTGTTGTCTTTATTGGAATTGCCCAAATTTTGCTCTCTTATCAAGTGTTATTGTTCTCCAGAATGATTCTTGCGAAGTTGCCTGATGGACATTATAAGCTATCCAGGGAGGCAATACTTAGTGCGGAACTGCCTGCTGCATACACTACTCGCTCTAACTGGAAGGGCCCAACACCACGGGATCTTCTTAGTGTTTTCTGCCGCCAGCACCGGCTATCAGAACCTCATTTCTCTATTAAAACCCTAGACCATACATTAACTTCTGTAGATTCCTGTAACGTTGAAAAGAAGTCCAAGTTAACTAGGTCGGCTGATGAAGTTAATAAGGTAAATGGGGACAAATCGGATACCACATGCATAGGGTTAGGCAGGTCAAACAGTGTGTTCAAATGCGAAGTTACAATATTGTCGAAGAGACAGGATCCAGTGGTCAAATGTTCGTTTGATAATATTTGCAGAAAAGAATGTGATGCAATTCAGTGTGCTGCCTTAAAGGTTCTTTCATGTTTGAATAAGCTCTTCAAACAAACTGACATACCAATTGAAAAGTATTTGGAGCTTGAACATGGTCATAGCATGGTTGTATATTCTCAAGAATTTATTCAAGAACTTGTGAAATATATATCTATTTATGATTTTAAAAGGAAAAACAAGTGTTCCCTGTTAACTATATTTTCAAATCACTGTAATACACATTATGAGAATGGTATGAGTTGTTCGAAAATTGATGGTCCGGATTCTGGCATTTTCCCATCTCCTGGTTCTGTAGTTTGTATAAGTTACGTTGTCATATTAATGAAGAAAGATACAACTTTCACGGAAGTTTTAGAAAGCAAAGATGTATTTGAGTTTGAGATAGGTACTGGTGCTGTGATTAGTGAACTTGAATCATGTGTTAGTCAGCTGACGGTAAAATCAATCTCGAGGTTTGTTGTTGAAGTGCCTTCTAGGTACTTGATCTTTTCTGCAGCTGGTCAAGCTGCGAAGCAGTTTTCACAGTTATCTTTAGGTGAGTTACCTTCTGTTTTGTTACTATTTCTATTACGAGGTTATCTTCCATACTATAAAGAAGCTTTTGATGTTTTAATCATTCACTATATCAGAGAACTGTATCTTGGATTACTCTGTAAAGTTGTTGCACGTGACAGAACCTTTAGAGGATAGAATAGAGCAGGCTTTATTCAGTCCTCCTTTATCTAAACAGAGAGTTGAGTTTGCAGTGGACTGTATCAATCAATTGCATGCTACCAGCTTGGTAGGTTTTCTCCACTCTGCTTTATTCTTGTGGTTGGTTTAATGATCAGAGGTCTGATTAATTCTTATGCCATGAAGGTGGATTTTGGGTGTGGATCAGGCAGCCTACTGGATTCTCTATTGGATCATACTTCTACTTTAGAAAAGGTAGCAGGTATAGATATATCTCGGAAAAGCCTTATTCGTGCTGCAAAGGTACAACCTGTAAACATTAGAGTTTGTTTGCTTTAGTTTATCTGACATTTTATTATGTTTTTGGACAATTTGTTGAAATGGTTCTCTAATTTATCCATATTTCTTTCTATGGACTAACCTTCATCCTTTTTTTTTTTAATATTCATACTGTCTTTGCCCCGTTCTCAAAATGCCTTAAACAATTTTGCTTTTAGAATGTTATTCATGCATCTTGTTTTGTTTCAGATTCTACATTTGAAATTGAGCGCAAATCCTTCGAAGCAGAAAAGCATAAGATCTGCTATACTATATGATGGATCAATTACTGACTTTGATTCTCGCTTATGTGAGTTTGACATCGGTACTTGTTTAGAGGTATTTCTTGCTATCTTTAAAATATAACGTGTGTTGTGGGAATTGTTTTTTATCCAGGAATTGATGAACTTCAATCAATTTTCTAGTATTTAAATTCAGAAATCAAGTGTACACTAAGCATAATTAACATTATAAAGCACAGTACTATGAAACATGTACACTGGCATGAGGCAATGACACGCCAATTCAGGGACATGGTTTCCTTTAAAAAATAAAACTCATCACAACCATGATTTTTGTTAAATTTATGAAGTTATGCAATCTACTTACAAAATATTTTCTATATTTTTCATTAAAAAAAATGCAATTTATAATAAAAGAATGGACTAAATTGGTTTATAGGATTTGACCTTTTAGAAATTACACTCAATGTATTGTAATTTATTTTGTTCAAAGAGAGTTTTCTATACAGTTACTTGACTGACTTTATAATCACATTTACCTCTAGCATGAATCTTTTGTTTATAAATAAATGCTTTAAGAATTTTAAGTGTATTCTAAACATTTTGAATGGTTTATGGTGATTTGAGAATTAATTGCATGAATTCTATACATCATGTTGACCTCCACATAAATTACACTAGTCAAATCAAGCAAGCACGACAAATTTGATGTACCATGGAATACTGAAATACTCTAATCATCATCAAAACTGATCGAAATGACTTCCAATCGATAAATGGACTTTGTTGTGGTGTCCAAAACTTTAAAATCGATTGAAATATACATCTCGCACAATCTAATGATCAATCGATGGATAAGACGAGTTGTTGACGCGCTCGCTCGCATAGTGAAGGTAGGAGTCGTTGACAACGTCCAAACGATATCCGTCCATAAATTGATTGTGTTGTTATCTCTAAAATGTGAATCAAACGAGACTACCCATGATTGATTTAGACGAGTCTATGCGAGAGTCGAGCAAATCGATTCAACAACGTGCATTTTGAATTGAATCTGTTTTGATTTGACGTCGAGATTGTTAAAATGACCTTTAATCATGAGACAAATAGTGTCGTTGCTTCTATAATGTCAAATTTACCTATAATCAATACCTATATTACATGGGTCAACGCACGGAGAATTTCAGTGAAATTGACATGCATTTAGAGGAAATTTTGCTTAATTCTTTCATATTCTCTACTTAATCCTGCCAATCCGTCTTAGCCATGGCCTCCTATCTCATCCCATCAAACCACATTGTCCTTGTTTCTTCGCACGTCGAACAAACATGCATCCCTCACTCTTGTTCAAATCCTTAGTCACGTGAGAACAAAAATTCGGCTCATTGGCAGACCTCACATTCTCCCATCCTCTCTCTCTCTCTCTCTCACTCGACGCCCAACCCTCGCTCGCATCCCCAATTCCTTGCTTGACCTCCTCCATCAACACTGCACACACGCTAGCGATCAAACCCGTAGACTCCAACAACTCATCTCCTTATAGTCGCTCGACTTGCTTCCCTCTCCTCTTTGTCTTGATTGAGCCCCTCTTTTGTGCTCCTTGACTCTAGCTGCACATCTCCACTCAAGCTCGGTCAGCCCTGCTTGTTGAACCCCATCTCTCCGTCAAGACTCCTTACCCTCTTGCGTGAGCACCTCGCTTGCTCGTTTCTCGCTTGTGCCTCCACCCAAACCAACAACCAAACTCTAGCCTCTCGTCCCTCCCTATTCCTCTTGTCCAGCACCACCGTCGGCTCAACGCAGTTGAGCATCTCTTATCCTCTCCTTCTCACACGAATTGAAGAGATGATCTCTCTCTCTCTCTCTCTCTCTCTATATCTCTCTCATTCCTTGTTTCTATTTTTAACCGAGAGAGGTCTCTCTCTCTCTAAACAAAGAGTTCTATCTCTATCTAACTCTCTCACTATCTCTCTTTATGTGTCTAACTCCCTCTCTATCTCTCTCTAGAATTCAGAGAGAATTCTCTCTTAAAATCCCCCCTCCAAATCTCTCTTTTCTCTCTCACTCACCCCTCCTCTCTCTAGCATTTTCTCTCTAGAAATTAACCAGCCAAAAAAAGAGGCGGATAGAGAGAGAGAAAGAGAGAGAGAGAGAGAGGGAAATTTCCTCTACCTCCCCACCTCGCATTTGCCTTGAAGTCTGTGCAATTACCTTGAAATTCATGCCACATTGCTTTGAAATTTGTGTGAGGGTAAAAATGTTAAAACCAATTTAGTTCTCGTGTATGTTGTTCCAACTTGGAAGGGGAAATGCCTAAAAAATTACTGAAGTATTAACCGCCTACATTGTTCCAACGTGGCTGTGAAAATGCCTAAAAAATCACACTACAATTGCATCATTCAGATTGGAATAGATCAAAAGAATTCAAATAAAATTTATAAGACACTTACAACAAACTAAATTCACTGCAGAAATTACAAAGCAAATTCTTATCTAATTCAAGTGTTTTGGAGCTTGTGCAAGTACTGACATTTGACAATTTATGCATGCAGTGTAAAACTATTCCATGTTCTAAGGTGTGTTCATGTGTTTTAAAGGATAATTAAATTTTTTGAAATCCATGTAAGCACTTGAATCGAAATAACTTGCATGAGCCCCGACACAATGTTGAAAGCTGAAAACTTAGTGTTTGAGGATGCTGCGAGGGTAAAACTAAATAAATTCAAGGTTTATCTTGCCTCAAAAAGTGTACAAATATTTTATAACAGTGATAACTACTTCGAAAATATACATATATTTTATAAGTGCACATTGGTAATAGTTTGCATCACTTGTTAAGGTGAAGTCGTAAGTCTCACATAATCAATTCGATTCTCCTCCTTACAAGGGCTGAAGTTAACATGATTGATTGCAAGTTAAATGTTCGATTATTAAGAAAAAAATTTGATTTATATATTTGCATAAGACCATCAATGATATTAACAAAAAAATTTCATATCCAAAATGAAACTCTCAACCTCAGATTGGAGATATGATAATAAATCTATAGACCTGATTATTTGCTAGTAAGCAAATAAAGTTGACAAGGCCTATACTACAATGATGGTTATGTTGATTGAGAATATCAATCGATATTAAAATTCAATCATCTCAAATTCAAGATTTTTTCAAAATATAAATCTAGATTTGATCTTCGATTATTGGAATAATGGAGCTGATAGGATCTTGAATAATAAATTGAATGATTAGGCAGTTTAAATACCCCGATGATGGTCGTGTTGATTGGAAATTTCAATTGGAGGGGAATATCACCATTAAATCGTATTTATCATTCAGTATCAAATCAACATAACTTCAAACTTCACAAAAATACTAGGAATGCAAGAAAAATTAAATTTAAATGCGGAAATAAAATTCAATCTTTAATAATTAATTCAATTTATCCAACTCCCGCAACTTTTTGTTGAAGGTGACAAATTAAGAAAACTCTAACTCATAATATTGTCAATGTTAAGTTAAGTGTTCTATTATATTCACTCTCAAATAATTTTATACCGATAGATATCTTTTAGCTAATGATTCCACATATAATGCTACACTAAAAGTCCTCCGACCAAATTGCCCTCAATCTCACTATATTACGGTTATGATTGTTGTCTGTATATTATGAATCATAGAATGCATTTGATAGGATAAAAAAAATCATATGTTAGGTAAGGTGAATTTAAAATTAACTTTTTAGACAAACACCACCTTAGTCCTACAAAATTTCGTTGGACGAAGCAATCCATATTTGTTGACAAAGATCCTTCGATCAGATTGGATCATCTACCTCCTCTGATTAAGTAGATCAGGAGCCACGATCCCGAGACAACGGATCAATGGGATCTTGATCAGGCGTGTCACCATTCGCTTTAAGTTAAAATGATGAATTTCATAAACTCCAAAACTATATTTGTTGCTACTATACGCTAAGCAATTGGAGACTTAACGACTATCTTTAATTGAAAGTTCTTTCTCGGTATTTGGAGGAGTAATTAATTATAGGTGCTTGTGCTTTTGGAAACCTAAAACTTGATCTAAAATTTTTCACAAAATGAGGGCGAAATCTTTGGGTAGTATCTTATCTGCTTTATGAAAATTTGATGGACATTAATTAAACTCTTTTGATTGAGAGATCTAATGTGAATTTTTGGTGCTCACACGTCATTTGATGTAATGTGAGGATCAGCACTCGCCGATAGCTAATCCTCATCACCCACCGTCGGCTAATCATCACCGGCCGACCACCAGTCTATTATCACCCGCCGACCTTTGCCTGCCAAATATATGACATGACATTCATTTACCAAACAAGGAAGAACAAACTCTATATAAGTAGAGTTTTCAACCAAATAATTTAAAATAATTCGAATATGTTACATCTGCAATACTTTAACACTATTCTTTTTTTAGACAACCAAATTGCCCCTAAGCCTTTTTTTATGTATTATTTGAAGTAAAGTTAATGAAAAGGACTTGGTAAAGTAAATTTATTTGTTAAAAATTCTCGTGCTTCAGAAATTTGTGGAAATTAAATTTCATTAAATTGCAATCAGGTAACTCTATTTTATGAATCCATGTGTTGAGCAGCAGGTTACAGATAGCCAAATTGAGCACAACATAATTGAAATTTGAAGTCCAGCATTGTTAGTATTATGTTTGCATCATGGGGATTGTTTGAGTAAAATCTTTTGAAGATATGATAGTAGGAAATAGATTTTCATAAATTTGGATAATACAAATGCTGTATGTACTCATAAATAGGACTTGAACTTAATATTGAAGAATTATCCATGAAAAAGATAGATCAAAGAGAACATGGATAGGAACGTAAAAAGATATTTTCATAATATGTTTTAATAATTTATGTAGCACTCAATAAGAATGAATGAAAAAATAAATGCAGGCTAAATTTAAATTTTTAAATAGCTAACCGATGGAAGGTTTAAGAAGAGACATGATCCTTCAAACACCATGTTTTTCTCAACTAGAATGCTCATACACCTCTTGTTCTGCATTTTCAGTACTGCGTGGATCTTTGATTCTCAATCAGAGTATATTGAATGCAGAGTCTCAACTTTGTATTTTACCTTCTAACAATCAGAAGAATCAAACGACGCAGGTCATCGAGCACATGGAAGCGGATCAAGCTTGCTTGTTTGGTGATGTTGTTCTAAGCTTCTTTTCCCCAGGAGTGCTCATTGTCTCTACACCCAACTATGAATACAACCCAATCCTACAGAGATCCTCAAGCAGGGAGGATTCAGAAGACAGATCCACATCCAGTAAGTTTCGCAATCACGATCACAAGTTCGAGTGGACTAGACAACAATTTCAGCACTGGGCCACCGGCCTTGTGGCGAGACATGATTACAGTGTCGAGTTTAGTGGTGTTGGCGGCTCGGCCGACATTGAGCCTGGCTTCGCATCTCAGATCGCTGTTTTCAAAAGGGCTTCAAATCTCTCAGAGAAGCAGCGCATGAGCACAGAGCCATCTGAACCATACGAAGTCATTTGGGAATGGAGTGCTGATTCTACTTCTCTCTGAGATACTGATAGTTTCTATCCTAAATGGCAACGAGCAATTTTGCAGGTGATGATGCTTAGTATACTGATTATATTTCAATTGGTATATATATATATATATATATATATATTAGTTCCATTTAGAAGAAATGAGCTTTTATATTGAAACTTGCTTGATTATGTAGGATAAGACTAGCTGCTCCTATGAATCAAACCGAACCAAAGTTGACTAGCTAAAGTGCTCAACCTAGATGAGGAAAAAAAAAGATAGAAAATATTGCAAAAGGCTTGACTAGTACAAATTTGATGAATTTATTTGTCGACGAAATTTTTAAATTAAGTATGTTTTAAAATTTAATTAACAGATTAAGAACCGATAAAAAAAAATTTAAAAATAAGTACAGTCGTCAAATAAGTGGCGACGGCGGCCTCACCCGAGGCTAGCGGCCGTTACTTATCGGCGGCTACATAAAAGTCGCGATAATCGATCGTGACACTAAGTTAACCGGTCGACCATTATCGGACTGGCTAGTCGCCCGATAAGTGGCATTTTATTCAATTTTTTTAAAAAACAAGATGTCTTTTTTTTTTACGATGTACAGGAAATGTAAATAGATGTAACATGAACTTGTAATACCAGTGAACAAATGATACCAGAAAATACAAATAGATCAAAGCATACAAATGTACTAGTAATCAAATGATACAAAAAATTTCATCTATAAGCCAAAATAAACTCAAAGATGCGAGATAAAAGTGAACAATAAAATATCCAAGATATACAAAATAAGTACACCTCTAGCCGACGACGCTATAGCTATCGCGATACTACCGGGTATAGTGCTCGAGGCTACAGCGACTATCGCTGATGAGCACTCGCATCATCCATCGATCATGTCATTTGCGAGTCTCGTAGAGATACCCAATCTTGTGGCGTCGCCTCATATGGTACGGACTCTCGAAAAGAAGATGGTCGGATCGGCATAGGTGGATGGCCCCGCTTATATGCTGCGTATCATATCCGTGACATATGCTCTCTGCGATGCCCAGACCCGTAGTCTCGATATGTCGTCGCTTCGGATCCGCCGTATGCTATTACTTATTGATGGCGATAGTCCACGTCATCACGTCAAAGAAAGGTCGAAAAGATCCTCCGTTGCCAAAATATGCTCACGCTGAAACCAGGTTTAAAATGTTACTACGTAAATATGTGAAAATAATAACTAAGAAAATATGCAAATTATAGAGTTATCTTAACATATGCTCGCCGGGTGCTCGGGTAATGCGTCGTGGGTGGGTCAAGAAGGCCAAGAAGTACAATGCCCACCTAAACCGGATCATGTCTGGGGCGTGCGCGTCAAGTATCTTCCACCACAACAACGTGATCTGCGGGCCTCCCATGAGTGTACTGGCGATGATGCGCCGTCACTATCACTTTTCCTCGCCATCGACTCTAATGAACTGGAGTCCATCGGGGATTCTGTCTTTGGGTAAGTGACGGCGACGGTGCAGGGCACTCCACCCTCTTCCAACTAATCATGGAACCGCAACGGATGTCCTCACCCAGGGCAAATATCGGCATGCTTGAATAGACATCTCGGTTCGCATTTAAACATATATCATCTTCCTAAAAAACATAAGATCATACACAAAACAAAATAAAAAACACCAACATGATCGAGATGAAAGCTTACACTATCTCGCGTTTGTGATAAATCTTGTGATTCGGCTTGTTAACCAACTCGTGAGCATAATCAGTGTACATTCGCGGCATATATCGTTCGGTTGGTGCGGCGGTATATTGTGGTTTTATTTCCACGTAAATAATCAATGTTTGGCTGAAAGTTAGTCTGATCGTAGACATCATCATCATTAAATACAAGCTATGTATCCCGCTTCTGAAAACGGCATGTAATCTCCACTGCTTATCAACGCCATAACACGTAGACCAGCACTTTAGTTTTAAATCTCCTAAGCTCAGATGATGCGACACCGCATGCCGCATTTTTTTCACAATCATAACTGGAATGAACCCATCAACGACAATAATCCACATGTAACGTAACAAGGAAACGAGATCCCTCATTCATTTACCAAAGAACCAATGTTGTAACAAAACATAACAATACATTCAAAACTCGTTACAAAAATACATATTGTTCACTTAACAATTAAGCAACGCAAAAAATGACCTATCAATTTACCTAATCTCAGTATATCGTATACCCTAACCACGGCAAAATTTAGAGAATTATTACAAAAACATGAAAACTTCTACATTATTGCTAATTCAAATAAGCAAAAAAAAAAAAAAAAAAATCAAACTTAAAATCACGATCTCGATAAATGAAAACTTAATCGACACGAATGAATCGAAAGTACTTTGGTGGAGCCTACCAAAGTTAAATGCCAACGGTGGAGCCAAAGTTACGAATGCCAATGGTCGAGCCGACAAATGGGGTCTCGTGGCGTGACGGAGGAGAACGGAGGAGGACCGAGAGCAAAGGAAAAAAAGTTATCTGCTCGGGTCCTGATAATGCATGCCGCCAATTCTAATCGGTCGAACTTACACCACCGATAAGTTAGACTAACTTCTAACCAAACCGTTAACTAATCGGGCGACAAAGTAAGCCGCCTTATAAGTAGGACGCATCACGCCACCTTAGCGATGAGTAATGCACCAATCCGAATTTATCGGCGATCACCTAAAGTTAAATTTTTTTTATGAATGCTTAATCTGTTAATTATTAATTAAAATATACTTAATTTAAAAATTTGTTCTTTATTTGTCTCCTATGGCTGCATTTATAAAAAAAATTTATTATACTTTGCAATGATGCATATTTCTTCAGATGTTTTTTAAAATTTTAGGAGACTGATAGTAGGATGAAATAATAAAATATCAAACTCGTAGGAGTAGATATTAAAGAAAGTCTTGATATGTATACTTTATTTAGTGATATGTTTGTGAACACATATTCACTAATATAAGCTCTTTTTTGTTTTTTGAATCATGATTTTATAGTTGTTTGAAGAGTCACAATTTTTTTTGTTCTGTCAAAATGATTTTTTTTTGAAAAGCAAGTTATCACAATAAGCTTTCACTAATTGAGATATTATTCATTTTAAAAAAAATTAAAATTTTGCTTGTACTACATAAATAAACAAAACATACTTATATAATATCAAACATAATTTTTTTTTATATCAAACTATTAATAAAAAAAAAAAAAATGATCTCAAACGACGACCACTATCTAAATGAGCTTCAAAAGATTTGATGTCTGGTAATCATCTAGTAATTGAAGAATAGCTTCCTTGGTTAAGAACAAACTGTTCCGCCAATTTCCTGTAGCTTAGTTATTTTAGCTCAGACTTCCTTAGGGCAAGCTGAAAGAATCTTTCATCCTGTAAAAAAAACTACTGTAAGTTCCTCTTATGAATCTAAACCAAACTAAATCCAGGAGTCTTCTTCAACTCCTGCTCCTTCATCGTCCTCCTCATTCTTGCCCATCTTACCATCTACCAGCATCAGCATACAAGTTCGACATCAGAACATACAATGTTACATTGTGAGGTTCCCATTGCAGGATGTCCTCCGCCGCAAGCTCAGTCATCCTAGAAGCAACAAGCAAAGCTTCCCAAACCGCTTTGTCCGGCTTCACTTCCATCCTCTCTACAAACTCATAAGCATCATTGAGCCATCCGGCGCGTGTAATGATTATAACTAAGATCTCTTAATTGAAAATCTAAAATCTAAGTCACTGCTTAGTCACATTGAATTATTCATGATTATTTATATATAAACTGTTTTAATTTTTTAATATCTTTTATAACAATTAAATTTATTAGTGTAAATATAAAAATTTTTTACAAAAAAAAATATTATTTTAAAAATTAATAATATTAACATTTTTCATGTGAAAGGAGAGATGTATACTTTGTTTATATAAATATTAAATTTTAAATATTATACTTATAAATATATAAGATTTATATGACATACATGAAAATTTTTTAAAGAAAAATTATATAATATATGTATTTCTTTTTTCTATAGGAAGTTAACACTTTAGAATTGCGAGACCGTGCGATCCATCGGTTGAAGGGCCTTGCTCTTAACGTGGAGACAAATTCGAGATGTATAAGATGCGAGAACTTATGACTTAACTTCCGAAAAAAAAAACACACACAAACCACCATATTTCAGAATTCTTCGCTCCTATGTAAACTTTTTTACATAAAATTTTGTGATAACGTATTATCACATCATCATAAGCTACCATCATAATATTCTTATCCCCAAATATTTAGGGTTACATAATCTAAATTGGACCAATTAAAGATAATAAAAATAACAATTTCTATCTTAACGTGAACAAAAAAAAAATAGAAATCCCAATACAAGAAGACTCTCCAACTCTGAACAGCTGAAGTAAGTAGACATGTTCTGCAACATTTAATTAAAATTAACTAAAAAGAGAACTAAGAGCATGTCTGAAAAACATTGGAAAGATTTATAATCAGTAGAAGAAAAATACAAATTTCAAAAGTGTTTTAACTTGAATGCAACAAAGCTGGAACAAACAATCACTTCTAATACAGAGAAAACTTAAAAAAGCAACTCATACAGACTTCAACTTCCCTAACTAGTCAACAGTGGCTGAACCTGAACGAGGAAGAAACCACATTACAGAATGTTTCTAGTCCTGAGCCTTATTTCTCTTACTGCACATCCTTCTAATCCACTTTTCTTGCGTTGAAGTGAGACTTTGAAGCAAAGGAATGGGTAAAGCACATGATCGACTTACTGTGCTTAGTGGAAGCTCAGCAGGAAGCGCAGCAGCAGTACTGGTGAAGGCGTTAAGGACAATGAATGCCAATATAGGAGACAGTTCCAATGTTCCAACCAGAGGGGGAATAATCCCGCGAAATATGTTTAGATAAGGATCACATATAGTGCTAAAAAGAAAAAGAAATATTTAAGAATGAAATCAGTAATCAGCACAGATAGAAAGGGTCGGTCAATAATCCAGAGAATAAATTTTTAAGATATAATTCAATGTATTTGCAAGAGGAAAACCATTAAAATTTCTTTACTGCAATGAGCTATACCATCATCAATACCATTAACAATTTCTGAACAAGCAGCTTGTTTGTGAAATAAAAATAGCTTTAATCGCATTTTAAATTAGTAGCATATTTGGAAACATAGATGAGCCTTGATCGAGCCTAGCCTATTGAACTTTAACAAGTAAATTTTTTTAGCATAAAACATAAAATTTTAATTAAACAAAGTTTAAATCCTACCCTATGACAAGTGAATCCTTTTAAAAGTTTACTAAATTTTTTTTACAATGGGATTTCAAATAACATCTCACAGAGCCAGATGAGTTACAACTTCAACAATTCAACTTTATTCTTTCTGACATATAAACTACATTATTATAAAACATCCAAATGATATAGGACTAACAGCCCAAATAAAAATAAAATTCAAATGACAATGGCTAATCTTTAATCAAGTTTTTAACCAGCCTTAATTGAGCTTTTATAATGAGTGTTATATCGAGTTTTAATCGAGCTTGATCAAGAGCTTGTTCAAGAGTTCAAACAATTTATACAATATTGTTCATGATTAAAATGAATCAAGCTGTTCATTTAACAATAAAGTATTTATAAAAGTGTTCAAATTTGTTCATTTTAGATTTGTTTGGGATCAATTTTATTTTAAATTTTTTTTATTTTTATGTTATTTTTAAAAACATACTTGTTTAATGTGATTTTTAAGTTTTTTTTATTTTTTTTACTTTTTAAATAAATAACATTATTTTTAAAAATACTGAAAAAAACTTTAAGATATTTTGAATATTTTTAAAAACAATTATCACCATCAAATATATTTTATTTTGAAACAAAACATAAAACAAACAAAATAAAAATATAAAAAAAAAATTATTTCAAACAACCCATTAGTTAATCAAACGATTATAAATGAGCTCTTATCAACCAAAACATGAGTAACTAGTAGAATGCTCAGTTCATTTGTATCCTTAGCTTACACCTTATGATATTGAGTTTGTGCTTCTACTTTCATTAGGATTGTAATCGGGCTGAGTATGTCATGGATGGGACTAGGGTTGGCCATATTATAATCATTCTTGTTCAACTCAAGCTCGAGCCGAGCTTCCATATATATGATCATACTTGTTTAAATTTTCAATAATCGTACTTGACTTGTTTATATTAATTGAACGAGCGCTTTAATAAGTTAATAACCAAGCTAAAAATTTGAAAGAGTACTTAGCATTTTGTATTTAGTTAAAAACAAATGTATTTATAAACTAAGCAAACAAGCAATAAACTAAATTTAGAATTGGTATCTAACTATTCACACCAATTAATTAAGATATATACAACTTTTGAGCAAACTTTCTTGTAATCAAATTACATAAATAAGTACTACAAAATTAATTCATTGAAATAAATAAATAAATAAGAAGGAACTATATTAAATACTTACTACAATAACAATAAGAACAACAACAACAAGCATTTATCCCACTACGTGGGGTCGGATACATGAATCCTTCTTCGCCATTGTGTCCTTTTAAGTGTCAAATTCTCATTTAATTCTAATAAAATTATGTCATTTTTATACTTCTTAACCATGTCTTTTAGGTGTACCTCTATCTCTTACTATAAGTCAAATCTAATACAACTATTCTCCTAACTGGGTCATCAAATGGTTGACATTTTTTTGTAATTACATGCATATTCGCTATTGATAAATAAATTAATTTGAAAACAATCAAAAAGATCAAAGAAAATTATGAATACTTATGTGGACAAGAACTGTTTCGTGTAAAACAAGTTTACATCAACTCCATAAAATGGTTGGCTCACTTTTATCCAATGAAAGATTCAGCTTTTTATAGAAGATTTTATTTTATGTTTTTAATATAGCCAAATTTTGTAGATTGATGGGATTTTGAGATGCCTTTTAAAAGAAAAATTTTTAAATAAAAAGAATTAAAAAAAAGAAAAGAAAATTAATGTGTATTGATTTCATCATGCAATTTCTCATCTCACACATGGTGGAAAATAATGGTATGTTGAGTTTTAATAAATTATTTTATAAACATATATTAATAAAAATAAATACTATTAATTAAACTATAACATATCATAGATAAATATATAATTAAATAGGTTCTATTAAATCACACTTCATTTAAATAATATATGAGCTATCATCGAGTTTAATATTGAGCATTTAACAAATTATTTATTGGACAACAAATGAGTTCATTCATGAACATAAATAAACGAGTTAAATCAAGTTTTAATTTAGTTCATTTAATGTTCAAATTTTTAAAAACATTCATTTATTTACTAATTTGAACAAACTTACAAGAGCATTGGTTCATTTACAACCCTAACTTTCATCACATGCACATGCTCTTAACTACATCCTTTATGTCAAGTTAGGGTTATTCACAACTGCCCAAAGTATTTCTTGATTCTTCATTTCTCCTATTATTCTCCCCATTCAATCCACCATTAAGTATATGCTAACACTGCTACAATCCCTTACGACAAGATTTAAGTTGACCATGTTCATGGTCAAAATCAATATTTTGCCTACCTTATGCTTGTATCTTCTCCTATTGATTTACATATGTTAACGAGTTAGCTCCACCTCTACCACCACCATTGCCTCTTTCCAACTCTTAAAAAAAGATTTTCATCTTGATTAGCGAATGACATGTTTTAAATACGATCATTGAGATTCTTTTGCACATTGGTTATTAGACATATTCTCGTTGGTTTGACATGTTTCAAATATGTCATAAATTTGTAGTAAAGATATTTGATTCCTTATTAGTTAATGCATATTAGGAGAATATTAAGGAGCTCTAATTTACACTGCAATAAAATATTATTCCATTTCTCTCTTGTTTCTCTCTCCCTATTTTTCAAATGTTTCTTCTCTTCTTCCTTCTCTCTCTCTCTAGTACTCCATTATTACTTGTCATAAGTACATCGATTCCTACCCAACTCATCATCTATCCATACATGACCTAACCTAACCAATTGAAGTGGGTTTAGTTTTAGTTTGTCAATACCATGGCAATGACAAAATAAAGAGCTTTATACTTCTTTCTTTCCCATTGTTATATCAACTTACTCTAACCAAGGTGTTGCTTTTTCTTTGTTAACCTAGTATGTAAAAGCAATTTTTTTTAATGTTATTAGCTTATTAACCAAATTAGTACTTTTTATGCTAAGAAAAGTGCTTGAAGCCTTGGACTTTGTCATGCTAGATGCAATCAAATGTTTGGAAAACAAAATCAACAATTATTGGTGCTCAATTATTCAAAACATCTAAGATTGCATATGATGAAGATATTGATCGTTGACGAAACCCAAAAATATCAACAAGCCTACAAAATATCAACTTGATAATTATGTCAATAAAGCCATTGCAAAAATTATGTTTTCCCATAGGCAATACATGTAAGAGATGGTAATCAAGCCGATCTTGAGTCACCCTCGATCTGAGCTTGACTTTGATTAATTAATCGAGTCTGAGCTATATCTCGAGCTTTAGTTTATGAGTTCGAGTCGGCCCACAAGTCGGCTCATTTAGTATAAGAGTTAAAATAATTTTGATTCAAGCAAATATTATAATAAAATGAAAAAAAATTAGAAAAAATAATAAATTACTTAAATTTTTAATTTTTTTTAATAATTTTATACTTAAACTAGTAAATTGTAATATATTTTGAGTATATTTTATATAAATATTTATTAATTGAGTCAACTTACGAGCTAACAAGTCAAGTTGGGACTGGTTTATACTTAGCTTGTTAGCTCATTGAGCCTGATTCACGAGCCATTTATTTAGTTGATCTCGAGCCGACTCATGAGTCGGATTGACTTACTTACACCCTGTCCCATAACTATGACTACTTATTTTTATCTAAACACAATGAGTAAAAGTTTAGGATGAAAAGAAATGGAAAAAAAAATTGATGTAGATTATTTTCTTTTCTTTTAGAGCATTAAGAAAGAAAAAAGAAGTGATTTCTTCTCTTCTAGATTGGGAATCAGATGTAAGGAAAAGAAAGGAAACAAATGTTATCTTTTGACATTAATATCCTTTTGAAATACCTATCCTATTCTTAAGAAAAGTTTATTTATCAAGATATCCTGATTGAAAAATAATCAGGATGACTAAAGCCTTTAGATCTACCATAAAATGAGTGCAATATAAAAAATTATGTATTCCACTCATCTTAAAGTACATTCATAGTAGCCAATCCTAACCTACATTGTGGTTAGAATATCTTAACAATTTTTTTCCTTTGTAAATTGGACAACTACTTCGTGAACATAAAGCAAGTTTACATACAACAACAACAAGCCTTTATCCCATTACATGGGGTTTCGGTCGGCTATATGAATCATTTTTTCTCCAATGTGTCCTATATAAGTGTCATTGTCATTGTTGGGTCCAAAGTCCAGGATGAGAAAAGTGAAGGGTTGTATTAGGTAGTCGATAGCCAGCATAAAACTTATCGAAAAATTATGACATAAATGTGCATTATTACGGTAACAACCATAATAATGAAAACTTATCAAAAAATTAAAAGAGAACAAAAATGTGCATTATTACGGTAACAACCGTAGCCAAGTGGTTAGGTGTGTTCCCTCCTCATCGCCAATATAAGTTCAAATGCATCAACTTAATCAATGCTAATATTTGCACTTTGGCTCTCACCATTCCCAAAACATCATTGTAGATTATCAAAGAATAGTTTTCTCTAGTCTGTTCCCTTTTGCTCGCCATTAAATCCCAATCAAGGCCAGAATGAAAACTTTCTTCTAAATTATCTTTTTTTTCTCTTACTATATAAACTTCAACCAAAGTGGAAGAACCATTGGACAAGAAAGAAAGTAGGAAATATTTAATAAAGAAATTAATAAAGGGAAATCAAGTATACCTTAGAGGGCTGACAATGGCTGGAGGAGAATTAGGGAACCAAGTGAGCACCAACCTAACAACTAAAAGCATATTACATATGTTCAAGAAGTTGAAAATTCCATTCGCCACTAAAATTCCTGCCACTGAATCCCCAGGGAGGATTGCAACAAAGTTATGAACTGACAACTCGCTACGACTCCCATGATTTCCGCAATGAGCCTAGCAGAAGAAGAGAAAAAGAAATTAATAAATTAGTAGAGAGAAGAATGACAATGAGAAAAAAATGTTTTCACTGAGGATTACATCAGTGAAGAATGTACGGATCTCAGTGGAAAGGGAGAAGAGGGGTGTTGATCTCATTTTTAGAATGAGCTCTCAACACCTTCATCTTAGACATAGGACTTATCTTAGACTTTAAGAGTTCCTTAGTCTTATGATACATCTAGTGATTAGGTGGACACTCCCCTAGCCCTAGAAGACTTAGAAGGGTTAGCCATAAGAATAGGTCTTGCCTTAGGGGTGTTAGGAAATTTGCCTACCCTAAGCTTGTAGCATTCCTCACCTTTCCTTCTTTCAAGTCAAAACTCCAAATTAATTCTAATTGATTTTCTCCAAATCTAAATCAAATCCATGATTGAAACCCATGATTAAAAATCCATCAAAAATTCCTAAGTCCAAATTTTGCTTAAGTCCTTCATTTTCTCTTAAGGATTTAACCAAAATCATAATTCAAACCTATTCAAATCTTTGAAATTTTCTCATACTCATTTATATTCTCATTTATAATCACATATATAAATGGAATATAAATTCAAACCCATCAAATCAAATTCAAAATTCAAAATCAATTCATTAAAATTTTCTTAAGTTCCTTTAATTTTTCATTAAAGGACTTTAGCCAAAATCAACTCTAAACCTTGATCAAATCACTTCAAACCCATGGGATTTTCTCAAACTTATTTATATTCTCATATATAAATGAATTATAAATATAAATTAATCAAATTCAACCCAAAAATTAAATTCCAAATTAAAAATCCTTAAAATTCCCTTAAATCCATTAATTTTTCATTAATGGATTTAACCTAAACATTGATCAAACCATTTCAAACTCATGGGATTTTCTCAAAATATATTTATATTTTCATTTATGTTCTCATATATAAATGAAATGTAAATAAGAATCAATCAAATCCAAGGCAAAAATTAAATTTCAAATTAAAAATTCTTTTAAATCCTTTAAATTCCCTTTAATAGATTTAACCTAAATCATGACCAAACTCTTTCAAATTCTTGAAATTTTCTCATGATCAATTTATATTCTCATTTATATTTACATATATAAATGAAATATAAATTCAAACAATCAAAACCCACTTCAAATATCAAACTCAAATCAAATCAAAATCAAATCTAAGTCTTTCAAGCCAAAATCTTGAACTTAGCCAAATCATTTCAAATCAAGCCAAACTCTTGATTTTCTCTCATGGTTCAATCAATCCTACAATTATGAGCTCATATATAAATCCAAACTCCAATCCTTCAATCAAAATCCAAATCAAAAATCAAACCTAGGACCCCTTCATATTATTCCTTTGAATATGAAATTTTCAAATGGATCAAAATTCATTTGACTTCTTCATAAATCCATATATAAGATCAATCAACTTAAATCAAGCTTTGACCAATCAATTTTATTTGACCAAACCATTTCACTTAGGCTCACTTGAAAGTGATCTAAAATACTCTTATGAGCCAACTTTTGATCCTAACCATGAACCAAACTATATCCCTCTCATCATGATTAACAATCATCATGGGATGATCAATCAACCAAATTGGATCAAATCAAGTCAAACCTAAGAGTTGACCAAGTCAACACTTAACCCAAAATGAAACATAACATAGCCAAAATTCACTATAGGCTAAATTGATTGAAACCATTGATCTAAGTTCTTTCATGACTTATGTTTGAACTTGACCAAGTCAACCTTTGAGCCTAACCTATTGGTTATTTTGACCTAAAATGTATCAAAATGTATCAAGCCAAATTGATTGAAACCAATGAGTCAAGTCCCTACCAAATCACTTGTTGAACTTGACCAAAGCCTCAATTGGCCCTAGACCTAGCTCAATTGCTCAACTGACATAAAGGGGTCAGCCAAAATTGAACCTAACCCAAATTAATTGGAAGATACCAATCCAATCCACTTATGACCAACCAAACCTAAACCTACCTTGACTGGCAAATGGGTCAAATGGGTCAAAATGGTCAACTTGACCCATTTGACCTAAATGAGTCATATGAGCCAAATATATACAAATTGAATCAAACCAAAGTACCAAAATATTTTAAATGGTCATATGAACTTGACCCAACCTTTGACCTATTGAATCGAAAATTGAAGTTGTATTTTGACCAAATGGGTCAATTAAACCCTATAAAATGGATTCCAAATCCATTGAAATTTGGCCTAACCTATTTTCCCAACATACCAAATATACCCAATCGAAAAAAATAAAAAATGATACCTAAGCCATATAATAAATTTTTGGCTATGGGTATTTTGGTCATGCACTCATCCTTGAGGCTCTCCTAAGACCTCAGGGGACATAGTGATGAGTGGTGCATCAACCAATAGGTTTGGGTTGGGCCCATGGACCCACCCCCATGGCCAAATTAAAAATTCAAACTCCCCCCAAACCTCAATTGGATGCACATGGGAGTTAGCTGGCCAAACAAACAATGTGCACACCTCTAACAGCCCAAACAACTCATTATATATGGACAATTGGATCAAAATGGCAAGCTTCACCAGATTTGCTGTGGGAGATATACTCCCCTAATCCAATCGAAATTTTCACTCACACTTGATCGATTGGAACCTGGGAAGCTTTAGCAACCTTCACAGAGCTCCCCCAATGTTCCTAGAGAAGATTTAGATCTCCCATTTTTCAATTTTGCATAGTGAAAAATAGGGGAGGTCTATTGAATTCTCAAATTCCTCTACACTTGATCTTAGCCGAATTCCTTTTGCAAGCACACTTAGGTGACCAAGTTGAGCTCACCTAAGTTGATTCCCAAGTTCTAAAGGTAAGGGAGGATTGAATTGGATCAAAGCCAAACTCAAGCTAAGGAGGAGGTGACCCATAGGAAGATCCACTCCATCTCAAGTGCTCCAAACTTCAGCAAGGCTTCGTCTCAATGAGACGAAGCTTCTCCAAGAGAATCGAGCGTCGGTGATCACCTTCGGCAAGGTTAGTGAATTTTCGACCCCTTAGGCTAAGAGATGTTGGTCTTTTGTGAAGTAAATTTTAATCTCATAGGATCTTAGCCGTTGGATTGGCCGCTTTGGTCCTTTAGATGGTGTGGGTTGAGTTTTGATTGAAGCCATGAAGGATCGAGCTCGGATCTCCCCTTGGATTGTGAACGGCTCACAGTCCTCCTCAAGGGAAGAACTCAGCCCATCTCAGCTGTCCATCCGCGCATTTTTAGATGGACGGCTGAGATTATTTTCCACATTTTAGAATTTAATCCCCCTTTTAAAACCATAGGTGTATCCTCAACCGTCCAATCTTTGATCGGATGGCTAAGGATAAAAGCGCGTGCACCGCCGCCGCCTCTCCCGATTTGACAACTTAAGTAATGGCTCACAGCGATGCGTGTAAAGCGCACTGACCACCACCGCCACGCGTCGCTCCGTGAGCCAAGGATTAGTTAGGGATTAAGAAAATGCTTTATTAATTTCTAATTAATTCAGAAACCTTCAAAAAATCATAACTATTTTAAGAAAAATCAAAAAAATAAAAGAAAAAAAATGCCTTAGATAGATAATTCCATCTAGAATATTCTGAAATTGTTTTCAATATATTTTGATTTCCCTTTTTCTCTGAATTTGAGTTTCTTTGGGAATGTTAATTAGCTAATTATTCTCTAATTAAATCACCAATTAATCTCAAACTTCTAAGGTTCATTTTAGGGGATGACCTCTACCTCCCATAATTTTTTTGAGATTTATTGAGGCCTTGATTAAGGAAATTACTAGCATATTCCCTAATTACCCCTTTCATGTAATTAAGAGTAATTAAGATGTAATTAGTGGATTTTCTCTATGATTAAGTTGGATTAAGGTTAGATCCATTGAGTAAGAGTTTTAGGGAATAATTTTGGGGTATTTTCTCTAAGTTATTCCCTAAACCCCCTTTACTTTCCTTAATCCCTTTTTAATTAAGTTTTAATTCATTAATTACCCCTTTAAATAATTTTCAAAACTTCTAAAAATCTCCAGAACTTAATTAATATACCTTGGGTAGATACTTAGGTGTTCAATAGCCTAAATCTAATTAAGGAAATTAAAACCCCTTTCATAAGTGTGAAAATGTGTTTTAAAAGTACTTAAGTTAAACTCCTTAGCTTAATTAACTTTTAATTGTGAGTCAAATTGCATTAGAACTTTTCATTATTAGGTGCATTGGAAGTTTACATACCTTGTGAGTTTTATGTAATCTCATTGGCTCATAATTACTTAGTTAATTTTCCTCAAGTGGTGTAGGTAAGGGTTAATTAAGCCACTTAATGTATACCCTAACCTAAACAACACTTAAAAATTGATCTAATTATCTGAAAATTAAACATAAATCTAAAACACATGTGGGAATGGGTTAGGAACAGCAAACTCATCTCACCTTTTCAAAATTAAATCAAACTTCAAACAAACCAAAATCATTTTGAAATTCACTTTGATTTATTCTAAATTTTCTTATTCTTTAAGAATGTCTTTAGGAATTAAGTAAAGTGAGTTTGTTTACATGATTACATTGCTTTATATCTTTCTCAACATGTTAAATTGTATGCCATGTGATTCATGCATTCATGATTTCATGTTTCAAAATTTTAAAAATAAAATTGTTTACTTTATGTCAAATGTGCATGTGTTGACTAAAGTAAAATATGAATGACTATTATCACTACTAAATCCAAAGTACTTTCAAGACCTATAAATGAAACATAAAATCTGAAAGTATGCTATTCTTATAATTTAATTATAGGCTTGCATTTGATAGATTATGAAGTAATGTTTAGTGTAGCCTTTCCTTCCTTTCCTATATTAGCATAGCTTTGAATAAGGGTTGGTAAGATGTAGGGTTCATTTGAAAAGAACCCAACGCTTACTTAGTTCCAAACCCTATTCATCCCTATGCTCTCACTTAAGGAAGATGGTTTACACTTGCATGAATAAATTGCATAGACAAAAATAAAACTCTTAAACAACTTTTGCATATTTCTTTTCCATTTTATTTCTTTTATATGCATGTTAGTACTTAAGGAAAGTGGTATATTAGTCTAGACAACCCCGAGGTTGCGAGACTTTAAGTAGCCCTAAGTAGGTTTTATACCTTACACCTCTGGTTAACAATGACACTGTACACACTTATGCCTTTCTTACTTTCATGCATGTATGTGAAATTTTGGATTAGAAAAACCTTTTCTACTTAAGAAAAATCATGCATGCTTAACTTCTAAATATTCTTAAATAAATTACTTCGCATGCACCATAAAGTATGTTAATTACTTTCATTTGCATGTATAGATATTCTTAGGATCCATTCATATGTATGTTATATATATTGGGAAAGAATTGAAGTAATGTGCGTTATGTGAATTTTGATTCATTTTTCTTAATCTTAAAATGCCTTTCTTTTTGGATAGGTTTGTTTAGAGTTGATCTAAACTTAGGATTAATTTAAAAAAATTTAATCAAAACATTCACCTAAATGAAATGAAAGTGTGAACTTACCTTAGAAATTACTTAAGGATTAGGGAAGGAAAGAGAAGTTCTCTTTTCTTTCCCTCTCTTTATAACTTAGTAATTAATTATAGGTTGTACTCAAACCAAATTAAAACATGAAATAAAATAAACCCAAAGCACTTAAACAACTTTAAAGCTTATGATTAAAATCAAGATTAAAGATTTAGCAACCCCTTAGCTGGATGAGCTTTTCTTTATAATATCATGCATAAATGCATCTTATTTCACTATTGATTGGAGGGCTTTCACCTTTGCCAGAGAACCCGACTTGACCTTTGAGGGCTATGGTGGAAACTTACCTCCTAAACTTCTCGCTGATTTTGGCCAATAATCTAATTTCTCATGCATTAATCATAAAAATTCCAATTAGCCTGAGTCAAAATAATTGTCTAAAAAATGAAATAAAATGAAATTTGAAATGCATTAAATTTTTGTCATTTAAAACATGTTCTTTTACATGATCTAATCTCTTTAGGGAGTGAGTTTAAGGACTTAGTCTCTTTCTAAATAAAAAATAGCCTAACTATCTTGCATTAAGCATAAAGACTTACATGTATTTAAAATCGTAGGAGGAGTTAGTTATGGCCACTCCCAGTCTGTTGTAAGTCCAAGCTATCGGGTGGTTTGTCCTCTCTTGTAGAGGCAAACCAATTACCCATTTTTGCCTTAGATTTAGGATATGCTTCGGGCCCTCATCGAAGCTCCCTAGATTTAGGTTCTGAGATTGCTTTTCCCTTTTATGGGTCATAAGCATAATTCCTCACCTCTTAGGCATTTCCTTAATCTTGTGTTAAGGAATCATAAGTCCTAAATTTCTAATGGAAAAATGCAACTCAAACAAACTAAATCAATTTCTAAAATGTAAAGCCCAATTTTAGGATAGTTTGAGATGCTAGTTTCTAGCATCGCAAAGCATCTCCTACTTATTTCCATTTTGGCTAATAACTCCTCTTTGATCAATCCCATTTGATCTCAAAAAATAAACTAATTGATAGTCCTTTTCCTATTGAAATCTTCAAAGACAGATCATTTACCTTAATCGAGAGTTTTCTTAAGGCATCCCTTAGGATGTAATTAACTACTGGGCTTGCCTCATAGGGGAACTTAATGAACCTGATTTAAAATAAATCATGCTTTAATTTTCCATGTAAAGTAGGGGAAGAATTTCTGGTACATATGTAGACCCATCGTCCTTAGGAGTCCTTTTTGAGGTGATTGGTTCAATTAAAGGGTAGCAACTTCTATCTTTCGAGAAAGTACGATATACCTTGATGACGTATCCAATCACCTGAATAAGTACATCTGCGGATCTGCGTGGCATCTTATGAAGATGAATTTTTGTAAATGTGTCCTCTTTCTTTTCTCCCCACAGATTTGAAAGGCGTCCCCCTTTATAAGAAAATTTTCACCACAATGGGCTTCAACCAGGGGTGGTCGGTGGCAGTCGCAATGGCGGCGTCTAGGATTCCGAGAAGCCGCGCTATGACAGTGGGAGGACATTCTAAGAGAGGGGGCTTCGAGTTGAGGCAAAATAATGAGGAGACGAGGCCGACTTGAGGGGAATCGGCCGGGAGAGGCGCCATGGCTTTTCTCATGTAGAAAGCCGTTAGATAGGAGAAAATATTATGTGCGGAGTCCAGACGCTAGCCGGATGTCAACACGTGTCCAGTAATAAAATATAATTTTTCTTACTTTAAAGTGTTGTAACGTAACGATGCCGTTAACGTTAATCTAGCCCGACCCATCAAAATAGCAAGAGAAAATATTACGGATGATGTTCCAGATTTCGAGCCTAAAAAAATTTAGGTATTTTTATTTTTGTGCAGAAATTTTTCTCAGCTCCCTCTTGGCGTGCGTCCGACCTTTCCCTAGAGATTTGCTAAATCTTGGGTATGAAAAATTGAGATATTATAGGCGACTCCATGAGGTATTTCTTCTTTCATTCTTCAACTTTAAAGATTTAGGGTTTTCACATTTGTTCTGATCATCGAATAAGAGCACATTTGAGTTCTTTAAAGGAAAAGAGACATCGGTGATTTTTGGAGTTGTTTTGTATATGTACTCTCTGTACTGTCATGAGGGTACACCCCATTTTTTAAATTTTTTCAACTGTGACACTTATCATATGTTTAATACATCATATTGTAAGTTGTTTGGAAATGTTTCATAAAAAATTTAGATATTTTTGGAGCTATTTTGCATGTGTACTCTCTGTACTCTAATGAGGGTACACCCATTTTTTCAATTTTTTCAACTATGGGGCTAGTCATATGTTTAGTATATACTATTGTAAGATGTTTGGAGATGTTTCATGAAGGATTTGTTAGTTTTTGGAGTTGTTTTGCATGTGTACTCTCTGTACTCTCATGAGAGTATATTGTATTTTTTAAAAAATTTCAACTGTGGGGCTTGTCATATGTTTAGTATATCATATTGTATAATATTTGGAGATGTTCCATGAAAAATTTGTTAATTTTTGGAGCTATTTTGTATGTGTACCTTTTGTACTCTCATGAGGGTATACCCCATTTTTTCAAAATTTTTAATTGTGGGCTTATCATATGTTTAGTATATCCTATTGTAAGATGTTTGGAGATGTTTCATGAAGAATTTGATAGTTTTTAAAGCTATTTTGCATGTGTACTCTATACTCTCATGAGGGTACACCCAATTTTTTAAATTTTTTCAACTATGGTGCTTGTCATATGTTTAAAATATCCTATTGTAAGTTGTTTGGAGACGTTTCATAAAGAATTTGATAATTTTAGGAGCTATTTTGCATGTGTACTCTCCGTAGTCTTATGAGGGTACACCCTATATTTTCAAAATTTTCAATTGTAGGGCTTGTCATATGTTTAGTATATCCAATTGTAAGCTATTTGGAGATATTTAATGAAGAATCTGGTAGTATTTGGAGCAATTTTGCATGTGTGCTCTCTATACTCTCATGAGAGTACACCCCATTTTTTTAATTTTTTCAACTATAGGGCTTGCCATATGTTTAGTATATCATATTGTAAGATGTTTGGAGATGTTTCATGAAGAATTTGCTAATTTTTGAAACTATTTTGCATGTGTACTCTCATGAGGGTATACTCCATTTTTTCAATTTTTTCAACTGTGGGACCTGTCATATGTTTAGTACATCATATTGTAAGCTATTTGGAGATATTTCATAAAGAATTAGAGTATTTTTGGAGCTATTTTGTATGTGTACTCTCTGTACTCTCATGAGGGTACATCCTATTTTTTTTCATTTTTTTTAACTATGAGGCTTGTCATATGTTTAGTATATCTTATTGTAAGATGTTTGGAGATGTTTCATGAAAAATTTGATAGTTTTTGGAGTTATTTTGCATGTGTACTCTTTGTACTCTCATGAGGGTACACCCCATTTTTTAAAAATTTTCAACTATGAGACTTATCATATGTTTAGAATATTCTATTGTATGCTATTTGGAGATGTTTCATGAAGAATCTAAAGTTTTTTGAGCAATTTTACATGTGTACTCTCAGCTATTTTATAATTTCTTTCATTTATATGTTTAGTATATGCCATTATAAACTGTTTGGAAGCTTCTTGGTAGATTTTTGGATCAGTTTTTCATGTGTACTCTCTGTACTCTCATGAGAGTATACCTCATTTTCTCAAAAATTTTCAACTATTCTACCCTTTCTTTCATTTACATATTTAGTAGATGCAATTATAAGCTGTTTGGAGGCTTCTTGGTAGATTTTGGAGCTATTTTTAATGTGTACACTCTGTACTCTCATGAGAGTACATCTAATTTTTTCATATTTTTTCAGCTATTCTACCCTGTTTAGAGATAAAATATTTAGTATATGACATTATAAGCTATTTGGAGACTTCTTGGTGGGTTTTTCGATCAGTTTTGAATATATACTCCCTGTACTCTCATGAGAGTACACCTCATTTTCTTAATTTTTTTAACTATTCTACCATTTCTTTCATTTACATGTTCAGTAGACGCCATTATAAGCTATTTGGAGGCTTCTTGATGGATTTTTGCAACTATTTTCAATGTATACTCTCTGTACTCTCATGAGGATACACCCAATTTTCATAATTTTTTTAGTTATTCTACCTTGTTTGGGGATAAAATATTTAGTATATGCCATTATAAGTCGCTGGGTTTTGGATGCTTTGAATGTGTACTCTCTATATTCTCATGAGAGTACACCATATTTTCTCAATTTTTTTAGCTATTCTACCATTTCATTCATTTACATGTTTAGTAAATGCCATTATAAGCTGTTTGGAGGCTTCTTGGTGGATTTTTGGAGCTATTTTCAATGTGTACTCTCATGCCCCATTTTCTCAATTTTTTTTCATCTATTCTACCTTTTCTTTCATTTAAGCTGTTTGGAGACTTCTTGGTGGATTTTTGGAGCTATTTTCAATGAGTACTCTCTATACTCTCATGAGGGTACATCTCATTGTTTCAAATTTTTTCAGCTACACTACGCTTTCTTTCATTTACATATTTAGTAGATGCCATTATAAGCTGTTTAGAGGCTTCTTGGTGGATTTTTGGAGCTATTTTCAATGTATGCTCTCTGTACTCTCATGAGAGTACAATCTATTTTTTCATATTTTTTTTAGCTATTCTACCCTGTTTGGACATAAAATATTTAGTAGATGCCATTATAAGCTGTTTGGAGGCTTCTTGGTGGATTTTTGGATCAATTTTTTATGTGTACCCTCATGAGAGGACACCCCATTTTCTCAATTTGTTTTAGCTATTCTACCCTTTCTTTCATTCTTATATTTAGTAGATGCCATTATAAGCTGTTTTGAAGCTTCTTGATAGATTTTTGTAGCTGTTTTACATGTGTACTCTTTGTACTCTCATGAAGGTACATCCTATTTTTTCAAATTTTTTTTTGCTATTCTACCCTGTTTAGAGATAAAATGTTTAATAGATGTTATTCTAAGTTGTTTGGAGACTTCTTGGTGGATTTTTAGATCAATTTTAAATGTGTAGTTTCTGCACTCTCATGAGGGAACACCCCATTTTCTCAAAATTTTTTAGTTATTTTACCTTTTCTTTCATTTATATGTTTAGTAGATGCCATTATAAGCTGTTTCGAGGTATCTTGGTGAATTTTTGGAGCTACTTTATATTTGTACTCTCTGTACTCTCATGAAGGTACACCCCATTTTTTAAAATTTTTTAGTTATTCTACCCTATTTAGAGATAAAATGTTTAATATATGTCATTATAAACTGTTTGGAGGCTTATTGGTGAGTTTTTGGACTAGTTTTTCATGTGTACTCTCTGTACTCTCATGAGAGTACACCCCATTTTTTCAATTTTTTTTAATTATTTTACCCTATTTGGAGATAAAATGTTTAATAGATACCATTATAAGCTGTTTGGAGGCTTCTTGGTAGGTTTTGGATCAATTTTCCATGTATACTCTCTATACTCTCATGAGAGTAGACCCCATTTTCTCAAATTTTTTTTCAACTATTCTACCCTTTCTTTCATTTATATATTTAGTAGGTGCCATTATAAGCTGTTTGGAGGCTTCTTTGTGGATTTTTAGAGCTATTTTCAATGTGTACTCTCTATACTCTCATGAGGGTATACCTCATTTTTTTAAAATTTTTTTAGCTATTCTACCCTATTTAGAGATAAAATATTTAGTAGATGCCATTATAAGTTATTTGGAGACTTCTTGGTGGATTTTTGGATCAGTTTTGAATATGTACTCTTTGTACTCTCATGAGAGTACACATCATTTTTTTCAAAAAATTTTAACTATTATACCCTGTTTAGAGATAAAATGTTTAGTAGATACCATTATAAGTTATTTGGAGACTTCTTGGTGGGTTTTGGATAGTTTTGAATGTGTACTCGTTGTACTCTCATAAGGGTATACCCCATTTGCTCAAATTTGTCAACTAATCTACACTATTTTTCATTTATATGTTTAGTGGATGCTATTCTAAGCTATTTGTAGGCGTTTGGATGAATTTTTGGATTTGTTTTACATGTGTACTCTCTGTACTCTCATGAGGGTACATCCATTTATTTTAAAATTTTTTTTTAGCTATTTTACCCTATTTGAAAATAAAATGTTTAGTTGATGCCATTATAAGCTATTTGGAGTCATTTGGATGGATTTTTGAAGTTATTTTGCATGTGTAATCTTTGTACTCTCATGAGGGTACATCCCATTTTTTAAAGTTTTTTCAGCTGTTCTACTCTGTTTGGAGATAAAATGTTTAGTAGATGTCATTATAAGCTGTTTGGAGGCTTCTTGGTGGGTTTTTTGGATCAGTTTTGAATGTGTATTCTTGTACTCTCATGAGGGTACACCGCACTTGCTCAAATTATTTTAGCTAATCTACACTATTTTTATTTATATGTTTAGTAGATGCTATTCTAAGCTATTTATAGGTGTCTGGATGGGTTTTGGATCTATTTTGCATGTGTACTCTCTGTACTCTCATGAGGGTACAACTTTTTTTCAAATTTTTTAGCCATTCTATCCTATTTGGAGATAAAATGTTTACTAAATTTTGGTAATATAACCCAAACTCTATTAAGATGAATTTTCAGTGATTTAAAGTATAAAATATCAACCTAACCCTAGAGACTTAGAAGAGTTAGCCATATGAATAGGTCATGCCTTAGGGGTGTTAGGAAACTTCCCTGCCCTATAGCTTGGACTAAATTCCTGCTTCTTTCCTTCAAGTCAAACTCCGAGCCCAAATCTTAAATCAATTATAATTTAATTGATTTTCTTAAATCTTAATTCAATTCAATGGATTTTCTTAAATCATGATTCAATTCCAAATCAAATGATTGAAACCCATGATTGAATTCCAAGTTCAAAAATCTTTCTAAGCCCCTTTGATCTCATCTTAAGGACTTAGTTCAAATTCAAATCAATTCGAACTCAAGAAATTTTCTTATAACACATTTATATTCTCATTTCTATTCACAAATATAAATGAAATATAAATTCAAATAACCAAAACTCAATTCCAAAACCAAAATCTTTCCTAAGTCCCTTTGATCTCATCCAATGTACCTAGCTCATTTCAAATCCAAATCAATCCAAATTCAAGAGATTTTCTCTTAACCCATTTATATTCTCATTTATATTCACAAATTAAAATGAAATATAAATTAAAAATATCCAAAATCAATTCAAAATTCAAACCAAAATCCAACCCAAAATCCAATTTTTGCTTCTTCAAGTCAAATTCTTGAACTTAGTCAAATCTAACTCAAATCAATCCAAACCCTTGGATTTTCTTCATGATTCAATCAATCCTTCAATCATGAATCCAAATATAAACACAAACTTTAATCATCAAATCAAAACTAAATTCAAAATTCAAACTCAAATCAAACTCATGTTCACCCTTTGAACTTGAAATTGTCAAATGAATCAAAACCCATTTAACTTCAAATCACTTGCAAATGGATTTATATTTCAATCATAAGTCTATATGTGAGTTCAACCAAACTCAAATTAAGCTTTGACCAAGCCATTTGACTCCCATAGGCTCACTTAACCAAAGTGACCTAAAGTACCCTTTTTGAGCCAAATTATAATCCTACCCAAATTGGATTGAACTAAGCTCACCTATACCTCACATTGTGAGCAACAATCATCATGAGATGATCAATCATTCAAATTAGGTAAAACCAAGTCAAACCTAAGGGTTGACCAAGTCAACACTTAGCTAAAATGAAACCTAAACTAGCCAAAATCCACCATAGACCAAATTGATTGAAACCATTGATCAAAATTAATTCATTATCAATGTTTGAACTTGACCAAATCATCATTTCAGTCGAACCCAACCCAAACCCAAAATGACCACCCCACTCAAAATGTGCACATGGGATCACCTCCCACACCTCATTTAACACATGAAAACTTCTCCACTACCTCCCTCTGTCAAAACCAAACCATGTGCCACCTCAAATGGCCTAAACAACCTATCCTATGAGATCAATTTGATCAAAATGGCATGTGCAAGCTCCCAATTCTTGGGGGGGGACATATACTCCCCATTTTAATTGAAGCATAGGAACTCAAAGCAATTGAAGCTCCCCAGGTATCCCAAGCTATTTCAAATTCTCCATTTTCTTTTTAAACCAAAAAGAGGTGAAGAAATCCATCTTATTCAATTCTTCACCAGAGCTCAATTCCTCCTTCAAGCACCTTCAGGGGACCCAATCGAGCTGACCCAAGTCTTCTTCCAAGTGTTCAAGCCACGGAAAGAGGGGTCTAGACCAAGGCCGAAAGCATTTGAAGAGGTCTTTCATCAATAAGAAGATATACTTAACCTCAAGCCCTCAAATCTTCAATAGGGCTTCATTTCCACTAGATGAAGCTACCTCGATGATTGGGAGTGTTGGTGATAGCCTCCGGCGAGGTACTATTCAAAACCGAGCTAGCATTGAATTTTCTTTGGTCCTTTTGAAGGAAAGTTTCACCTCAAGTGAAATTGGCTGTTAGATCTTCATCTCCTAGCATGTTGATGGTGTGGGTTCAATTTTAGCTTAATTCAAGCTCAATCGAGCTCAGATCAAGCCCTAAGAGATGGACGGTTGCCCTTTCCCACATGTGAGCTCTGGAATGAATCACGGACCGTCCATCCCGAGTGTTTTGGATGGCCTGTCTTGATTAATCCATGTTAGATCCACATTTTAATCCCTTTAATACCGCAGGCTCGATCTTGACATCTGAGATCGATCGGTTCAAGGAAAGCGATAGAAGCCTACCGACCGTAGCTAATGTGACAACTTAAATAACCAATCTTATTGCACCACGCGGAAAGCATGCCGTCCACATGGTAATGGGATTAGTTATATAATTAAGGATTTAATTAAGTTTTATTCATATAATCTTCAAAAATACATAACTAAATATAGAAAAATCATAAAAATACAAACTCAAATATTGAAGATATTTCAAAGGGGAATAATATAAAATTAAGTTTAATTGATTTTGAACAATAAATTTCATGCAATTTGGGTTTTATTGGGAATGTAATTATAATTACTCCATTATTCCATTGATTAATTCCAAACTTCTCGTATGTTTAGTGGGATGACCGCCTCCCTAATTTTCTTGAATTTATTAACAATTAATTGGGGTAATTTGATTCACTCTAATCACTCCCTTAATCAATTAAATGATTAATTAACCCATCAAATAGTGATAAATTTATTAATTAAGTTTGCTAATTACCTTAGAAGAGTAAATGGACTTAGGAAATAAGATTATAAGTTCTTTCCCAAATCTTTTCCCCTAAGTTTACTTCATTTGGATAAAAATCTAATTAAGATGCAAATTAATTAAATAGTTTAATCACTTTATTAAATAGTTTAATTAATCAAAATTTTAAAATCAAACTAATCTAGAAACTTAATCACTTAATCAATCCTCTCTTGGTAGATACTTAGGTGTTCAATAACCTAAGTAAACTTAAGGAAATCAAATCCAACTCACATGTGTGGGATGGGTTATGAAAGTACTTAAATTAAATCCTTTAGCTTAATTAATCATTAATTGTGAGCTAAATGCATTAGGCCCCTTTCTTTCTTAGGTGCATTGCTAATTTAAATTCCTTGTAGTTTTATGTCATACATTAGCTCATAATTATTTGGTTAAATATGTTAAAGTGGTGTAGGTAAGGGATAATTAATAGACTTAATGTACACCTTAACCTAAATAAGATATAAAATTAATCTAATGGTTCTAAAAATAAACTAAAACAACATACACATGTGGGGGAATGGGTTAGGACCAGCAAACTCTTTTCACACTTCCAAAATCAAATCAAATTAAAATTCAAACCAAAATAAAAAACATATTAAGGAATTTTGATTCACTTTAAATGATCTTATTACATAAGATTATCTTTAGGAATTATTATGGGGAGTAAAGTTACATGCTTACATCACTTTATTTCTTTCCTAGCATGCTAAATGTGTATGTTATATATGAAATCATTCATATCTTTTGAAAAATAAATTAAAATGAAATGTTTCCTTTATGTCAAATTGCATGTTTTTGGCTAAAGTAAGAATATGAATGGATATTATCATTATTAAACCCAAAATTACTTTTAAAACTTATAAATCAAAGATTACAAATGAAAGGTATGCTACTTATAACTGCTTATAAGCTTACATGTGAGTATAATATAAGATGTGCATTATATGACTTTTCCTTCCTTTCTCTTTTAACATAGTTTTGAATAGGATTTGCAAAGTGTATAGTTTATTTGAAAAGAATACAATATTTTCTTAAATCCATTCTTATTCATTTCTATGTTAACCCTTAAGAAGGATCTTCACATTTGCACATATAAATTAAACAAACAAACATAAAATTTTTCCATGACTCTTTTTCCATTCATTTCTTTTTATACATACAGATGTATTTAAGAAAAGTGGTATATTAGAACATCCGGGTTATGAGGTTTTAAGTAGCCTAAGAAGGTGTAGAAATAATAATGTCATCACTCACTTATACCTTTCATACATGTAAATGTGCATTTGATAATGGATAAAAGAATCCCTCTCTTTACTTAACAAAATCATGCATACATGAAACATTCCAAATTTTCTTAAACAATCTCTTAGCATTCTTCATCTTAACATTTCCATTTGCATGTATAGATATGCTTAGGATCCATCCATATGCATGTTACACATGTTGGAAAGAAATAAAGTGTTGTGTATTTTGTGATAATAATTCACTTTAATTAATCTTAAAAATACTTTCTTATTGAATATGTTTGTTTATAGTCCATATAAACTTAGGATTAATTAAAACACATAATAAAATATTAACTAAATAAAAATCACTAACGAATCTACCTTAGAAATTACTTAGGGTTGGGAGGAAAGAGAAGTCTTCTTCTGTTTTTCTCTCTTTACAACACTTAGTGAGTAAATGTAGGTTCACTAAAATAAAAATCAAATCATCAAATAAAATCAACCAAGTCAATAAGATCAATTAAATAAAACCATCCTCTAAGTTGAATCCTTCATACTTAGAAAACTATAACCTTAAAGCCTAACTACGCATACGACAATAACCTTATAAGGCACACACATTTGACTAAGTCACCACTTTTAGCTCTAGGTTAGGGCAGTGCATGGTTTGATGTTTGCTTTTATTTTATGATGTAATATTTTATTATTATGTGTATGTATAGACTGAATGGTAGGATCTTAGTCTAACCATTGTCTTCTGCAGGGGATTGTGCTTAAGGTGTTGTAATAAAAATATAAATATTTTTTATGTGCAGGTTGCTTATACCCCTAAGCATAAAATAAAAAAATACCCATGTGTGGTGCTAAGTCTAAATTTATCCATATACATGCTTAGGATTGTGTGGCTTATTTAGCTAATATCTATTTTGCAAGTTTTAGTTAGATTTACTTTCCCTTTTCATATAATTATGCAATTAGGATTTGGAATGAATGTTAATGGGGATTAGGATGAACATTGGTTATAATACCATGTGTTATGTACCATGTGAAGCCTTGGAGCAAACCACATTCCAACCAAGCCAAAAGAAAGAAGAAAGAACCAAATGAAGAAAGAGCCAAATGAAGAAAGAAGAAAGAAGAAATGAAGAAATGAAGACTCCCATATCATGAATTCATTTTGATTGTAATTAATTCATGTAATCTGGTTGTATAAGGGTAGAGCTTACCCAATTTTTTTTGGTTTGTGGTGGAGCCACCACAAAAGGCCTCTTATTCTTTATGCTAGTTTTATAAATTGTTGATGTTTGTTTTGTGCATTAAGATGACATGTTTTCTAGTTTCTTGCTTGATGGTTGATGGCTGGATGCGATTAGACTCTTAAGAAAAAAAAATAAATCTTCTATCCAATTAATAAACTCAAAACTAAAATAAATAACTCATAACCTCATCTAAAGCCTAAGTTATAAACAAGATAAAAGAATTTAGCAACCCTTAGTGGATATTGTATTTTTTCACATCATGCATAAAAGCATATTATTTCACTCTTGATTTGGAGGGCTTCCACCTTGAACTTACTATGGTGGAAATATACCTCCATTCTTGTTGATTTTGGCCCATAATCTAATTTCTTATGCATTAGGCATATGAATCTCATAGCCTGTGTCAAATGAATTGTCTAAAAAAAATAAAGAGTAGACAAATTTGCATTAAATTTAAATCATTAAATCATGCCCTACATGACGTAGTCTCTCAGGGAGTGAGTTTAAGGACTTAGTTTCTTTCCAAATAGACAATAACCCAGCTATCTTGCATAAGCATAAGACTTGCCTACATGTATTTAAAATCGTAAGAAGAGTTAGTTGCCCCCCTGTAAGTCCAATGGTGGTTTATCCTCTCTTATGAAAACCATATACCCATTTTCTCCTTAGATTTAGACCATGCTTTTGGCCCTCGCTAAAGCTCCCTAGATTTAGGTTTTGAGGTTGCTATTTCTCTTTGGGATCGTGAGCATAAATCCTCATCTCTTAGGCATTTCCATGGCCTTACATCGTGGAATTGTAAGTCCTAGATTTCTAATAAAAATTTAACTTGAACAAATAAATCACTTCAATCTCAAAAATATAAAGCCCAACCATAGATAGTTTGGGATGCTCGCTAGGTTTCCTAGCATCGTGAGCATCCCCTACTTATCTTCCTTTGGCTTCGATAATAACTCTCTCTCTTTGATTAATCCCAGTTGATCTTCTAAAAATAAACCAATCCATTGATAGTCCATTCTTCAAAATCTTTGGAGACAACGATCATTTACTTTAATCGAGAGTATTCCTAAGGAATCTCATTCCTTAGGATGTAATTAACTATGGAGACTTGCCTCCATAGGGAACTTAATGGACTTTTAAAATAAACCTACTTTACTTTTCATGTAAAGGGGAAGAATCTCTAGTACATAGACCCATTGTCCTGGGAGTCTTATTCGATTAGTCCAATGTATGATGATTTATCTCTTAAGATAGTACATATTCCTCAATGTTATACCGATCACCTAATAAGAACATTTATGGATCTACGTGTCCAAACAAAAAAGTATATTTCTCTTCATTTTATCCACATAGATTGAAGATGGGAGTATACTTTGAAAGAAAAAATTTTCACCAAAAAATTTTTTTGTGACTCTGCGGGGGATGGTTCCTCTCTCCATCTTTGGTAAATAATCGTTGTCTCCAAGTATCGATAGTGGGTTTATATTTTATATGAATCTGAGATGATCCTTCTTTTTTGTTGGATCTTAGCTTATTTCATCCTTAAGTTAAGTTAGCCAACATTGTTTAGGTTTTAGGACCTCACTCCGTACGGGTCTTAAAACCCCGATTGGGTTTCCCAACAGGTGAAAATATAAATTTAATAAAAAAAAATAATTAAAGACTTCCTTCTTACCATTTCTATGGTAAGGTAAGGTTCATTCCAACAATAAAGAAAAATAAATCCTTTATAAAAACATTAATTTCTAAAAAGCACTTTTTCAAAATGCACCTAATAAAATATTTGCATAAAAATTTTCATCAATCAACCTCATCTAGCAATCTTCATTATTGTTACATGTAGGATCATTTTCAAAATAAAACCAACAATCATCTTTTCAAAAATAAAATCTGAAGTCAAATTTTCTAAAAGTACAAATGAACTTCTTCATTCAAATTATCGAATGAAGATTTATTTTTCAAAAACAAAACTAACAATCATTTTCAAAACAAAATCAACAATCATCTTTTCAAAAATAAAATCCAAAATCATATTTTTCCAAAAGCACAAGTGAACATCTTCATTCAATTTATTGAATAAAAATTTCATTTTCAAAACAAAATCAACAATCATCTTTTCAAAAATAAAATTCAAAATCATATTTTCAAAAAGTACAAATGAATTTTCTTCATTCAATTTATTGAATGAAGATTTAATTTTTCAAAAAAAAAAAAAATCAATAATCATCTTTTCAAATTCGAAATACATTTGGAATTCTTTCCTTAGCATACCTAAATTTGCTAAGTAAAGAATCCTCTTTTCAAAAATCAAACCAAAAAATACATTTGGATTTCTTTCCTTAGCATACCTAAATTTGCTAAGTAAAGAATCCTCTTTCAAAATTAAACCAAAATACATTTGATTTCTTTCCTTAGCATACCTAAATTTGCTATAAATAATCCTCTTTTCAAAATCAAACTAAAAATACATTTAGATTCTTTTTAGCATACCCAAATTTGTAAGAATCATCTTTCAAAATCAAAATAAAACACATTTGGGCTTTATTTAGCATACCCAAATTTGCTAAATAAAGGTCCTCTTTTCAAAATCAAAATCATCAAAATAAAATATTTTTTTGTATTTCCTTAGCACTTAAATTTGCTAAGAATCCTCTTTTCAAAATCATAAAAAAAAACACATTTGAACTTTATTTAGCATACCCAAATTTGCTAAATAAATGTCCTCTTTCCAAATTCAAAATCATCAAAACAAAAAAAAAACATTTGGATTTCTTTAGCATACCTAAATTTTTTAAGAATCCTCTTTCAAAAAAAAAATCTAAAAAAAAATACATTTGTATTTCCTTAGCATACTTAAATTTGCTAAGAATCCTCTTTTCAAAAAAAAAATCACAAATAAAAAAAACAATTTGATTTCTTTATATACTAAATTTGCTAAGAACTCATTTAAAAAAAAAATTGAAACAAAAATACATTTGGATTTCCTTAGCATACTTAAATTTGCTAAGAATTCTCTTTTAAAAAAAAAACACATTTGGATTTCTTTAGCATACTTAAATTTGCTATGAACCCTCTTCTAAAAAAACCCACAAAATTAAACTCACATTTGGATTCTTTACTTAGCATACCTAAATTTTCTAAGTAAGGATCATCTTTTCAAAAACCAAAATCAAAACAAAACATATTTGGACTTTACATAGCATACCCAAATTTGCTAAGTAAAGATCTTATTTTCCAAAATCACCAAACAAAAGAATACATTTGGGTTCTTCATTTAGTATACCCAAATTTGCTAAGTGAAGATTCCATTTTCAAATTCACACATGATTCATAAATAAGCAAATAAAAAGAGAAAATTGTTTTCAAACACCTCACGTAGCATACCCAAATTTGCCAAATCCAAACAAAATCAATTGACCATTTACTTTAACATATTCAAATTTGTTAAATGAAGGGTCCTCAAACACAAAAATCAAATTCAAATATGAACCAATGGAAGCACCAATCTCTTCAAAAATATTGGAACCCATTTTCAACATACACAAATTTGTTGAAAATTGATTTTAAACTCAAAAATCTCTCATCTTCAATTCTGATTTTAAAAATCTCTCTAAAATCAAAGAGCCCCACTTAACATATTCAAATTGTTGAGTGTGGGTTCAAATTCTAAAAAATGAATTAAAGAGAAATGATCAAACATATTTTCAACATTGCGACTTTCGCTTAGTTTCCTCATTCTATTTCAAATGGCATAAATACATGTTCACATTTCTTTCGTGATGGACTTCCTTGGAGTGGAGCCTCCCAGAAATGGTGCCCACCTCCACCATACCGCTCTACCCTACGTCCACTATCTCTAGTCTAAGTTCCATCATTTACTATTTTAGCAGAGTCCATGAAGGCCACATCCGGGGAGAAGAGACCCCCACTGGTGATCCAGCTATGATCAAGAGATCCCATTCCATCTACACCACCTACTAAGGAGAGGCCGAGCTCTCCTGCTCGACTTTCTGCCCCAGTTGTGGTGAAGAGGGAATGACAATCTCAAAGCATCATGGTCATTCCATCACCACTACCACCTCAAGAGCTATGGAGGTTACAACAGTAGAGGGAGGAGAAGACAGTTCAGTAGTTCCCATGGCCATAGATCCTCCTAGGAGTACTACTCCATCCGTGATCTGCACCCTGTGAGTATCTTCTTCTAGATGTAGCCTCATAGGGTTAGCTCCAAATAAAGAGAGGTTAGATGTCTATTTGTTCATACTAATGCCCCATCTTTTGTACCTACTAGATCGATCCCTAGATGACATTGTGGCATAGTATCTAGTGGAGAAGAAGGAGATCTTTGGATATGTCTGGTCTAATTTAGAGGATGAAAAGGTCAATTTTGATCCTAATGAAGATGATCTGTTAGAGGATTCAGTGGGGGTACACATGATAGACACCAGGGGTTCCCTCCTTTGTGATCAGCAGACTTTGGAAGGTGTTGTGGCCAAGAAGGAAGCTCGACCAACACCTCCTACAACAAATAAAGCAAAAGGATGAACAAATAGATAGGATGGGGAAGAGGCTTGAAGACTTGCTAGCAGTAATTTTGACACTTCAAAATAAAGCCCCAGCTCATTCTACTATAGCAGGGACTAGTTAGCCATAATTGTTGCATGTCTTGGATCCAACCAAGATTTTACTGCCAGTAGAGCAGGCTAGAACTAGCTTGTATAAGAAGGTAATGGATAGTACCTCCGTACAAGAAAAATACATCAAAATCATGGTCAAGTAGCAAGTGAGAGAAGTGTTGGCTCAAGCTCGAAGAGGATCATCGGTGCCAAAGGGTAGACCCTACCTAGACAAATTTGATGCCATCCCATATCCTAAGGGTTTCGTGCCACCTTCTTTCAAGAGCTTGATGGCAACAAAACCAAGGCGATATACACTTAGCTGTGTTGCAACCGGTGATAGTGATGTGTTACTCTTCCAAATTTTTATTAGTAGCTTAGCAGGCATAGCCTTTGATTGGTATGTTGAACTCCCAACAAATAGAAGAATTTTCGAGTTGAGCAACTCTTCATTAAGAGGTTTGCTGGAGCTCAGCGAAGGGTGATTGTAGGTGATCTCGTTGTAGCTCAACAACACCCTGGTGAGTCCCTCACTGATTATATTATTAGATGATGTAATTTGAGTATGAAATGTGAACCGCAACTGTCTAAACAACACGCCATTGAAATTCTACTAAAGAATATTCATGGCCTGGTCGCCTTCATACTCAAAGGTTTCACCATCAAAATATTTGAGAAACTAATCAACAAGGCTTTTACAAGGAGAAGCCAAATTACCTTTTGGATCAATCAACAAAGCCAAAGCCAAAAAGCTTATGAGAAGAAATCGAGGCAATGACAAGAGGACAAGGGGAAGCAAGCCGTGAGAGTAGTATGAGAGACCCTCCACGCATTTCCACCTCCTATACCACCACCGAGGTCATCCACTGGCCACAGCCTCCACAACCACCTCCTCTTAGCCACATCATCGCCAGCATGCACACACCACCGTAGCTACCATCCACCTACTCTTATGGATAAACTAAACAAACTATATTCATTTAAGAGGAATGTAGTTAAGAAAATCTTTAAGAATCTCTTAAAGAAACTTGACTTTCAACTACCTAAGCTTAGAAGGCCAGAGGAAGTGGGCAAGAGCAATGATCCTAACTTTTGCCCCTACCACCACATGTTAGGCCATATTTTCGAGGATTACTTTACATTCAAGGACTGGCTTGAGCATAGCTTCAAGACAAGTGCCATAGTTATCCCAAAGGAATACCTTGTGGAACAACCATCTAGTTCCATTAGGATAATTCTTGGGGATACCTGCGATCTTCTCAAAACCAAAGAAGGTTGGGATATCTCCTTATCTCAACTTCTAAGAAAATTATTTCCATAATCAAGAAAGTTTCCTTGTATGTGCTTGAGGCAGCTTAAACCCCCAAAGGTTTGCAAGTTGCCCAAGACAACTTGGGGAAAGGGGGAGCTTAGCAGCAACAGCAACCCATGCCATCCCAAGATATCCAAGTAGCACAACCACCAGAGCCCATCACCGCTTGCTACTACCTCATACACCTCTACTTCTAGCTCTTCTTCTAGTAGACATCTTGTATCGGCAGATGAGGGCATCAAATCCCTCACCCCACTTACTTTATTAGATTTCTACTATGTACCTCCTTCAAAATCCAAGAAATCAAGGAATAAAGTTAGTTTGAATTACATTTGTCTCACTTCTGATGGGTTGTCTAACTCTATTCTCCTAGAAAACTCTTCAAGTCTAAAGAATAATTATAACAACTCGATCTTCTTTCTAATTCAGAGATGGATTTTCTTTGAATAATACGAGTTCACCTCTTGAGATAGACTTGGAATCATCTGACCAAGGGTCCCATAGGAGAAGTTGTAGGTGTCCATGAGGTAGAATCTTCCATTAACCTACCACAAGAGATCACCGAAGTCAATCTCCGTAGTGGCAAGGTTCTGCCTCCTAGGGCAGCACCTCAAGATAAGGGAAAATAAGTCATTGGTACAAATGATCGAGAAGCCCCTCCACAGGATGCTCCACCCATGGATATGCTTATCAAGGACCAGCCCAAAGTAGATTATAATGTCCTCTCTCACCTATGAAAGTTTCATCTAAGTTAAGCATATATGATGCCCTTGTCTTATCCAAAGAGATGAGGGAATCATTAATCAAGGCTCTTCTTGATCCTGAAATATGCTCAGCTAAATTGATCACTATTGGAGAGAAGGCACATTATTTCAGAGAAGCCTAAGGAATCACCTTCATAGATGAAGACCTTCTGCTAGGGGACATGGAGCACAACCGTCCCCTCTACATTACAGTGGATATGGGCATATTTAGACTTTCCAGGGTTCTTATTGATCCAAGAGCATTGGTGAACATTATGAGTCTAAAGACTCTTGCTACTTGAGGATTGACATCTCTACACTCCAAGGAGATCGGATGATGTTGAGAGGATTCAATGAACAAGGCGAGAGGGCTTTAGGTTCCATAGTGTTACCTTTGGAGATAGGTGAATGAAAGACTGAAGCCAAATTCTACATAATTAATTTGAATACTTCGTTCACTACTTTGCTCGATAGGCCTTGGATACATCAGAACAAGATGATTCCATCCTCCCTACATCATTGCATCAAGTTAAAGAAGGATGAAATTGAGTACTTTGTCAAAGGTGATGGAAAACTATTTTCAGTTAGAGAGGTTGAGATATATGAGAATGTAGCCTACTACCTTCCTCAAAATACCTCTTTTCGTGAACTTGGTCAAAACTTAAACACAAAAGAAAAAGAAAGAGAAGAAAAAGAAAAAGAGAAAGAAAAAGAAAAGAAAAGGGAAAATACAAGTGAATGAGAACAGGACATCAAGGAAGAAGTAGAGCCGCATGCCACATTCCACCCATAGTTCATTCCATCATATGGACATATGGGTAGGATGACTCGACCTCCACCAGGGAGAGGCAGAGGTAGACATAGAGGCAATTCTAGAGGTGGAAGACCCCCTGGTTGGCCACCAGCCAACAAGGGTTATGTTTCACTTCACAGGAGTACCCCTACTATTCATATAGACTTGGAATCTAGCTCAAAGGATGAGTCTCATGTGATTAGCATACTAGGCAACCCCTCTCGTTTCCATTGAGGTGACCTGATCCATACAATGAAAAGACCAGCCTCAAGCAAAACACAAAAATATTCGAATCAAATTTATGTGAAACTATCATATAGCAGCTAGGAACCTTAGCTCTAACCTCACTTTCATCTCAAAAAGTTGAAGGTTTAGTAGTTAAGGAAGTCCCTAAGTCTTCCATTGATGCAAAGCCAAAGAGATTTGTATTGAGATCATCATCCTCAAGTCCTAAAGCTTATGTAGAACTTAACGACTTTTGATTGGTACTCGCCTTGCATTCTTAATCTAGCGAAGAAAGGTTTGATTCCTTATACATGGTCTAAGCACAGATCAGAATACTTTGAAAAGATGTGGAACAATAGAGGTAGGGAAGCACAATCAAGATCAGGATTAGGATTCAATACAGTGGGTCCAGTCAATGATGACGATTACTGCTTAGTTGTTACCAATCATCTGGAATATGATAGGTTATTCTCCATCCACACTAACTCTTATGAGGATGTGTATTTAGAACTTCAAATGATCCATATGATCTCCAAATCAAAGATGCATGCCAGAACTTGAAGAGGAGATCCATTCAACAATCAACAAGCTTAAAGAAATCAACCTCAAGACAGAAGAAGATCCACGCCTGACATACATCAGTTCATTGTTGAATGAAGAAGAAATCAATAACTTAGAGGCTATTGAAGTTTAAGATGCTTTGCATGGAGATATAAAGAGATGATTATCTCCCACGTAGAGGTCCACAACTAGAAATAGACCTAACACCAACCCTATCAAGCAAGCTCCTAGACACATGCAATTAGAGAACAATGGTCATTTATGAAGTCAAGAAACTAATCGACTGGTTTCATCGGGAATAAAAATACCCTACTACCGGTTGTACTAGTTAAGAAGAAGAATGACCAAATTCATATGCATCAATTTGGGACTTAAATAAGGCATGCCCCTAAAGATGAGTTTCCTCTTATATAGAATTAATGGTGGACATCGCCTCATCTCATGCAGATTCTTTCATGGATGGGTCATCGTTACAACCAAATCAAGATGGACCCCAAGAAGAAAAGAAACACTACTTTTCAACCCATCAAATCTTATTATAAGGTCATGCCTTTCACCTTAAAATGCTAGTGCTACATACCAATGGGCCATGACTCAAATCTTCAATGAACTCATTTAACATCAAGTTGAATGCTATGTTGATGATCTAGTAGTCAGAAGCAAAGAAAAGGAAGACCATCTTTTTGACTTGAGAGTAGTTTTCAAATGGTTAAGACAATTCAACCTCAAAATGAATCCTCTGAAGTGTGCATTCAGAGTAGCTTCAGGAAGTTACTTGGGTTTGTTGTTCGGCACTGAGGTATAGAGATAGACCTAGAAATGATCAAAGCTATCTTAGAAATTCACCCCATAAAAGCCTAACTCAACTCAGATCTTTCCAAGGGTGGTTGGCGTATCTAAGATGCTTCATCTCCAACCTATCAAGGAGATGCAAACTATTTTCAGCCCTTGCCAAAAAAGACACCAAGTTCAAGTGAGATGACAAGTGCTAGCATGCCTTTGAAGATATCAAGATTTGAAGCCGCCTCTAGCTCTATCCCGCCACTCATCCTCTACACATTGGATGACTCTCGCTTTGTTGGCCCAAGCCAATGACAAAAAAAAGGAGAGCATTCTCTACTACCTCAGCCATCATTTGATCCCTGCTAAAGCGAACTACCCAACTATTAAGAAACATTGCCTAGCTTTAATCTTTGCATCCCAAAAGCTACAACACTATATGCTTTCTCATAAGGTGAACTTGATTTCAAGAATCAATCCACTGTATTATCTCATGACATGGCCGATGTTATCCAGACGGTTGGCACGTTGGTCCATGATACTCTCATAATTTGATATGATATTCATTCCCCTCCCAACGATAAAAGGACAAGCACTAACAAATTTTGTAGCAGCACACCCACTTCCTGCTGATTCTTCGCTTAGTGACGATCTTCCCGATGAACAAATCTTGAACTTAAGGGAGATTAAAAACCATCATTGGGAGATGTATTTTGATGGTGCTGCTTCCTTTCATAAAGGAGAAGAACCACAATTTACTTTTCCATGAAAGGTAGGGGTAGGAATAGTTCTCTTAACTCCAGACCGCGATATGATGAGATTCTCATACTATCTCTCAAATCCATGCACCAACAACAAATCTGAGTATGAGGCTTTGATTGCTGGTTTGGAGTTAGCCATCACAGTGTGTTTCAAAAGTATCAACATCTACAGGGATTCTCAGTTGATTATCAACCAGATTGTCAGGTCCTACAAAGTTCTAAAAGCTAAGCTTCGTCACTACCATGAGTACACCATGAAACTATTAGCCCAGATCCCTGAGATCACCATCTAGAAGGTCCCTCGTAGAGAGAACTTAGTAGCAGATGCTTTGGCCAAACTTGCCAAAGAATTGGCATGTCCAAAAGATGAGTCTGTTCCAATAAGGGTCCAAAATAGACAAGTTTTATATCTTATTGATGTTGAACTTGTCGAGAGATTCTCTCTTGAAGGGGAGATTGTCATTGCCAACAAGGATGAGGAGCTGGATTGGAGGCAACCATTCATGGACTACCTAAACACCAAAAACTACTTCAAGAGAAATCATAAGCCCATCAGGTGAAACATAGAGCTCTCTCTATGCTCTCGTGCATGGCACCTTGTACCGACAGTCTTTCGATCAAATGTGGTTACACTGTTTAGATAAACACAAAGCCTGTAAGATTGTAATTGAGGTACATTTAGGTCTATGTGGAGTGCATTAGTCTGGTCTGAAGATGAAAGCTAATTTCAAGAGACTAGGATACTATTGACCTTCGATGATCACAGATCGCATGAACATAGCTACGAGATGCCACCAATGCTAGGCACACGGTATGGTCCTCCACCAACCACCCAACATTCTACACCTTGCATTGGCCATTTGAGTGTTGGGGTACTGACATAGTGGGTCCGATTGATGCTTCTTATTCCAAGAGTCATCGATTCATCCTAGCTGCCACTAACTACTTCTCCAAGTAAGTAATCCCACCGAGAGGTCCAACATGTGCTTCAATTTTTCGTGAGCCATATCGTATATAGGTTCGGTGCCTCATGAATTATATCAATGGTACTACATTCAAAAGCACCAAGATCAATAGCTTTGCCGAGACATATAGATTGAGATACCTACCATCTACTACCCCAAGAAAATGTTAAAGCATTCAACAAAACTCTCATCCAAATACTAAAGAAGACACTCAATGATAATAAAGATCAGGCATGACCAATTAGTTGAAGCTTTGTGGGCCTACACACACATACAAAACCCCAACTCAATCTACTGCTTTAGTGTATGTGTCAAGTTCTACCCTTAGAAGGTCAACTCCCATCACTAAGGATAACATTGGGCAGTAAAATCACTATAGAGCAGAATGCAAAGTTGTGGTTAGAAGAGCTCGAAGGTTTGGAGGAGAAATGCCTCAGGGCGTGCAAAAATCTCAAGTTATACAAAGCCAAAATGATTCAAGCTCACAATAAGATGGTCCACCCTAGAACTTTCCAAGTAGGAGAGCTCGTCCTCATTCTAAGGAGACCAATTATTGTCCATCAAAAGATGGGAGGCAAGTTTGAACCCACTTGGGAAGGCCCCTATGTCATAAAGAAGGCCTACCAAGGAGGATCTTATCAGCTTATTGATTGTAAAGGGGAACACCCGATGTTTCCAATTAATGGACTTTATTTGAAAAAATATTACTCATAAAAATATGTTTGAAAAAAAATTATCATCAAAAGAACAAAATTCCATTCCAATTCTTCAAAATCTTCTTCATTCGAATTATTATTTGCTTATTTTGCAAATCCGCCACGACATGTTTAGGGCAGGTGTGAGAGAACCCAAGCGGCATCCTATCCCTCTTTCACAACAAAGGGAAAAATCAAACATAATCTTCTGCCACTACTAGAATAGGTGTAGGAGAACCCGAGAGGCATCCTATTTCGACTAGCCCAACTAAGTTAAGTGTAAGAGAACCCAAGCGACATCCTTTCTTGGTGGGATCCCGACTGCCATTCATGGCACCATTCCATCAATTCCTCAAACATATGTTTTAGGTTAGGTATAAGAGAACCCAAGAGGCATCCTATTCCTTCAAACATAAACAAACACAAATCTTTTATCTCAGGTTATTTTGATGTGGGAGCAAGCCCCTGTGACACTCACTCATTAGCTACTCTAGGTCGGGCTGATATGCTACCTCACTAGTATGTCACCCCAGTGGTCATTTATTTTAGGATGTGAGTCCCCACGCTTTCTTCCTAACTTGATCATTGTAAATCAATGAGCATCTCGTTAGTTTGGTAGGCTTCACTACTCAACTAATAAGCCACGTCATGTTGACTTTATTTAAGAAGATATAAGTCCCTACACTTTCTTTTTGAACTAGCCATCATGCACTAATTAGGTCAAGTATCTTTGAGGTTTATGATAAGTCCCCTAGAGGCTCCTTTTCCTTTTGACTACTTTTAAGTCGATATAAGTCCCCAAGTGGCATTCACTCAAGAGTCATCCCTAGTCGGATAGCCCCTCATCAAAGACGACTATCCCGAATCGCTTCTTGTAGGGAAGATGTGAGTCCCCGATGCTTTCTTCTTAGGTTGATTGCTGCAAACTGATGGACACCTTAGGTTGGTTGGTTATCGCCATGCTAACGATGACCTACCCATTGGATACATCACTCTTGGTAGATGTGAGTCTCTGCGCTTTCTCCTTGAGTTGACCACCGAATACCTATAAATATTATCTTCTCCAAGGTTTTGGATAAAGCCCTTAGCAGCCCCTCTCCTTGTGGGAATTCTATTTAGATCACGTCCTTTGCAACCCCATTTAGACACTACCCAGGTTACTCTTGGATTGGATAATTCCCCTTTTCTAGTAGCCACCCCTGTGGTTGGAGAATTTGTTCGGATGTGATTCTCCTTGGTTCAATAAATGAGATGGTCTAGTGATATAAGCTCCTTCTCAGTTTGGTCCCTCACAAACCAATATGGTCCATGATAACAAACAAAAAAAATAAATAAAATTTTGCTTGTGGATTAGGAATTCAAGCCCTTAGTGGCCCCTTTTCCCAAGCAGGCATCCTATCTTTAGGGCGTGAAAAAACTCCCTATAGGAATTGCCTGACTACTGAAGTTGAGATAAGTCCCCTTGACTCTCTTAGTAGTCCCCTTAGGTCAAGTTCAATCTTTGCCATATAGCCTCTCAATGCCTTTGCTTTTAAAGATATAAGTCTATTACATTCTTTCCAAAGATCATGTAAATTAATGGGCAGCCTAAGGTTTCGATTTGTTGCACAAGCAACCAATCATCCAAGTGGTTCCTTGTTGTGAAAGATGTGAGTCCCTGCGCTTTCTTCTCAACTTGTCCATAGTAAATCGAAAGGTACCTCCTTGGTCAGATAGTTCTACCTAATGGCTGGTAGACTATCTCTTTGGATTTGTAAATCTAAGACAGGTCTAGGCTGATATTAGCCCCTTCTTAGTGGATCCATCGCAAACCGAGGGGATCCATCAAATTAAAATAAATAAAACTATAACAAATGCAACAAATTAAAATAAAAATGATCTTGACTATATTTTAGCTGATTTAAGTCCCCCAGCGGCATTTACTCAATAGTCAGCCCTAGGTCGGGTTCGATTTGTTCACAAGCAACCGATCACCCCAGTGGTTCTCTATTTTGGAAGATGTGATTCCCCTTACTTTCTTCTTAACTTGATCATTGCAAATCGAAAGGCATCTCCTTGGTTGGTTTGTCCTACTATGTGATAAGTAGACTACCCCTTTGGATTGGTAAATCTCATGTAGATCAAGGTTGACATGGCCCTTACTCAGTGCAGTCCATCTCAAACCAACAGAACCAATAAAAATAAATTAAAATGAAACTAATCTTGACTATCTTTAAGTTGATTTAAGTTCCCCAGTGGCATTCACTCAATAGTCAGCCCTAGGTCGGGTTAACACGTTACCTTGCTAATGTGTCTTCCTAGTGGTTCCTTGTTATGGAAGATGTGAGTCCCTGCGCTTTCTTCCTAACTTGACCATTGCAAACCGAAAGGCATCCCTTTGTTTGGTTAGTCCTACTACGTGGCTAGTAGACTACCCCTTTGGATTGGTCAATCTGATGTAGATCAAGGCCGACATGGCCCCTACTCAGTACAATCCATCGCAAACTAACAGGTCCATCTCAAAAATCCAACAAAATTAAAATCTTAAACAAAAAAACTCAATCTTCCTCCCCAGTGGAGTCAAACTAAATAAATCAAACAACAAAAATCAAATTCAACCTTCCCCCCTAGTGGAGTCAAGTCAAATCTAAACAAATTAAATCAATATGCTTCTCCTCATTGAGATGGAAGTCTTTCTGGTTCACCCAGCAGGATCCCGAATTCTAATCGCCCAGTGGATTTCACAACCTATTTCCCTCGGTGGATGACTTGAACTTGGTCCCTCAATGGAGAGTTCACATCTTCATCCCCAATGGAACACCGAATCCTAAATCAACCAATCAAATTTCTCCCCGAGACTCAAATCAAATCAAACATGTCATCCCTCGGTGGATGACTTGAACCTGCTTCCCTAGTGGATGGTTCACATGATCAATCCCTAGTTGATTTCTCCTTCACTCTCTTATGTCTTAGACATAAATAGAGTCACATTACACTAAGTTCTTAATTCCCTCTACACCTCTAGTTTGGGAGTAGATCATTTCTATTAGTGCTTGTGATCATTTAGACATTGTTGATCACCTCGGTCAACACCAATACGTGTGGTATGCCTTCTTAGTCACACCACACCTATTGGGTGCCCTTTGTTGACCTCATTTTTGCAATGAACTCTCAACCCTTTCATATTAGACATAGGACTTCACTTAGACACTAAGAGTTTCTTAGTCTTAAGATACTTGTAGTGATTAGGTGAACAATAAACCTAACCCAGAGACTTAGAAGAGTTAGCATGAATAGGTCATCCAGGGTGTTAGGAAACTTGCCTATAGCTTGGACCAAATCCTTACTTCCTTCAAGTCAAACTCCAAGCCCAAATCTTAAATCAATTCTAACTTAATTGATTTTCTCAAATCTTTAATAAAATCAATGTATTTTCTCAAATCATGATTCAATTCCAAATCAAATGATTGAAACCCATGATTTAATTCCAAGTTCAAAAATCTTTCCTAAGTCTCTTTGATCTCATCTTAAGGACTTAGTTCAAATCAAATCAATTCAAAGTCAAGAAATTTTCTCATAACTCATTTATATTCTCATTTATATTCATAAATATAAATGAAATATAAATTCAAATATCCAAAACTAAATCCAAAACTCAATTCCAAAACCAAAATCTTTCTAAGTCACTTTGATCTCATCCTATGGACCTAGCTCATTTCAAATCCAAATCAATCCAAATTCAAGAGATTTTCTCTTATCCCATTTATATTCTAATTTATATTCACAAATATAAATGAAATATAAATTCAAATATCCAAAATCAATTCAAAATTCAAACCAAAATCCAATTTTTGCTTCTTCAAGTCAAATTCTTGAACTTAGTCAAATCTAACTCAAATCAATCCAAACCCTTGGATTTTCTTCATGATTCAATCAATCTTTTAATCATGAATCCAAATATAAACACAAACTTCAATCATCAAATCAAAACTAAATTCAAAATTTAAACCCAAATCAAACTCATGTTCACCCGTAGAACTTGAAATTGTCAAATGAATCAAAACCCATTTGACTTTAAAATGGATGCAAATGGATTTATATTTCAATCAGAAGTCCATATGTGAGTTCAACCAAACTCAAATTAAGCTTTGACCAAGCCATTTGACCCCTTTAGGCTCACTTGACCCAATGTGACTTAAAGCACCCTTTTTTGAGCCAAATTCTAATCCCACCCAAATTAGATTGAACTAAACTCACCTAAGCCTACATGAGCAACAATCATCATGAGATGATCAATCATTCAAATTGGGTCAAATCAAGTCAAACCTAAGGGTTGACCAAGTCAACACTTAGCCAAAATGAAATCCAAACTAGCCAAAATCCACCATAGACTAAATTGATTGAAACAATTGATCAAAACCAATTCATGATCAATGTTTGAACTTGACCAAGTCATCATTTCAGCTAAACCCAACCCAAACCCAAAACCGACCACCCCACTCAAAATGAGCACATGGGATCACCTCCCACACCTCATTTAACACATGGAAACTTCTCCACTACCTCTCTCTGCCAAAATTAAACCATGTTCCACCTCAAACGGCCTAAACAACCCATCATATGAGATCAATTTGATCAAAATGGCATGTGTAAGCTCAATCGTCCGATCCTTGGAGGGGGAGATATACACCCTCTCATTTCACTTAAATGGCATTGATTCACATTCGAATGAAACATAGGAACTCAGAGGAAGCAATTCCAAGCTCCCCCAATGTATCCCAAGCTATTTTGAATCCTCCATTTTTTATTTTGCTTAAACTAAAAATAGGGGAGGTGAGTGAGAAATCCATCTCATTCAATTCTTCACCAGAGCTTAATTCCTCCTTCAATCACCTTGAGGAGACCCAATCGAGCTCACCCCAATCTTCTTCCAAGTGTTCAAGCCATGAGAAGAGGGGTCTAGACCAAAGCCGCGAGCATTTGAAGAGGACTTTGATCAATAGGAAGATCTACTCAACCGCAAGCCCTCAAATCTTCAACAGTGCTTTGTCTCCACTAGACGAAGCTACTTCGACGATTGGGAGCACCAGTGATAGCCTATAGTGAGGTACTATTCAAAATTGAGCTTGCATTGAATTTTCTTTGGTCCTTTTTGAAGGAAAGTTTCACATCACGTGAAATTGGCCGTTATATCTTCATCTCCTTGCATGTTGATGGTGTGAGCTTGATTTTAGCTCAATCTGAGCTCAATTGAGCTCGGATCAAGCCCTAAGAGATGGACGGTTGCCATCTCCTGCATGCGAGATCAGGGATGAATCATGGGCCATCAATCCCGCATATTTTGGATGGACGGTCCTGATTAATCTGCATTAGATCTGCATTTTAATCCCTTTAATATCGCAAGCTCGATCTTGATCATCTGATCTTTGATCTCGGGAAAGTGTATGGCCGGCCGAATGGTAGATGTGATAACTTAAATAACCAACTTATCATGCCATGTGAAAAGCGTGTGCCGCATCAGCGATCCACGTGGCACCGACAGGATTAGTTATAAAATTAAGGATTTCATTAAGTTTTAATCACAAAATCTTCAAAAATACATAACTAAATATAAAAATAATCAGAAAAATACAAACTCAAATGCATATTGAAGATATTTCAAAGGAGAATATTATAAAATTAAGTTTAATTTATTTTGAACAGTAAATTTTATGCAATTTGGGTTTTATTGGGAATGTAATTTTGATAATTACTCCCTAATTATTCCATTGATTAATTCCAAACTTCTTAGGTAAGTTTAGTGGGATGACTTCTACCTTCCCTAATTTTCTTGGAATTTATTAATGGCTTAATTAGGATAATTGCTTGATTCACTCCTAATCACTCCCTTAATTAATTAAATGATTAATTAATCAATTAAATACTGATAAATTCATTAATTAAATTTGCTAATTACTTTAGAATAGTGAATGGACTTAGGGAATGAGATTAGGAGTTCTTTCCTAAATCTTTTCCCCTAAGTTTACTTCATTTGGTTAAAAATCTAATTAAGATGCAAATTAATTAAATAGTTTAATCACTTTATTAAATAACTTAATTAATCAAAAATTTAAAATCAAACTAATCTAGAAACTTAATTACTTAATAAATCCTCTCTTGGGTAGATTCTTAGGTGTTCAATAACCTAAGTGAACTTAAGGAAATCAAATCCAACCCACATGTGTGGAAAGGGTTATGAAAGTACTTAAATTAAACTTTTTTGCTTAATTAATCATTAATTGTGAGCCAAATGTATTAGACTCTTTTCTTTCTTAGGTGCATTGTTGATTTAAATTCCTTGTGTTTTTATGTCATACATTAGCTCATAATTATTTGGTTAAATATGTTAAAGTGGTATAGGTAAGGGGTAACTAATGGACTTAATGTACACCTTAACTTAAATAAAATATAAAATTAATCTAATGGTTCTAAAAATAAACTAAAATAACATACACATGTGGGGGAATGGGTTAGGACCAGCAAACTCTTTTCACACTTTCAAAATCAAATCAAATTAAAATTCAAACCAAAATAAAAATCATATTAAGGAATTTTGATTCACTTTAAATGATCATATTTCATAGGATTATCTTTAGAAATTAATCAGGGTAAGTAAAAGTTACATCCTTACATCGCTTTATTTCTTTCCTAGTATGCTAAATGTGTATGTTATATGAAATCATGCATTCATGTCTTTTGAAAAATAAATTAAAAATGAAATATTTCCTTTATGTCAAATTGCATGTTTTGGCTAAAGTAAGAATATGAATGACTATTATCATTATTAAACCCAAAATTACTTTCAAACCTTATAAATCAAACATTACAAATGAAAAGTATGCTACTTATAACTACTTATAAGCTTGCATGTGAGTATAATATAAGATGTGCATTATGTGACATTTCCTTCCTTTCTCTTTTAACATAGTTTTGAATAGGATTTACAAAGTGTATAGTCAATTTGAAAAGAACACAACACTTGCTTAAATCCATTATTATTCATTCCTATTTTAACCCTTAAGAAGGATCTTCACATTTGCACATAAAAATTAAACAACCAATAAATTAAACAAACAAACATAAACTTTTTGCATGACTCTTTTTCCATTCATTTTTTTTGAACATGCACATGTATTTTAGAAAAGTGGTCTATTAGTCTGGACATCCCGGGGTTACGAGGCTTTAAGTAGCCCTAAGAAGGTCTTATACCTTATACCCTTGATGTAGAATAATAGTGTCGTACTCACTTATGTCTTTATATATGTAAATGTGCATTTGATAAATGGATAAAAGAATCCCTCTCTCTTTTACTTAACAAAATCATGCATACATGAAACATTCCAAATTTTCTTAAACAACACCTCTTAGCATTCATCATCAAGGTGTGTTAACATTTCCATTTGCATGCATAGATATGCTTAGGATCCATCCATATGCATGTTACACATATTGGAAAGAAATAAAGTGTTGTGTGTTTTACGATAGTAATTCACTTTAATTAATCTTAAAAATACATTACTTGTTGAATAGGTATGTTTAGAGTCCATATAAACTTAGGTTTAATTAAAACATATAATAAAACATTCACTAAATAAAAATCACTAATGAATCGACCTTAGAAATTACTTAGGGCAGGGAGGAAAGAGAAGTCCTCTTCTCTTTTTCTCTCTTTACAACACTTAGTGATTAAATGTAGGTTCACTAAAACCAAAATCAAATCATCAAAAAAAATCAACCAAGTCAACTAAATCACTTAAATGAAACCACCCTCTAAGTTAAATCCTTCATACTTAGAAAACTTCCACCTTAAAGCCTAATTAAGCATACCACACAAACCTTATAAGGCACACATATTAGACTTTGTCACTACTTCTAGCTCTAAGTTAGGATGATGCATGGTTTGATGTTTGCTTTTATTTTATGATGTAATATTTTAGTCTGGAAGTTAGGGTGTATGTTTGTAGACTAAATAGTAGGACGATCTTAATCTAACCATTATCTTTTACGGGAGATTATGCTTAAAGGGTGCTATAATAAAAATATAAAAATTCTTTTGTGTGCAGGTTGCTTATACCCCTAAGCATAATCCAAAATAGGCCACGTGGTCTTGGTTACCTATCCGTGAGATGCTAAGTCTAAATTTATCCAAATACATGCTTTGGATTATGTAGTTTGTTTAGCTAATCTCTTAGTTAGATTTACTTTCCCTTTTCATGTAATTTTGTAGTTAGGATTTGGAATGAATGTTAAGGGGGATTAAGATGAACATTGGTTATAAGACCATGTATTATGTACTATGTGAAGCCTTGGAGCAAACCACATTCCAATCAAGTCAAAAGAAAGAAGAAAGAATCAAATGAAGAAAGAGCTAAATGAAGAAAGAAGAAAGAAGAAATGAAAAAATGAAGACCCCCATAACATGAATTCATTTTGATTGTAATTAATTCATGTGTAATCTGGGTTGTATAAGGGTAGAGCTCGGCTACCCAATTTCTTTTCGAGTTTGTGTGGTGGAGCCCACCAAAAAATCCTCTTATTCTTTTGTACTAGCTTTATAAATTGTTTGATGTTTATTTAGCTTGTGCATTAAGATGATATATTTTTTCTAGTTTCTTAATTGTTTGATGGTTGTTGTATGGCCTGGATGCGATTAGACTCTTAGAAAAAATAAATATTCTATCCAATTAATAAACTCAAAATTAAAAATAAACAACTCATAAACTCATCTAAAGCCTAGGTTATAAAATAAGATAAAAGAATAACCAACCCCTTAGCTGGATGTTGTACTTTCTTTCTCACATCATGCATAAAAAGCATATTATTTCACTCTTGATTTGGAGGGCTTCCACCTATGCCAGGGAACTTGGCTTGACCTTTGAGAGCTATGGAGAAAATACACCTCCTTTCTTGCTGATTTTGGCCCATAATCTAATTTCTCATGCATTAGGCATATGAATTCCATAGTCTGTGTCAAATGAACTGTCCAAAATAAAAATAAAGAGTAAACCAATTTACATTAGATTTAAGTCATTAAATCATGCCCTACATAATCTATTCTCTTAGGGAGTGAGTTTAAGGACTTAGTTTCTTTCTAAATAAATAATAGCCCAGCTATCTTGCATAAGCATAATACTTGCCTACATATATTTAAAATCGTATGAGGAGTTAGTTGGCAGCCACCCCCAGGCGGTTGTAAGTCTAATAGTTTGGTGGTTTATCCTATCTTGTGGAGGTAAATCATATACCCATTTTTACCTTAGATTTAGGTCGTGCTTTTAGCCCTCGCCAAAGCTCCCTAGATTTAGGTTATGAGGTTGTTATTTTTCTTTGGGGCCGTGAGCATAAATCCTCACCTCTTAGGTATTTTCATGGCCTTATATCGTGGAATTGTAAGTCCTAAATTTCTAAGAAAAATTTAACTCGAACAAATAAATCACTTCAATCGTAAAAATATAAAGCCCAACCATAGGATAATTTAGGATGCTCGCTAGGTTTCCTAGCATCGTGAGCATCCCCTACTTATCTTCCTTTGGGTTCGATAATAACTCCCTCTTTTTGATGAATCCTACTTGATCTTCCAAAAATAAATTAATTCATTAATTTTCCAACCTTTGAAATCTTTGGAGACAACGATCATTAACCTTAATCAAAAATATTCTTAAGAAATCTCATTCCTTAGGATGTAATTAACTAAGAGGGCTTGCCTCCATATGGAACTTAACGAACCCAGTTTAAAATAAACCCTACTTTACTTATCAATGTAAAGTAGGAGATGAATCTCTGGTACATATGCATACCCATTGTCCTTAGGAGTCCTTATCCAGGTGATTAGGTCCATTGCAGGGTAGTGATTTTTATCTCTCGAGATAGTATATTATTCCTCAATGTCATACTCGATCACCCTAACAAGAACATCTATGGATCTACTTGGTGTCCAAACAAAAAGTATATTCCTATCTTCATTTTATCCACATAGATTGAAGATGGGAGTATACTTTGAAAGAAAATTAAAATTTTCACCACAAGTATATTAAAAACATAAGCAACATTAGTCGTAGTAGAAAGTTTACCTTTAAAGTACAACATAGTAACTAATGATTGACACATTTTCAATAAAATTGACATTAAAGTATATACATCAAAGAACACCTGACAATTAAATGATATCACACATTATAATATTTTCTTGTAATGATATCCATCATCAGCTTGGTGTATCCTTCAACCGATTGACTGATTGTTGAGCTTCAGTTAAATTCTTAAGGTAGAACATCATATCAGTTACTGATATGTAACATCAGGAATGAAGTGTTATACCTGCATACCTCTGAAAAGCACTCTAGCATAATAGAAAAAGGTGTTGCAATGGGTGAACCTTTATGTTCTCCACCTCTCGCAGCTTATTCTTTCATCTCTGTAACATAAAAAACATAATGGTTTAAATTTTAACAGCAATAAAGACTATAAATTTAGAGACAGGTAGAAAATTACTCTTGACTTTCTTATTTCTCTCTCAATATACTTTTAGCCTTGCATTGGAAACACCCTTTGGCTGCTTCTTAACTAGATCCTTTTCTAAGTCAGTTCCATTATCTGTTATAGTAAACTTCTTCTTCTTAGTTGTTTTGTCAATTGGAGGTGAATTCCTACATAATATGTAACAATATTATCCAATAGTTTTTTAAGGAACCCAACATATATACTCTTATTACCTTGTACTTGCTTATTTGATATACATATCAACCGATGTGATTCAAAATAGTCGCCATTTCTATCATTACCTTGCACATCTTTTAAGTTCCTGTAAGCATTGTTAAAGTAGATATTTCTCTTTGCTCTAGTTGACCATCACATAAGAAGATACTTCTCCGGAATGCGCATAATATCTTCCTGACTCAGAACTTGGATGCATTGGGCACAAAGCACCCTCATCATTTCAAATTTTTTACAACAAGTTACATTTAGGCATGTCTTGTCGAAATGAATCGTCCATGTTTTGGAAGAACTTTAATTCTCTAAGTTTCTCACCAAATACTTCATGGGATTAACATCTAACACATTTTCTGCTAATCCACCAACTCAATGCAAAAATTCTTCTTCAAATATTGTATAAAGCTTTCTTGTGTAAAACATAGCAGCTTGTTTCAAAATTAGATTGGTTTTAACAACAAGAACAATTGCTGATAGGCTTCACTTGAAATCTTTGTCATATTCATTCCATCGTCATGTGTCCATAACCTCCTCCACTACCAAGAAACAATCGATGATAAAACTTGTTGGTTTAGAGATTCCATGGCATACATTATTTGTGGTCTCACGACGTTGCATTGTAAGATACTCATACAGAATGAGTCTTTGTAGAATGCGATGGATCACTTGCATCTAATTTTATATAGCTCAGACAGCCAAGCATGTTCATGCAAATTGCCTTCTTCTATCATGGTAGACCAAGCTTGCTCAAACTCTTTCTATGAATCACACTTACTCATGCATGTATAAAAGAGACTTTGTACTGTCTTATTACTATTAAAGTAATGTACCTTCGAAGGAGCTTTCTTAGAAATATGCCATTGGCACAACCTACAGGGAGTATGCGGTAATGCAATTTCAAAAGCTCTCGCCATTGCCTAATCTTGATCAATGAATATTGTTATATGATGCCTGTCATTCATTAAGCAAAAAAATATTTTGAATAGCTATGTGAATGACTCAATTATCTCTTCTAATAAAAAGGCTATTCCAAATAAAGTATTTTTCTAGTGATGATTCACTCCAACAAAAGGTGCAGAGACAAGATTATATTTATTGAGTCGATAACTTGTGTGAAATATTATGACATCCCCGAAGCAATCATATTCTCTCCTTGACATGCCATTACTCCAAAAAAATTGATCAAGTTGTCCGACTCATCAACTTGGACATCTCATGCAAACATTCCATCCTACGCTTGCCTTTCCTTGAACAGTTATATTAATGCATTGCTATCACCATTTGCAATCCTTGATCTTCTTTCTTTTTAGATGTAATTGAAAGCATCTCTTTTTGTGAAGCCAATATTCTCCACGCCACTAACTTTCTCATTAAGATAGCTAAATGCATTAGTTGCTCTAATTCCAACCTCTGTCATTGACTTCAACATAGTCGCCTTCTCACCACTGATGCCTCTGTATGATCTAAGAAGATGTAGATCACCCGACTTGGCCAATGAATGATTATAACTTTTTATATATTTTTAACCTTCCAATACATTTAAATTAATAAAAAAATCTAATCATGGCTAGACAACTACTCCTCATACCTATTTTCTAAAATTTGAATGAGCAGTTTAGATTGACAACTTTCTTCAGACCTGCTTTTACACATAAAAAATTATTTGATTTCAAATTCTTTGAGTTCGACCAATAACTAGTATGATCCTTCCTAACACTGAATCCAGTTTGATGTGCATAATCACATTATAATTCATACGCCTCCTTTCATTGTGAACAGTGGTGCTAAGGAGTTTGCCCATAATTGGTTCATGAGACATAACGACTTTATCATCGCACCGGTGATTAACCTCATTTACCTCTACAAACACAAATATATTTCATGCAAAATAGCTCCAATAACCCCTAAATTCTTCATGAAATATCTCCAAACAGCTTATAATATAATGTACTAAACATATGACATGCTCCACATTTGAAAAAATTGAAAAAATTGGGTGTACCCTCATAAGAGTACAGAGAGTACACATGTAAAATAGCTCTAAAAACCCATAAATTCTTCATGAGACATCTCCAAACAGCTTATAATAGGATGTACTAAACATATGATAAACCCCACAGTTGAAAAAATTGAAAAAATGGGGTGTACCCTCATGAGAGTATAGAGAGTATACATATAAAACAGCTTCAAAAATACCCAAATTCTTCATGAAATATCTCCAAACAGTTTACAATAGGATGTACTAAACATATGACAGGCCCATAGTTGAAAAAATTGAAAAAATAGGGTCTACCCTCATTAGAGTATAGAGAGTACATATGCAAAATAGCTCTAAAGGCTATCAAATTTTATAGAAAATATCTCTACACAGATATATACTAAACATATGACAGACCAAATTGAAAAATTTAAAAAATTGGGTGTACCCTCATGAGAATACAGAGAGTACACATATAAGTTAGCTCCAAAAATCATCAAATTCTTCATGAAATATCTCCAAACATCTTACAATAGGATATTCTAAATATATGACAAGCCCCACAGTTGAAAAAAATTAAAAAAATGGGGTGTACCCTCATGAGAATATAGAGAGTACACATAGAAAATAACTCTAAAAATATCCAAATTCTTCATGAAACATCTCCAAACAAATACAGATATACTAACATATGATAAGCCCCATAGTTGAAAAAATTAAAAAAATTGGGTGTACCCTCATGAGAGTAGAGAGAGTACACATAGAAAATAGCTCCAAAAATCTCCAAATTTTTCATGAAATTTCTCCCAACACCTTATAATAGGATATACTAAACATATGACAAGTCTCATAGTTAAAAATTTTGAAAAAATGGGATGTACCTTCATGAGAGTATAGAGAGTACAAATATAAAATAGCTCTAAAAATACTCAAATTCTTCATGAAATATCTGTAAACAGCTTATAATAGGATGTACTAAATATATGACAAGTCTCATAGTTAAAAAAACTGAAAAAATAGGGTTTACCCTCATGAGAGTACAGAGAGTACACATACAAAATAGCTCCAAAAACTACAAAATTCTTCATGAAATATCCCAAACATCTTACAATATGATATACTAAATATATGTTAAGCCCCACCATTGAAAATTTTGAAAAAAAGGGGTGTACTCTCATGAGAGTACATGGAGTACCTATGTAAAATAGTTCCAAAAATACCCAAATTCTTCATGAAACATCTTCAAACAACTTATAATAGGATGTACTAAACATATGACAAGTCCCACAGTTGAAAAAATTAAAAAAAATAAGGTGTACTCTCATGAGAGTACAGAGAATACACATGCAAAATAGCTCCAAAAACTTTCAAATTCTTCATGAAACATCTCCAAACATTTTACAGTATGATGTACTAAACATATGACAAGCCCCATAGCTGAAAATTTTTAAAAAATGGAGTGTACCTTCATGAGAGTATATAGAGTTCACATATAAAATTACTCCAAAAATCAGCAAATTCTTCATGAAACATCTCCAAACATCTTACAATAGGATATACTAAACATATGGCAAGCCTCACAGTTGAAAAAATTAAACAAATTGAGTGTACCCTCATGAGAGTATTAAAAGTACACATATAAAATAGCTCCAAAAATCATTAGATTCTTCATGAAACATCTCCAAACAGGCTACAATAGGATGTACTAAACATATGACAAGTTCCACAGTTGAAAAAAACTAAAAAAATAAGGTGTACCTTCATGAGAGTATAGAGAGTACACATGCAAAATAGCTTCAAAAATCACCAAATTCTTCATAAAATATTTCTAAACATACAAACATATGACAAGTTCACAATGAAAATTTTGAAAAAAAATCAAGTATATAGTACAAAATTCAAAATCACCAGATTTTTTACAAAATATCACCAAACAGCTTACAATATGATATTCTAAACATATGACAATCTCCACAATTGAAAAAACTAAAAAAATGGCGTGTACCCTTATGAGAGTACAAAGAGTACATATGAAAAATAACTACAAAAATCACCAAATTTCACAGTTAAAAAAGTTGAAAAAATGAGATGTACTATCATAAGAGTACATAGAGTATACATGAAAAATAGCTCCAAAAACTCCCAAAGTCCTCTTACAAAGAACTCCAAACAGCATAGAAAATATATATTACATTAAAAAATTTCAAAGAATATCACTAACTATTTCAAAAAAATTGTATATATAAAACGGTGGAGAAAATTTACCGATGTGTTTATATTTAAGATATCATCCGCTAAATTGGGTGCAATATCGCTACAACGTTCCATCTTCACGCTCTTCCAAAATTGAAATGAGATTTTTTTGTTTTCTCTGGCTCATCTCAAAAAAAAAAATATTATCTAAATCTATTTATATATTGCTTTTAAATTTCACATTAAACAGATTTTCGCTATTTTAATGGTCTACCGTTAACGTTAACGGCATTATTACGTTACAACGCTATAAAGTTAGAAAAATCATATTTTATTACTAGATACGTGTTGAGATCCGGTTGGCATCCGGACGTAAAGCTACTTCCGAACTTCGCACGTAATATTTTCTCATCAGATAGTGGCCTTTTTAAAGAGAAATGTTGAACATAAGCAATCAAAGAATATAATCACAAAAAAATACATAAGACATTAGATTTAATGTAAAAAAAATATGAGAATGAAAAAAAATATGGAACCACACCACATCAAGAGATTCTCTATGAAGAAAATAAAGAGAATAGTACACAATACATTTATCTGAAGCCTCTTCTCACTTTAGTTACTCTAGGGAATCTACTCTCCACTTATATTCAAAAGAAAATAGTGAAAAGATGCTAACAAATTGTAGAAAACTTCTTAAATATGACTTCTGCCGTTTCGTAGCATCATGGTGCCACGATCCTGGTGCTTAGGCACTGGCGCTGGCGCTGCTATCTTCTAGACATTTTTGCAAAAGTTTTAGTGTCGTGACACTGTTGTTGTAGCACCGAGACACTAGCCTCTCTATCTTGAGTCTTTGGTGGCTCGATCATAACGCTGTGGCATTGTCTCTGTAGTGCTGATGTGCTATCTTTTCTATTTTTCGGTGCAAATCCATGAATCTTGGCTTTCTATCTCTCTAAACCAAAACTTTCATGTTATAGTGACGAAGCCTTGCATCTATTGTTCCTAGGTGCTATACCTAAAACCCTAAGCTGCGGCATTGTCTCTGTAGTGATGATGTGCTATCTTTTTTGTTTTTTTGGTGCAAATTCATGAATCTTGGCTTTCTATCTCTTTAAACCAAAACTTTCATGTTATAATGACGAAGCCTTGCATCTATAGTTCTTAGGTGCTATACCTAAAACCCTAAGCAGGGGGGGCGCCCCCCCCCAGTGAGCTCACAATTTAGCTCAACTGGCATAATTGAGAGCCCTGAGTTGATAGTACATTTTTAAATTGATTGATAAAATCAGGCTTCACGTAATAACGCAACCCTCTTATCGCGGACCCATGCAACTATTTTTGGGGCCATCCATTCTACCGTGTGGTCAACTTTACTTTCTGTGCATCAGCTGAACACATTGTTAGATGAGACTGGACGGCTCTGTTTGTTCGGGTTCGTTTTTCTTGTGTATATTGATCAATTCCTTATGTTTGCCTTTCTTTTCTCTTATTGCACAGCTCATTTCATTACTACACTGGTAATTTAGGAACTCTTTGCAAAGCTTTAGTTCCTTTCTGGTTACTTTGCTCAACTTTTCATTCATTGCATGTTCATGCTCATGCTTTACTACCTTCGGATATTGGTTTCATAGCCTTGGTCGATTGTTGTGCTTTGTTTGTTGTTTGATCTATTAAAATGAGCTTGGTAGAACTGAGCAGCCCTGCTGAAGCTTGCAATTTTTTTTCTGTCAATCTCAAGCCAAGCTCGAAGAAAGCTTAAGCTTTGAATTATCATTCCAACTTAACTATTAAATTTAGTGAGGTCAAACTTTTATCAATCTTAATAATTTATATGAGAAGTGCTTGATGTGATGTATAAATGATCCCATACTTCATGATGATTGTCGATAAAAAAGGTCCTTCAAGAGAGCCATGTATTCGGAGAGAATTTGGCTCTTTGTTCAAGAAAAGCACCCGCCCCTGATCTTCTCTTGTTCTTTCTCTTAGTTCTCACCGTTAATTGACTGGATTCCATCTAATATATAGCCAAACAAATACACACCCCATGTCACCCTTTTTTGTTTGTTCGTTTATCTTGTTTCTTGATTAATTCTTATTAGAATGAGTAGAAGACAAGAAGATGATTCATGTTGGAAGAGGGTGGGAGAGTTGGCAAAGGGCTGAGAAAACTCTTCAAGTATGATGGCGTACCCAAGAAAAAGCACTTACTATTTTAGATGGAGAGGAAAAAGTGGATTTGGGGATCATTTGGAAAAGAATTTGTTATAATTGCACTCGTTACTTGAGAATGAAGTTTTGGATTTCAAATTAGCCAGACTATAAATTTTATTCATTTATTTCTTATAATACATGAATCAAACCACCGCTATACAGACTTACCTAATTTTCATTTTTTATTTTTACTTGCATAGAAAAATTTATATCTCCCACTGCGTAGGAAGTTTGCTAGTTAAAATGTCTGTCTAGTCATTTTCACCGTTGTTAATTTGTGAGTTAATCTCGCTGAGTATTAGCTGTATCTTCTCTTTTCTACATGATAGGTATTACATCGGAACCGTTATCTTTCCGGAGAACCAAGGAGTCTAGCACGAGAACCAAGCAAGTTAAGCACATAGTTATAGCTTTTTTTTTTTTTTTTGGGAGGTATCCACCCAACCCCATTCTTAATATCGCTGACTAATCCCGGGAGAAGTTACACATTCATCACTCACTGATCGGATCCCCACTGATGTATGCCCACCCGGAGAGGAATCAACGCGCCCCGATTCTACCACGCCCACCAACCAGCAAGAGTGAAGAAGAGCTTCTTTCAAAAATCAAATATCTCTTGTGCTGATTTTTTAGCTAATATGAGTGATAATCTACCTAACTTTATTTTGTTTACTAACAACAATCTTCCCTTTTAATTGAGGAGTTTAATTAATTTAGACAAAATAGGTTTACCTTACATTAGAGGTTATTAACCCTTCTTATTGCCTATCCCTCTCTGTGCTCTAGTATGCTTTTGATTTTAGTTTCTCTTCTCTTCTTTGTTTTTGTCTTATATGATTGGGTTCTCTTCTGCCCTTTAATTTTTTTAATCATAATTAACTAGTAAATAAAATTTATTAATAAGAAAGCATAAATCTAAATTTATATAAAATATTAAATTTTATTCTATTAGAACTATATTATTATGTCATAAAGCTTACTTAAAAATTATAATTTAAAGCTTTGAATAAAAAAAAATTATAATGTTATAACTACTTAAAGTTAAGAAATTGAAATTTTGTTTCTAATTTAGATTAAAATATTACATTTGATACTGTAATTATTGAAATTAACTTAGAGGCGATTTGATTAGTCGTATTAGTAGTGTAAAGTTAAGCAAATTTAGACATGTTGAGAATACAGATATTTGATTCATTACATTTCAAATGTATCATATTTCATCAATAAATTTCAAATTCATCATCTTCTTTATTTTTTGAAGTATATTTCTAATGCAATTTTTGATATTATATTATACAATATTTTTTATAAAAAATATAATGAATGTTAAAAAGTTTAATAATTAAAAAATCTATATATGATGTGGAACATCGTCATTATCATTGTCATTATCAAAAATTATATGTATTCAAGACATATTTGATTATATTGTAAGTCCTTATGTTATTTACTCTTAATACTATGATATTATATTTTGAAAAAAAAAAAATATTGTATTTTGGGCTTGATGTTATTGAGCATTGGTATCATAATGTCATATTTCAAATTTATAATTGTTGGGCTATTATTGTGTCATAGGTCATATATGAATTTCATATTATTCAAAATAGTACTATATATATGATAGGTATATAATTATAGTAAGTATGCTAATAATAGTATGTATAATAATTATAGTAAGTATGATAGGTATATATATCTTAAAAAGTTTAGCATAATCACCCTTAAATACTCTTCATTAAAAAAAAATATATGTATTTATTGGATCAAATCTTCTCCAAAATTATCTCACATTAATTCCTACCAAAATAATTCCATCATTTGAAATCATTTAAGTTAATTCTAAAATCTTCATGTCAAATAAAATATAATTAAAACTAAATTTATGCTTCCTAAAATAAACTCATCAGTCAATATATCCATCCTCTGCATTTATATTTTGAGGGATTTGCGTACGCCCAACGCTGTGTCCCCCACTTGGTTCTCTCTAGGCTCTCCCATTTGGGCACCCTTCTCTCTCTTTCTCTGTTGAACCTCCTTTAACATCTTATTCTCGTAAGTTCTTAGATGTTTTCATCTTTTTCTTCACGACTTTGAATCTACTTAAAAAATGTCAAACTCTCGGACTTATTTGGGATATATTTTATTTTATATTTGTATTTTTTTAAAAAATTCTTTAAAAAATATATTTATTTAATGTATCGTATCTTTTACAAATTATTATTATTATTATTTTATTAAATAATATTATTTTTAAAAATCCATGCCGAGAATTTTTTTCCCCATCTTGTAGAATACCCATAATGCATCACTTTATCAGTATGATCTCTCATATGAACTTTATGCCGTGATCTCTTCCAATTTTATCAAGAGAGAAGTCAATTTTTTCTACTTGTTATTGAGTCATAAACCCCGTATTTCATCTAATTAAATGCACATAAGCCCATATTTTATCACTTTTTTTATTATGAATTTTTTTTATTCATGAAAAGGTTGGAGTAGGTTCAGTGGTAGATAAAGTTACGAAGAGTTATCTTAGATAGTTTGGTTATAAAAGCAGTTAATGAATTAATTAAGTAGATGGATTATTATGTAATCAAATTGCCTAGTTAACTTCAACTTTTAAATACTTAATTATATCTAATGTAATATTTTAATCTAAATTAAAACAATTTTCCAATTGCTTAACTTTAAGTAGTTATAACATTATAATTATTTTTTATTCAAAGCTTTAAATTATAATTTTGAAATTAGCTTTATAACATTATAATATAGTTTTAATAAAATAAAATTTAATATTTTATATAATTTCAGATTTATGCTTTCTTATTAATAAATTTTATTTACTAGTTAATTATGATTAAAAAATTAGGTTATCAAATAAATGTTGAAGTCTTAAATAATCAATCATTTTATTAAACAAAATCTGTTTCATTAATTTTTTATTAAATAAATAAAAAGGGATCTTTGATTTTTGAAAGAAGCTATAGCCATGTACTTAACTTGCTTCTCATGCTAGTTACCTTAATCTAGTTGAGAGCTTACTCTCAATTAGTGCTTCTCATGCTTCTCATGCGACTACCAAATAGATGGCAAGGTCCCATGACAGTGGGTACCACCTTCGTTTTGTATCTTTTAACTTTCCCTCCACCTAACCTATTTTTCCCTCTCTCTCTCTCTCTCTCTCTCTCTCTCTCTCCCAGTCTCTCTCGCTTACTCGCTGGCTCTTCCACTCACTGGCGGTTTACATGCAGGATATATTCGCCCCGTGTGTGAAAGGCAAGTAATCGAAACCATATCAAGCCAGTATTTCATCTCAACCGCGATTGGAAATCCATTTGCTTGCAAGTTTCTCTGTGAACTGGGAGGATTATTTTCCCACGTCTTAGCACGCCAAGATATTTCTTTGCTGATTTAGCCGTAATAGTATTGAGTTGGCTAGGTTTTTGATTGACCAAATAATGTGGGATAGGATCGAAGCTGCATGGAAAGGTGAGTTGTGGACTATTTTGTTATCAACTAACGGGGCGGTAACTTGCCTAAATTCCGAGTTCAATAAGGTTGTTCTTGAAATGTCTTGTTCGGCCTCGGGTTTCTTGCCGATCTTTTATGCATTACGCTTGGTTTTGGACTTGGTGATCATTATAATTTATGATGGAGTGGTTGATTGATGATAATTTTAAGCTAGAGTTTCCAAATTGCTCTTTATCTTGTTTTGAGATTGCATGCATGATATGGTTTGAGAGTAAATAAAGCTATTTCATTAATAGAGATTGTGTAGTCGACTTACTAGCATTATCATTGGAAGTCTATTTTATATCATTGCTATGGCCTATCTTCTAAGACTTGAGCCGAAAATTGTTTCTATGAGGTCTTTCACATTCTCCACTTGCAATGATGCTTCTTTGAACGGTTCTAATTTAAATCATATGATTTTTTTTTTTTTTTTTGTGCATGTTGAATAGAATCATCGTGGATCGTTGTGTAATTTCTTGGTTGATGGACATGCTACTTAAATAGCAATAAGTTACCAAAAATAGAAGGATGTTAGATGCTGAAGAACTGCCCCCAGTTGCAATGAAGCAGCCAGCACTTGCTCCCAAGGCCCTAATACATCAGAATTTTGGTAGCCAAGCATCCTACAGGATTGAAGAATTGAAGCAGCCTATTGAGAATAGTTGCCCTGGTCTGGCTTTGGCACAACAAACTCGGACTCTATATATATGCTATTTGGATCTTCCAGAACTGTCTGTCATGTCAAACCCATTACCAAAAAAGAAGGATGCTGAGCATGCTGCTGCAAAAATTGCTATAGAGAAGGTCAAGCTTTATTACATTGCATTGCATTTCTAACCTTTAACCCCACATTTGGTTTTCAATGTTCACTTTTTGGTATGTTTAACAAGAAATAAATCTATGATATTTAGTATTCAATTTTGATTGTATTTTCAAGGATGAATTTTGTAACCATCCATGTTATTTCCTTGGAGATCCAGTGCCTCATCTGTAGGTGGTAGAGGGATGACAATTGTGATTGATCAATTTTATTAATTGAAATTCTGTAGAAAATGAAAATTATTTACAAGATAGTAGAAGATTATCAAGAAATTAATCTATCTTGACAATTTTAGTATTAGTATTGGTTTGAACCAAATTAAATTAGTCAAAAGTTTCAAGTTTGGCAATTATTGAGTTTTGTCCTATGGTCAACTAGATTATTCAGATTTTTGATTAAATTAGAATGGAAACCAATTTTCTCCTTCACAAAATATGTGGTAGTTGTCCACTACAAAAGAATTAATCATTGGATTCTAATTTTTTTTTCTTCTCATGTATAGATATGTGTGCCTATGTGTGTGTGTGATGGGTTGGTGAGGGTGTACATACATACATACATACATATAAAGAAGAAGAAAGGATAAATAAGGGAGAAGGGGGAGATTGATGAGAAAAATGCACTTGAGGATGATGCCATCATTTGTTGAAAAGATCCATTGGTTAGTTCTCGTTCAGTGTAGGATCCCCCTTATAGATCCAAGTTCTTGGAGGCAATTGTGTTATTGGTAACACATATATATTATTGCTAGGCAATCATGATTTTTAATGTGCATTTAGCAAAATGTCTTTTCTCACAGTGATAGATAGTGAAACAAGCATCTTGTTGTGATTTTAAGAATGATTGTTAATGCTTAAAATGTTGAAGATGTGTCGATTTTCTATGATGAAAACTTGATACAAGATGATGTGGAAGTATCATTTAGATTTAGAGAAACAATCATGCACCTTTGGAAACAAATTTATCAAACATGGGTGCAAGAGCTAAAGTTTTGGAGTAGTGATTATTAGTGATCCAAGGATGTGTCCAGGAAAATAATTGAAGTGATGAATGATTGGAAATCCATTGATTGAAAAAAAAAATCATTTGAGGTTGGAAATGTGGAATAGATAGTTGTGAAAATTACATTATCCCTAGGCTATTGAGGGTACAAATTGAAGTAGTTTTACTGTGCTTGTTTAAAATAATTTATTTTCCAACATATTTGAACCTAAATATTCATTATTTTACCTGTGATGAGTATAATTTTATACTCTTTAAAGTAATTTTTTTTTTCATCCAAGGTGATCTAGAAATGAGCTTCGAGAGAATCCCCAAAATGTCTTTTATAACATCATCTACTTGTCATCTTACTTGTACATGATAATTTTTATTTTATCAATGTATTGTTAACAAATTGTATGTTTGATGGAAGCAACAAAGGATCAAAGAACGCTCGTTAGCATTGATATTCTTGTGGAACATATTTTGAAACATTTTTTTAATGGAGTTGTAAGATTGGAGAAGTTTGTAGCAAAAAATATCCACTTACATGCCAAAGCTCATCTTATCTTAGTTGTAAATGAATAAACTTATATATGAAAGGTTGAGGGTTCAACGTATTTGTCCTCATAATGTTGTTCTTTGAATTTGACTCTCCAATCTTTGTAGAATAAATATGATTTGGCTTTTTAATTTTTGAAAAAAAAAACTTATTATTACATGTTTGAGTGCACATACTTTTATGCTTGTGCATGCGTATGTGCCCGTTCATCCATGTTATAAGTTATGTTTAATGTCACTCTAGCAGACAAACATTAGCTAGATACTAGTCAATGCATCTTTTTTTTTAAAAAAAAATTGGCTAGTTAATTCGTTGATGGTTTTATTAAATGTTCAAGCTGGTTAATTAAACAACCAAGGTTGAGGCAAATATTTCTCTCAATTATCAGGCTGGATTAACATTGGTAGTTGCTCATACCGCTCATTCTATATCTTTGGTCTTATAAAATAGCCATTTTGTGGTGGCCTTATGTTGGTGATCACTGTAGGAAAGAGAAACCGATAAAAATTTTTCTTCTAAAAGTCTTTATCCCAATATGTGGGGTCGATAGGAAACCTGTCACTGTTTGCTATATGTATATCTATTATGCTTGACTAATTTGTTCTATTTCACTAGTGTTTGATCCATTGCATCAGCTAATTATGTTTATACTTGTTCCCTTTATTTGCTTTCACTTTGAAAAGTCTAGAAAATTAAATGGTCTGCAGAAGAGATAGTGGCAAATGCTAATGTCTGATTCACGTATGGTCAGATCTTGCATTATTTCTACTGAATTATTTATTGAAAATTTCTGTGCTTCTTCATTGTTATTGCCAAAATAATTTATAAGCTGAGCTTTCTTTCATTTTATTTGGAAGTGTATTCGTTTACTTGCAACATCAATATTTTATGCAACCCCATCCTCATTTAATTTTTCATGTCCTTTACAGTTAGGTATTCAGTCTAAGGTAGACAATCCTACTCCTCGGAAAGCAATGGATGAATTAGTTGTACGGTTAGCTGGCTTCTTTACAGATGAGGTTAGTATTGTGAGTTGCTACAAATGGTCTGTCCTTTTATCTTGAAGCCACCAATAAATATTTTAAAATTTTGTAGTACTATAGATAAGGAAATGATTTTAGTAACTTCCTTTTGTTAATTTTTCTTCTTTGGAAAAAAAAACTCATTCAATGTAGGTAACTATCACAACAAATAATTTTTTCTCCTTTATGTTAGGCCATTTTTATTGGTTCTAGAATATGGCGATCATACAATTCATATTAACTTACTACTCTTAATTTCTACAAAAAAATGCATAATTTTGAAACTTCTTTTGTAATGGGGTGAAGGCGTTTTTTCTCTTACCAACATTGTGCAAAGATCTTTATTTCTTTTTGATCGGCCCATAAGTTAATGTGCTCAATATAGTTATCTTCTTTTTTGGGGATATGTGAGTTAATAGTTTTTATTTATTTATTTTTATAATCAAACCACCGCCACTTATGCTCCTTACAATTACCCCATCTGTCCTTTTGATTGTCCGTGTCATAATGTTGATTCCATTCTTTTTTGTGTGAGACATGCCACCATGCTATGCTGCCATATAAATGATGCACATCCCATGGTGAATCTTTTTATTTTTCTTGATATTATTTCAATGAGATGTTTGTAAAGTATTTTTTTCTTTACTTTGTTTTTTTCTTTCTATTGGATTGGTGACATGTATATTATAAAGACATTGGTGCGGTGTTTATGAGTGCTTTCCTTGATCATAATACTGGCAGGCAATTTTCATCTTTTCACTTGAGCTTTTGTTGAAAGATATTGTTAAATAGGTTTAACAGGAATGAGAATGGGCGGAATGAAAATCCTGTATTGTTTAAGGCCATTTATTGACTGATGTTTCCTGAGGTAGAGGTCTAGTGCCTTCGTTGGAAGTGTCGAATTGTGCTTGCATATTTGTGCACATGAAACAACACTACGTTTAAGACATTATACTACCTTATCATGGTCTATGACCTTTTGTTTTTCTGGTTCTATAGGACTTGTGGCTCTATTAACTATCATTCAAAAGGATATTGTTAAAGTTATGATTAAATAGGATTCTTAATTATAGCATTTGGTTTATATTTGATAAAACTTATTATCTAACCTGTATGCTTCTCAAATTATCCGATAATGAAGTTAATTGTCAAACATCAATATTACATATTTTGGTATTTTCTTCTTTAATGGCTTTGCAAGTGCGTGACATGTTTTGTTGGTTTTACTTTGGATGAAGTTCCTTTCTTCTACCCATCCTCTGGTTGGACACATCAAAGTTGCTCTCAGAAGAGTCGATGAACATTTTGGTATGATACCAATGTCTGCGATTGCCATATGTGACACAAAAGTTAATAATTTGTGCAAAGTCATCAACCCAATGGCTGAATCAGATCCTCTCTTAATTTTGTCGCTGATCATGAGGGCGGCCAAAATGTCTTCATCTATCTGTATAGCTTGTGGTGAACTTTGGATGTGGAAGCAAGGGTCTTATTCTACTGAGACTTTTGAGTCAGTTAAAAATTTTACTTCAGCATCAGCACAAAATACTTATGTAGAAGCACTTCTTATTCCATATTCACTTGATAGAGATGTTGAAACCTTGACTCTAAATTTTTCGGATAGTCCATATTACATGGATGAAATTGCACAAAAACTTCATGTTAGGGATACATCCAGTATCATAGTGTCACGGTTGGTTATAAATAGTTCCATTATGTTTTCATCTTCTTTGTTTATTGTAGTTATTTGTTAATTGGTTTTTATGATGCTCTTATGGTTCCAGCACTCTTGGAAAGGCTTCTTCAGAAATGAGATTATATTTCTCTGCTCTAGATGGACCCTTTTTTATTACAGATTCATCGTTGGAAGAATTCCCAATAATCGAAAGAGATGTCAATTTGGACAAAATCTCAAACGAACGAGCTTCCTACTTATCTGGGCAACATATTTATGGAAATGCAATTATGGCTCATGTTGGATATACATGGAAGTCTTCTGATCTTTTCTATGAAGATGTCTCGTTGAGTACCTATTATAGGTATGCTTTATTTTTTTTTATTTTCGTATCTATTCTTGATAAAGAGGTCATGAAAATAAAAATCTTGTTTTTTTATGTGCTAATGAGTTTGTTTCATTAGTTATCAATCTTTGTAAACTTTTATGATATGTTGTGAAAAAACTAAATTTTTCGATTTGTAATGTTCTCATGAGGATAATTCAACATTTTTTATGTAACATTTGCAAACAATCCTGTGCAAGGCAATATAATTTAAGCATATAGTTCTAAAGGATCCATATTTGCTTGAAAAAGTAAATGAAATTTGATGAACATATTATTTATTAATTTAGAGTATCTCATGAGTACATAAACTTGAAAAAAGAAATACAAAAGCACAATGCATTGAGCTCTTTCTTAGAGCACACAAAATAATATTACACTATCAAATAAAAAAAGAGGATTGAAAGACAAATATGTAGCAATACAAATCCTTTGAAATTATATAAGTTTAATAGTAGTAAATTCTCAAGGACTTTGAGTATCAATGAATGGAACTTGTAAGATAAAATGAATTCATGAACAAAAAAAAACAACAACAATAATAACAACAAATATTTATCCAACTACGAGAGGTCGGCTAGATGAATTCTTTTTATCCATGTGTCCTATTAAGTATCAGATTCTCATTTGATCCTAATAAATTAAGTCATTTTTTATAATACATATATTCTCCTAACTGTCTTCAGACTGCCTGCATTTTATGTGACCAAATCATTTGAGGTGACTCTCTCTAATATTTTTCATTGGAGCTACTACAACCTTATCACGTATATATTCATTTCTCACTTTGTCTCTAAGTGTAAAGCTACTCATCTGCTCTAGCATTCTCATCTCTGCAACACTTAACTTAATTTTATGCTTCTCTTTTATTGGTCAATATTTTGCTCCATAAAACATTATAGATCTCACCACCATCTTATAAAACATACCCTTGAGTCTAAGCAGTACTTCCTATCACACAACAGACCCGATGCAAGAGCTATTCAATTCAAAGATTTGGATCATTGGAGGTCACAAATGACCAAAACATGGGAGACTCCCTTGACTTACAGAAAGGTTTAAGGAGGCCTATCACAATCAGGAAACACAAAGAGTCATGAGGTTCTACAATTACGGGTGAATCCAAGAAATTTAGCCATTCTTGATAGTTCATGTTTTAAATTTCCATTTATTTGTTTAGAGTAATAAGAAATGATTTCATGTTTCAATTTAATATCCATTTCTCATTTACCTTATAATTACTTTTTAATTTCACTTACATTTATTTTATTCCTCATTTTTTTTAATTATAGTAGCAATTACTCTCCAATTGTTGTCTTTATTGGAATTGTCCAAATTTCGCTCTCTTATCAAGTATTATTGTTCTCCAGAATGATTCTTGCGAAGTTGCCTGATGGACATTATAAGCTGTACAGAGAGGCAATACTTAGTGCGGAACTGCCTGCTGCATACAGTACTCGCTCTAACTGGAAAGGCCCAACACCACGAGATCTTCTTAGTGTTTTCTGCCGCCAGCACCGGCTATCAGAACCTCATTTCTCTGTTAAAACCCTAGACCATACATTAACTTCTGCAGATTCCTGTAACATTGAAAAGAAGTCCAAGTTAACAAGGTCGGCTGATGAAGTTAATAAGGTAAATGGGGACAAATCGGATACCACATGCATAGGGTTAGGCAGGTCAAACAGTGCGTTCAAATGCCAAGTTACAATATTGTCGAAGAGACAGGATCCAGTGGTCAAATGTTCGTTTGATAATATTTGCAGAAAAGAATGTGATGCAATTCAGAGTGCTGCCTTAAAGGTTCTTTCATGTTTGAATAAGCTCTTCAAACAAACTGACATACCAATTGAAAAGTTTTTGGAGCTTGAACATGGTCATAGCATGGTTGTATATTCTCAAGAATTTATTCAAGGACTTGTGAAATATATATCTATTTATGATTTTAAAAGGAAAAACAAGTGTTCCCTGTTAACTATATTTTCAAATCACCGTAATATACATTATGAGAATGGTATGAGTTGTTCGAAAATTGATGGTCCGGATTCTGGCATTTTCCCATCTCCTGGTTCTGTAGCTTGCATAAGTTACGTTGTCATATTAATGAAGAAAGATACAACTTTCAAGGAAGTTTTAGAAAGCAAAGATGTATTTGAGTTTGAGATAGGTACTGGTGCTGTGATTAGTGAACTTGAATCATGTGTTAGTCAGCTGACAGTAAATCAATCTGCGAGGTTTGTTGTTGAAGTGCCTTCTAGGTACTTGATCTTTTCTGCAGCTGGTCAAGCTGCGAAGCAGTTTTCACAGTTATCTTTAGGTGAGCTACCTTCTGTTTTGTTACTGTTTCTATTACGAGGATATCTTCCATACTATAAAGAAGCTTTTGATGTTTTAATCATTCACTATATCAGAGAACTGTTTCTTGGATTACTCTGTAAAGTTGTTGCACGTGACGGAACCTTTAGAGGACAGAATAGGGCAGGCTTTATTCAGTCCTCCTTTATCTAAACAGAGAGTTGAGTTTGCAGTGGACTGTATCAATCAGTTGCATGCTACCAGCTTGGTAGGTTTTCTCCACTCTGCTTTATTCTTGTGGTTGGTTTAATGATCGGAGGTCTGATTAATTCTTATGCCATGAAGGTGGATTTTGGGTGTGGATCAGGCAGCCTACTGGATTCTCTATTGGATCATACTACTACTTTAGAAAAGGTAGCAGGTATAGATATATCTCGCAAAAGCCTTATTCGTGCTTCAAAGGTACAACCTGTAAACATTAGAGTTTGTTTGCTTTAGTTTGTCTGACATTTTATTATGTTTTTGGACAATTTGTTGAAATGGTTCTCTAATTTATCCATATTTCTTTCTATGGACTAGCCTTCATCCTTTTTTCTTTAATATTCATGTCTTAGTCCCGTTCTCAAAATGCCTTAAACAATTTTGCTTTTGGAATGTTATTCATGCATCTTGTTTTGTTTCAGATTCTACATTTGAAATTGAGCGCCAATCCTTCGAAGCAGAAAAGCATAAGATCTGCTATACTATATGATGGATCAATTACTGACTTTGATTCTCGCTTATGTGAGTTTGACATCGGTACTTGTTTAGAGGTATTTCTTGCTATCTTTAATATGTAACGTGTGTTGTGGGAATTGTTTTTTATCCAGGAATTGATGAACTTCAATCAATTTTCTAGTATTTAAATTCAAAAATCAAATGTACACTAAGCATAATTAACATGATAAAGCACACTACATTACTATGAAACATGTACATTGGCATGAGGCATTGACACACCAATTCAAGGACATGGTTTCCTTTAAAAAATAAAACTCATCACAACCATGATTTTTATTAAATTTATGAAGTTATGCAATCTACTTACAAAATATTTTCTATATTTTTCATTAAAAAAAGAACGCAATTTATAATAAAAGAATCGACTAAATTGTTTTATAGGATTCGACTTTTAGAAATTACACTCAATGTATTGTAATTTATTTTGTTCAAAGAGAGTTTTCTATAGTTACTTGACTGACTTTAGAATCACATTTACCGTTAGCATGAATCTTTTGTTTCTAAATGAATGCTTTAAGAATTTTAAGTGTATTCTAAACATTTTGAATGGGTTATTTATGGTGTATTTGGAATTCGACTAATTCGTGCGAATTCTAAATACATCATGTTGACCTCCACATAAATTACACTAGTCAAATCAAGCAAGCATGACAAATTTGATGTACCATGGAATGTTGAAATCCTCTGATCATCATCAAAATTGATAGAAATGACTTTCAATTGACAAATGGACTTTGTTATTGTGTCCGAAACTTTAAAATCAATTGAAATATACATCTCACACAATCTAATGATCGATCGATGGATAAGACTAGTTGTTGACGCACTCGCTCGCATAGCGAAGGTAGGAATCATTGATAATGTCCAAACGACATCCATCCATGAAATTGACGGTGTCGTTATCTCTAAAACCTCGAATCAAACGAGACTACCCACGATTGATTCAGATGAGTCTATGCGAGTGTCAAGCAAATCGATGCAATAACGTGCGAATTGATTTGATTTGACGTCGAGATTGTTCAAATGGCCTTTAATAATGAGACAAATAGTATCGTTGCTTCTATAATGTCAAATTTACCTAGAATCAATACTTATATTGCATGGGTCATTGCACAGAGAATTTCAGTGAAATTGACATGCATTTAGAGGAAATTTTGCTTAATTCTTTCATAATCTCTACTTAATCCTACCAATCTGTCTTAGCCATGGCCTCCTGTCTCATCCCATAAAACCATATTGTCCTCACTTCACACGTCGAACAAACACGCTGATGTGACCCCAAATACATGAATAACATCGAAGCACGCATTTAAAAAGTCCCAAATCACAAGGATTTTACTCAAGAAAATAAGAAATTAAAGCGTGTCATATAAGAAAATTAAAGAAAGAGAAAGATACAAGGCTATAAGATGCTCGATCAATGTAATCCACTCGAATTACACGACATACAAGACTAAGAAACATTACATAACAACTTTCAACAAAGTTAACAACACAACATTACAGACTGACAACAAAAAAGTCAGATTTCCAAAATAGATCCCGCAACAATATCCGCAGTAGTTCTATTCGGGACTTTAACAACAACAATAACTCTGAGAGATCGACTACAACAAACAATGTGATAACTGAAAACAAGCAAGAAAGGATCTAACTCATACAAATACAAAGAACAACTAATCAAAAAAAACAAGAAGTACTTTACCCTAAACAACAGAAAAGAGATCTTCTTGTAACAAAAAGTAACCATAAAAAGAAAAGAACTTTGAAAATTGTAAAGAAGTAGTAGATCTAGATAAGAAGAAGATAGTATAAATAAAGTGAAAGAGAGACAAATAGGATGTAATCAATATTTCTGAAAAGAATCTCTTCCTTCCGGCTTAATTCTTCTTCTCCTTCTTCTTTCCTTCATCGTCCCTAAGTTTCACGGAACCCACCAGTAGCGCCGTAAACCCTAGTTTCCTCTCTCCTCAACCTCCTTTCTCCTGAGTCAAATTAACCGGCCGAGAGAAACAAAAGATAAGGGTTAAAGCTTAAGCTTCTCAGAAGTTTGATCTCACCCAAGAAACCACAGATCGAATCAACGACTAGATTCATTCGAATTCAAATTCCAACACACTGATCGCCGACCCACCGCATGTAATCCACTATCAAGACATAGATCCGACGGAAAGTAAACCACGCCGATACCCAAAGGTTCGATCCAACGACAATACCCAATCAATCCAGATGAAGCAAGTTGAACCGCCAATCTCGAAACGATCCGTTCACGCGCCAAACCGCTCCTATCATTGGTGCTCTGTTGACTCTACATACATCAACGTAAGGTACCGACACACAATAAAGATATTGGAAGAGTGTGTTGGAAGATTCAACAAAAATGATGAACAAATGACTTCCATCACTATCATATGAATGAAGTACGAAGGTTATCGCCTATCGAGAATAAATTGGATAAATTCACAAGAACAGAATTCTAGGTGTAATTCATCTCCTGAATTTACTCTTCCAAATGTAACACACACACAAAACACTGACCAAGTAGCATGCCCTTAATGGAGAAAATCCAAAGGGGATGGCTATTTAAAGCGCACTCTTCCAATATTACACCCATCGAGGATCAAAAATTCATAATAACTTCAAGATATATGGACACCCTAAGTTGGTATCAATGGATGCATTTAAATAAATAATTGCATTCATGAACAATTCAAAGATCAGTCATTCGAGGTTTGGACCTTCTATACAGAGATTTAAGAGGAGAGTTAGCTAAACCGCAGAAAAACAAATTCCCAAGAATTCTATAATGAGTTTGAAGAGTTACTAATCAAATTTCGTGCATTCCCCGAATTTTACAAAGTCGCTAATCTAAGCAAGAAGACATAAAGAGAGAAGTTAGAGCTTTTACAACTCTCTTCAGAAGCCTTCTAATTAAACTAATGGAAGATGATTGTTGATGAAGAATCTATGCCAAGAACTTTCGATTTCATCAATTTTCAGAAGAAATAACAACAAATATATCAACAACTCACCGCTTACTCCAACAATGCCCATTCACAATGGTGCCACAATAAATGAACATACCAATTCAGAGACAAATACACAGAAGAAAGAAAGAAGAAAGGACTTTGGCTTCAACTGATGAAAAATATCGAGAGGACATACCAGAATCAAAATTATTTATTTCTAATGGTGGTCAATGATGACCAAGAGTACCACCGCAAAGAAGAGATCGGAGAGACATTAATTAATTATTACAGAAGAAATTCTAGAAATAAGTTTCAATGCCTTTACAGTCAATCCAATCCCGCAACACTAAGATAAAAGGAATGATCGACAACAAATACATGTATTGATTGACAGGGTCAACCCACAATTTTATTCAATCTAAATTAGCCAAATTTATCATACAGTTACACCTGCATCTATTTTTAAAGTATTGGTTGGAAATGGTGAAACATTGAAATGTACAAGAGTATGTTCCAACATACCCATCAAGCTCCAAGGATATACCTTTATAACTGACTGCTACCTGCTACCAATGCAAGGAGCAGATGTTGTACTAGGAGTACAATGGTTAGAAATAGGAGAATGCATACTAAGAAGTTGACTATGAAATTCAGGTATAATGATACATTGGTGCAATTACAAGGAGACACAACATCTAATGTTCAAAGCATTACCTTACACCAATTCACAAAACTACAAAACAAAGATGAAATAGCCTCATACCTGCAGATTATAGAAGTTCCAAGATCTACAGAGGCTACAAAGGTTACAACAAATGAGTTCCAAAGCTTATCTGTCAATATTCAAAGAAATACTACATCAAGAAATTTTTCAAGCTCCAAATAATTTACCTCCACAAAGGAACATTGATCATCATATCAACTTGCACTGAACTCGCCAATTAGAGTTAAACTACGATATCCACATTTCCGTAAAACAAAATTGAAAAGTTAATCAAGGAAATACCGACACCGGGATAATCGAGAAAGCACCACTCTTTCTCATCTCCAAAGACTACTAATAAAAAAAAAAGATGGAACTTGAGATTCTGTGGTGAATTACGAGCCTTAAATAAAATCACTATCCCACAGATTTCCAATTCCAACCTAAGAGCTAATGGATGAACTACATGGAGCAACCATCTTTTCAAAATCGATTTACGCTCGTTATCATCAAATCGAATGGTCAAGAAGACATACAAAATAGCCTTCGTAAACACATGAGGACTATGAGTTTATGCAATGCCATTCTAACAAATGCACCTCCACATTCCAAGCCATGATGAACACAGCTCTAAAACCTTTTCTAAGAAAATTTGTCTTTATTCTTTCGATGACATACTAATATACGCCCCTACATTGAGCAACATCAAAATCACTTGCAAGCAGTGTTAAAAGTCAAACACCACTTGTTTATTAAACCATCAAAATGTTCTTTTATTCAAGAAAAGATAATACTTAGCCATATTTTATCACCAAAGGCATAGAAGTGGACCAAAAAAATAAGCAATCATGGCCAACTCCAACATCGCTAAGCAATAGAGGATTTCTAGGTTTAAGCTACTACGTAAAGTTTGTTAATAATATGCAAGAATCACCGCACTATCATTACTAGCTAAATAATAGCTAATGGATCAAGAAGCTCAAAAGCATTTGTACAAATTTAAAACAAGCAATGACATCTTTACCAAGATTAGCTTACCCCAATTTTTTTTCGCACTTTATAATAGAAACAGATGCATCCAAATAATGAACATTCTTATACAAAAACAAATACCCCTATTGCTTACTTTAGTAAGAAATTATCTCCATTATTAAAGCTATTTATGCAAGAGAACTCTATTGTAAACAAGAAGAAGATGGAGACAAGATCTGTAAACAAGTTCACCATCGAATCGATCAAAAGAGCATATGGAAACTAATGCAAATGCAATTCAACAAAGAAAGGTTTCCTTATTAAACTCCTTGGCTTTGATTATACAATATAATATAAACCAAGGATCACAAACAAGGCAGCTGATGCCTTATCTAGAAAAATATACAATGTAGAAGAGCAACTAACAGCAGAAGGCTCTACACAACAAAGTTTATATGCTTATACTCAACAATTCACTTTAAGACAATGATCAAAGAGGAAACACCTAGTCCTGAATCAAATAATCAGAGCAAATATCGAAAGCTGTTTGTTTCCAAAGCATAGAATTGCTAATGGACTGATATATTATAAAGACATGATTGTCATATCTAAAGAATCAGAAATAAGAAATACTATTATCAGAGAACTACACTCAACTCCAAGAGGACACTGTGGAATTAAAAGGACTTAGTAATTACTCAAGTTTTATCGAAAAAGATGAAGCAGACATAGATTTTATCTCCACATGCCCTATATGTCAACAAGTTAAATATGACAAATGTACTGCAGTTTATCGCAACCTCTACCTATACCAGCAGCCATTTGGGAGGAAGTATCAATGGATTTTATCACAAGACTACCCAGGTCTCACAACAAAATTGTTATACTAGTGGTGTAGATGACTATCCAAGTCCAAGTATGCACATTTCTCACTCTTCCAACCGCTTTACGCTACCTAAATAAATGATTTTTATTTCGCATACCAAACTACATGGAATATCAGGCATAGCCGTGATAGACCAATCTTTATGAGTAATTTTTGGTGAACTATTCAAATTAAGTGGAACAACACTAAGCCACATCGTGCTTATCATCCCCGCAATGACCAAACAGAGGTCACAAATAGAATACTAGAACAATATCTAAGGAACTTTGTATTAGAGACACCAAGAAATTGATTACAATTTCTTTTACGCGTAATTCTCCTATAATACATCCATCAATACTTCCACAAAATGACTCTTTTCAAATAGTGTACCCACCCACAATTATACCTTTAAATACGCCTACCAACACAGGTAGAAACAAGAATACAACAGAGGGACAAGATCCTACATTAACTTAAAACAAACTTACATGAAGCTCAAAATAAAGCAAATGGCTAATAAACACGTAAGGGAGCTTCGTAAATGATCTAGTGTTAGTAAAACTACCCCATACAGACTTCGCCTCAAGGAATCTTACACAAAGCTACAAAGAAAGTATTATGGTCCCTTTAAAATTTTACGTAAAATAACAAGAGTAGTAGAACTTCGAAAGAAGGATCCACAATGTCTTTCATGTATCAGACTAAAGCAAGACAGATTCCAAGCTACATCTAGCAATCTTACCAACTCAATGCATAGAAGGCCAGCCTGTGGTCAGACCTAGCAAAATTCTAGAAGAAAGGACAAGAATGCAAGCAAATAAAGCTATGAAGGAAATTTTGGTCCAATGGGATGGGATGCTAACAAAAGATGCATCTTGGGTATCAATTGAAGAATTCTAGAAAGTGTTTTCTGATTTTGACCTTGAGGAGAAGGTCAATGTTTGGGAAGAGGGTAATGATGTGACCCAAATACAATAACATCAAGCACAAAGTAAAAAGCCCCAAATTATCAAGGATTTTACTCAAGAAAAATAAGAAATGACAAGACGTAAGTCACTATAAGAAAATTAAAGAAAGACTAAAAAAGATACAATAGACGCTCGATCAATAGAATCCACCGAGAATTACTACAAGACTAAGAACAAAATAACTTTCAACAAAGTTAACAACACAATATTACTGATTGCTAATAACAAAAGTAATTGCATTTCCGAGTAGATCCGCAACAATATCCAGACGTTATTCGATTTCAACAACAACAATAACTCTGAGCGATCGACTACAACAAACAATGATAATAAAACAAGAAGCAAGAAAGGATCTTGACAACTCAGCTATAAATACAACAACAAACTAACTGAAAGAACAAGAAGTACTCCCTAACAGAAAGATATCTGTTCTTGTAACAAAAAGTAACCGTAAAAAACAAAAAAGAACTTCTTGAAAACTGTAAAGAAGTAGTAGATCTAGTAGGATAGTAGAAGAAGATAGTATAAATAGAGTGAAAGAGAGACAAACAGGATGTAATCAATATTTCTGAAAAGAATCTCTTCCTTCCGCTAGTTCTTCTCCTTCTTTCCTTCATCTTCCCTAAGTATCTCATCTGAACCCACCCAGCTCACTGTAAACCCTCTTTCTCTCACCTCTCCTTTCTCTGAGCTCGAATCACGAGAGAAACAAAAGATAAGTGGTTAAAGCTTGAGAAGCTGACGATCTCACGCCAAGAAACACCAAGGTCATCAATCAACGACGTAGATTCATTCCTTCAAATTCCCAACGACGCTGATCGCCGACGCACTCACCGCGATGTAATCCACTCACCAAGACATAGATCCGGTAAACCTGCATCGATACCCAAAGGTTCGATCCAACGATAGTCCAGCAATCCAACGGCTAAGAAGCGCCATTGAACGCCACTTTCAAGAAACTGACTGTTCTGCGCCAAAACTGCCTATCACACACCTCATTGTTCAAATCACGTGAGAATAAAAATTGGTAAGATCCTCGTGATTCTCCCATCCATCTTCTCTTTCTCTCACTACACCTCTCGCAGATCCTACTCTTTTGACCTCCTCCATCAACATTACACACACTGCGATAAAACTTCAGACTTAACAACTTCTCCTTATAGTCGACTTTCCTCTCCTTCGTGATTGAGCCCTTCTCAGATTTCTTCGACTTAGCTATACATCACGCTCGATGCTGTTGAACCCCATCCTCCATTAAGACTCTACTCTTATGAGCACCTCTCTGTTTCCTCAGGTTTCCCACCTAAACAAACAACAAAGTTTCAAGCCTCGTCTCCCTATTCTTCTTGTCAAGACCATTGCTGCTCACTGTTGAGCATCTCCTATCCTTCTCCTCATTAATTGAAGAGCTGATCCAAGCTCTCCTCCTCACCTCCTCAATCTCTCTCTCTCTCTCTCTCTATATCTCTTCTATTCCTTGTTTATTTTAACCGAGAGGTCTCTCTCTCTCTCTAAACAAAGAGTTCTATCTCTATCTAACTCTCTCATTATCTCTCTCTTTATGTGTCTAACTCCCTCTATCTCTCTGGAATTCAGAGAAATCTCTTAAGCCCCCCCCCAAATCTCTCTTTTCTCTCACACCCTCCTCTCTAGCATTTTCTCTCAAGAAATTAACCAGCCAAAAAAGAGGAGAGAGAGAGAGAGAGAGAGAAAAATTTCTCTCCCTCCCCACACGCATTTGCCTTAAAGTCTGTGCAATTACCTTGAAATTTATGCCACGTTGCTTTGAAATTTGTGTGAAGGTAAAAATGTTAAAACCAATTTAGTATCCATGTATGTTGTTCCAACGTGACGGGGGAAATGCCTAAAAAAATCACTTAAGTATTACCCGCGTACGTTGTTCCAACGTGGCTGAGAAAATGCCTAAAAAATCACACTATAATTGCATCATTCATATTGGAATAGATCAAAAGAATTCAAATAAAATTTATAAGACACTTACAATGAAGCTAAGTGGCTTGTCGATGAGTACAAGAAACTCTCACAACGGATGATTTGATTGTGTTACATCCTGCATCAAGAAAGTTGAAACAAATCAAAAGAATTTGTGGATCTTTAAGTTCGTCAACGAACATGAGCTAAGTTCTACGATGTCTACTTACCGACATGTAGATATTTAATTGAATGAACTATTATATATTATGAGGCAACTATTCACTTGATTTAAATGCTTTGAAAGACGTGCAAACATTTAAATGAAGCAAATTTCTTGTATAGATTTCAAAACGATGTGTCTCATTCAAACGCTTCAAAAATTCAAGCAAGCTTCTAAAGAGATAAATGAAACACTTACACATTATGAGACAATTATACATTCAAAGTCATAGCATAGAGATGTGTGTAAATAACCTAGAAATAAATGTTTGCACACATTGCATGCGGACTTTATGTTCAACCTTATTGCAACAAAATATGCAAAAATGCTTTGGAATGTGGCCGAGACATGAACAAACTAAATTCACTGCACAAATTACAAAGCAAATTCTTATCTAATTCAAATGCTTTGGAGCTTGTGCAAGTACTCACATTTGACAATTTATGCATGTAGTGTAAAACTGTTCCATGTTCAAATTATTTGCATTAAGGTGTGTACATGTGTTTTAAAGGATAATTAAATTCTTTGAAATCCATGTAAGCACTTGAATCTAAATAACTTGCATGAGCCCCGACACGGTGTTGAAAGCTGAAAACCTAGTGTTTGAGGATGTTGTGGTGGTAAAACTAAATAAATTCAAGGTTTATCTTGCCTCAGAAAGTGTACAAATATTTTATAACAGTGATAACTACTTTGAAAATATACATATCTTTTATAAGTGCACATTGGTAATGGTCTGCTTCACTTGTAAGGTGAAGTCGTAAGTCTCACATAATCAATTCGATTCTCCTCCTTATAAGGTCTGAAGTTAACATGATTGATTGCAAGTTAAATGTTCGATTATTAAGAAAAAAATTTGATTTATACATTTGCATAAGACCATCAATGATATTAACAAAAAAATTTCATATCCAAAATGAAACTCTCAACGTCAGATTGGAGATATGATAATAGATCTATAGGCCTGATTCTTTGCTAATAAGCAAATAAAGTTGACAAGGTCTATACTCCAATGATGGTTATGTTGATTGAGAACATCAATCAAAGAGGTCATCAATCTATGATATTAAAATTCAATCATATCAAATTCAAGATTTATGAAGCTGATAGGATCTTGAATAATAAATTAAATGATTAGGCAGTTTAAATACCCCGATGATGGTCGTATTGATTGAAAATCTCAATTGGAGGGGAATATCACTATTAAATCGTATTTATCATTCAGTGTCAAATCAACATAACTTCAAACTTCACAAAAATACTAGGAATGCAAGAGAAATTAAATTTAAATGTGTAAATAAAATTCAATCTTTAATAACTAATTCAATTTATCCAACTCCCGAACTTTGTTGAAGGTCACAAATTAAGAAAACTCTAACTCATAATGTTGTCAATGTTAAGTTAAGTGTTCTATTATATTCACTCTCAAACAATTTTATGTCGGTAAGGATATGATCTGTATCTTTTGTCAGCATGGTTTAGCCAATAGACTCCATATATAATGCGGTTACGACCAAAGTCTTCTAACCAAGTTGCTTGGCCCCTCAATGATCTCACTATATTACGGTCATGATTGTTGCCTGTATATTCCCCACTAGCTCTGTCCCTTGAGTTATGAACCATAGAATGCATTTGATAGGTTAAAAAAAAAATCATATGTTAGGTAAGGTGGATTTAAAATTACCTTCTTAGACAAACACCACCTTATGCCTACAAAATCTTGTTGGACGATGCAATCAATGTTTTCTAACAAAGATCCTTCGATCAGATTGGGTCATCTAGCTCCTCTGATTAAGTAGATCAAACTACGATAGCCCGAGACAACGGATCAATGGGATCTTGATCAGGCGTGTCACCATTCGCTTTAAGTTAAAATGATGAATTTCCAAAACTATATCATTCTACTATACGCTAAGCAATCGGAGACTTAACGAGTATCCTTAATTAAAAATTCTCTCAGTATTTGGATGAGTAATTAATTATAGGTGCTTGTGCTTATTGGAAACTTAAAACTTGATCTAAAGTCTTCACAAAATGAGGGCGAAATCTTTGGGTAGTATCTTATCTGTATTATGAAAATTTGATGGACATTAATTAAACTCTTTTCATTGAGAGATCGAATGTGAATTTTTGGTGCTCACACATCATTTGATGTAATGTGAGGATCAACACTCGCCGACAGCCAACCCTCATCACCTACCGGCGGCTAATCACCATCGGCCGACCACCAGTCTATTATCACCCGCCGACCTTTGCCTGCCAAATATATGACATGACATTCATTTTATCAAACACGGAAGAACAAACTCCTATATTAGTAGAGTTTTCAACCAAATAATTTAAAATAATCCGAATATGTTACAGCTGCAATACTTTAACACTAATCTTTTTTTAGACAACCAAATTGCCCCTAAGCCTTTTTTTTATGTATTATTTGAAGCAAAGTTAATGAAAAGGACTTGGTAAAGTAAATTTATTTGTTAAAAATTCTCGTGCTTCAGAAATTTGTGGAAATTAAATTTCTATTTTATGAATCCATGTGTTGAGCAGTAGGTTACAGATAGCCAAATTGAGCACAACATAATTGAAAATTGAAGTCCAGCATTGTTAGTATTATGTTTGCATCATAGAGATTGTTTGAGTAAAATCTATTGAAGATATGATAGTAGGAAATAGATTTTCATAAATTTGGATAATCCAAATGCTGTATGTACTCACAAAATAGGACTTGAACTTAAAATTGAAGAATTATGCATGAAAAAGATAGATCAAAGAGAACATGGATAGGATCGTGAAAAGATATTTGCATAATATATTTTAATAATTTATGCAGCACTCAATAAGAATGAATTAAAAATAAATGCAGGCTAAATTTAAATTTTTAAATAGCTAACCGATGGAAGGTTTAAGAAGAGACATGATCCTTCAAACACCATGTTTTTTCTCAACTAGAATGCTCATGCACCTCTTGTTCTGCATTTTCAGTACTGCGTGGATCTTTGATTCTCAATCAGAGTATATTGAATGCAGAGTCTCAACTTTGTATTTTACCTTCTAACAATCAGAAGAATCAAACGACGCAGGTCATCGAGCACATGGAAGAGGATCAAGCTTGCTTGTTTGGCGATGTTGTTCTAAGCTTCTTTTCCCCAGGAGTGCTCATTGTCTCTACACCCAACTATGAATACAACCCAATCCTACAGAGATCCTCAAGCAGGGAAGATTCAGAAGACAGATCCACATCCAGTAAGTTTCGCAATCACGATCACAAGTTCGAGTGGACTAGACAACAATTTCAGCACTGGGCCACCGGCCTTGCGGCGAGACACGATTACAGCATCGAGTTTAGTGGTGTCGGCGGCTCGGCCGACATTGAGCCTGGCTTCGCATCTCAGATTGCGGTTTTCATAAGGGCTTCAAATCTCTCGGAGAAGCAGCGCATGAGAACAGAGCCATCTGAACCATATGAAGTCATTTGGGAGTGGAGTGCTGATTCTGCTTCTCTCTGAGACAGTGATAGTTTCTATTCTAAATGGCTGCATGTGAAAGGTGACGATCAATTTTGCCAGCGACGATGCTTAGTATACTGATTCCCATATTTCAATTGGTATATATATTAGTTCCATTTAGAAGAAATGAGCTTTTATAATGAAACTTGCTTGATTATGTAGGATAAGACTAGCTGCTCCTATGAATCAAACCGAACCAAAGTTGACTGGTTTTGGGTTTGTGCTAAAGCGCTCAACCTAGATGAGGAAAACAAATAAAAAATATAGAAAATATTGCAAAAGGCTTGACGAGTACAAATTTGATGAATTTATTTGTCTCCGTCTATGGCTACTCTTATAAAAAAAATTTATTATACTTTGCAATGATGCATATTTCTTCGCATGATTTTTTAAATTTTAGGAGACCGATAATAGGATGAAGTAATAAAATATCAAACTTGTAGGAGTAGATATTAAAGAAAGTCTTGATATGTATACTTTATTTAGTGATATGTGTGTGAACACATAATCACTAATTTAAGCTCTCTTTTTGTTTTTTGAATCGTGATTTTATTGTTGTTTGAGTAGTCACATTTTTATTTTTATTTTTGTTTGGTTTAGATGTAAAAACTCGAAGAATTGGGAAATATATAAAATGGCTTGTAGAGATTCTAAGAATATATATTTAAAAAAAATTTTTTTTTGTGATTTATACATACAAATATACCAAATGAAAGATGTATGTATAAGTTAGCCAACCAAAGAGATAGGAGACATAAGTTAAGGATAAGATGAAATAATAAAGCTTTTCTTAAAAGATATCAAAATAAATATATAAGATTTTAATAAATTTTTTCAATGAAGGATCCGAAAGTATGATTGATTTTAGCAACCTTAATAGCCTAAACAAAAATAGAGAATTTCATTTTTATCGACGTATTAGTAAATCAAGTTAGTGAAGTTTTAAAGAAAATGAAATGTGGAAAAGCAAGGACGGATAATATTCCAATAAGTGTGGAAATGTTTAGAGATCAAGGAATTTCTTTACAAATCCTTTTAATATTATTTTAAAGACTAAAAAGATGCCGATGAGTGGAGAATGAGTTTGTTGGTTCCTATATTTAAGAAATACAAGAGTGCAAATTATAGAATTAAGTTAATGTGTCATACATTAAAATTATGGGAGAGAGTAATTGAGCATAGGTTACGATATGATACGTAAGTTTCTCACAATTTGGTTTCATGCCGTAGATCTACTATGGATGTTATACATTTGTTAAGAGGTTTGATGGAGAAGCATAGAGAAAATAAGAAGGATCTATGATATTTATTGATTGATTTATGATAAAGTCTCAAGAGATGTTCTTTGGAGAGTTCTAGAACGAAAGAAGTTAATATTATATTCAAGTCAGGATATTTATACTAGAGCATTACTTGTGTCCAAACACAAGGAGGATTGACAAAATATTTTCCTATTTCGCTTGGATTACATCAAGGATCAACATTAAACCCTTATCTTTTACTTTAGTTATGGATGTTCTTACGAGGCATTTACAAGAAGATGTACCTTGGTGTATGCTTTTCGCTGATGACATTCTTCTTATCGATAAGACTAGAGAGGGAGTCCAACAGAAACTTGAATTATGGAGGTCAACTTTAGAGCCTAAAGGTTTTCGTTAAGTAGATCTAAACCGAATATATGGAGTGTAATTTTAGTTGTAGATGTTTTAGTGGTAGTTGTGACTTTAGGTGATCAAGTCATTAATAAGAGTGAGATTGATATTTAGGCTCTATTGTTCAAAATGACGGTGAAATAGATGGAGATGTTATTAGTAGAATTTAAGTTGGATGGTTGAAGTGGAGGAATGCATCTGGCCTATTATGTGATAGAAAAGTGCTACTTAAACTTAAGGAAAAATTTTATAAGATGGTAAGACCGCAATGACTTATGGGAATGTTGGCCAATAAAAAGAGAAACATAAGACTAAGTTAAGTGTTGATGAGGATGCTCAGTGGATGAGTGGCTTTACCCTTAGAGATAGAATGCAAAATGAGTATGTTTGGGAAAAGTTGAGTAGCTCAGTGGTAGATAAGATTAGGGAGAGTCGCCTTAGATGGTTTGGCCACATAAAGCGTCGTCCATGACCGATTAGGAGAGTAGATGCATTCCTTATGTTAAGAAAGGACCTAAAAGACTTGGTTAAGATGTATAAAAATGATCTTAGATACTGAATTAAATGAAAATTTGACAATACATATAGAGAAGGATTAAGGATAATCCACCTAGTCGGATTAAGGCTTCTTGTTGTTGTTGTTGTTGTTGTTGTTCTGTAAAAATGATTTTTTTTTTTTAAAAGCAAGTTATCACAATAAGCTTTCACTTATTGAGATATTATTCATTTAAAAAAAATTAAAATTTTGCTTCATTGTGGTTGCATATTTTAGGCGTGTACTATAACATAAATAAACAAAAACATACTTATATAATATCAAACATAATTTGTTTTATATCAAACTATTAATAAAATTAAATAAAAATAAAAAAATGATCTCAAACGACCACTAACTAAATGAGCTTCAAAAGATTTGCTGTCTGGTAATCATCAAGTAATTGAAGAATAGCTTCCATGGTTAAGAACAAACTGTCCACCAATTTCCTGTAGCTTAGTTATTTTAGCTCTAACTTCCTTAGGCCATGCTGAAAGTATCTTTCATCCTGTGAAAAAACTACTGTAAGTTCCTCTTATGAATCTAAACCAAACTAAATCCAGGAGCCTTCTTCAACTCCTGCTCCTTCATCCTCCTCCTCATTCTTGCGGCATCTTCCCATCTACCAGAATCAGCATACATGTTCGACATCAGAACATACAATGTTACATTGTGAGGTTCCCATTGCAGGATGTTATGAATCTATTTCCTCCAAGGCCGAAAAACAGCAGACAGCAAAATGAATATCGAAAACACTCAAGACAGGAAGGATTACCAAATACGCTCATAAACTCAATATCAGCCTTGATAACAGATATTACAACCTCAAATAAACAAATACGTTGTAACCCTTAAGTACACAATAATAACAACAAGATTTAAATAGCCAAAGCATCAAACAAGATTTCTTAGATCCGTCCAAGGCTGCAAAGAATTATCAAAACAGCTTTTACTAAGAACTCAAGGTAAACTCAGTATACAATACATACAGAGAATAAACTTGTATAAGATTAAATCCCAGACAAACAGAAGATGCTGACAAGGACATAATTAAGATCAAGAACTCTAACAAGATAATCGAAAGACGACAGACAGAAAGAAATCTAGCTATCCAATCGATACAAGAGAGGCAACGAAATTAACTAATACTACATGCAGTAATATGTAAATTAGTTACGAGCCAAAGAACACTTTAGAAGAGCAAACTAAAACTATAAATGAGAGGAGAAAGAAGGGTTGAAGAATTTATCTCAAGAACTTCTTCTAGCTTCAAGTCTCCTTCTCCTTTCTCCCGGTCTCCCTCTTCCCTCATAGCCACTACTGGTGGAAACCGCCGAAAACCCCTGAGTTCCTCCACTGTGCCCTGTCATCCTCGTAACATTTCTACGGTGGATCTTCACTGGATAGATCTTCCCGGTAAGAATCTCCGGCCAAATCTCCCTAATCTTCTCCATCGCCCTCTGTTTCCCTCAGAAACCCTAGCAGAGACGAACCGGCAAGCTGAAAGGAAAAACAAGAAATGAATTAGGGTTTACTCGATTCAATCCGTAATTCAATTGCCGAATCGACAGATCTGCTTTTCCACCCAAAACCATCCGACGATCCTTAATCGAAGAGATCAAGATCGAGGCCACCATCTCGTAATCCACTCACCATAGAAGGAAAGGAAACCGCATGATCAAAACAAAGATCCAAGGGCAGAGATCAATTACACAGATCCAACGGTTTTCCAAGAGTCTAAGAAGAACGCAATCCAAGTGAGCCCATCCAACGGCAGAGAAAAAGGCGCTAGATCCAACGGATCAGAAAGCTCCCGAAACCGATTCCTTCCTTTACTCAGCCGGGTTAACTCAATTGGAAAGGTTTAACTCATTGTCTTGACTCAAACCGAGTCAGATCTGACCCAAATCCAAGGAAATCAACTCAACCGAACCAGAATAGAAGGAAGAACTGGTTTAATCACTCACGCTCCCTGTATCAAAGCTAATTACAGAAATTAATCACCCTCTCAGCTGTAATTACAGAAATTAATCACCCTCTCAGCTGTAATTACAGATATTAATCATCAAGTAATTGAAGAATAGCTTCCATGGTTAAGAACAAACTGTCCACCAATTTCCTGTAGCTTAGTTATTTTAGCTCTAACTTCCTTAGGCCATGCTGAAAGTATCTTTCATCCTGTGAAAAAACTACTGTAAGTTCCTCTTATGAATCTAAACCAAACTAAATCCAGGAGCCTTCTTCAACTCCTGCTCCTTCATCCTCCTCCTCATTCTTATGCATCTTCCCATCTACCAGAATCAGCATACATGTTCGACATCAGAACATACAATGTTACATTGTGAGGTTCCCATTGCAGGATGTCCTCCACCACAAGCTCAGCCATCTCAACACTCCCATGCATCCTACAAGCACCAAGCAAAGCTCCCCAAACCGCTTTGTCCGGCTTCACTTCCATCCTCTCTACAAACTCATAAGCCTCACTGAGCCTTCCGGCGCGCCCAAGAATATCCACCATAGAAGCACAGTGCTCCACTGTATGATTAATGCCATACTCTCTCTTCATGCTATCGAACTGTTTCATTCCCTCCTCCACTTGACCAGAATGGCTGCAAGCTGCCAAAACTGCAGTAAAAGTGAAACCATTAGGTGTTATTCTTTCATCTTTCATCTTAGAGAAAAGCTCAAGTGCCTCCTTAGCATGGCCATGAGCTGCATAAGCCCCAATCATTGTACTCCAACTTACCACACTCTTTGATGGGAGGAGTTTATGAAATAGATTTAGAGCAGAGTCTATCCTCCCACACTTAGCGTACATATCGAGCAGTGCGTTGCCGACTCTCACATCAATCTCAAGTCCTCTTTGACATGCAAGCTCATGAACCCATCTCCCAAACTCCAGGTTTCCAAGACCAGTGCAAGCAGATATGACACTTAGTAATGTGACACTATCAAAGCTGAGCTTTTCAGCTATCATCCTTTGGAAAACTCCGATTGCCACAAGTCTATCACCATTCTTCTCATACACTGCAATCATGGTGTTCCATGACACTAAACTTCTAAGCGGCATTGTCTCAAACAGGTACTTAGCAGATTCCATTTCTCCACATTTACCATACATTGCAATTAGTGCATTTGCCAATGAAATATATGAACCTAAACCAGATTTGATCATTAAACTATGTATTGATCTCCCCAGACTGAAAAACCCTAACTCATTGCAAGCCGGAAGAATGCTCACGAGGGTGATCTCATTAAGTTGAACTCCTGAATCAATCATTTGCTGAAAAACACTCATAGCCTTCCCAAAGATATAATTTTGAGCATAACCAGCTACCATTGCAGTCCATGATACCATGCTCCTCTCCCCCATCTCGTCAAAAACCAACTCTGCATCAGAAGTATCCCCACTCTGAAAGTACATCGTGATCAATGAGCTCTGCGCAAAGACATTAAACTCCAACCCGTTCTTCACAATATTGCAATGGGCCTGCTTTCCTTCTCCAATAGCAGAAATGACTGAGCAAGATCGGATCACAAAGGGAAAAGTGAAGTAATCGGGCGAGAAACCTGTGCGGTGCATCTCTTTATACAGAATGGGGACCTCTTGACACGGGCCAATGCTAGCATACCCTCGAATTAAAGTATTCCAGAGAAAGCAGTCTCTGTGAGGCATTGAGTCGAACAGGTTGCGAGCATAGTTCATGGTCGAGGACAGCGTGTATGCGAGGAAGATGAATTTGGTCGCGAGATCAAGGCGCCAGCTGAGGCCATGAGTTAGGAGAAACCCGTGGAGGCGTTTGAGGTTGCAGAGGGAAGAACAGGAATTTAAAAGGTCGTTGCATTGATGAGAACCGGGACGAAAGGAGAAATTAGTCGGGATTCGAAAAGATTGAAACATTAGTTAGATAAAAATAATAATTTATAAGTAAATAATCCGAAGATATGTGCAAATATAAGAAATTAAAATAACAATCGGGGAACTATCTACGTACCACATAATTCTTAAGTATTTATATATATAATATTTCAATCTTAAATATCATATCAAAAATATTATCATTATGTATTTTTTAAAAATAAAATATATTTTCTTAATTATATAAAAATATTAGATAAATAAATATCTAATTATAAATATTATATATATATATAAATATAAAATTAACTAAGCATATGCGATCACTCAACGTGTAAGGATTATAACTAAGATCTCTTAATTAAAAATCTAAAGTCTAAGCCACTATGCTTAGTTACATTGAACTATCCATAATCATTTAGATATAAAGTTTTAAATTTTTTAATATCTTCTTTTATAACAATTAAATTTATTAGTATAAATATAAAACTTTTGAAAAAATATATATTATTTTAAAAAATTAATAATATTAATATTTTCATGTGAAAAGAGAGATCTAAACTTTGTTTATATAAATATTAAATCTTAAATATTATACATTTAAATATATAAGATTTATATAACATGCAAGAAAATTGTTTAAAGAAAAATTATATAATATCTGTATTTTTTTTTTTATAGGAAGCCAACACTTCAGAATTCGCACGAGACCGTGCGATCCGTTAGTTGAGGGCTTTGCTTCCAATGCGGAATAGAGTGTGAGAATTTAGTTATCGTTACGATTTAACTTCATAAAAAACATACACACACTTCAGAATTCTTCACTCCTATGTAAACTGTTTTACATAAAATCTTGTGATAACTTATTATCACATCATCATCGGCTACCATCATAATATTTTTATCCCCAAATATTTAGGATTACATAATCTAAATTGGACCAAATAAAGATAATAAAAGTAACAATTTCTATCTTAACGTGAACAAAAAAAATAGAAATCCCAATACAAGAAGACTCTCCAACTCTGAACAGCTGAAGTAGCTAGACATATTTCTGCAACATTTAATTAAAATTAACTAAAATGATTAATGGTTTTTATTATGTATAATAATAGCATGGAAAGTACCAAATTATGACTAGCTAGTTATTTATAGGACTTTAACCATGAAACTTTCATTAAAAAAAAAGATAAAACCTCACAATACCCGCACAGCCTAGCCTAGCCCACCACTATAGCTTTAAATATTTATTATTTAGTATGTGGCCTAAACTCTTAGATTTAGGCCCAAAGGCCATGGTACAAACATCAGTCCAGTAATTAAAATTATTAGATTGTTTTTTTTGGAAGATTGTGTTGGCAGTAAAGAGATGTAAGCCTCATTTGAGATGGCCATTGCGTGGTAGGGTAATGCGGTGCGATTTGTACTGCACAACAGTACAGTTTAGAATATTATGTTTTAATTGTATTTTAAAAAATATGTAATGATAAAATTATATTTTTAAACTTAATTTGATTACCTATTGTGACGATCATAATACTATGATTTGACTTTTATAAAATAAAAAATATTTATATATTCACTATAATTTTTTCAAATAACTTCTTCTATAGTACCATCATCATTATTTTTTTATACAAAATTTTTTTCTCTCTATGACTATTCTATTCATGAAGAATTTTTCAAATAAATATGTGTTTTTAATTTGTGCTTTGTGGCCTATTCTACGCTATTATTATTTAAGTTATTTTCACCATTTTATAATTCAAAAAAAGAGAGAACTAAGAGCATTTCTGAAAAACATTTGGAAAGATTTATAATCAGTAGATGAAAAAACAAATTTCATAAAGTGTTTTAACTTGAATGCAACAAAGCTGGAACAAACAATCACTTCTAATACAGAAAAAAACTTAAAAAAGCAACTCATACAGACTTCAACTTCCCGCCTTTATTGGACATAATCTATAGTATTGTAGTAAATTTCTACCACGCCGCTTTACTCAATACCTTCCCAATTTAAGTTTCTCTTCGATATAAATCTTTTGTGCTTTAAAATTACATTTACAACTTTATGATTATGATTTTCCTGCCTCAAACTATCTAATTTTCGTAATCCACTGAAGTTTTAAATACTTTAAATTGTAGAGTTCGAAAGTTGTTCAACCAACTAACTACTGATCGAAATAAATGCTAAGATCTCATATTACTATGATTAAATGGAATGAGAGTCTAATCAGGACCATACCATCTCATGCACACCTGACCAACCATCAATCAAAACATTGGATCGATAATCCAAAGAAATGTCATTCAACTCGTCGATCTATTACACTTCATGGGTTTTAATTCCTTCAAAACCTCAAGTAGACTGATGGTAAACTCATGAACCATCTGTCTTGCCAAACAAAAAATCATATTTATCATCCAGTAGAAAATCAATCTCCACTCCATCCTAAATGAACTTTAGTCTTAATACAAATAGGTTCTAAAACAAGACAAGTTGTTTTGAAGGAATACTTTCAACCAAAGTATGATAATTTTCGTACTTGGTAAAGAAGTTTTACTGAACCAACGCCTCAAATAAATAAATGATTTATATTTCGAGAAAATGAGAAAGAAATAATGCCAAAGCAACTATTCCTTTCGCCGCTTGTTATTTACGCTTAATCCGCCAAGTTGTTATTTTGACTACCAAAATGGCAAACCAAAAGAAAAAAAATTATCAAAGATCTTATCCTCTATCTTGAAAAAATGGTGGATGATAAACCTTTAAAATTAGCTTCAAAAAATAAGTTCGATCCACAAATTGACTTATTACTAATTAAACAACTTAATTATAGTAATAATATACTTCAAATAATCGCTGATTAACTTTTTAGCCTAGAGTCTAAAATCGATCATATGCTTAAACAAAAGGTTTCTAGCCCTAAAACTAGCAATGCTTCTACTAGTACAAACCCATTTGTGAAACCTTTTATCTAACCACCTCCTAAACTGCTTGCTTAGAATTCTTCAAGACATTCGTAATTTGATTCTAAATTTAGAAAGTATGTAGAGAGCTCTTGAAGATATCAGAATCGAATGAAGATTCAAATGAATCCTCAACTGAAACCGATACTTCCCAAGAATAACGTTGAAACCCAAATCCACGGATTTGGCAATCAAGAAGAATGAAAGATTTTGCCTCAATTATTTTTTTTTCTGGATTAATAGTCATTTTGGCCTTCCATCCATTCATCAAGACCTCTTTGATTGGATTTAGAAGAATATTTAATTCGCCTCCAAAATACCTCCCCATTTGAAGAACTACGCTAAGATCTTTGTTGATAATATCTTTGATCATTATGAACATCCACGAATGCTTTCGCTGTAGAAGCTTCATCATACATAACAATAATTTACCGATTTTGTACTATAAATTAGTGAGAATAAAAATATATTTTTCTCGAATGGAGTTATCATTCACTTTGATGAAAGATTCAGATAACGATTGCTATACAGTATGGTTCTGATCACGAATACGATTAATCCCAACACACTTTAATTGTGTTAAGATTTTTTCATAATTCTCTCAAGATTAGATTCAAATGGAAAGGATTGTTTCTAAATATCTTCAAATAAAGACATTTATTGAATAATCAAAGGGATTAATTTCAATAATATTTTATTTTATTTCTTTAGAAATAAAGGTTCGGCAAACGACATCTTTTGAATGTGTCTTGTGAGATCTCACTATTCAACGGTAATTGAAGAGGATGTACCATATAGTATGTCTTAAGGTCGATCATGCCAACCATTAATTTATCTTTTCCATTAGACCATGGTCACGACCGCCTAAAAGACTTACCACCCTGCTAGGAGGAGGTATCTTTCATGTGATCCACCCCGATCGCCCCTCAAGAATTCTGTTAGAAAATCGGAAGAGAATTTTATTACATTTGATGAATTTGATATCAAAATCAAAGACGACAAGAAGCTATGATGCAAAAAATTTGCTTAGACCAAATTTTTTACATATTGATCAATTATGTATTTGATCACAATAATAAAGAAAATGTTGATTTAATAAATCATCGAAATTTGTAGACGCTTTAACGACTAAAAAGCATTTCCTTTAATAATATTTTTTGAGTGATTCCATCATCCGTAAACAAAGCTAATTCTTCTTTAAAATTTTTCGTTGTTTCGAATACCACCGTACGATCGAGGCGTCGGCTTTCAACAATTTTAAACTGTCAGATCGCATAAGACAGACAAGATTCTTAACATTTTCTTTAATTTGTGCAATCCATGGTATTAATATCGCACACGGTGGTGGAGTCTTTTCAATCCGCCAAAAGGGTCGGATCTTCGTTAAATTGATAAAAATCACCTACATACATAGTTCCCAAGAATCTCAGAATCAGTTTTATCCGTAATAATATCGTGAAATTTGCCAAATTCAATACTTATATTAATTAGAATAATGAAGATTGAAATTATATGACCCAAAACCTTACTTCACTTTGAAATAACTTAATTTTGGGCTAAATAACTAAACCATTTTTCGTGATTAACCATTTAAATATTTTAAATGATTAAAATGTTCTTCAATAAGATTTGAAAAGATAAGAACATCATCAATATAAAGAATATATTTAAAATAAATTTTAAATATATTTTTCATAATAGTTGAAATTCAAACGAGTTTTTTTGGCATTACATTTCACCTGTAATGTCCCAAGAGAATAGTAAAAGCAGTTTTATAGCGATCCGAATCTTTAATTTGGATTTGCCAATAACCCGATTTTAAATCAAAATTTGAAAATATTTTTGCATTACAAACCATTTAATAAATCCCTTTTATTGAATAGGATATCTAATCCATTTTAATATTTTATTTAGAGGCTTGTAATTTATGGTCTCTTTCTTTTTTCACCGATCTCATTACATGAATGCAGACCCATAAAGTAAGATCAATTATTCCTCTTTAATAAATCACAATTTTAGCTTTACATAGAGTAAGATAATGCTCATGACGAGTGAGATATCCTTTCATTGAAATTATCAATATACAAGAGTTCCACTAAATAAACCTTTCTTTCCTGAAAGAATCGTCCCTACAAACTTCTTTCAGAAATCTTGGAGACAATGATTAATTTTCTCCTTTATCCGGGAGAAGAAATTTTTTGTTTAAGAGTTAAATCACGGGGAACTATCTATATACCACATAATTCTTAAGTATTTTATATATAATATTTCAATCTTAAATATCATATCAAAAATATTATCATTATGCATTTTTTAAATAAAATATACTTTCTTAATTATATGAAAATATTAAATAAGTAAATATCTAATTTTAAATATTAGATATATATATAAATCTTCTATTAACAATATAAATATATGATACAAAATTTATATATATATATATATATATATATATATATATATATATATATATATATATATATATATATAATTAACTAAGCATATGCGATCACTCAACGTGTAAGGATTATAACTAAGATCTCTTAATTAAAAATCTAAAGTCTAAGCCACTATGCTTAGTTACATTGAACTATCCATAATCATTTAGATATAAAGTTTTTAAATTTTTTAATATCTTCTTTTATAACAATTAAATTTATTAGTATAAATATAAAACTTTTTGAAAAAAATATATATTATTTTAAAAAATTAATAATATTAATATTTTTCGTGTGAAAAGAGAGATCTAAACTTTGTTTATATAGATATTAAATATTAAATATTATACATTTAAATATATAAGATTTATATAACATGCAAGAAAATTCTTTAAAGAAAAATTATATAATATCTGTATTTTTTTTTTAATAGGAAGCCAACACTTTAGAATTCGCACGAGATCGTGCGATCCGTTGGTTGAGGACTTTGCTTCCAATACGGAATGGAGTGCGAAAATTTAGTTGCCGTTATGATTTAACTTCATAAAAAAGCACACACACACTTCAGAATTCTTCACTCCTATATAAACTTTTTTACATAAAATCTTGTGATAACTTATTATCACACCATCATCAGCTACCATCATAATATTCTTATCCCCAAATATTTAGGGTTACATAATCTAAATTGGACCAATTAAAGATAATAAAAATAACAATTTCTATCTTAACGTGAACAAAAAAAAATAGATATCCCAATACAAGAAGACTCCAACTCTGAACAGCTGAAGTAACTATCTAATCTGACTGCCTATTGTGCCCATCATAATGCTACGATTTAACTTTTATAAAATAAAAAATATTTATATATTCATTACAATTTTTTCAAATAACAACTTCTATAGTGCCATCATCATTATTTTTTCATATAAAATTGTTCTCTCTATGACTATTCTACTCATGGAGAATTTTTCAAATAAATATGTGTTTTTAATTTGTGCTTTGTGGCCTATTCTACGCTATTATTATTTAAGTTATTTTCACCATTTTATAATTCAAAAAAAAAGAGAACTAAGAGCATTTCTCAAAAACATTGGAAAGATTTATAATCAGTAGAAGAAAAATACAAATTTCAAAAAGTGTTTTAACTTGAATGCAACAAAGCTGGAACAAACAATCACTTCTAATACAGAGAAAACTTAAAAAACAACTCATACAGACTTCACCTTCCCTAACTAGTCAACAGTGGCTGAACCTGAACGAGGAAGAAACCACATTACAGAATGTTTCTAGTCCCGAGCCTTATTTCTCTTACTGCACATCCTTCTAATCCACTTTTCTTGCGTTGAAGTGAGACTTTGAAGCAAAGGAATGGGTAAAGCACATGATCGACTTACTGTGCTTAGTGGAAGCTCAGCAGGAAGCGCAGCAGCAGTACTGGTGAAGGCGTTAAGGACAATGAATGCCAATATAGGAGACAGATCCAATGTTCCACCCAGAGGGGGAATAATCCCGCGAAATATGTTTAGATAAGGATCACATATAGTGCTAAAAAGAAAAAGAAAAAAAAAACATTTTAAGTATGAAATCAGTAATCAGCACAGATAGAAAGGGGGATAAAAGTCCAGAGAAAAAAATTTTAAAGATATAATTCAATGTATTTGCAAAAGGAAAACCATTAAAATTTCTTTAGGTTATAGATTTACTGCAATGAGCTAAAGCCATCATCAATATCATTATAATTTAAGACTTTTGCCAAGCTAGTTTGACTGCTCTTGGTTCTATATTTCTATGCAACAGCTATCAAATGCAGGAATGAATGTAATTCGAGGTGTTTTTTTTTTTATAATGAAGCTTTCAATCACAATGATTTTAGTTGTAGAAGTTATAGTGATAGTGTTGTGACATTAAGTGAACAAGTCATTAATAAGAGTGAGCGTTTCAGATAATTAGGCTCTATTGTTAAAAATGATGGTAAAATAGATGGAGATGTTATTAGTAGAATTCAAATTGGATGGTTGAAGGGGAGGAATACATCTGGCCTATTATGTGATAGAAAAATTCCACTTAAACTTTAAGGAAAATTTTATAAGAAGATTAAATGACTTACAAAATGTAATGCCAATAAAAGAGAAGAAGACTAAGTTAAGTTACAGAGATGATACTTAGGTGGATGAGTGGCTTTACCCTTAGAGATAGAATGCAAAATGAGTATATACGGAAAAAGTTGGAGAGTTAGATAAGATTAGGGAGAGTCGATGGTTTAATACAAAAGCGTCACCGTCCATGACCCGATTAGAGAGTAGATGCATTAGATTTGCCTTTATGTTAAGAAAGGTAGAGGTAGACCTAAAAGACTTGGTTAAGATGTATAAAAAATGATCTTAGTATACTTGATTTAAATGAGAATTTGACACATAATGACACAATGGAGTAAGATTCATGTATAACCCCACCTAGTGGGATTAAGGCTTGTTGTTGTTGTTGTTGAAGCTTTCAATCATCATAAAAAAACATATCAAACTGTTGGGAACATAGAGTCTGCATTGAAATCACTTTGACTGCACTTTGTTCTTTATCTCCCAGCACTTGAGTGTTAGTCAATTTTGTGCAAACTTCATGCTACACATGAAATGCAAGTTTTATGCATTGAGTATGATGATTACCGATCTCCTTGATCTCAATCATACTAGCAAACATAATTTTCTGCAACGCCTTACTCCTGGTAATTCTACATATTACGAAAATCAATCTCAAGGCAAACAAGTACTTGAAACAAGTAATATCAAGTGTGAAATGCCAGAAGCATAATAACCAAAGAGTCATACGGATCCTTTGAAAGACATGATAAAACCAAATAATGATTATTATTGTCAGTATCCTAGTTCTAAAGCAAAGTATCTGAATAGATAGAAAGGAACATGATAAGGAGTGTGAAATTACCCAATGATTAAAACTATGCCAACATCTAAGTTGGAGTATGGTATATATATCATTGATGAACCTAAGATTGAAATTGAGTTAGAACAACATGCTGAGAGTATCATTGCTCCTGAGCCACTTTAGATGTTACTAACGAATGAACTAAAGTTGTCAATATCCCACTAGGGCCGCATATGAACCGAGCAAACTGAGCCAAAAGCTATTTCACGCCCAAAAATAAGTTCAAGCTCAGCTCGAGTTTAATTTGAGCTTGTGATAGTATTCAGCTTAGTTTATTTAGATTTATTTTTGTTCAAGTTTGGTTTGACCATAGTTCGAGCTTAATTTATTTCGTGATTAACAATTTCTAAACAAGCAGCTTGTTTGCGAAATAAAAAATGGTTTAATCGAGTTTTAAATGAGCAGCTTATTGAAAACATAGATGAGTCTTAATCGAGCCTAGCCTATTGAGCTTTAACAAGTGGTTTTTTTAGCATAAAACATAAAATTTTAATTAAACAAAGTTTAAATCCTATCCTATGACAAGGCAATCCTTTTAAAAGTTTATTAATTTTTTTTTTACAACGGGATTTCAAATAACCTCCTACAGGGCCACATGAGTTACAACTTCAACAATTCAACTTGATTCTTTACGTCATATAAACTACACTATTATAAAACATCCAAATGATATAGGACTAACTGCCCTAATAAAAATAAAGTTCAAATGACAATGACCAATCCTTAATCAAGCCATTTAACAAGCTTTAATCCAGCTTTATATCAAGTCTTAATCGAGCTTCTTAACAAGCTTGTTTATCATAAGTTTTAAACAATTTAAATAATATTGCTTGTTGTGTGCTAGAAAATCAGTTGCGGTAGAATAAGAGTTTAGGTCTTAAATTTAATCCAAAGACACACATGATGTTAAGAAGAATAAGAAAACCTGCAATAAAAAAATAATAGGAAAACCACGGACTTGACCAAGAAAATCTTCACTATGTATCTATTTCGAGTACAAAATTTTTCCGATAACGGATAATCAGATATGAAGTGACAACAACAATCTCGTAATCGCAAAGAACAATAAATACGCAACCGGTGGTTTGTGGTAATCAAGATGGTGAATGAAGACCGACGGCGACAACAAGAAGGATGACCTGAGAAGCGATGGTCTGGGATGATGGCGACGGCGGTGATGACCGGCGACGGTGGTTGATGACGACGATGGTTGATGGTGGCAGCCGACGGGGGCAGCCGACGGTGGTCGGCAATGCAGAACGGCGACGCTGGGTGGCGACCGGTGACGCGGATCGCAGGGATGACCCATGATTTGGCCGATGATGACCGCGACGGTGATCGACGGCTGGTCGGCTGACGACCGCACGGTTGACAAAGAACGATGGCCGCGACGCACGCGATAACCGGCGTGATGGTTGATCGAGTCCGACGACGCGGGTTGACGATAGTCCGGCACGACGCGACCGCGGTGACGAACGAGGATCTACGATGGCGGCCGACGCGTGGTTGACTACGCGGTGCGATCGCCGAGTGGCACAATTATGCTTGAGGATTTTCAAGATTGAGCTCTCTTCACTTTCGCCGACTCCTCATGTAAAGAATAAGAGGCTATTTATAGATTAGAGAGAAAGCATTTCCGTAAATACATGCAAAATTCAAACCACTCCATCGGATGACTCAAGATGATTCTCTTGATCATCTGATATATTTTGAGTATTTGAATGCTGAAATGAAGTCAGAATCAAGAGATCTTGGGCTTGATAAATCTGGCTCGTCAAAACGCTCGATTTGATCATCAACACTCTATATTTAGAAACTATTTATGGATTTAGCTGATATCCCAAAGTTTTCAATGATATTTTAAGTGTTTGATCTCGACTAGTTTCGACTTAGGATCAGCTTGCTTTTGACATCAAGATTCGTGCTTCGCCAAGTAGGATTTTTAGTGACATATCATTGCTCATGATCATAAATGAATCAAGATGTTCATTTAACAATAAAATAAAGTATTATAAAAGTGTTCAAACTTATTCATTTAGGGCTTATTTAGGATCAAATTTATTTTGTATTTTTTAATATTGTTTTTATGTTGTTTTTAAAAACATGCTTATTTAGTGTGATTTCAAGTATTTTTTATTTTTACTTTAAAAATAAATAATATTATTTTTTAAAACACTCAAAAGAACTTTAAGATATTTTGAGTGTTTTTAAAAATAACTATCACCATCAAACATGTTTTATTTTAAAACAAAACATAAAAAAATAAAATAAAAATAGAAAACAAAAAACAAAATTGATTCCAAACAACTCCTTAGTAATCAAACGATCATAAATGAGCTCTTATTAAACAAAAGTATAAGTAACTAGTTAGTTGAACACTCGGTTCATCTGCATCTCTAACTTACACCTTATGATATTGAGTTTGTGCTTCTATTGTCATTAGGATTGTAATCGAGCTGAGTATACCATGGATTGGACTAGGCTTGGCCATATTATAAGTCATTCATGTTCAACTCAAGCTCGAGCCGAGCTTTCACATATATGATCATACTTGACTTGTTTAAATTTTCAATAATCATACTTGACTTATTTATATTAATTGAATGAGTGCTTTAATAAGTTAATAACCAAGCTAAAAATTCAAAAGAGTACTTAGCTTTTTGTATTCAGTTAAAAACAAATGATTTTATAAATCAAAGCAAACAAGCAATTAAATAAACTTAGAATTAGTATCTAACTATTTTACTCCTGTTAAGCAAGATAGCATATAAGTTTTGACCAAACTTTCTTGTAATCAAATAACATAAATAAGCACTAACAAATTAAGTCATTAAAATAAATAAATAAATAAGAAGGAATTACATTAAATACATATGCATATTTACTACAATAACAATAACAATAACAATAACAACAAGAAACATTTATCCCACTATGTGGGATCAACTATATGAATCCTTCTTCACCATTGTGTCCTATTAAGTGTCAAATTCTCATTTAATTCTAATAAAATTATGTCATCTTTATACTTCCTAACCAAGTCTTTTAGGTCTACATGCACCTTTCTTAACATAAGCCAAATATAATACATTTACTCTCCTAACTAAGTCATCAGATGACCGACATTTTATGTGGTTGCATGCATATTTATTATTGATAAATAAATTAATTTGAAAGAAATCAAAAAGATTTAAATAAAGTTATGAATATTTATGTTGACAAGAACTATTTCGTGCAAAACAAGTTTACATCAACTCTATAAAATGGTTGGATCACTTTTATCCGATTAAGAATTCAGCTTTTTATTTAGGATTTTTTTTATAGAGCAAAATTTCATAGATTGATGTGATTTTGAGACATCTTTTAAAAGAAGATTTGAAATTTTTAAATAAAAAAGAATTAAAAAAGAAAAGGGAATTAATGTGTATTGATTTCCTCATGCAATTTCTCACCTCTTACGACTCATCTCACACATGGTAGATAATAATGTCTTGTTGAGTTAATTAATAAATTAGCTAATAAACATATATTAATAAAATAAATAATATTTATTAAAATATAATATATTATAGATAAATGTATAATTAAATAGGTTATATTAAATCACACTTCATTTAAATAATATGAGTCATCATCAAGCTTAACAAATTACTTGTTGGACAACAAATGAGTTTATTCACGAACATAAATAAAAGAGTTAGATCATGTTCAAATTTAGTTCATTTAATGTTCGAGTTTTTAAAAACATTCAATCTTATTTATTTACTAATTTTAACAAACTTAAATGAGCGAGTCGAGTTTGAGTTGTTCATCAAAAGCATTGGTTCATTTACAACCCTAACTTTCATCACAGGCACATGCTCTTAATACATCCTTTATGTCAACTTTGGTTTATTTACAACTTCCCAGAGTATTTTTTGATTCTTCATTTCTCCTATTATTCTCCCCACTCAATCCACCATTAAGTATATGCTAACACTACTATAATTCCTTACGACATGATTTCAGTTGACCATGTTAATTGTCAGAATCAACGTTTTGCCTCCGTAACTTGGCTATCTATCTTATGTTGCTTGTATCTTCTTCTATTGATTATACATCTGTTAACGAGCTAACTCCACCTCTACCACCACCATTGTCACTTTCCAACTCTTAAAAAAAGATTTCCATCTTGATTGGCAAATGACATGTTTTAAATATGATGATTGGCATTCTTTTGCACATTGGTCATTAGACATATTCATGTTAGTTTGACATGCTTCAAATATGTCATAAATTTGTAGTAAAGATATTTGATTCCTTTCCTTATTAATTAATGCATATTAAGGAGCTCTAACTTGCACTGCAATAAAATATTATTCCATTTATCTCTTGTTTCTCTCTCCCCATTTTTCAAATGTTCCTTCTCTCCTTCCCTCTCTCTCCTCTAGTACTCCTCTATTACCTTACATTAGTACATCGGTTCCTACCCAACTCATCATCTATCCACATATGTCCTAACCTAACCAATTGAGTTAAGCTTAGTTTTAGTTTGTCAATACCATGGAAATGAAAAAATAAAAAGTATTATACATTCTCACTTTCTCACTATTATATCAACTTACTCTAACCAAGGTGCTGCTTCTTCGTTAACCTAGTATGTAAAAGCAATTTTTTTTTTAATATTATTAGCTTATTAACTATATTAGTATCTTTTTATGCTGAGCAAAATGCTTGAGGTCTTGAACTTTGTCATGCCAGAAGCAATCAAGTGTTTGGAAAACAAATCAACAATCACTGGTGCTCAATTATTCAAAACAACTAAGATAGTAGATGATGAAGATATTGACCATTAATGAAACCCAAAAATATCAACAAGCCTACAAAATATGAGCTTGATAATTATGTCATTAAAACCATTGCAAAAATTATTTTTTCCCATAGACAATATATGTAAGAGATGGTAAAATGTAAATATATAATTTTCACGTCTATAATTAGGTGTGTAAATAAGTCAAACAGATCTTGAGTCACCTTCGACTTGAGCTTGAGTTTGATTAATTAATCGAGTTTGAGCTCCAACTCAAGCTTTATTTTATGAGTTTGAATTGACTCACAAGTCGGCTCATTTAGTATGAAAGAAAAAATAATTCTGATTCAAGTAATTATTATGATAAAAATGATAAAAAAAAAGAAACTAGAAGAAAATTAATAATAAATTACTTAATATAAAAGAATGAGATATAATTTTTAAAAATTTTAAATAATTTTATACTTAAACTATTAAATTATAATATATTTTGAGTATATTATATATATATATAATTTATTTATTTATTAATCGAACCGATACAAGTCGAGTTAGGGCTAGCTTGAGCTTAGCTTAGCTTGTTTGTTCATTGAGCTCAATTCATGAGTCATTTATTGAGTCAATCTCAAGCCGACTCACGAGTTAACTTGACTCACTTACACTCCTATCCATAACTATGACTACAAGTCCAATTATTTTTAACTAAACACACTGAGTAGAAGTTGAGGATGAAAAGAAATGGAAGAAAAAACTAATGTATCTATTTTCTTTTCCTTTAGAGCTTTAAGAAAGAAAAAAAGAAGTGATTTCTTCTCTTCTTGATTAGGAATCAGATGTAAGGAAAATAAAGGAAAACAGATGTTAGCTTTTGACATTAATATTCTCTTGAAATACCTATCCCTTCCTAAAGAAAAATTTATTTATCAAGATATCCTTATTGAAAAATAATCAGGATGACTAAAGCCCTTAGATCTACCTTAAAATGAGTGCAATATTAAAAATTATATATTCCACTCATCTTAAAGTACATCCATAGCATTCAATCCTAACCAACATCGTGGTCAGAGTATCTTAACAAATATTTTTCCTTTCTAAATTGGGTGCGGTGCAATCATTCATCACAATTGTTTCATGAACATAAAGCAAATTTAGATACAACAACAACAACAAGCCTTTAATCCCACTACATGGTCCGTCGGCTACATGAATCTTTTTTCTCCAATGTCTCTTATTAAGTATCATTATTGTTGTTGGGTCCCAAGTCCCGAATGAGAAAAGTAGAGAGTTGCGTTAGGCAGTCAGCAACCAGCATAAAACTTGTCGAAAAAGTAAAATAAACTTTGACATGAATCCTTTAACACATTGTGTTAAATCAAGTTTAGATATCATGAAAATTTTCTATATCTAGAATCCTTACTCATCCCCTTCTATTCAATTAAAAGAGAACAAAACTGTGCATTATTGCGGCAACAACCGTAGCCAAGCGGTTGGGTGTATTCCCTCCTCATCGCCAGTATAAGTTCAAATGCATCAACTTAATCAATACTAAAATTTGCACTTTGGCTCTCACCATTCCCAAAACATCATTGTGGATTATCAAAGAATAGTTTTCTCTACTCCGTTCCCTTTTGCTCGCAATTAAATCCCAATCAAGACAGAATGAAAACTTTCTTCTAAATTAACTTTTTTTTTTCTCTTACTATAACAGCTCGGAGACGTCGAAAAAAGATTCGTGGAAGAACCACTGGACAAGAAAGAAAGTAGGAAATATTTAATAAAGTGATTAATAAAAGGGAAATCAAGTATACCTTAGAGGGCTGACAATGGCTGGAGGAGAATTAGGGAACCAAGTGAGAACCAACCTAACAACTAAAAGCGTATTATATATGTTCAAGAAGTTGGAAATTCCATTCGCCACTAAAATTCCCGCCACAGAATCCCCAGGAAGGATTGCAGCAAAGTTATGAACTGACAAACCGCTGCGACTCCCACGATTTCCGCAACGAGCCTAGCGGAAGAAGAGAAAAAGAAATTAATAAATCAGTAGAGAGAAGAATGACAATGAGAAAAAAAATTCTTTTCACTGTGGATTACCTCGGCGAAGAAAGTGCGGATCTCGGTGGAAAGGGAGAGGAGGGGATTCAGCCAGGGGTGGTCGGTGGCAGCAGCGACGGCGGCATCTAGGATTCCGAGAAGCCGCGCTACGACGGCGGGAGGACGGTCTAAGAGAGGGGGCTTCGAGTTGAGGCGGAATGATGAGGAGACGAGGCCGGCTTGAGGGGAATCGGCGGGAAGAGGAGCCATGGCTTCTCTGCTGTAGAACGCTGTCAGATAGTGGCCTTTCAAAAGAAAAAAATGAACAGATAACGTTGCGGAGCGAAGGCTGTGGCCGTTGATATCATGATATGTGCATTGAGATATACCGTCGCTGAAAACAATGGCAATTTTTTTAATCTAAGTATCATTAGAATCTTAATTAGATAATTAAGTATTAATAAAAAAAATTTAAGAATAGATATGCTCAATTAGGACTACCACACCATATTCCAATACGGCCGCATAAATTGGCGCCCCATTATCAGGCGACGGCTCGATCACCGCCCGGCCACCCGCTAGTTTGATACGCCGCCCACTAATTCGCCGACTACTCAATATATTATTAGCGACGCCACGATCGCCCTATCTCCTTAGTTTCGCCGATTCGTCCCGAATGACTTCCTTCTTGAGCCCAATTAAACTGACCGCCCACCGAGCATGATCCTCCCCTCTCGAACTTCCCGCAGATAGGTCATCCGATTGGCCTTGTGTGTATTCGATAGAAACTTTTTTTTCCGCCATTTGGATTCTTTCTTTCCATTAATTGCGCTACGTGATTTGTTGTTTTGTCCGGTTGGTTAATTGGTTGTCCTCTTTTAGCGGATGTGGGTTTGTTTAGGCTTCTATTTAGAGTGGCATTCTATCTATTGTGCGATCTAAAAAATTAAGTTTTAGTTGTATTTTAAACATTATATTTTTCAAGTTGATTTAGTTGAGTATAGTAGATATTAGAAAACTATGATTTAATTAAATTTTTTTTTAAAAAAAGTATAATATTCAATGCAATTATTTAGACAATAGTTTTTATTATATTAGTTTGATTATTTTATTTTTTTAAAAGATTTATTTATGATAAATTATAGCGGAGGAAAGGGATTCTATAACCCTTTGCGTGGTGCTTGAGTTAGTTTGAATAAAGAAAACTGATGTTTTTTAATGGCTACAATCAATTTAGACCTCATTTTTTGCTTAACCTAGTTAAATGTTATATGTGTGATGGTGCAATGATTATTATTCATCTTATATTCTTTAAAAGATAGGTTAATTGTATTGATATTATGTTTACATGCTTTCATTGGTTTGAAATTGTTAGTTGGCTATATTCTTCTAGATTTAATATTTCATTGAATAAGTACAATCTGTGATTATTAGTGCCAACATTCTTGCAAACGCTTGAGTAAATTGAGATGCCAACTTTTATGAATGGAAGTTGCTTTTTGTTTTGGGAAGAAATTATAATTCAAATTGGTGTGGATCAAGGTGAGTAATATATCTTATCATGAAGTTATCTCAAATTCCCTTTGAGATAAATCTTTTCGATGTATCTTAACACTATTATATTTGATTTTTTCTCGACAAATGATGGCGAGGAGCACCACCGCCGCCTGGGACGTCGCTACATGAGACATGCTAAGGAGGCCACACCATTGGAGGCTACACCCGAGGTTCATCCTAGTATTCCTCCTACGTATCGACGCCACCCCGATCCGTAAGTGAATTTTATTTTTTTAGCTCGGTTATCTTTATTTCGATGTGATTTAGATTTTTTCGTGAGCACCGTATCGAGGCCGCATCACACTTGCTTATGCCGGGAGTGGTCACGCAGACGATTCATCCGTGGGAGGTGTGGGCCTACACCGTGAGTCGCCTACACTTCATCCCGGCCAGATCATCATTTGCCTTGGTTGAGATGGTCTCCGCATCAATACCGCCCACCTCGCCGTAGAGATGATCGGACGCCTGTGACGGGGCTGGCGATCCCGGGACTACGGGTTGATGGGCCACCCATCATGACAGATTGGCGAGAAGAGATGGGACACTTGCCGATTGCCGCTGCGATTTGTTGGGGACGACACCCCTTACCGTGACGTGATGTATCATGATTCGACGCCACGATCGATCGACATTCGTGATGGGTCGCACACGCAGTATACGCATGCCAACAGGTGTGGACTTTCTGGAGTCATACGATACCGAGAATGCACGAAGTTCTTCCGCCACTTGCGCTTTATATTTTATTTTTGATCGACCGCTTCTACCGCGATACTTGCAGAGGTCCACCTACAGTATTTACCACTCTGAGGACCTGGATTCCTTTAGCATGATGTCATAGTGGAGTGCTTTTAGCTCATCTATATGGAGTACGAGTCGAACTGGCCCAACAGGCCAATATCTTTTGCCTACACCTCCTTCGATTTGGGAGCATATTCATGTGCGACACTTTACATATTCCATATCCGCAGAGCTTTCGGTCTCGCGTTGGTTTGAGGTATGTGTTGTTAATTACACTTTCAAGTTATGTAGCTTATATTTATGTTTAAATTGTAATCTGTGTGCAGATGGAATGGGAAGTATGTTCGCCGACCAATTGTAAATGTTGCGTTGTCAAAGAAATAGATGGTTTACACAAACACATATCGGATCCGCAAATAACACTTTAGTTCAAATATCAATGCGATTATGTTTTAAGATAATTTTACTATGCAAGTGATCGAGTCATGAGATCATACATCGATATGCTCAAGCTCGACATAAGGAGCAGACGAGTCCCTCTTATCAAGAGGGTTGAGTGGCACAGATAGAGTGCCACGCCAGCCCCTTATTCAGTAGATGTAGCCCGCTTGACCCTAGTTTCAAAAGGGTCGATGGTCTGGGTAAAGGATGTGACTGGGTTGATTACCATACACATTGCTTGGGAGAGGAGGGATTGCCTCGAGGGCATGAGAGGGATGACAGAAGACAAGACATGCCGGTCGTATGGGCTTCAGATGATCGCCGACAGATCCTCCACCACTTACTGCCGAGCACCGTGACCATATTTATGTAAGTTATTCAATATTTATATAAGTGCTAATTTTACATTTGTTTTTCGTGTAGGCGAGCATATCGCTAACTCAGATGCTTTCGCCTATACTGGATGATCACTCTGGATGTGTTGATATGAGCCGATATGCGAGACTGGATGAGCGTGTACATATGACACATATTACATCGACGCCATGAGGGTGTCGCACACCATGATCGCCGCCATCTACTCACGATCCGTGTCCTTCTATACTACATATGACTCGATCCACCTATATTCCGCCAATGATATGACGACACCGCCTGATCTTGCATAGAGGCCACCATCCCTGATCGCCCATCTCGCACTCACTGACACACCGGGAGTGGTGCTATTCCACGCACGGAGGAAGACAATTATCACACGCAGATAGTTGTGACAAGATACTTTTGTGTCTATACTACATCTTATTTATCTATTTCATTACAAACTTGAGAGTCATGTACACGCTAACTTTGATTATGTCATAATGAACTTCTTATTATTTGTCCATTTTTGAAATGAATTGGTTAACTTCATATGATTGTCATCCATTCAATTATTATTAACTTTATGCGGTCACGAATCATTTCAGCTCTAAACCGTGACATTGTTACTTATCTCACACAAATAACTTGAAGCCAGTCTCGCAGGGCGACTGGCTTCACACCTTAAAAAAATTATTGAAGCTGCCGCTAATTGGCTGACCGCTCTCAGAAGCCGCCCAATTAAGGGCGACCCTCAATTTCACGCGGCACTCCACGCCATGCCAACCGACGCTATGACGCCGCCTAATTGTGACTATACCTATTCTTAAATTTTTTTATTAATACTTAATTACCTAATTAAGCTTCTAACCATACTTAATTTAAAAAAATTACCGAAAACAATTTAGGTGAAAATATTCTACTAAAATTTTACAGTTGAATTCAAAATACATTAAAAAATAAGAGAAATTTATAAATCAATTATCTAATATTTATAATTTAATCATTCCCTTTATTTTTATAACTATCAAACTCATATATTTGCATATACCATGATTAAATATTTGAAAATTTTATAAAAATGAAAAATATGGGTTAAACTTTTGTTATGAATTTGAATATTTTAAAGTTAATTTAAAAAATAAAAATTAAAGATGTTTAATTTGTAAATATAGAATTATAGGGTGACTATATGTAGGTGTCAATTCTGAGTTGTCCGACTAAACCGACCACCGGTCTGATCAACTCGACCCATTTAAACGTCAAAACTTCAACCCGCACAACATTTCAACCCGATGACACGACCAATGATCAAAATCGTCAAATTTGGTCAGTTAATTTCGTCAATTTTGGGTTTTATGGGTCAAATTCGAAGTTGGTCAAAACCGTCAATTTCGTTGAGGGTCAACCCAACGACCCAAAATTAAACAGTCAATTCTTCAACCCACCCGAAAATTTTTGGTTAACCCAAACCCATTTTTGAGTTCGTGGCCCATGTCAATAATTTTGACACCCCTAACTATATATATATATGTAAAAATCTCAAAAAATAATTAAAAACTTTTATATTCATCATAAAATAAATCATATAATTTAAAATATAAATTTGTCTACATTTTCTTGAAAAATTCAAAATTTTCATTATTAATGAGTTGATAATTGATGCGGCAATTTTCATTAATATTATAATAATTTTTTAATATAATTTTGATAATTTATGACAAGCATATAGTATTTATGTATCAATATATTGTTACTAATGATGGTTGTTATTTCATAATATTTTTGTGTGCTATATGCTGAGTAGTTTAACAATTCAAAATAAAGCATAAAAATTAAACACGTTTGTTGCATGCTAGAGAATTTTATTCCGGTATATGCGAGATCTTCATCGTAGCCCAAAAATTATCCAACACATGGATATGAACACGGGGTTATAATGGAAAACCCGCGGAAAACCACGGCCTTGCCCAGAACTTTCACTATGTGTTCAAAAGATACGTCCGCTTCTCGTTAGGAGAAGAATAGAAACAATATTCCGAGTGTAGAAATAATATCGGTCAACTCCAACCCAAGGGAGAAGTTTCCCAAAAGCGCAGAACGATCTTCCGGGAGCAACCTCGATCTTCGTGAGAAAGGAGCAACCGGTCTTTCTCCTTCCTGGGGCATCTCCTACAAGCTCTCGATCTTCGTGCACTTGCGGTGCACTGGGGTGATAGACGCGAACTCGGTGGTTCTCGAGCTCGGTCTTCAAATCGATTCCTCCCCTCTAAGGTGAGAATGAAGCTCTATTTATAGATTTTGGGAGTGGTGCCTTGTAAATTGGAAAACTCCAACCACTCCCATCTGACGGTCCAAAGGTAATCCCCGATCGACGGTGTATTTTGATGATCCGTGCCTTAATGATGTCGGAATTGGGTGATCTTGGATTCGTTGGATTCGTCTTGACGAGCCGCTCGATCTAACTATAAATATGTCAGCTTTGGTGACCATTTACGGATCAGATCCATTTTCATGCTAGCTTGATCTCGAGTCGATTCGATTCTGACGTATATGCTTGATTGCATGTTCGCTCATCGAGACGGCCGCTTGTAAGTTTGCTGAAATCGGTGATTGATTGAAGCATTTCAAAAAATGCCTTAAGATTCGCTTGATCGATTAATTTTCCGAGATGTATCGTTGTCCCCTATTTTTGGTGACATTATCTCGCCATCCAAAAATATATGTCAAATACTTGAAAATAGAAATTCTTCAATGAAATTTGAGAGTCCATCAACCGCGATTTTGAGAGAACAGATCTTCATAACAATATTATAACCGCTGAAGTCGATGCGGGTCGCAAATGCGATGGGTATGTGTGCGATATTTTGAGGTTATGGATCGATCCGGTGCTAACGGAGGTTCGGGTCGCGGTTTGACGGCGCCGCAGCCGCCATACCGCTCATGGCTGCCGCGATGCACTGGTCGCGCCGCGCCGCCAGGTCCCGGCTCACGGAAGCACCGCGGATGGATCGGGTCGACGGTTATGGCACACGCGGTGAGCGTCACGTTTATGTCATGACGGGCCGACGGCCGCTCCGGAGGCCGACGGCTCTGGTCAGAAGGGTCGACGGTTCAAGTCGCTGAGCGGCCCACGTCGAAGCAGATGGCCGCTGAGCGCCGGGCTCGAGGAACCGCTAACGCCTGGTCGTTCGCGCCGCTGGATCAACGCCGCCGATGGTTTGACCCTGCTGGAACGCGGGTCTTTCGGCCACGCTGATGAGGTTATGACCGCGGGACCGACTACGATGGGTCGCTACATGGGGCGCAAAGGGGCACGCGCGGTGGGTCAAGCCCACGGCCCAACCCATTTTGACGCTTTTGAGCTGCTTTTGGGCGCTTTTTATGCTTTTGCCCCGGGGTCTATAAAACCCCGGTAAGAGGGAAAGGCACACTTTTCTCATCTCCTCCTCCTCTAGAGTGCATAGCCTCCCCGGTGGGAGTTTGGGCACTCTTTTGATACCCTACCTCCTCATCTCCACGCCGAGTGCATGCCCCTCCCTGTGAGAGAGCACCTTCTCGATCAACCTCACCTCCTCATCTCCACCGCCAGTGCATAGCCTCCCCGGTGGGAGTTTGGGCACCTCCTTGAATAATTTTCATCTCGATCGTGAAGTTGTCTGTTTGTAGATGGGTGAGAATCTTTGAAAGAGACACCACCCTTGTAACTGAGGCAGGAGGAACCTTCTAAAATGGGAGGACCAAGATGTGGAGTCATCGATCACGGAGACACATTGATCGTCGAAAAAATATTATTTTCCAATGATTTGGTTCTTAAGTGTCCAGAAGTCCTGATAGAGCCTAATTTCCGGGTATTTCACCACTTACGAGATGAGTTTGGGTGCGGGATTGCGGTTTCCCCCATCCCCCGAGATGATCGCCATTTTGTCAGCATGCGAGGTTTGCATTTTCCAATTTTCGAGCAGGGCAATGACGATCGTGATGGGACTTATAGTCTTTTCGCAGATGGTGCACCTTGATCGATTACCTCGCGGATGTGCAAGTTTACTGCGATGCATCATATCACCGCAGAGGCTACTTGACCTCCTGACGGCGATCCTCCCAAGAGTTGGGCAAGCGATTCTTTTGTGAAGAATGACTGGGTCTTCTCGAGAAATGGGGAAAGCGAGAGATTTACCCATTCCCGTTGGTGATGAAGATATCCATGACAAATTCCGTATCAAGATCTTCGATTTGAGATTCGATATATCAACAGATGGTGAGGAATCTTTGTTCAAGGTAGGGCTTTCTATTCATCCCAGCGCCTTATTATGCTGAGAAATCCCAACAAAGAGGTTTCCCGATCTCCCTGCCCCTCCGCTTCTTCCCAGAAGGACCCATCTCCACAGAGAAGAGAAAAGGAGCAAGAGGTGATGGTGATATCGACACCAAAAGAGTCGCTTCGAGTAGTCGCCCCAAGGATCTTCATTCGAGGACGGTTGAATCATTCCAGGGTCGCCAACATGTCAAGAACCGTAACAACTTTCTTATGCTCATCATCTTTTATTTCCCATTTCTGCTTAACGTAATTTTTCTTATTTTGATAATCGAAGAAGCAAGAACTTGACTTCAAAATGAACATCAGGTTGAATGACCGGAATTCGAGTTCGTGAAGGTCAAGTTTCTCCATGGTGAATATAAGAAGTGTGGAGAAAGTAAAAGAGATGTGTTGGAGAATCAACTTGATGAGTGACCGAATTAACGCGACTTCTCTTTCTTTTCGATCGTGAAGTCGAGACCGGATGAATTAGTGGAGGCTGAGTAGGGTTGAAAGGATCTCAAGATCTTTTCGAGAAGGTTTCGTGTCTTGAGGCAAAGAACCAGAGTTACGCTCGCCTTCAGAGAAAGAGGTCGCCTTTATCTCAGAAGTGAGATCACGTGCGGAGGATTTCAAGAACTCGCCTTAGTATCATACAGATCACGCCGTGAGGCGAGACCACGATATGATGTGAGGTGAAGGCTTTGGAGCGGCAATGTGTTGATGAAGGCTTCATCCGAGATTAAGGGGACACTTATCGCGCAAGCTGTGAGAGGTCCTTTCTCCTATTCCTGCTTCTAGACGACGTGGGATGACTCGAGTTCTTCATCATCTACTGATGAGACCATCAAGACTGTGTAGTTGTAGTTCCTTTATGTTGTAGCTGTTCAATATTGTATATTATTTCTAGTTGATTGTACTTGTATGTTCTGCGAGAAATATTAACAATCCACAAAAATTGTTTGTGAATATTTCCTGAGTTGTCAAAGTGTACTGATGATAAAGATTCACAGATAAGAGATCATCAATCCTTTAGATAATTCTTCTAAGATCATTACCGGCTACTTGATGACAAACTTGCAGAATATATTTATAGGTTCTCTCGAACCTCGATCTATCCTGTCAGACGGAGCTTACTCGATGATGTTAACCTGTTATGGAAAGGGTATGAGGATTGCCAACTTATCCAAGGTTGTTTATCGAGGCTTTACGATGTTAACTCAGATAGAAGATCGATCAATTCCCTGGGATCGATTCCACTAATGAGATACAACAATAGGCGTATCTCTGAGTGGGTGTTTTAAAATGCAAGCATAAGCAAGAAAAGTCACAATGTGAGAACTTTAACATAGATAGAAACCTAAATCCAAACACCTCGATGCCCACAATAGATACAAACAGAGTATCGATAAATGTTTAATTCGACAACAATTACAATACAAACATACGATGATAATATTTTCGCATTCACTAGAATAAAAAATCATCACCGGTAGTTTGAGGTTTGTAGCATTCCGCACGTGAGAGTCTTCCCATACTATCCTTAAGCTTGAACGCAGCTTAATTTGACACCACCACATACTGCCTTCCCAAACCGGTGAGAGTTTGTTTTGGGCCTTTTCCCCGCCGAGTCAAGACTGGGACGAGGTCCCCAAAGATATTGGTCGCTTTACCCTTCGGTTGAAACCTCGAGCCATCCTTTGTCGAGGGAAGCCATTCTGAGACATGTCGCGGTCTCGAGATCCGATGGAATCGCTTATCGCCATTACGCCTCATCAAAGTTATGGGTTCTAGGCTCGGGACCCCATGTCGACCGGAATAATACCGCCCAAACACGATTGTATGCTTTCTCCAGGGGTCGATGGCGGTAAGCCCAAAGAACATTGATAGTTCTTCGCCCACCTCGCGTGGTTCCGTGTCTTTAGCCTTTAGTATTGTCCATTGGTGACTTCGCCCCGCCTGGATGGGATACAATGGATTAACCGATATGCCTCCCGGAAAGATGTGAATGTCTTTCGAACTCGGCCCCATTATTTGATGATTTTTGGAATGCCAAACGACAAATAATATTTTTCCGCACAAATTGCATTTGTTTCGTGATTTTGGCCGTTCGCCACCACTGAAAGTAATCAACGCCAAGATTATGAATTTTCGCTGCTGGCAAGAAAGTCCCATTATATCGATCCCCATTGAGCAAAGGGCCACGCCTGATTGTGGTGAGTTCTGATGGTGTATGAGTGAGATTGGAATGTAACCGACACTTGTTACACTTCTTTACAAACCCCAATGCCCTTCTTCATTGTAGGCCAAGAAAACCTTGCCTCATGATTTTGAGGGTGAGGGCTTTTCCTCCCAAATGTTCACCACAAATTCAATGAACCTCGCATTGCATAATTAGCCTCAAGGTGGTAGACACTTTCTAAGAAGGACCGCCAGGTAGAGTTCACACCCATTATGGTGAAGTTCGCTTCGGCCATAGCATCGGTCTGCAGGCCCCGCTTTGAAGAAAGGACATGATGGTCAATCCATGAAGATTCTTTTGGGTCCTCCGAGATTGTATCACCCAAGGGCCTGAATACCGGGAAAGTGGATGTCCTCTATGTATTTTCTCTTGAAAATATCTCCTGCGCGTGGCTAACTTGGAGAGGGCATCCGCCGCATGTTCGCTTAGAATATGAGTTATCCGATGGGTCGATTCTGCAAGAAGTGACTTTGCCAAAAGATCAGCCATGATGATGCGTATCAAAGTCTCTTTCAACTTTGAGGCCAAGTGACCGGTAGATGGCTAAGTTCGACCTCACAAATAATGCGAAGCCTTTCCGCTAATGTCCTCTGCACGACACACAGGCTGTGAACTTTAGTCAAGCACTCTAAAGTTATTTTACTGGGAGATAAGCAAAATTTCGCCTCACCTGTACAAAGCTCCATCAACATATAATGTCCATTGATTTGTCATGGAGTGATGAATAATCTGTTCAAGTGGTATGGGATGGTACATTCTACAACGAAGTCAGCGAGCACTTGTGACTTTATATCGACGGAAGAAAATGGATGTCAAACTCTCCAAGCTCGACCAACCACTTCATCAACCTTCCGATACATCGCTTTTGAATAGTTCTTAATGGAAGATGAGTGTGACGCTTGATGGTGTGGGCAAAGAACGGTCATAATTTTCGTAATGCACTAGGCCAACGCCGCCTTATCCGCTAGTGGATAGCGCCCTTCGTATCGAAAGGATTTCCGACATAGTAAATGTCTGAAATTCCTCCTCAGACGACGATACGCATGAGAAGAAAGAAGATAGATGTACGCCTTCTCTCCTGGATAGGCTTTGATAATAGAGGGGGGGAAGCTAAATAGACTCGAAGTTGCTCAAAAGTAGTTTGACATTCATCTGTCCACTGGAATCCATTTCCTCGCACCCCTTAAGATTTTGAAGAATGGTAGATACTTATCTCCTGCGCGGGCCAAGAATCGCGGATAAAGCGCAATCCTTCCGCCAAACGTTGGACTTGATCGTTCTTGAGGTGACATATCCTTGAGTGCTTTATCTTCTGGGTTGGCCTCTATCCCGCCGAGTGACCATGAAGCCTAGGAATTTTGCAGGAAACTCCAAAACGCACTTGCTGCCGAGCCGCATCTTGTAGTGTCGAAGAATGTCAAAGCATCATGCATCGAAATATGTTGTGATATTTCCAAGCTCTTCACCAAAGATATCATCAACATACACCTCCATATTGTGCCCTATAAGATCCTTGAAGATCTTATTCATAAGGCTGATATGTTGCTCCAAAGATTTTTAGTCCAATGGCATGACCGATAAAGAAGTCCCTTATCTCTGCTTGGAAGGATGTTGCTTCTCATCTGCTTTGTTCATCCCGATTTAATTGTAGCCAATAGGCATCCATGAAGCTCGATCGATGTCCCGATGTCGCATCAACTAGTTGGTCGATACGAGGAAGGGGAAGCTATCTTTTGGGCATGCACGATTAAGGCCGGTAAATATTCTCCGAACTGCATTTTGACTAACACTACGTTAGCCAACCGTGGGTAGTAGACTTCTCGAATGAACTTGACTTAAGTTTGGTGATTTCTTGTTCTATGACCGCAATCGCTCGTGGCGAAGGTTCTTTTCTTCAGACACCGGCCAGGTTGAGTCAACTTTGGGGAGCGCGTAATGACTTCCAGTCAATGCCTGCATTATCGAGCGCGCCCGTGCAAAGATATCTTGATTTTACGCGTAAAATCTACGACTCGAGATCGACGCGAACGATCCCACCTTCACCTTTCGCGATGGATCAACTTCGCGATAGGAAGACAAATTACATCTTCAACTGGAGAAGCCCTTTCAGAGGCATCCTCATCTCGTAGGTCGAAGTTCTCGATGTTGAGGGTTACTGACGTAAATGGCTGGGCTTGCTTGATATAGCACGCTTATGCTATCTATTGATTCCCACTTACCACCGATGCCGGTCGGAATTTCATCTTGGTGAGGATGATGTGATCGCCAATATGATCGGAGAGGTCTCCCAAATATTGCATTGATGACCGAATTGACTACAAATTGTATCAAGTGGGTTGTCGGGGAAATTCTCCAAGAGTTACGGAAGACCGATTGTCCATTCCACTAATAATGGCCGATTATCAAATCCATACATGGACCTACGGTTGAAGCTTCTCTTTCTATACCCATGCTAAGGAAAGTGGAGTAAAAAAGAACATCAACCGAACTCCCATTGTCGATCAATATCCTTTAATATTGAAGCATGGATCACCGTGACCGATGACAAGGGGATCTTGATGTGGGATGCGAAGCCCTCTAGATCTAAATCATCAAAGGTGATAGAATGGTCAACCCGAGACTTCGGCTCGCTCTGAAGGCGTAATGAATATTTGACTAGATAACACCGCCCTCGCAATTGTTTATCTCCACCGCCATGCTTGAGTCGCCTCAAAGATTTCCACGGCGGTTGGTTTTGTATAAAATGGCCTGATACCCTCGACGATTAGTCTTTCAATCTCCTTCCTTGGTGGCACTCTTCGAGGTTTCCGGGAAAGTGATGAATTTCTTGATTTCTAATTCCGTTTAAAGGTCGGCCACTTGACGCCATCCTCTTCTGAATAGAGGATGTTCACGACGGTTGAGAGTCGATATTTCACCGCTTTTCCCACGACGGCGTAAAGCTGCGTGTTAAGAATTTTATTCAGATGCGAGATCTTCGTGAAGCCCAAAAATTATCCAACACACAAGGGGGATATGAACACAGGGGTTATCGTGGAAAACCCATTGGGAAAACCACTGGCCTTGCCTCAGAATTTTCTATGTGTTCAAAAGATACGTCCTCGCTTTGTTAGTTGGAGAAGAAGGAAACCAGGTGTAAAACAATAACCCAATTTCCCAAACCCAACCCCAACCTGAGAGAAGGAGCCAAGAACGGTCTTTTCTAGTCCTCAAGGCATCTCCTAAGGGGCGCTCATCTTCAGGCACTACTGGTGGTGGCACTGGTGGTGATAGATCGTCGGCGTCAAGGTCGACTGGTGGTTCTCAGAGCTCTCTGGTCTTCAAATCAGATTCCCCTCAAGGTGAGAATGAAGCTCTATTTATAGATTTTTGGGAGTGGCAGGCCTTGTAAATTCGTGGAAAACTCCAACCACTCCCAAACACCTTCTTCTCCGAACTAACGAGAAGCAAGGACCTGTATCTTTTGAACACATAGTGAAAGTTTGTGATCGGCAAGCCCTGGTTTTTTCCCTTAACGGGTTTTCCAATGTATAACCCCCGTGTTCATATCCCCTGCTTGTGTGTTGGATAATTTTTGGGCTACGACGAAGATCTCGCATCTACCGGAATAAAATTCTCTAGCATGCAACAACGTTCAACAAATATAAATGTTTGTTGAATTATTCTTTTCATATTTCTAGTATTTATATATTATGTCATATGAATAAATATTTTGATAATGTTTACTTTTTATAAGTATAAGAGGTATGATTTTTATAGAAATAAAAGTTATTCGCTTTGATGATTTATGCGATAGTGGTCATAAACTATAGATGGATGATCCACCTAACGTGATTGATATAATCTAATGTTGATTAATATCATTTGGTGAGTAAATTTTGGATTAAAATATCATAACAAGACATAATTCTATCAAAATAAATTATATGTTCTCATATAGTTGTTTACTTGTCTAAGCAACTTTCCTATATGGGGTTGAATTCTTAGCTCATTATTATGTTTATAACTTGGGCGAAGGTCGAACCACCAATGATTTGGCTCGAGCTAAGCTTGTCCACATTCTTATTCGTGGCAAAGTATTTGGGCAAATTTTTAAAATAAGTATGGTTTAAAATATAATTAATAATTTAAGTATCTTTAAAAAAAATTGATATAGGTAGAGTCGCCACATTAAGGGGCGACTAGCTTGCCACATCAAAACCGATGTGAAAAAGCACTTGGCGCAGTTGGGAAGAGAGCTAATCGCCTAGTTAATGGGCGACTAGCTCTAAACATCTACGGGCTAGCTTTAACGGGTGACTAGCTCTAGAACATTTTTTTTTTGGGTTGATTGTGAAGAGGTTTAGGGAGGAATATAGGGGATTTACATATGGTATTAGTTTATTTAGAGAAAACATGTGATAAAGTTCCAAGAGAAGTTTTTTGGAGAGTTGTAGAAAAGTGAAGAGGTAATATTGGGCATATTCAAGTCATTAAGGATATGTATATTAGAGCTATTTACTTGTGTCCAAACACATAGATGATTAACAATATATTTTCCTATTTCAATTGGATTACATCAAGGATTAGTTTTAAGCTATTATCTTTTTGCTTTATGTTATGTATGTTCTTACTATGTATGTAATACATTTGTTAAGAGGTTTGATGGAATAGTATAGAGGGAGGAAGGAGAATCTAAATATGATATTTGTTGATTTAGAGAAAGCATGTGATAAAGTTCCATGAGAAGTTTTTTAGAGAGTTTGTAGAAAAGAGAGGAGTTAATATTTAGCATATTCAAGTCATCAAGGATATGTATAGTAGAGCTATTACTTGTGTCCAAACACATAGAAGATTATCAAAATAGTGCAATACAATAAAGTTTCAAGATATATACAGAGAAATGAAACATCTACTATAGCACAATACAAAAATAAAAATAAAACATAAATGAATACATGTACTATAGACACATAGGTCACACTATCCGAAACAGCTAACGCCTCCGTAATTTGTGTGGAATTGTACCACTCCCAGGTGTATACTGATCAGGTGCACATGGTGGATGATCACGCAGCTGATGGTGGCCCTATAATGTAGGATCTTCAGAAGTTTGTGTAGGATAGTCCTGTGATGGAAAGAAAGGTGGTTGTGACTCATAGGTAGTATGTAGAAGGACCTGGATCAGAATATGTAGATGGTTCGGCGCCTTAATCATTCTCTGGGACATCCTTTACATGCTCTGGTCTATAATGTGGGTCGCTCATATGTACCTGCAACCTCAAGTTTCTGCATAACACCTCGTACCTATCTACATCTCCTTGTAACTCATGCTTATCTGTATGGCAGAAGTACGGATAAAAGATATCCTAAGTCGTCAAGATGTGCTCTGACTGTATGAAAAAATAGCGTTTAAAATTATCCTCAAGTAGGTATGTAACATATTAAATTTAATAGAATACTTATGTAAATACTTACATATATGCGCTCTACAGGTGCTCTGGGATGGTAAGTAGTGGGAGGATCTGTCGGGGGCGGCCAGTAAATAGAGAGAAGCCCAATATTTGAACTAGCACATGTACTGATTGATAGTCGTCAGTTTGTCCTCATCGTCGTCCAAACCTTCAACTATGTAATCCCTCCACCTCTCCCAAGCGGCAATGTGCACTTAATGGTAATCAACCCAGTCTACATCTACTTTACCTCGACCATCGACCATTTTGAAAGTAGGGTCTACAGGTGCCACATCAACTTTGGTATGAGTCCAAATTATCTCAACAATCAATCAAGTAAGTGTCACTCTACCCTCTTCCAGCTGATGAGCGGGACTCGTGTCAACCAAATATTGGAACCTACTGAGCATATACCTGATAGTCATTGCGTGATATGCTCAGTGTATGGCTCTCAAATCACTTGCACATATTAAAAACTATATTAAATTGGTATACACATTATAGAAAATTAACTGAATAACTACTTCGCAAGTCATATCTATGTATGCAACAAACCATCCAGTTTATTCCTATATAATGCCACGTTCTTTATTGGCATCTGGCGAACAAATCGCTCATTCCACATGTTCACACAACACATTAGGAACAAACATATAAGCAAAAAATTGAAATTATAGGAATTAAAATATACCTCAATCTAATGATGAGCTTGTCGAGATCACTCAGATATGGCACATGTAGGGTCGGCCTCCCCACATGAAGATGCTCCCAAGACTATATCTGCAGAAGGTGTAGGCAACCAGCCATATTGGCCCTGGTGGGCCTAATAGAATCATACAACTCCCTATACAACTACTCCCATCAATGAAAGTACCAAAAGCATCGCACCTAATCATGTCTAGTAGTAGGAAGCACCAAATAAGAAATAAAATGTAGGCACGTAGGTACTTGCTGAACTCCCCAATGCTCAGATGGGCATAAGACTCTCTGTAGAAAGACCACCTAAGCCACCTCAGCGGCATGCATGTCTGCACTTGTGCTTGACCCATCCTGAACATTGATGTGATGTGTGGCTGACCGGGTCATGATACATCACATCTGGGAGGGGATGTCGACCAACAGCTCATCACAATAGTTTGGCCAGCTAAGCCATCTCCTCCCCTCACCAACCATAATTGGGCCACTAACAGGCGGCCCATCAATGTATGTACCCAGAATCATCGCCAAGTCCTGAAGCGTCACTATCATATCGCCTACGGCCAAGTGAAAGATATTGGTATGTGGAGACCATCTCTCAACTAGAGCAATAAGTAGATGATGATCCAAGCGAATGAAACGTAGCTAACTAGCACACTGAAGGCCTACTGCATGCAGGGCAGAGATGAATCTCCTACAAGTGATGGGTCACTCCTTCAGCATAAGCATGTGGGAAGCGGCCACTAGAATAGTGCTCTGTAATAAAAAAAAGATTAAGCATTAGTCAAATTAGTACTCTTATGCAGGTGTAATGTAGAAGCTAAAATTAAAATTACACTTACAGTATCGGGGTGGGTGACTCTATGCCGACCACGTAGGGATGCTATGCTAGGGTGGACCTTTGGAGAAGGCTTGTGATGAATAAATCTCTTATAAGAGTCATCTTTCAAATCTGTGGAGAAAAGAAAGAAGAGACATATAAAAATTCATCTTTATAAGATGCCACGCAGATCCCCAGATGTACTTATTCAGGTGATCGAGTATGTCATCAAAGAAATAGTGTGTTATCTCGAAAGACATAAATCACTACCCTTTAATGGACCTAATCACCTCAATAAGGACTCCTAAGGACGATGGATCTGCATATGTACCAGAGATTCTTTCCCTACTTTACATGAAAAAATAAAGCATGATTTATTTTAAACTGGGTTCGTTAAGTTCCCTACAGGGGCAAGCCCTCATAGTTGATTACATCCTAAGGGACGGGATCCCTTAGGAAAACTCTCGATTAAGGTAAATGATCGTTGTCTTTGAAAATTTTAATAGGAAAGGACTATCAATCGATTGGTTTTATTTTGAAAGTTCAAATGAGATTGATCAAAAGAGGGAGTTATTATCGAAGCCAAAATAGAAGATAAGTAGGAGATGCCCACAATACTAGGAAACCTAGCGAGCAATCTCAAACTATCCTATAGTTGGGCTTTATATTTTTGAAATTGATTTAGTTTGTTTGAGTTATATTTTTCATTAGAAGTTTAAGACTTATGATTCTTTAACACAAGATTAAGAAAATGCATAAGATGTGAGAAATTATGCTTATGGCCCGCAAAGGGGAGAAGCAACCTCAGAACCTAAATCTAAGGAGCTTTGGCGAGGGCCGAAAGTATAACTTAAATCTAAGGTAAAAAATGGGTAATTGGTTTGCCTCCATAATAGAGGACAAACCACCCGACAGCTTGGACTTACAACCGCTTGGGGGTGACTATCAACTAACTCCTCCTATGATTTTAAATACATGTAGGCAAGTCTTTATTCTTATGCAAGATAGCTAGGCTATTTTTATTTAGAAAGAGACTAAGTCCTTAAACTCACTCCCTAAAGAGACTAGATTATGTATGGGACATGTTTCAAATGACCTAAATCTAATGCAATTCAAATTTTATTTTATTTTTATTTTTGGATAATTATTTTGACTCGGGTTAATAGGATTTTTATGACTAATGCATGAGAAATCAGATTATTGGCCAAAATTAGCGAGAATGGAGGAGGTGAGTTTCCACCACGACTCTCAAAGGTCAAGCTGTGTTTCTCTGGCAAAGATGGAAGCCCTCTAATCAAGAGTGAAATAAGATGCATTTGTGCATGATATTATAAAAAATGCTCATCCAGTTAAGGGGTTGATAATTCTTTTATCTTGATTTTAAACCTAGGCTTTAAGTATGGTTATGAGTTGTTTACTTTTAATTTAAGTTGTTAAGTTAGGTAAAAGATTTATTTTTTCCTAAAGAGCCTAATAGGCATCGAGGTCATACATAAAGCAAGGAAGAAACTAAGAAATTCATGTCACTTAATGCAAAAGCTAAATGAATCATCAATCAATTTATAAAGCTAATTGCAAAAAAAATAAATGGCTGTTGTGGTCAGGCACCACCGTACAAACCCAAAAATATTAAATTGGGTAGCCGAGCTCTACCCTTATACAATCTGGATTACAAATAAATTAAATTATAATTAAGCAAGGAATTCATTATTATGGGGGTCTTCAAGCTTTATTCTTCTTTCTTCTTTCTTTCTTCTTTTGGTTCCTTCTTTTGGATGGTTGGATGGTAAATGCTCCAAGGCTTCACATGGTGCATAAGATGAGATCTTATAACCAATGCTTATCCTAATCCCTATAACAATCATTCCAAAATCCTAATTATACAAATTTTTACATGAAATAGAAAAGTGAAAATCTAACTAACACCGACAAAATAAAGGTTAGCTAAAACACACCACATAAATCCCAAGCATGTATATTAGACTTATCACCCCACACATGAGTGACTATGTCCACTTGGCATATGGATTATGCTTGAGGGTATAAAGCACCTACAAGCAAAAGCATTTATATTTATATTGATGATAGCGCCCCTTAAGCACAATCCCCTACAGAAAAGAATAATTAGACTAAGCACGTCCTACCATTCATTTTACGAGCATACATCCTAACATCCAGCCTAAAATATATATCACAAAATAAAACAAACATCAAACCATGCACTGACCTAACCTAAGGCTAGAAGTGGTGACTTTGTGTGTGCTTTGAAGGCTTGTGTGGTATGCTTAGTTATGGCTTTAGGTTTACATTTTCTAAGTGTGAAGAATATGTTTAACTTAGAGGAGGATTCATTTAAGTTGTTTAGGTATTTTGGGTTAGTTTTATTTCATGTTTAATTTGGTTTAAGTGAAACCTACAATTAATTACTAAGTTATGAAGAGAGGAAAAGAGAAGAGAACTTATCTTTCCTTCCCTAACTTTAAGTGATTTTCTAAAGTAGGTTCACATTTTAGTTTCATTTAGGTTAATGTATTGATTACATCTTTTTAGATAAACCCTAAACAAACCTATTCAAAAAGAAAGGCATTTTAAGATTAAACAAAATGAATCAAAATTCACATAATACGCATTACTTCATTTCTTTCTCCACATATATAACATGCATATGGATGGACCCTAAGCATATTTATACATGCAAATGAGAATATTTAACACACTTTATGATGCATGCTAAGTAATACATTTAAGAAAATTTAGAAGTTGAATATGCATGATTTTTCTTAAATAGAAAAGGTTTTCCTTATCTAAATTTTCACATATATACATAAAAGTAAGAAAGGCATAAGAGAGTACAACGCCATTGTTAACCAGAGGTGTAAGGTACAAGATCTACTTAGGGCTTCTTAAAGCCTCGTAACCTCGGAATTGTCCAAACTAATATACCACTTTATATATATATATAAATACATATATATATATATATATATATATATATATATATATATATATAATGAAATAGAAAAGAAAAATGTAAAAGTTGTTTAATGGATTCATTTTTTATTTATGTAATTTATACATGCAAGTATAAGTAACCCTTATTAAATGATGGCATAGGGATGAATAGGGTATAGAATTAAGTAAGTGTTGGGTTCTTTTCAAATGAACCCTACATCTTACCAACTCTTATTCAAAACTATGCTAATATAAGAAAGAAAGGAAAACTATACTAAGCATGGCTTTATAATCTATCACATGCAAGCTTATAATTAAATTATAAGTAGCACACTTTCAGATTTAGTATTTGATTTATATATTTTAAAAAAATAATTTAGATTTAGTAGTGATAATAGTCATTCATATTTCAACTTTAGCCAACACATACAAATTTGACATGAAGTAAATAATTTCATTTTAAAATTTGAATTTCAAAACTATGAATGTATGAAATCACATGGCATGCAACTTAACATGTTGAGGAAAGATCCAAAGCAATGAAAAACATATAAACAAACTCACTTTACTTAAATCCTAAAGACATTCTTATAGGATAAGAAAATTTAGAATAAATCAAAGTGAATTTCAAAATAAATTTTTGTTTAGTTTGAAGTTTGATTTAATTTTGAAAAGGTGAGATGAGTTTGTTGTTCCTAACCCATTCCCACACGTGTTTTGTATTTTTGTTTAATTTTTAGATAATTAGATTCATTTTTATTTGTTCATTAGGTTAAGGTATGAATTAAATAGCTTAATTAACCCTTACCTGCACCACTTTAGAAGAATTAACTAAATAATTATGAGCCAATGAAATGACATAAAACCCACAAGAAATTTAAATTTACAATGCACCTAATAATGAAAAGACCTATTGTAATTTGGCTCACAATTAAAAGTTAATTAAGCTAAGGAGTTTAGCTTAAGTAATTTTAAAACACCCTTTCATACTTATGATTGAGGTTTTGATTTTCTTAATTGAAATTAGGCTATTAAATACCTAAGCATCTACCCAAGGTAGATTAATTAAGTTCTGAAACTTTTTAGAATTTTTAGAAATTGATTAAGGGGATAATTAATGAATTAACCCTTAATTAAGAGGAGATTAAGGAGAGAAGAGGGGTTTAGGGAATAGCTTAGGGGAAATGCCCCAAAATTATTCTATAAACCTCTTACTTACTGGATCTAACCTTAAGCATAGGGTAAAATCACTAATCATATCCTAATTATGCTTAATTACATGAGAAGGATAATTAAGGAAATCATATGCAATTACTTAATCAAACTTTCAATAAATCCCAAGAAAATTAAGGGAGGTAGAGGTCATCCCTTAAAAATTATCCAAGAAATTTGGGATTAATCAGAGGCTTAATCAAAAAGTAATTAGCAAAAAATATATAATTAAATTATCATAATTTATGAATTATAAGAGAATTTTTTGAAATTTCTCTTAATTAAGAATTAATTAATGCATTTAACTAATGCTCACTAGCATGCGCGGGCGTAATGCTTTACAAGCATTGTGCTGTGTTGTCATGTCACGAGGACGGCTGGCAGCACATGCGCTTTAATTCTCTGTCGTCTGATCAAAGATTGGACGGTTAAGGATCCCCCCGTGCATTTCAAAAGGGTAAATAGATTTCTAAACGTGCTGAATAATCTTAACCGTCAATCTAAAATGCACGGATGGACTGCTGAGATGATCCAAGTTCTTCCCCTTGATCAACAGAGACCGTCGTGATCAAGGGGAAGATCCAAGCTAGATCTAGCATTGAATCACACCAAATTCAACCCACACCATCTAAAGATAGAGAACGGCAAATCCAATGATCAAAAATTGATGGGGTGAAAATTTCTTTCACAAAGCTTCACACCACATTGAGTTTTGTGATCGAAAAATTCCATACCTCACCGGAGGTAATCACCGGTGCTCGATTCCCTTGGAGAAGCTTCATCTCGTTAAGATGAAGCTTTGCTGAGAGTATGAGCACTTGAGATGAAGTGGATCAATGTATGGACCAACTCCTCCTTGCTTGAGCTTCTGCTTTGATTGAATTGGATCCTTCATTGTTGTGGGAACTCCAATAGAAGCTTAAGTGCAGTCAACTTAGCTCCTAGATGAAGTATAGAAGAGCAATTAGAAGGAGATCAAGTGTGGAAGAAGTTGACAATTCACTCTACCTCCCCTATTTTTGCATTGTGAAAAACTGAGAAATAGAAAATGGGAAGAGCTCTAGGAGGCTTAGGATCAATCTTCAATAGCTCATCTAGCTTCCTATTCTTCAATCAACCTTGAGTGAATCAAAACAAAAGTGAATTAGGGTGAGTATATCTCCCCTTGAATGATCGGTCGGCCGGTAATGCTCTTGCCATTTTGATCCAATTAATGATATTGGAGAGTTTATTTTGACTATTTTGAGTGTGCACATGGTCGTTTTGATCCAAGGAGTGGATTGTCAACCTCCTATGTGCTTGAATTTGTCCTTAAGAGGGAGTTTGAAAATTCAATTTTGAGTTAGGGGGCCGGGTTTGGTCTAGGGACCAAATGGGCTGACCTAAACCCATTGGGTTGGGTGCACCACTCATCACTAAGTCCCCTTGAGCTTTTAGAAAAGCCATAAGTGATTGTGAAGAGTGTATAACCAAATTACCCATAGGTTAAGCCAAAATTTGTTTTATGGCTTAGGGGTAGGATGGTCATTTTGCTATTTTTTCACCCGGTTTGGAGTTTGTCATCACTATCAACGTCAAGAGCATTAACATCTTTGGGGATTCTCAGTTGGTCATCAACCAAATTGTCGGGTCCTACCAGGTTCTCAAACCCAAGCTTCATCATTACTATGAGTATACCATGAAGCTGTTGGTCCAGATTCTCGAAGTTACCATTTACAAGGTTTCCCGAGCAGAGAACGCAGTAGCAGATGCCTTGGCCAAAATTGCCAAAGAGTTGGCATGTCCACATTTCAATAATGGTCTAAAATAGACAAGTTTATCCCTTATTGATTCAAAACTTATCGAGAAACTTTCTCTTGAAGGGGAGGTTGTCGTTGTCAAATAGACAAGGAGCTGGATTGGAGGCAACCGTTCATAGATTACTTGAACACCAGCGAACTACCTCAAGAGAAATCTCAAGCCCATCAGGTGAAACAGAGAGCTCTTTCCTATACTCTTGTTGATAGCACCCTGTATTGTCGGTCCTTTAACCAGATGTGATTACATTATTTAGACAAACACGAAGCCCGTGGCATTGTAACTGAGGTACACTCAGGTCTATGTGGAGCTCATCAGTTCGGTCCGAAGATGAAGTTGAAGATTAAAAGACTTAAATACTACTGGCCTTCTATGATCACATATTGCATGGATGTACCTAAGAGATGACATCAGTGTCAGGTGCACGGTGTGATCCTCTACCAGCCACCCAACATTGGCTTCATGGACATTTGAGTGTTAGGGTACCAACATTGTAGGTTTAACCGATCCTCCTTCTTCTAAGGGGCACCGATTCATCTTAGCTATTACCGACTACTTTTCAAGTGGGCGAAAGTCATCCCACTCAGAGAGGTCACAACTAATCATGTGCTTCAGTTTTTCATGAACCATATCGTATATAGGTTCAGGGTGCCTAGAAAAATTATATCTGATAATGGTACTGCATTCAAAAGCATGAAGATCAACAACTTTTTCAGAAGACACGGTATAGATTAGAGATACTCCACCATCTACTACCCTAGAGCAAATTAATTAGCAGAAGAATTCAATAAAACTTTCATCCAAATACTGAAGTAGACTCTTGATGATAATAAATGATAGTGGAATGAGCAGTTAGTTGAAGCTTTGTGGGCCTACCGCATCACATACCAAACTTTGACTCAGTCTACCCCATTTTCCTTAGTGTATGGGTCCAAAGCCGTTCTTCCTTTAAAAGTTCAACTCCCTTCACTAAGGATAGCATTGGGTAACAAGATCACTACAGAGTAAAATGCAAAGTTGCAGTTAGAAGAGCTCGAAGGTTTGGAGGAAAGTCGCCTACGGGCATGCTAGAACCTTAAGTTGTACATGACCAAAATGATTCAAGCTCACAATAAGCTGGTCCGCCCTAGGTCTTTTGAGTAGGAGAATTTGTGTTAGTCCTAAGAAGACCAATTGTTGCCCATCAAAAGATGGGAGGCAAGTTTGAACCCACTTGGGAAGGCTCCTATGTCATAGAGAAGGTCTACCAAGGAGGATCCTATCAGCTTATTGATTGTAAAGGGGAACACCCGATACTTTCAATTAATGGACTCTATCTAAAGAAATATTACCCATTAAACAAATCATATTTAAAAATAATTATTAATAAAAAGAACAAAAATTTGATTCCGTTCATCAAATCTTCTCTTCTTTTGAAGTATTGTTTGCTTGTCTTGTGAATCTGTCATGACGTGTTTAGGGTAGGTGTAAGAGTCCCTCGGTGGCATCCTATCCCTCTTTCACAACATAAACACAATCTCCTGATGCTATTAGAATATGTGTAAGAGAACCCGAGAGGCATCCTATTTTGATTAGCATAACTAAGTAAGGTGTGAGAGAACCCCAAGCGACATCCTTTCTTAGTGAGAATTCTTATTGTCATCTGTGGAATCATTTCATAATTTCTCAGTGTGTTTTAAGGTAGGTAAAAGAGTCCCCCAGAGACATCCTATTCCTATTAACACATGCACAAACACAAACATAAATCTTTTATCTCGAGCTACTTGATGTGGGAATAAGCCCCTTGTGGCACTCACTCATTAGCTACTTTAAGTTGGGTCTACATTCTACCTCGCTAGTATGTCACCTCAGTGGTATCTTATTTTGGAAAATGGGCACCTTGTTACATGGTATGCTTCACTACCCAACCAGTAAGCTGCCTCATGATTGACTTTGCTTAAGAAGATGTGAGTCCCTGTGCTTTTTTCTTGAACTAGCCATCATGTTCTAACTAGGTTGAGTATATTCGAAGCTTAGGATAAGTCCCCTAGAGGCTCATTTCCTCTTGACTACTTTTGAGTCGATATAAGTCCCCTAGTGGCATTCACTCAGTAGTCGCCCTAGGTTGGATAACACCTGTAGAGCCAAAGACATACTATCCTAGCAATCGCCAAGGAGGAGGATGAGTCCCAGCTTTCTTCCTAGATGTTGCAAAGACGCACCTTAGGTTGGTTGATGTTCGCTATGCTGACAATGACTCACCCGGTGAGTACACCACTCTTGGTAGATATGAGTCTCTGTGCTTTCTCCTTGAGTTGGACACCAAATACCTATTGAATTTATGACTAGCCATGCCATTTTCTCTAGGGTGTTGGATTAAGCCCTTACTGGCCCCATCCACTGTGGGCACTCTATTTGGGTCAAGTCCTTTGCGATCCCATTTAGACATTACCCTGGTTACTTTTAGATTGGATGGTCCCTCTTTCCTAGTAGCCACCACTGTGGTTGGAAAATTTGTTCAGCGGATGCACAAATTTTCTCTTGGTTCAGTAAATCTGAAATAGGTCTAGACTGATATAAGTTTTTTCTTAGTTTGATACCTCACAAACTAATAGGGTCTAGGATAAAACAAACTAAAATAAATTAAAAAAAATTAATTCATTTGTGGATTGGGATTCAAGCCCCAAAGGGCCCCTTCTCCCAAGCAAGCATCCTATCTTTAGGGCAGTGTCAGCAGAACTCCCTATAGGAATTGCCTGACTACTTGAGTTGAGATAAATCCCGGGTCGGTACTCACTCTGTAGTCACCCTTAGGTTGGGTTCAATCTATTTTTCTACAAGATGGTTACCCCGACAGTCATTTTGCTTTGAAAGATGTAAGACTATGATGCATTCTTTCTAGCATGATTATCGTAAATCGACAGGCAGCCCTAGGTCGGGTTCGATTTATTTTCCAAAGCAACCAATCACCTGAGTGGTCTTTTATAGTGGAAGATGGTAGTCCCCGAGCTTTCTTCCCTTCAATTGATCATTGCAATCTGAAAGGCACTCCTTTGGTTGGATAGTTCTCCCATCGGCTAGGAAGCTACTCTCTTTATTTCAATAAATCTGAGATAGGTCTAGGCTTCCATAAGCTTCTTCTTAGTTTGATCCATCGCAAACAAACAAAATCCATCCAAACAAATTAAAAATGAAATTAATATTTGACTATCTTTGAGTTGATTTAAGTTCCCCAGTGGCATTCACTTAATAATCAGCCCTAGGTCGGGTTTGATTTGTTGCCCAAAGCAATTGATTACCATAGTGGTTCCTTTTTTTAGAAGATATGAGTCCCCGTGTTTTCTTCTTAAGGCTTGACCATTGTGTACCAAAAGGCATTTCTCCTTCGTTGGATAGTCCTACCTTGTGGTTGGTAGACTACTCCCTTTGAATTGATAAATCTGAGTTAGGTCTAGGCTTCCCTAGCCCCTACTCATTGCAATACATCACAAACTTATGGGATCCATCATAAATAAAAAATAAATCTAAAAATGAAATCAATTTTTACTATCTTTGAGTTGATTTAAGTCCCCTAGTGGCATTCACTCAATAGCTAGCCCTAGGTTGGGTTCAATCTGCTGCCTTGCTAATAGATTACTCCTGCAACTAGTCTCTACTTTGGAAGATGTGAGTCTACTATGCTTTCTTCCTAGTACAGCTGCTGCATACTGAAAGGCATCCCTTTAGTTAGTTAGTCCTACTATGTGTTTAGTAGACTACTCCTCTGGATTGGTAAATCTGAGTTAAGTCTTAGCCTCCATGGCTCCTATTCAGTACAACCCATTATAAACCAACAGGGTTCATCTCAAATTCAAACCTACAAAATTTGAAACAAATTCAACTCTCTCCCTCAGTGGAGATCTCTCTTTAGTGAGATTCAAATCAAATCCAACCTTTCATCTCCTTATAGATGACTTGAACCTGCTTCCCTAGTGGAAGGTTCACACTCTATCCCTCAGTTGATTTTTCCCCTCTTATGTCTTACATAGAGCCACATAAGATGTGGATTCTTTCTTTTCCTTGGGTGGATGGATAGTTTCTGACGTGACCTTTCTGTTGTTGATCATTTGATCAACACCAATACGCAGATGTTCCTCGACCACACTATACCTATTGGGCGCCCTTTATTGACCTCATTTTTAGAATGAGCTCTCAACACCTCCATATTAGACTTAGGATTTCTCTTAGACTTTAAGAGTTCCTTAATCTTAAGATACATCTAGTGATTAGGTGGACACTCTCCTAGCCCTAGAAGACTTAGAAGAGTTAGCCATAAGAATAGGTCATGTCTTAGGGGTGTTAGGGAAATCTCTTACCCTTAGCATAAACCATTCCTCACTTCCCTTCTTTCAAGTCAAACTCCAAATCAGTCTTATTTGATTTTCTCTAAACTTAAATCAATTCCATGATTGAAACCCATGATCAAAATCCATTAAAAATTCTCAAGTTCAAATTTCCTAAGTCCTTAACCCTTTCTTAAGGTCTTAGCCAAAATTATGATCAAAACCTATTCAAACCTTTGAGATTTTCTCATGACCAATTTATATTTCACATTTATAAATGAAATATAAATTCAAATCCATCAAATTAAATTCAAAATTCCAAATCAATTCATGAAAATTTTCTTAAGTCCCTTTAATTTTTCATTAAAGGACTTAGCCAAAATCAACTCTAAACTTTGATCAAACCTATTCAAACTCATGGGATTTTCTCAAAACTTATTTATATCCTCATTTATATTCTCATATGTAAATGAAATATAAATATAAATTAATTAAATCCAAGGCAAAATTAAATCCCAAATTTAAAATCCTTAAAATTCTCTTAAATCCCTTAATTTTTCATTATGGATTTAACCTAAACTTTGATCAAACCTTTTCCAACTCATGGGATTTTCTCAAAATATATTTATATTCTCATTTATATTCTCATATATAAATGAAATATAAATATAAATCAATAAAATCCAATTCAAAAATTAAATTTCAAATTAAAAATTCTCTTAAATCCTTTAAATTCCCTTTAATGGATTTAGCCCAAATCATGATTAAACTCCTTCAAATTCTTGAAATTTTCTCATGATCAATTTATATTCTCATTTATATTCACATATTTAAATGAAATATAAATTCAAACAATCAAAACCCACTCCAAAAATCAAACTCAAATCAACTCAAAATAAAATCTAAGCCTTTCAAGTCAAAATCTTGAACTTAGCCAAATCAATTCCAAATCAAGCCAAACTCTTGATTTTCTCTAATGGTTCAATCAACCCTACAATCATGAGCTCATATATAAATCCAAACCTAAATCAAACAATAAAAACCTAAATCAAAAATCAAACCCAAAACCCTTTCATATTCTTCCTTTGAATATGAAATTTTCAAATGGATCAAAATCTATTTGACATCAAATCACTTGTAAATAGATTTATATTTCAATCATAAGTCCATATACAAGATCAATCAACTTGAAATCAAGCTTTGACCAAGCCATTTGACCCACTTAGGCTCACTTGACCCAAAGTGACCTAAAGTACCCATATGAGCCAACTTTTGATCCTAACCAAATTGGATTGAACCAAACTCATATATCCCTCTCATCATGATCAACAATCATCATGGGATAATCAATCAATCAAATTGGGTCAAACCAAGTCAAACCTAAGGGTTGACCAAGTCAACACTTAACCTAAAATGAAACCTTACATAGCCAAAATCCACCATAGCCAAATTGATTGAAACCATTGATCCAAGTTCACTCATGATCTATGTTTGAACTTGTGCAAGCCAATATTTGAGCCTCAACCTAGCCAATTGGCACTTAAAGTTGACCCATTTTGACCTAAAGGGCCAAAATGTGTCAAAACTTGATATAAGCCAAATTGATTGAAGCCAATGGGTCAAATCTATTCCAAATCACTTGTGGAACTTGACCAAAGCCTCAATTGACCCACTAGACCCAACCTAGCCCAATTGACCTTAGACCCAACATGACTTAAAGGGGTCATGTTGAGCCAAAAATGAACTTAACCCAAATTGATTGGAAAAAAAGATACCAAACCCCTCCATATGACTAACCTAACCTAAACCTACCCTTGACCTACCTCAAATAATTCAAATGGATAAAATGGGTCAACTTGACTCATTTGACCTAAATGAAGTCATATGAGCCAAAACCAAATATAAACCAAATTGAATCAAACCAAAGTCACCAAAATATTTCAAATGGTCATATGAACTTGACCCAACCCTTGGTTAGAGCCAATTTGACCAATTGGTCAACTTGACCCAAGTTGACCCATTTTGACCTAAATGGGTCAACATGAGCCAAACCCTATCAAATGGATACCAAATCTAATGAAACATGTCCAAACCTATTTTCTCAACATACCAAACATATCCAAAGTAAAAATAATAATAAAATGACCATTTTACCTCTAGACCATAGAATAAATTTTGGCCTAACCCATGAGTATTTTGGTCATACCCTCATCACAATCACTTGAGGCTTTCCTAAAAGCTCATGGGGACTTAGTGATGAGTGTTGCACCCAACTCAATGGGTTTGTCATTTGGCCCCATAGACCAAACCCACCATATACCTTAAAATTAAATTTTCAAACTCCCTCCTAAGCTCAATTTGATGCACATGGGAGGTTGGCATTCCACTCAAGGGATCAAATCGACCATGTGCAATGATCTAACAGCCTAAACAACTCACTCCATATAGTCAATTGGATCATAACGGTAACTAATGGGTCAACCGTCCAATTGCCATAGGGGGAGATATACTCCCCTTAATTGAATGAAATCTGACTTCACACTTGATCGATTGGAGCTGGATCAGCAACCACACCTCAAGCTTTCCTAAGCTTTTAGGGGATTTGAATCATTTCTCAATTTTGCACAGTGCAAAATAGGGGAGCTCACCTCAATTCCCAACTTCCTCTACACTTGATCTTAATCCAATTCCTCTTACACACTTGATCTAGGAGCTAAGTCAAATGGGCCCAAGATTTCTTTGAAGTTCTAGAGGCAAGGAAGAACTCAATTCAATCAAAGTCACGAGGATCTTAAAGAGGAGTTGGTACACCTATTGATCCACTCAACCTCAAGGTCTAGGAACTTCAACAGGGCTTCGTCTCTACTAGACGAAGCTACCTCATCGATCTCGAGCACCGACGATCACCTCTAATGAGGTATGTGATTTTTCGACCACTTAGATTAGGAGGTGTTAGTCCTTTGTGAAAGGAATTTTCATTGCATGTGAAATCTACCATTGGATTGGCCGCTCTACTCCTCTATATGGTGTGGGTTGAGTCTTGAATGATTTTATGCTAGATCAGGCTCGGATCTCCCCTTAAATCATGAACGGTCTCCATTAATCCTTAGGGAAGAACTTGGCTCATCTCAGCCGTCCATCCGCTCATTTTAGATGGACGGTTGAGATTATTAGGCACATTTTATTAATCCCTTATCTATTTTAAGCCGTGGGTTAATCCTTAGCCATCCAATCTTTGATCGGATGGCTGAAGATATTAGCATGTGCGCCACCAATCGCTCCCTCGATTTGATAATTAAGTGGATGGCTCATGGCTCGACGTGTGTAAAGCGCGCTGACTGCCGCCGCCACGCGTCGCGCCGTGAGCCGATATTAAGCAGGGATTAGTTAGGGGTTTTAATTAATTCTTAATTATTTCAAAAAACTTCTAAAATTCATAACTCCTTCAAGAAAAATTAGAAAAATAAAAAGAAAAAAAATGTTTTCAATGGATTTTGAATTCCCCTTTTCTTTGAATTTAGGTTTCTTTGGGAATTTTAATTAGTTAATTATTCTCTAATTAAGTAACCAATTGATCTCAAATTTTTAGGGTTCATTTTAGGGGATGATCTATACCTTCCCTAATTTTCTTGAGATTTATTGAGGCCTTAATTGGAGAAATTGCTAGCTCATTCTCTAATTATCCCTTTCATGTAATTAAGGGTAATTAAGGTATGATTACTGGATTTACCCTATGATTGAGTTTGATTAAGGTCATATCCAATGAGTAGGGATTTTTTGGAATAATTTTGGGATATTTCCCCTAAGCTATTCCCTAAACCCCCTTTTCTTCCCTTAATCCCCTCTTAATTAAGGGTTAATTCATTAATTACCCCTTTAATCAAATTTTCAAAAATTATAAAAGTTCTAGAACTTAATTAATCTACCTTGGGTATATGCTTAGGTGTTTAATAGTTTAAGTCTAATTATGAAAATTAAAACCCCCATAAGTGTGAAAGGGTGTTTTAAAAGTACTTAAGCTAAATCACTTAGCTTAATTAATTTTTAATTGTGAGTCAAATTGCATTTGGCTTTTTCATTATTGGGTGCATTAAAAATTTAAATATCTTATGGGTTTTATGTCATCTCATTGGTTCATAATTACTTAGTTAATTTTCCTAAGGTGGTGTAGGTAAGGGTTAACTAAGCCACTTAATTCATACTCTAACCTAATCAATGCTTAAAAATAGAATTAATTATCTGAAAATTAAAGAAAAATACAAAACACATGTGGGAATGGGTTAGGAATAGCAAACTCATTTCACCTTTTCAAAATTAAATCAAATTTCAAACTAAACAAAAATTATTTTGAAATTCACTTTAATTTATTCTAAATTTTCTTATTCTTTAAGAATATCTTTAGGAATTAAGTAAAGTAAGTTTGTTTACATGCTTTCATTGATTTAGATCTTTCCCAACATATTAAGTTGTATGTCATGTGATTCATGCATTCATAATTTTATGTTTCAAAATTTTAAAAAGAAACTGTTTACTTTATGTCAAATGTGCATGTATTGGCTAAAGTAAAATATGAGTGACTATTATCACTAGTAAATTCAAAATATTTTCAAAACTCATAAATAAAATATCAAACCTAAAAGTGTGCTATTCATATCTTAATTATTAGCTTCCATGTTATAGATTATAAAGGCATGCTTAGCATAGGTTCTCTTTCTTCCTCATATTAGCATAATTTTGAATAGGAGTTGGTAAGCTGTAGGGTTCATTTAAAAAGAATCCAACACTTACTTAATTTTATACCCTATTCATCCTTATGCCATCATCTAAGAAAGTTTACCTATACTTGCTTGCATAAATTTCATAAACCAAAACAACTCCATTAAATAACTTTTGCATATTCCTTTTTCATTTCATTTATTTTATATGCATGTTAGTTCTTAAGAAAAGTAGTATATTAGTCTGAAAAACTCTGAGATTGCGAGGCTTTAAGTATCACTAAGTCGGTCTTATACCTTACACCTTTGGTTAACAATGGCTGTACTCACTTATGTCTTTCTTACTTTCATGCATGCATGTGAAATTTTGGATAAGGAAAACCTTTTCTACTTAAGAAAAATCATGCATATCAAACTTCTAAATTTTCTTAAATGGATTACTTAGCATGCATTATAAAATGTGTTAACTACTCTCATTTGCATGTATAGATATACTTAGGATCCCTCCATATACATGTTACATATGTTGGGAAAGAATTGAAGTGATGTGTGTTATGTGAATTTTGATTCATTTTATTTAATCTTAAAATACCTTTCTTTTTGAATAGGCTTGTTTAGAGCTTTTCTAAACTTAGGATTGATTAAAATATGTAATCAAAACATTCACCTAAATGAAATTAAAATGTGAACCTACCTTAGAAATTACTTAAGGATTAGAGAAGGAAAGAGAAGTTCCCTTCTCTTTCCCTCTCTTTATAACTTAGTAATTAATTGTAGGTTTCACTTAAACCAAATTAAAACATGAAATAAAAATAACCAAAAACACTTAAATAACTTAAATGAAACCCTCCTCTAAGTTGAACTTGTCCTTCACACTTAGAAAATTTGAACCTAAAGTCCTAAGCTAAGCATACCACACAAACCTTCAAAGCACACCCTTTAGCCTAAGTCACCACTTCTAGCTTTAGGTTAGGTCGATGCATGGTTTGATGTTATGTTTTATTTTATGATGAATATTTTAGACTGGATATTAGGGTGTATGCTCGTAGAATGAATGGTAGGACGTGCTTAGTCTAACTATTCTTTCTGTGGGATTGTGCTTAAAGTTATCATAAATAAAAATATAAATGCTGCTTTGGTGCTTATACCCCTTAGCATAATCCATAGGCCAGGTGGATTTAGTCACCCATGTGTGGGGTGATAAGTCCAATATACGTGCTTGGGATTTGTGTGGTGTGATTTGACTAACCTTTATTTTGCAGGTGTTAGTTAGATTTAGACTTTTTCTTTTCATGTAAAAGTTTGCATATTTAGGATTTTAGAATGATTTATGTGGTAAAAATTTTCTATAAGGGAGTCGTCTTTCAAATCCGTGGAGAGAAAAGAAAGAGGAACCCTTACAAAAATTCATCTTGGTAAGATATCATGAGCATATACTTATTCAAAGAGAGCGCCATCAAGAAAATAAGTATACTATCTCGAAAGAAGAAGTCACTAAGGAACCAATCATCAACAAGGACTCCTTGATGGATCAAGATATGTAGAGATTCTTCCCCTACTTTACATGAAAAAGTAAAGCGGTTTATTTTAAAGCGTTAAGTTTACAGGCAAGCCTATAGTTGCCCTAAAGGACGATCCTTAGAAAACTCTCGATTAAGATAAATGATCATTGTCTTTAAAGATTTCGATAAAAAGGACTATCAATCGATTGGTTTTATTTTGAAGGTTCAAATGAGATTGATCAAAAGAGGGAGTTATTATTGAAGCTAAAATGGGAATAGGTAGGAGATGCTCACGATGCTAGGAAACCTAGTGAGCATCTCAAACTATCCTAAAATTAGGCTTTACATTTCAAAAATTGATTTAGTTTATTTGAGTTATATTTTTTATTAGAGTTTTAGGACTTAATATTCCTTAACACAAGATTAAGAAAAGCAAAGGAGAAAAGCAACCTCATAACCTAAATCTAGGGAGCTTAGGCAAGGGCCGGAAGCACAACCTAAATCTAAGGCAAACATGGGTAATTAGTTTGCCTCCACAAGAGAGGATAAATCACCTCAGCCTGACTTACAACTTTAGGGTGGCCAACTAACTCGATGATTTTAAATACATGTGCAAGTCATGCTTATGCAAGATAGCTAGATTATTTTAATTTAGAAAGAGACTAAGTCTATAAACTCACTCCCTAAAAATACTAGATCATGTAAAGGGACATGATTCAAATGACCTAAATCTAATGCATTTCAAATTTTATTTTATTTTTCATTTTGGATAATTATTTTGACTCAAGCTAATAGAATTTTATTCTAATGCAAGAAATCGACATCAAAGAGTAATTTCCACCAAGTCAAGCGTTCTCTCGAAAGATGGAAGCTCCAATCGTGAAATATGCATTTGTGCATGATATTATAAAAAAATGCTCATCCAGCTAAGGGATTGCTAATTCTTTTATCTTGATTTTAATTCTAAACTTTAGGTGAGGTTATGAATTATTTAGTTTTAGTTTTAGTTATTATGTTAGGTAAAAGATTTATTTTTTCCTAAAGAGCCTAATCGACATTTAGGCCATACATAAAATAAGGAAGAAACTAAAAAAAGCATGCCACTTAATGCAAAAGCTAAATAAATCATCAATCAATTTATAAAGCTAATCGTAAAAAGAATAAATGACCGTTTATGGTTGGGCACCACCGCACAAACTTAAAAATATCAAATTGGGTAGCTGAGCTCTACCCTTATACAACCCAAATTACAAATGAATCAAATTATAATTTAAGCAAAAGAATTCATTGTTATGGGGGTCTTCAAGCTTTATTCTTCTTTCTTTCTTTTCTTTTCTTCTTTTCTTCTTTAGATCTTCCTTTGGATGGTTGGAAGGTGGATGCTCCAAGTCTTCACATGGTGCATAAGATAGGATCTTATGACTATTGCTCATCCTAATCCCCATAACAAATCATTTCAAAAAGCCTAAATATACAAACTTTTACATGAAAAGAAAATTAAAAAAAACTAGCTAACACATGCAAAACAAGGGTTAGCTAAATCACACCACACAAATTGCAAGTATGTATATTGGACTTATCACCCCACACATAGGTGACTAAGTCCACTTGGCTTAAGGATTATGCTAAGGGATATAAACACCTGTAAGCAAGAAGCATTTATATTTTTATTTATGATAGCGCCCTTTTAGTACAATCCCCTGCAGAAAAGAATAATTAGACTAAGCATGTCCTACCAATCATTCTACGAGCATACACCCTAACATCTAGTCTAAAATATTAATCATAAAATAAAATATAACATCAAACCATGCACCGACCTAACCTAAAACTAGAAGTGGTGACTTAGGCTAATATATGTGCTTTGAAAGTTTGTGTGGTATGCTTAGCTTAGGACTTTATGTTTGAATTTTTTAAGTGTGAAGGACATGTTCAACTTAGAGGAGAGTTTTATTTAAGTTGTTTAAGTATTTTGGATTCTCTTTATTTCATATTTTAATTTGGTTTAAGTGAAACCTATAATTAATTACTAAGTTATGAAGAGAGAGAAAGAGAAAAGAACTTCTCTTTCCTTCTCTAACCCTTAAGTAATTTCTAAGGTAAGTTTACATTTTAATTTCATTTAGGTGAATATTTTGATTAAATCTTTTAATTAATCCTATGTTTAGACAAACTCTAAACAAACCTATTCAAAAAAAAATGTATTTTAAGATTAAATAAAATGAATCAAAATTCACATAACACACATTACTTTATTTCTTTCCCAATATATATAACGAGCATATGGATGGACCTTAAGCATATCTATATATGTAAATGAAAATAGTTAACACACTTTATGATGCATGCTAAGTAATTCATTTAGAAAAATTTAGAAGTTGAATATGCATGATCTTTCTTAAGTAGAAAAAGTTTTCCTTATCCAAAATTTCACATACATGCATGAAAGTAAGAAAGGCATAAGTGAGTGCAACGCCATTGTTAACCAGAGGTGTAAGGTACAAGACCTACTTAGGACTACTTAAAGCCTCGCAACCTCAAGGTTGTCTAATATACCAATTTTACTTAAGTACTAACATGCATATAAAGAAATGAAATGGAAAAGAATATGCAAAAGTTGTTTAATAGTTTAATTTTGTTTATGCAATTTATTCATGCAAGACAATCCTTCTTAGATGATGGCATAGGGATGAATAGGTATAGATCAAGTAAGTGTTGGGTTCTTTTCAAATGAACTCTACATCTTACCAATCCTTATTCAAAACTATGCTAACATAAGAAAGGGAGGAAAGGCTACACTAAACTTGACTTTATAATTCATCACATGCAAGCTTATAACTAAGATATGAATAGCACACTTTCAGATTTGATATTTCATTTATAAGTTTTAAAATTATTTTGGATTTAGTAGTGATAATAGCCACTCATAGTTTACTTTAGCCAACACATGCACATTTGACATAAAGAAAACAATTTTCATTTTAAAATTTTAAAACATGAAATTATGAATGCATGAATCACATGACATACAATTTAACATATTGGGAAAGATCAAAAGCAATGTAATCATGTAAAAAAAACTCACTTTACTTAAATCCTAAAGACATTCTTAAAGAATAAGAAAACTTAGAATAAATCAAAGTGAATTTCAAAATGATTTTTGTTCAGTTTGAAGTTTAATTTAATTTTGAAAAGGTGAGATGAGTTTACTGTTTCTAACCCATTCCCACATGTGTTTTGTATTCTTGTGTAATTTTCAGATAATTAAATCCATTTTTTAAGCATTGACTAGGTCAGGGTATACATTAAGTGGCTTAATTAAAACTTACCTACACCACCTTAGGAAAATTAACTAAGTAATTATGAGCCAATGAAATGACATAAAACTCACAAGGTATTTAAATTTGCAATGCACCTAATAATGAAAAGGCCTAATACAATTTGGCTCACAATTAAAAGTTAATTAAGCTAATGGGTTTTAGCTTAAGTACTTTTAAAACACCCCTTCACACTTATGAAAGGGGTTTTAATTTTCTTTATTAGACTTAGGCTATTGAACACCTAAGAATCTACCCAAAGTAGATTAATTAAATTCTGGAAACTTTTTAGAATTTTTGAAAATTATTTAAAGGGATAATTAATGAATTAACCCTTAATTAAGAGGGGATTAAGGAAAGAAAAAGGGTTTAGGGAAGTGCTTAGGGTAAATACCCCAAAATTATTCCCTAAAATCCCTACTCACTGGATCGAATCTTAATCAAACTTAATCAAAGAAAGGGTCCACTAATCACACCTTAATTATCTTTAATTACATGAAGGGTAATTAAGGAATGAGCTAGCAATTTCCTTAATTAAGGCATCAATTAATCTCAAAAAAATTAAGAGAGGCAGAGGTCATCCCCTAAAATGAATCCTACAAATTTGAGATCAATTGGTGACTTAATTAGGGAATAATTAACTAATTAATATTCCTAAAGAAATCCAAATTCATAGAAAAGGGGAATTCAAAATCATTGAGAATATTTTAAAAATATTTTAGATGAAATTATCTATCCATAGCATTTTTTTCTTATATTTTTCTGATTTTTTTTGAAGGAGTTATGATTTTTTGAAGTTCTCTAAGTAATTTATGAATTAATTAAGCATTTTATTAACCTCTAATTAACCTCTGGCTCACACAAGACACATGGCGGCGGGTGACACACTTGCAAGTGTACAGCTTTTACTTAAGTTGTCAAATCGTGGGGATAGCCAAGACGAAGTTTTTATTATCCGATCAAAGATCGGATAGCTGAGGATACACCCGCAGTTTAAATCGGATAAAGAGATATATAAACGTGCCTAATAATCTCAGCCATCCATCTAAAATTCATGGATGGACGGCTAAGATGGGTTGAGTTCTTCCTTGAGGCTCACTGTGAACCGTCCATGATCCATGGGGAGATCCGAGCCTGATCTATCATAGATTCATTCAAGACTCAACCCACACCATCTAAAGGACTAGAGTGGCCAATCCAACGATGGATTTTACATGCAATGGAAATTCCTTTCATAAAGGACCAACACCTATCAATATAAGTGGTCGAGAAATCACTAACCTCATCGGAGGTGATCACCGACACTCGAGATCGATGAGGTAGCTTCGTCTAGTGGAGACAAATCCCTGTTGAAGTTCCTAGGTCTTAAGGTTGAGTGGATGAATGGGTGGACTAACTCCTCTTGATCTCCCTTGCGGTTTTGATTGAATTGAGTTCTTCCTTCCTGTGAGAACTCAATTGGAAGCTTAGGCGGGCTCGAATTGGTCCTTGGATGATGAGTGTAGAAGGAACTAGGTTAAGATCAAATGTAGAGGAAGTTTGGAATTGGATCAAGCTCTCCTATTTTGCATTGTGCAACACCAAAGAAAGCAAGATTCAAATCCTCTCTAGGGGCCTTGGGAAAGCTCTCTGATGTTTGCTAAGAGTTCCTAAGCTCCAATTGAGTATGAGTGAGTTGAAATTTCAGTGGATTAAGGGGCGTATATCTCCCCCTATGGCAATCAGGCGGCTGGCAATGAGCTTGTCATTTTGATCCAATTGACCCTATGGAGTGGGCTATTTGGGTTGTTAGATCAATGCACATGGTCGGTTTGGCCAGAGGAGTGGAATGCTAAATCCCATGTGCATCCAATTGAGCTTAAGGGGGAGTTTGAAAATTGAATTTCAAGCCTATAGGTCGGGTTTGGTCCATATGTCAAATGGGCTGACCCAAACCCATTGGGTTGGGTGCACCACTCATCATTAGGTCCCCTTGAGCTTTTAAGAGAGCCTCAAGTGATTGTGATGAGTGTATGACCAAAATACCCATGGGCTAGGCCAAAATTAGTTCTATGGTCTAGGGGTAAAATGGCCATTTTATTATTTTTTTAAAATTTGAGTATGTTTGGTATGTTGAGAAAATAAGTTTGGCCAAGTTTCATTGGATTTGGAATCCATTTGATAGGGTTTGGCTCATGTTGAACCATTTAGGTCAAAATGGATCAACTTGGGTCAAGTTGACCAATTGGTCAAATTGGGTCAAAACAAGGGTTGGGTCAAGTTCATATGACCATTTGAAATATTTTTGTGCATTTGATTTGGTTCAATTTGGATTAGATTTGGTTTTGGCTCATATGACTCATTTAGGTCAAATGGGTAAAGTTGACCCATTTGACCCATTTGACCTATTTGGGGTAGGTCAAGGGTAGGTTTAGGTTAGGTTAGTCATATGGAGTGGATTTGTATCATTGTTTTCAATCAATTTGAGTTAGGTTCAATTTTGGCTCAATAAGACCCCTTTAGGTCATGTTGAGTATAAGGTCAATTGGGCTGTGTTAGGTCTAGTTGGCCAATTGAGGCTTTGGTCAAGTTTCACAAGTGATTTGGGATGGACTTGACCCATTAGTTTCAATCAATTTGGCTTAGATCAAGTTTTGACACATTTTGACCCTTTAGGTCAAAATGGGTCAACTTGGGTCAAGTGGGCCAATTAGGCCAGGTTAGGCTCAAATGTTGGCTTGGTCAAGTTCAAACATAGCTTATGAGTGAACTTAGATCAATGGTTTCAATCAATTTGGCCTATGGTAGATTTTGGCTATCTTAAGTTTCATTTTAGGTTAAGTGTTGACTTGGTCAACCCTTAGGTTTGACTTGGTTTGACCCAATTTGATTAATTGATTATCCCATGATGATTGTTGATCATGATGAGAGAGAAATATGAGTTTGGTTCAATCCAATTTGGTTAGGATCAAAAGTTGACTCATAAGAGTACTTTAGGTCACTTTGGGTTAAGTGAGCCTAAGTGGATCAAATGGATTGGTCAAAGCTTGATTTAAAGTTGGTTGATCATGTATATGGACTTATGATTGAAATATAAATCCATTTACAAGTGGTTTGATTTGAAGTCAAATGAATTTTGATTCGCTTGAAAATTTTATATTCAAAGGAAGAATATGAAGGAGTCTTGGGTTTGATTTTTTATTTGGGTTTTGATTGTTTGATTGAGGTTTGGGTTTATATACGAGCTCATGATTATAGGATTGATTGAACCATGAGAAAAAAATCAAGGATTTGGCTTGATTTGGAAGTGATTTGGCTAAGTTCAAGATTTTGACTTGAAAGGCTTAGATTTGATTTTGGGTTGATTTGAGTTTGATTTTTGGAATTGGTTTTGATTGTTTGAATTTATATTTCATTTATATATGTGAATATAAATGAGAATATAAATTGATCATGAGAAAATTTCAAGAATTTGAAAGAGTTTAATCATGATTTGGGTTAAATCCATTAAAGGGAATTTAAAGGATTTAAGAGAATTTTTAATTAGAAATTTAATTTCTTAAATTGGATTTGATTGATTTATATTTTCATTTCATTTATATATGAGAACATAAATGAGAATACAAATATATTTTGAGAAAATCCAATGAGTTTGATCAAAATTTAGGTTAAATCCATTAATGAAAAATTAAGGGATTTAAGAGAATTTCAAGGATTTTAAATTTGGAATTTAATTTTTGAGTTGAATATGATTGAGTTATATTTATATTTCATTTATAAATGAGAATATAAATAAGTTTTGAGAAAATTCCATTTGAATAGGTTTGATCAAGGTTTAGAGCTGATTTTTGCTAAGTCCTTTAATGACTTAAGAAAAATTTCATGAATTGATTTGGAATTTTGAGTTTGATTTGATGGATTTGAATTTATATTTCATTTATAAATATTAATATAAATGAGAATATAAATGGATCATGAGAAAATCTCAAAGCTTTGGATGGGTTTGAATCATGATTTTGGCTAAGTCCTTAAGAAAGAGTTAAGAACTTAGAATTTTGATGGATTTTGATCATGGATTTCAATCATAGGTTTCAATCATGGAATTTAATCATGGAATTGATTTGAGTTTGACAAAATTAAATAGAATTGATTTGGAGTTTGACTTGAAAGAAGGAAAGTGAGGAATGGTTTAAGCTAAAGGGTAAGAGATTTTCCTAACACCCCTAAGCCATGACCTATTCCTATGGCTAACTCTTCTAAGTCTTCTAGGCTAGGTGAGAGTGTCCACCTAATCACTAGATGTGTCTTCAGACTAAGGAACTCTTAAAGTCTAAGAAAAATCTTATGTCTAAGATGGAGGTGTTGAAAACTCATCCTAAAAATGAGGTCAAAATTTTGTTATGGGGATTAGGATGAACATTGGTCATACGATCCTATCTTATGCACCATGTGAAGCCTTGGAGCATCTACCATCCAACCTTCCAAAGGAGGAACCAAAAGAAGAAGAAGGAAGAAAGGAAGAAAGAAAGAAGAAACAAGAATAAATCTTGAAGACCCCCATAACAATGAATTTCTTTGCTTAAATTATAATTCAATTCATTTGTAATCTGGGTTGTATAAGGGTAGAGCTCAGCTACCCAATTGATATTTTTGAGTTTGTGCGGTGGTGCCCGACCACAAAAGAACATTTATTCTTTTTACGATTAGCTTTATAAATTGTTTGATGATTTGTTTAACTTTTGCATTAAGTGGCATAATTTTTCTAGTTTCTTCCTTGCTTTATGTATGGCCTGGATATGGATTAGGCTCTTTAGAAAAAAATAAATCTTTTACTCAACTTAATAAATCAAATTAAAATTAAACAACTCATAACCTTACCTAAAGCTTAGGATTAAAATCAAGATAAAAGAATTAGCAACTTATTATCTGGATGAGCATTTCTTTATAATATCATGCATAAATGCATCTTATTTCACTCTTGATTGGAGGGCTTTCACCTTTGCCAAAGAACCCTGCTTGACCTTTGAGGGCCGTGGTGGAAACTCACCTCTTACCTTCTCACTGATTTTGGCCAATAATTTGATTTCTCATGCATTAGTCATAAAAATCCTATTAGCCTGAGTCAAAATGATTGTCCAAAAATAAAAATAAAATGAAATTTGAAATGCATTAGATTTAGGTCATTTGAAGAACGTCCCTTTACATGATCTAGTCTCTTTAAGAAGTGAGTTTAAGAACTTAGCTTCTTTCTAAATAAAAATAGTCTAACTATCTTGCATAAGCATAAATACTTACATACATGTATTTAAAATCGTAGGATGAGTTAGTTGGCAGCCACCCCCAAGCGGTTGTAAGTCCAAGCTGTCGAGTGGTTTGTCCTCTCTTGTGGAGGCAAACCAATTACACATTTTCACCTTAAATTTAGGTTGTGCTTCCAGCCCTCGCCGAAGCTCTCTAGATTTAGGTTCTAAGGTTGCTTTTCCCCCTTGCAGGCCATAAGCATAATTTCTCACCACTTAGGTATTTCCTTAATCTTGTGTTAAGAAATCTTAAGTCCTAAAATTCTAATAAAAATATAACTCAAACAAACTACATCAATTTCTAAAATGTAAAGCCCAGTCATAGTATAGTTTGAGGTGTTCGCTAGATTTCCTAGCATCGTGAGCATCTCCTACTATTCTTATTTTGGCTTTGATAATAACTCCCTCTTTTGATCAATCCCATTTGATCTTCAAATATAAACCAATCGATTGATAGTCCTTCTTATTGAAATCTTCAGAGACAATGATCATTTATCTTAATTGAGAGTTTTCCTAAGGGATCATGTCCCTTAGGATGTAATTAACTATGGGGGATTGCCCCTGTAGGGAGCTTAATGAACCCAATTTAAAATAAACCCTGCTTTACTTTTCCATATAAAGTAGAGGAAGAATCTCTGGTACATATGCAAACTCATCGTCCCTAGGAGTCCTTATTTGAGGTGATTGGTTCCATTAAAGGATAGTGACTTATGTCTTTCGAGATAGTACACTATACCTTGATGATGTATCCAATCACCTGAATAAGTACATATACGGATCTACGTGGTGTCTTACCAAGACGAATTTCTATAGAAAATTTACTTTCTTTTCTCCACAGATTTGAAAGGCGACTCCCTATAAAAGATTTATTCACCAATAATAATGCAACTAAATTGTAATAAATATCACTAATTAATGCTTAAATTAGCAAACCACGTGCACATTTAAGAATACTATTGAAACTTTCAGATGGAATTGTCGTCATAGTACCATAACGCATTCCACCATCATGCACTAGTGACCATTTAACTGGGTCTCGCTCCATAAGCCATTTGTGGGCTTCTTCTTTTACATTTTTTATATTTGTCATACAGCAATAAAATTCATGCATGTCATCAGTGTTTCCAGCCATATACATTTTTTGGCAAAGAAACTCCACATCATCATTTCTTAATCTGCGTATAATCTTTTTGAAATTCTCACGCAAATGTTGCAAGCAATGCCTGTGAGTCGCCCAGGGAAAAATGTCTCTGCACCCACGCAACAAGCTAGCATATGTATTACATATTATACATAAATCACGTCTTGCTAACACCATAGGTAACATCTCATGTAAACACATTAAGAACCATAATAAGGAATCATTCGTCTCAGACTCAATGACAGCAAAGGCAAAAGGAAACAAATTGTTGTTTTCATCTATTCCAATAATAGTCAGTAATATACAACGATACTTGCCCAGCAAAAATGTACCATCTAAGTTGAGGACAGGGCGGCAACTGCCCCAGCCCAAAATAGAAGGACCAAATGCCCAGAAAAGTCTTTGGAATCACTGTTTATTGCTAGACTGTATTTTGTATAATGTACCAGATAAAGTAGAAGAAACTACTTCCATGAAGAGGTTGAGAGTCCTATAAGACTCTTCCCAACTATCAAAAATTACTTTTATTGCCTTACGCCTAGCATCCTAGGCCTTCATGTAATATACTTTTATATTAAACTTTGATTTCATTCTACCTATAATCTCCTTAGGTTTCAGATCAATTTGATTTTTGATTACAGGTATAATGAAATAAGCTATGAATTTGAAACTGCACTGCTGATGACCATAATCGATCACTGCATTGATATATCTGTGGTCATCCCCAACTCTGGAGATTCTCTAGGCACCCCCTAGATGCCTATTGCTGCTACAATGCAGATGTCAATTACATGCTCTATTAGAACTATTGTGATGTACACATATCACAATATAGTTCTTCTAGTTTGAGGTGACTGTTTAGAATTGAACATTATTAACTATACATCATCCAATAATAGCAAACTAAAGGCTCTTTTTACTTGTGAAACACATTCCTTCAACAATATCACTTGGGATTTCAACATCATATGTTGGGACATTTTCATCATATGGGCCGTCGAAGTGAATATCATTGTCCTATTCTCTCGTGGTTTGACACATTTGAACATACTCGTTATTAGAAAATTTTTGTATTCACTCTCAATATTCCGAAATGAATGATTCTTTAACAAATCCTGTGTGGCTACATTATCAACCATAGCTTCTAACTCAAGTGAACAATCATCATCACTAATATCCTGCTCATAATCACTACTTGAGCCACTACTCATAGTCTCATACACATCATCACCTGTAGCACTCTGAGGCACATATGGTTCCTCTGATTGATAAATAATATCATCACTAGATCTGTAATTCCATGACACACATCGCTATTGAAAATTAACAGCATAAGTAGGGAAAGATAAACAATGTATTATTACCTTGGAAACATTTCATTAAAGCTGCTCTGTGTCACCAAAGGAGTAGGTGTGATGAAATATTATGTATGCGTCAATGGTATATCTGCTGACCTTAACACTAGATGATAGATGCAACATTAGCATTTTCGACTTTCACATACAACACTAATATCTGACGAGAAGCTTCATCCAGTATAACGCCACAAATTTCATCATCAAAAATAGCAGACTCTATAAATCCGTTACCCACCGGATAACGACATGTCAGACTAATTGTGTGACGCTCTAAATCAATGTGCAAGAATCTCATAATTATTTGTTTTAATTTCAATAAAGTGTTGTGCCGCAAAATCTTAATTGGACGATTTTGACCACCCACATAACTTGGAATGAACTGGTCACCGATACTTAGTTCACCTCTGTAGAATAAGATCAACGAAACCAACTCTCTATTCATTCTTGAAAAGATGAGTTGAGGTAAATTAAATAACTAAAATATAATCAATCATATCAGTATTACCAAAATTTAAAAAAATGTTGCATAAACAAATTTATATGTAGTACAGACTACATAAACCAGATGTAGTACAAACTACTCTAAGCCCTAAACTAAAATCCTAAACCAAATTCTAGCAATACACATAATCTAATTAATTATATATAAAAAAATTAGAAATTTATCGTGTGTTTATGAAGATTGGCGGCAATGTGCGCTAAGAATTACATAATCTCCACCCGCAATCTTCCCTCAAAGGAATGCAGTCACCGGAATCATCGCCGGAAGCCAATGTTGGGTTTCACGGGCTGTTAGATGAAGATGAAGGGTGTCAGATGCAAGGGATGCGGCTGCTGGGCATGGAAAAGGATTCGATGGTCGTTACACCGTCACCAACGAGGCGGTCCGCAATGTGCGTGGTCGAGGCCGGTTGTCTAAGGTGGGGAGGCCGGTCGGAGAGCAAAGTGCCCTCGGGTTCTCACATAAGGGAGAAATTGGCCTCGAGTGCTCGCGGAAGGGAGAAATCGCGGACGAGATTCGGTTCGCGAATGGGGTCGATCGGCTGATTGACCCCATTTTATGTCCTGAGCTAGTCGCCACTGAACTAAGCACCGCTTAATGGGCGATAGCTTCAGTCTCCAGTCGTTAATATCAAGCCGTGCCATGGTGGTATAATGAGCATGCTAGTCGCCTCCTAAATGGGCGACTATACATATATCTGAATTTTTTTTAGATACTTAAATAACTAATTACATTTTAAATCATACTTAAATTAAAAATTTTCCCAAAGTATTTTGAGGTACTTGATCAAGGGAAACATAAGAGTTAATTATAAAAACATTACTTGGACATTTGATGAAGTGACAAAGATGGTTGCAAAAGAAAGATCTGAATGATCATAGCATAATCTTATTTGGTATGATGATTGATTACAATGAAAATAATGACAAATAATGAGAGTCCAAAAATAATTATTTTTGTGATTTTTTGGCACGATCATGGGAAGAAGGAAATAATAGAGTGGTGCGCACCCAAGCATATATGATTGTGTGTGAGTGTGTGACACTCATTGTAAACAATGATAAGGAGTTCCATCTTTGCGATTAAGATTTTAAATCAAAGAATGAGAAGAAAAAAAAATACAAATAATAATAATAATAATAATAATAATAATAATAATAATAATATCTTCTATTTCTTCTTTTTTTCTTCTACTCACACAGTCAGTATCTTTATAGTCATGTGCTTAAGAAGGTAGAACTTACCTCTAAATTAATTTTGTTATTTTAGTGAAATTATCTTTTAGATTAAGAGCATGTTTGAAGAAGTTGCAGCTTTTTTTTTTATAAAAGATGATTATAAAGCTATTGTGAAGAAAAGTGGTGAGAGTATCATAAATATTTACTTTTTTTAAAAAAAAAGTCAATTTGTAGCTTTATGAAAATCAACACACGTTAATAGCTCTCGTTCTCACAAATAGTATTTAATACAAACTTTTTTTAAAAACAAGGAGAATATTAATAGTCAAATACATATGCGATTACTTTTTGAAAAGCAAAATAATCAAAAAATTACTCCAAACATATCCTAAAAATGAGAATTTAGGTCATATATTAATGTTTCAACAACTTTTGCAAGTAATCAAGAAGACTAATGTTCAATTAGTCAAAAAATATTCTTAGTTCACAATTTAAAAATCAGTAGGGGAGAATTTTATCATGTTCTATATATAATTAGAGTGGGGGAGAATATAACAAAGCTCACGCACGTATATATTCACTTCCTAACATTCTTATCATATGCGTCAAACATAAATTTAATGTAAACTAGTAATATTGTACGTGCACAAAGTGCTAAGAATTAATTTCTCTAAAATAATTTTCTTTAAATTAATTTTTATTTTCAATGACAAAATCATTTTTTTAGTTAATTGTAAAGGTATATGCATATTACATGATTAGTTTGGATAACAAAATATTTTGAAATATTTTAATATTCTGATGATATGTAAATATCTTTTAAATTCATACTAACATCCAAAGTTATAATTCAATATAATATTTAACTATATATACATTTTATATAAAGATAAATTTGAGCTTATTATTTTCAACGCTTCATTAAAAAATATATTTGCATGATAAGATGAAAATGGATAAAATATAAGATATTTTAAGACAATGAGTTAAGCATATATTAAATTAATAATCATATATATTGTTCTACATTTATTAGCCAAAATAAATTTAATTTTTTTATTAGGATTTCATAAATAAATAATTTTATATATCTCATAAATATTAGGATATTATTTTGTTATCTCATAATTTTGTGTAGTTTAAATATTAATGAGTATATATAAAGTTTGAATTCTATATATCTTTCAACTTCTAAATTTAAGATGAAAGAATTATCTATTAAGTTAATAATATTGTGTAGTCTAAATGCTAATGAGTTATTATGAATAATTATCCATTTAGTTGATCATATTAAGTTATTGATTATTAAATTAGAATATTATATTAATAATTATCTATGATGTTCTCAATTTGTAAAATACGAAATAATATACTTTATATATGTCATAGGGTTGAATTAATTATTATACAACTTATATAATCACAAATATTAGGATCTCATTTTTTTATCTCATAATCTTGTGTAGTTTAAATATTAATGAGTACATTTAAAGTTAGAATTCTATATGTTTTTCAATTTCTAAATTTGTGATTGAACAATTACCTTTGTTGTTAATCATGTCAAGGTATTGATGAATTTTTACTTTTTTATAATCTAAGTTTACTTTAATTATATATATAGTTCATTCCTACAAAATTTAAAAATAAAATATATAAATTATCCAAAAATATTTAAGATATTCAACATTCTTATGAATCAAAATAGAATTTTATGAATTATGAAAAAATAATATCATGAAATTATGTGACTTAATTTAATCATGCATATAGAAATATAAAAGATTAAAAAATTTATAATATTATAATAAAATTAAAAAATTAATTTGCTAAGTACAAAACTAATTGATGTAAAATCAACATTTTGACAAGAATAAGAACTTCATTGAAAAAAAGATATAAAGATAAGTGTATTAAAGAGATATAAAGAAAGATATACAATACATGAATTATGTTTAGCTGGTTAAAGTGTTAAACTATAAGAATAATTTCATATACTTTAAAACTTGGTATTAACATGCAAAATAAATAATATAGAAATTATGAAATTAAATAGAATTATTATTATTTTTATTATACTCAATACATTATTAATTTAATAAAATTTATAGTTGATTATAATTCAATTGTAAGTTTAGGAGATAGTCCCCTTTTCAATTTGTACAAATAAATTTAATGTTTAGGGAATAGAGAAAATTATAAGCACAATTTTTGTAATTTAAATGTGATCGAAATTATTAACCTTCTTAGGAGAATTGTTATAATTGATATTGGGATGATAAGTAAATATCTTTTAAATTCATAATTATGCTAGAAAACCAAATAAAAGTAGCCTTCTTTTCATGAAAGACAATAATGTATTTAAAGAGTGAACAATAAAACTCAATTTACTGAAAACCTCAAAAGAGGGAAAAATCAATGAGGCCTACAAAGAAAAGCTTCCACTATGCTTGAGTACAAGATCTTCCCGACACGGGATTACAAAATTGTATATGGGAAAGGGACAACATTCAAGAATGCATAACATGACGACGATGGACGACGATGTTGACGATAATGTCGAATGATGATTGACGATGATGTAATTTCGAATGACGATGTCACGACGATGTTGACGACGATGTTGACGACGATGGGACGACGATGTTGACGATGATGTCCACACGATCGGTGATGATGACAAAGGGTCGACGACGGCAGGATCACGGCGGTATGGCGATGGCGGCGGGCGGTGGTCGACAACCGAAAGTGGTGGCACGGTGTTTTGGAAGCTCTCCTCTCTCTTGCTTGGCCTCCCTCATGAGGAATGAGAGGCTATTTATAGATGGAGGAGTGACGCCTCTGTAAATACATGCAAAATCAACCACTCTCTCCATCTGGACGGCTCATGATAATTCCCTTGATCATATGATGTATTTTGTGTATTTGAATGCTCAAATGATGTCGAATTATGATATCGGGCTTGTTAGATTCGCTCAAGACGCCGATTTGACTATATATAAACACTCTATAAGAGTCAATCGAAAGGCCGATCTCTGTCTTGATTTACGATCGATTGCTTACGCCAAGATTCGCTTCGACTAGGAATTTTCGATCATATCGTTCTCTATTTTGGATGATATTATCTCAATCATCCAAAATATATATATGCCGAATATTTGAAAATAGATTCTTCAAAATTTGTCCGTTAACCATACATTTTGAGAGAACATATCTTCATATAAGATTATGACCATAAAATGGTCACATGTATGCACGTACGATGGCACAAGATGAGGTTATGGACCCACGACATTTACAAGCGCAGCACAAGGTTTCGGGTTGGATTAGAACGGTCGCAAGAAATCTGGTCGCGCAGAATTTTCTCAAGAAAGGTGTCGCGGCCTGCATGGGTCAGACCGACGGGTGGAAAGTAGGACGGGCAGCTTTGGCGACACCGAACGGTCGGGGACCGCTGAACGGCCGATGGCTGTGAACGCCGCTGGCACGGCCGCTTGACGCGCGAAAGGCCTACGGGTCACGAGGCGAGCTGACCGAACGTCGCCAGGTAATGGCCGATCGCGTCGGCCGGTCGCGCGAACGCAAGATATCGATCGACTGCTGGCGTACCGGGCGCCAGGCGCGGGCGCGGGGTCTGCGATATCCACGCCGAAAACGTCTGTTGGCCCGCTTTCATCCGCTTTGCTCGCTTTTGGCGGCTGGCAATTTTGAGCGATTTTTTTGATTTTGACCTTTTGCCCCTAAGGGTCTATAAAACCCCTAGAAGGAAGGCACCTTCTCTCCTTCTTGAGAGAAGGTCGTTTGGAGGCGATCAAGACCCGTAGTTCATACTGCCAGTTCTTTCCCTCGAAAGAAGCGCTGACGCCTTATCTGGACCAACCGCTCGGGTTTATCAAGACCCGTAGTTCATACTGGCGAGCTCATTTTCCCTCGAAGAGGCATTGATTGCCTGACCGGACCGGATTGAGGATCAAGACCCGTAGTTCCCAGGTTCTGCTCGAAAGAGCGCTGACCGCCTGTTGGACCGACTGGGAGGCGATCAATCGAGTTCATACTGGCGAGGGTCGCTTTCCCTCGAGGCGTTGACCCTCCAACCCAATCATCACAAATATCTCGGCGATTAATTAATCTGAAAACGACGTCGAACGGTTGGATACCGCATGGGTACCGAATGGCAACCGGCGATATAGCATCGGCCAGAAGTGGGATGACCGTCGATGATGGTGGTGACCGACCTGAGATCATGGCGATGGTCGCGATGGATCATCGACTGAATGGTACGCGCGGACACTGGTGGTCGACGGTGGCAATGAATCGCGGCGATAAGTCAAGTGGATGACCGGCGACGATGCAGGTGACCGGCCAAGATTGCCGATATGGTCCGACAGCGACCAGATGAATGGCCGGCAATGGACCGCCATACGTTGGCTACCGACGGGTGGTCGAATGGCAACCGTGACGGTAATGCGGGCGAATCGGCGCTGCAAATGGCGGCACGCGAGATGGTGGTGACGCGAAGATTGACGATGGTCTAGCAGCGGACCGGGCGACCGCATCAGCGGATGCGCTACGATGAAGCACGATGGGGGGTGGTAATACCTGACCGGACGGTAATCAGGCCAGAGGATGACCGCACGTGATATGGTGATGATCGCGCCGGTGATGGTCGGCAGGACCGGCGTGGCGTGACCGCGTTGGTTGCCGACGATCTTTGACCTATCCGGTTGTTTGTCAGTATGACTTCGCGACGTTAACCCGTATGGAAGTGGTCGAATCAATCCGAGAATTTTGACCTATCGATTTGTCGAGTGTTTGCTCGATGACGCAACTGTGAAGTACAAAGTTTTGACCTATCCAGGTTGTTTATCGTTGTTTGCTCGGCGACGGAACCTCAGAGAAGAGGTTGAATCAACTGGCCGAGATCATTGACCATCCGGTTGTTTGTCGAGTGTTACCCAGACGCTAACCCGTGGGAAGAGGTTGAATTGAATCCGAGATTTTGACCCATCCAGGTTGTTTATCGAGTGTTGCCGGCGACGCAACCTGTGAAAGAGGCCGAAGTCCACCAAGGACCTTTTGACCTATCGGTTGTTTGTCGAGTCTTTGCTCGACGCGTTAACATATGGAAGAGGTCATGGAAGTCCACCAATTTTTGACCTATAGTTGTTTGTCGAGTGTTACCCAATGACGTTAACGTATGGAAGAGGTAATTGAATCCCGAGGATTTTGACATATCAGGTTGTTTGTGGTGTTACCCGATGACGCGTTAACTGGGAAGAGGTTGTGGGAAGTCCACTAAGACCTTTGACCTATCCTAGTTGTTTGTCGTGGTGTTACCATGACGCTAACCTGGAAGAGGTTGAATTGAACCGGAGGATTTTGACCTATCCAGATTGTTTCAAGGTGTTACCCACGCTAACTGTATGGAAAATGAATTAAAACATCCGTGGTTGTAGCCAAAGTTTCTCCTTAACCCCGGTCTCGTTTCGATGAGTATGTGGAAAATATAATTTGCAAAGCTATATCTCTTCTCAATATTGAAATATCCTCCAACTTTGACTTATTTCTTGGGATGATAATCGATTAGATGTCACCATATTAACATGGGCAATCTTTCGAGATTAAGAGTCCCCGCCGGAATCAAGGAACTAAGTTTGACTAATCATTCTTTCTCGCCATGCCTTAAAAGCTTGAAATGCTCCACCTCGATGGTGGTTTTGATCTTGTTGGGAAACTTGGTCGCCATACAAGATAAAATAATGAGAATCAGATTCCCACGATGGCAAACCTATGCTGAAAACCATAGAGTAAAGTTTTAGCTTCATTGTGAAATCCAGCACACACACAGATATTTAAAGAGTGAACAATAAAACTCTATAATTTTTACGTGAAAAACCTCAAAAAGAGGGAAAAACCACTGGGCCTAGCCCAGTAAAAACCTTTCATTATGTATCTGCTTTGAGTAAGATCTTCCGACACCGGGATTATAGAATCAGATATGGCAAAGGAACAACAGCGAATGACAATGTTAATATGTCGACGACGATTGGACGATAATGCTGAATGTTAACGATGAATTAATTACGCGATGATGTTGACGATGATGTTGCGACGACGTGATGACGACGCGTTGACGACGATGTTGACGATGATGTCCGATATAGTGATCGGTGATGATGACCGGCAAAGCGTCGCGATCGGCGGGGCGATGGCGGCCGGGCGGTGACAACCGCCGAGGCATGATGCTGGAGGATCTTTCTCTCTCTCTCTTGCTTGCCTCCTCATATGAGAATGAGGACTATTTATGAGGAGAGACGCCTCGTAAATACAAAATCCAACCACTCCTCTCCATCTGCCTTCCCTTGATCATATGATGTATTTTGTGTATTTGAATGCTCAAATGATGTCGAATTATAATATCTTGTTAGATTCGCCACAAGACGCTTCTATTTGACTATAAACACTCTGTTAAGAAATATCGATAATAAACGCTGATCTGCTAATCTTGATTTACGATCAGATTGTTTTCTACGTCAAGATTCGTGCTTCGACTAGTGAAATTTTCAGGGTCATATCAATAATAATATCCAAAGTTATAATTCAATATAATATTTACCAATATATAAATTTATACAAAGATAATTTTGAAGTTATTATTTTGAACACTTCATTAAAAATATATTTTATAATTATGAAATAAGAGTTTATAACATTAGTCTATATTCTCTTAAATTTATTATTCAGAAGTATTTGATGCATGTGTAAATATTTTACAGGGATTATTAAGAAATATATATAAAATATTATTCTTACGTATATAATTCTTTCAAGAATTAATATTTTAATGATTGATTTATGTAAAAATATTTTATAAATGTGTTTTATGATGATATTTTGTATTTGATTTAATTTTATATATATATATATATATATATATATATATATATATATACATATATATATATATATATATATTAATAATTAATATTTATCAAGTAATTACAAAATCAAAATGATTGTTGCATATGGTATGCTTATAATTGAAATTAGAAAATCAAATTAATTTCACATTAATTATATATATTTCATTAATTAGCATTTTTTAAGCATTTACAAAATTAAGATGGTTGTTATACAATGTAGTTTTATGATTGAAATCACAAAAACAAAATAATAAAATTGAAAGGTTATATAATAAAATGAAAGTAGATCAATAAGATATAATAGTATCACTTTCGGATTTTTTTTCAAAATATTTATAAAAATATATCTATAGAAGGAAATAATTTAAAATGTTTGAGAGAAAATTTTAATGCAATCTAAATGTTATCATAATTAAAGAAAAAATAAGAAGGAAATGATGAATAATTTCTTGGCAAGATTGGTGAGCAAGAGTGAGAAGTAGATAGAAAGATTGATAATTTTTATAATCACTTATATAACATAATTTATATGGGACTAATAAGTGAATAGGTTAAATATAAGATTCTTATTTAAGTTAAATAAGATGTAAATATGACTATTAAAAAAATCATCCACACTATTTGATGTGTAAGACAAAATTAATTTGTTTATATCATATTGTCAAATTAAATAAAGATTATTAAATCAAAATTATGTAATTATGTTGTGTGATCTAAGTGCTAATAAGTTATTGCAAAGTTTACATGAATTTTATATCTCTTAAAAGTTTATAACTTGTGATCTAAGAATATTGCATCCATTATATCATATTAAGGTGATAGATTGAAGTGCTTTTAAAGTCCAACTTAACCTTAATTATATTTATACTTTTTCTCAAATTTAGAAAAATTAAATATAAAAAATTATCAACAAATATGTAAGAATTTCAAAATACATATCTATAAAAGAATGTTATTACAAATTGTAAATAAGAAAATAAAAAAATATATATGTGACTTAATTTAATCATACATATATAAAAGTGAAAATTCATAAATCTACAATGTATATTATAAAAATAACAAATAAATAATTTATAAAGCAAATACCTGATTGGTGTAAAACCAGTTGTGTGACAAATGGTGTGGGAAGAATAAGATATATCTGTAAAAAAGTAGAAAGAAATACATTAGAGAGGCAACAAAAAGATATGTAATCTATGAATATTTTTAATGGTTAAATTGTGAATAATTTTATATTAATAAAACGTTGATATAATGTAAAATATATTATGCAGACAGCCATGATATTAGAGATATTATAATTTAGTTTTCATTAAGAAATGTATTTTCATTAAATACAAATTAAATTATTTAATAAAAGCTACGCATACTAAAAAATCAAATTATATTATATCATATAATTATTTAATTAAATTAAGTTAAATATTTATTAATCTTAAATTAATGTTACATATGACATTGAAGATTAATATTTAATTTTTTAATTAAAATAAATATTCATTATTTTGATGAAAGCTTGAGAACATGAAAAATATGCGTCAAATCTTAATAGTTTTGAAAAATTGGATTCATAAATTGAAGTAAGAAATTGAAATTTATGCCATTATTGAAAGTTTAGGGGCCGTTTGGGATCACTTTTGTTTTTTATTTTTAATTTTGTATTTTTATTTATTATTTATTATGTCTTGTTTAAAAATAAATTTTATTTGATTGTACTTGTTGTTTTTAAAAACACTTAAAACTTCTTTTAGATGTTTTGAGTGTTTTTAAAAACAATGTTATTTGTTTTTAAAAATAAAAATAAAACCACTTAAAAAAAATACTCTAAACAAATATATTTTCAAAAATAACATAAAAATAAAAATAAAAAATAGAAAATAAAATTGATCTCAAAGAGCCCCTTAGTGGTGATTAATTTGGCCTAAATTTTTAAATTTCACAAATTCATAACGAGATGTTTAGGAGAAACAATATTAAGATAAGAAATCATTGGAGTGAAGAAAATTTGGGCTTTAATTATATTCTTAATATATTGTTAATATATTAAACTTCAAATCATGTATTAAAATTGATATAATAATTACAAAGATTTAAAAAATAAAATAAAATAAAATATTTATCAAATTATTACACACACGCATACACAAGATTTCATTATCTAGTATTAGAGTGGCAAGTGAAAACAGAGTAAAAAAAGAAAGAAAAGTGTAGATATGAATTACCTATGTTTAAAACTCACGTGCATGAGAGATTTATCCCTATTGAGGATCGCACAACAAAATAGATTCATAAGAAATGAAAGAATTGTAAGATATAGTGTTAGATAATAATATAAAAGAACTTGAAAATATAGATAGAAACATCAATTGAAATTTTGCATACATAGCACACAATTCTTATGCATTTACATATCTAACTCATAGAATTTGAGATTTACAAGAACTATACTTTTTTTATGCATAAAAAAGTGCATTTGGCTTTAAAAAATAATGATGGTATTATTTTTTATGTAATAATAGAGATTTGAGTACTATTTAAGTAAAAAATAAAGATTTAGGTGCTAGATATGTAAATACATGAGAATTATATGCTTTATATGAAAATAAGTAAAAAATGTAGCTACCAAAAATAGGAAATTTTGCATACATAACACACAATTCGTATGCATTTACATCATAACCCATAAAGTTTAATAGCTAGAAAAATTACTCTTTTTCTATGCATAAAAATGTGCATTTGATTTTAAAAATTAATGATGATATAAACTTTGATGTAATAATAAAGATTTGAGTGTTATTTAAGTAAAAAAAAAGTTTTGTATATAAATAACACATTGACTTTTCATATAAGATGAAGATTTTTTTTACTACAATTAGATTATAAAACTGTTATCTCACATTACTCACATAAAAAATGAATGACTATGACTTTCTATTGGAAGAAACACAAGTCATTTTTTAATAGTAGTATAAATAGAATTTAATCTCAAAATTTTAACAATTATTTTATATTTTTTTATCAAATAAATTTCTTTGCACCTAATTTTTCTTTTCAAGCAAACGAGCTAATAAAGCTTTTATATGCCATACGTTACTCATCATTTTTTTTCTTTCCATTTAAATGCTTCGGCTTACTAGCCTATATCATTTAGACGTTTAACTTCTATTTTAATGAAGCTTTGCTCTGAACGTGGAGACGCTGGTTCAAGGTGCACGAGATGCGTGAGTTTAATTGCCCTTACGGTTTAATTTTTCACCAAAAAAAAGCTTACTTAGAGTTGTTCGATTCAAATAATGACGCTTTAACATTTCGTTTGTTGAAAAGAAAGAAAATTACAGATTTTAAATACAGTAGTTTATGTAGATTTTGGATTTGTTTTAAATTCCAAATCAATATAAAAGTGACGCTGTACGGCCAATGCCGCCGCCTCCCGCGCGTATTGATGAGCTTTTAACTGGATGGATCTTGCGAGCATATATTCTTATATGTGATCTTTTAGCTCATTTTAAAAGCTTATGAAATTAAATTTATGTTTCTAAATGAGTTTATTGTTTAAATTTTAACAATCACAAAAAATTAAGCTATAATTGATATGGTTTTAAATGAATTAAACTCGAACACTATCATAGAAAGCTCGAGTCAAACTTGAACGAGTCCGAACAAGTTTTTGAAGGACGAGCTCGAGCTTAAATAATCTTCTATTTGTGTTATCTAGATTCATTTATATCCCCAATGTGAGTGAATGTTTTCACAGTGGGACATAATCATCAATAGTTTGAATATAAATTTTTGTTGAACTCTAAAGTAGAATATGCACCATTAAATGATCACTTTAATTAAATTTTTTCTCTTTTAGATACTATTTATAATGATTATAATATAATATCTATCTTTTACTTCAACGTATTGACTATCTTTTAAACATATACTTTAGATCTCATTAATTGATTATATTTATGCACCGTGTCTTATCATTTATAATTTACTTCTTGTGGTTTCATTTATTAAATTTATTTATTGTAACTCACACATTTATTTTTCTTTTTGCCATATTTTCACAACCTTTATGGCATTAATTTTTCCCTGATTAAAGCATTGAAAAACTTCATGATTGCTCTTTCATAAATTTTTTGTTAATAATAATTATTATTTGTTTAGTTTTGTCAATACTTTAATTTAATATCTTCAAAAATAGATATACATATGATTATAATTAATTAATTATTGTTGCGTGCTAGAAAACCAGTCGCGGTAGAGTGAAAGTTTACGCCTTAGCCTTGTCGATTAGTCCAACACAATAATACGCGTAATTAAAGAGCAACTGAGACACTCCATAATTTTAACGTGAAAATCTCGAAAAGAGGAAAATCACGCCAAATAATAAAAGCTTCCATATGTATCTGCTTAGTACAAAGTCTTCCCGATAACGATTACATAAGCATATGAGAGGAATAACCGAATAACGTTGTAGAATAATTATTGGGAGGAACTCTTGGGAATATTACAGACAATTAATGACGACGGCCTGGTGGTGGTTGATTTGAGTGGAGGATATTGCTTTATGCGATCTTGTTTGAGGATCTTGCTTTGATTCTCTCTTCCTTTTTTTTCTTTTCCTTTTTTCTTCCTTGCTGGACTCTTCCTTTTCTTCCTCTTTGACTCTTCCTCTTCTTCCTTCTGACTCTCCTCTTATTCCTTTGACTCTTCCTTTTCTTCCTTGTTGACTCCTTCTCTTTACTTTGCCTCCTCTTCTTCTTCACCAAATTCTTCTTGACTTGCCTCCTCTTTTTCTTCACTCTTCTTCACTACTCCTCCCTTTCATGATAATGAATTTATTTATAGATGGGAGGAGGGATTCTAAATTCATGTAAAGCGCACTCTCGATCGACTCATGATTTCTTGATCATTTGATGTATTTGAGCATTTGGATGCCCAAATGAAGTCAATTATGAGATCTTAGGCTCGTTAGATCCGTCCAAGACGCCGATTTGACTATAAACTCCATATTTGAGAGGTTTGGGATTTAATTGATGTCCCAAAGATTCCAATGATATTTTAAGCGCCGATCTCGACGGCTTCACTCAAAATCATATCGCTTTCGACATCAAGATTTGTGTTTTGACTAGTGGTATTTTGAGAGTCATATCAATTATTATGTATGATATTTAACATAAAATAAATATAAATATTTGAAATTTATTATGATATAACTTTAATCAAAATATTTTACATAAGTTTCTTTATTATTAATTTAATTTTGATAATTTAAATTTTTTGTTATTTAATATAACTTATTTTCAGACAACTAAAGTTGACTGATTTTTTTTAAAGCCTATGACAAAAGTCATTTGTTGATTGAAAAAAACCTTAAAAAAGCTCAATTTTTAAATTTTGTTTTTATTAGAAGATTCACAGGCTTACAAATCATATGAACTTAAATATCTAACATCTAAAATTTGATATTTATAAATATAACATTTTTTTATATATGAAAAAATATATTTCACTTTAAAAAGTTAATAATAATAATATTTTTGATATAATATTGAAGATTTATATATTATTTATGAAATGATAAACTTAAATGCTACATTTTTTCAATAAAATGAATAATAAACACATCCAACCTTAAACAATCTAGATTTATTCTAAACCCTTATGGCAGCAACCAATATTTTATTAAATTTGAGATAAATTTATAAAGATAATGATAATTGTTTGATGAGTTTTTATGTTATTTTAAATTAATTTTAAAATTTACTCTAAATAAATGAAGATTTAGACTTAAATATGTTTTAATTAATGATAATTCTAATAAGACAAAATATTAAGAATATAAAATAAATTTAATCATAAATTTAAACATACATTTGAACACTTTAAATTTAATCATAAATTCAAAACCCCTCTCACCCTGTGCGCGCTCGCCCGCGGGCCGTGGCACGCGCTCGCGGGCCCGGCCGAGAATTTGAAGGGTTTTGAGCCATTTTTTGAGCCATTTTTTGAGCCGTTTTGAGCCATTTTTGAGGAGTTTTGAGCCATTTTTTGAGGAGTTTGACCCTTTTCCCCGTGGCTATAAATACTGGGTGTGAGGGAGAGACACCTTTCCCTCCCTTTCTTCTGAGGGGTCCTGGAGGCAAGAAGATCAAGAAGCGTGGAGGCGATCAAGGAGGCGATCAAGGCCCACGGTATCACGCCGTGGATTCCGGTTACCGCCTCCGGACCGTCCGGGTTGGAGGCGATCAAGGCCCACTCGTGATAATGCCGTTCGGGACGCCCCGCTTGACCGTCCGTTAGATATCAAGGCCCACCTGTGATAATGCCGGGTTCCGGCGACGTCTCCGGACCGTCCGTTAGAGGCGATCAACGAGAGGGGCCGACGGCGATGCTCGATGATGGTGGCAAGGGATAACCATGACGATGGTGGTGACCGCGGATCCGGTGATGGTCGGAGGCAAGGACCGACACAGTAGTGAGGCCGGACGGCGACCAGAGTCACGGCGGACGGCCACGGGTTGGCGGCGACGGGTGGTCGACAGTGGCAATCGCGACGAATAATGATCGGCGGCTCCAGAATGGCGGGGATGACATATGGTGACGCCAGAGATTGCCGGGCGATGGCTAGCATGGACCGCTGACGCAAATACCGTGACCGGCCATAGCGCCGTACCGACGGGTGGTTGGCCGCAATGGCGCGCAAATCGGTGTTAATCGGTGTCGGTGGCAAGCGACCATAAGATGGTGGTGACCACGGAGATTACCATATGGTCGGTGGCAAATGACCAGCGAGCAGTCGACGCGGACCATACGGTCGACGGGTGGTCGGCAATGGGAATTGGCGACGGTAGTCGACGGCAATGTGCCCAGAATGAGATGACCGACGGCGATGGTGGTGACCGAAGGTTGCCGAGATGACCGCCGGAGATTGTCGCCATGGTCGGGCAGGACCGCACGAATGACGGCGGTGACCGTTATAACGGCACGACGGGGTGGTCGGCAGCGACAACTGGCGACGGTAGCGACTATGGTGGATGGAAATACCCGCAGCGGGTGGCGACGTGGTCTGGCCACGATGACGGCGGTGATTTTGACCTATCCGAGGTTGTTTGTCGCGGTGACTTGATGACGTTGCGTATGGAAGAGGTTGAATTGAATCCGTGAGGATTTTGACCTATCCGGTTGTTTGTCGAGTGTGACTCAATGACGCAACTATGGAAAGAGGTCGAATTGAATCCGCTCGATTTTGACCTATCCGAGGTTGTTTGTCGGTGTTACCCGGCGACGTTAACGTATGGATAAGGTCGAATTGAACTGAGGATTTTGACATATCCGAGGTTGTTTGTCGGTGTTACCCGGCGATGTTAACTGGAAGAGGCCGAAGTCCACCAAGGACCTTTGACCTTTCCGGGTTGTTTGTCGAAGTTTTGCTCGATGACATTAACCCGTATGGAAGAGGTCATCAAGTCCCCTTGGGATTGATCATGTCCCAATGGGATGTAACATGAGTTGTATATTTCTCAAGTGGGAGGAGTAGAGAAAAAGCAAATCTTGTTAGAACAAAGTGTGAATTCACTAGTTCAATGATATAATCATAAGACACGTATGGGCTTTAAGAGAAAATGATAACAACAACCAAATAACAACAACGACACAATCAACAATAACAACAAAGCTTTAATCCCACTGGTGGGATCATTATGAGGATAAATGACGACGAGATAAAGTCACAATAATTATGCGAAGAGTTACCGATAATATTTTCAAGATTCTTAGTATTCCAAGTTCGAGGTAGAGTTTTTCCTTCGGGTCCTTGGCTTGAACGCTCGCTTGACCATCTATGACCATATACGGACCATCCCAGAGAGGTGAGAGTTTATTGCACTGAGGGCCTTTGCTTGCAGCCTCGAGACTTCGCAGGACCAAGTCACCGAAAAATATGAGACGAGGTTTCACTCTTCTGTTGAAGTGGAGAGCTACCCGTTTATGATAGGAAGCGCTGGTAGGCCATATCCCGAAGTTTCGGGAGTAGATCTAGTGTCACGGAGTTTTTCTTCATTACTACCATGATCAAAAAACCGGACTCTTGGACTTGGAACCCGATATCCACCGGATGATCCCTTCACAAAAAAAACACAAGTTATATGGTGTTTCACCGGTTGGGGTGCGTGACGTGGTGCGGTAGGCCCAAAGAACATTGGGAAGCTCATCAACCCATTGTCCCCCAACCTTCTCAAGACGCATTTTTAGTCCTTTGAGTATGGTCCTATTGGTAACTTCGATTTGCCCATTGGTTTGAGGATGTGCTACCAGATGCAATGTTGAATGTGAAGATCTTTGAAAGGATGTAAAAGACTTTTCCAAGAAATTGAGTTCTGTCGCGATGATCTTTGCAAGACCAATCGACATATTATATTTTTCTAGACAAATTGTTTAGCATTTGCCTCGTGATTTTAGCGAGTGGTTGGCCTCACCCATTTGGTGAAGTAGTCGACGGCTAGAATGATGAACTTTTGCCCCGATGCTATTGAAAAGGTCCCATGATATCAATCCCCAGAGCAAAGGGCCAGGGCTTTGAAAGGATGAGAGTTCTCGATGCGCATGTGAGGGAGGTTAGAATGCAATTGACAACTCGCACATTTTTGTGAACTCATGCCTTGTTTCATTGTAGGCCAATAAAACCCTTGCCTCATGATTTTAAGGGCCAATGCTCTTCCTCCAATGTGTTCTCCACATATTCAGTGAACCTCTCTTAACGCTAATCACAAGGTGGAAGGCATTTGAGATCTGGACCAGAAAGCTCGCTTGTATAGTTCACCTCAATAATAGCAAAGTTTGAAGCTTGTCTTTGGAGACGAGTTGTGGAAGTTGAATCTTCGTGAAGGGTTCCTTCTTGTAGAAAAGATAGGATCTGCCCATCCGAACCCTTTTCCTCATCAATAGTTTGAATTACCCATGACCCTTGGATACTAGGAAAATGTATTTCTTCAATATGCTTTCTCTTAAATAGATCTCCTGGTAGAGGTAGCAAGCTTAGAAGAGCGTCACCAGTATTCTTCTCTCGTAGTATGTAGATGATTTGATGTGTCTTGAAATGAGTAAGAAGGGATTTTACCAAGTGGAGATATTGCAGTTGAGGATTATGAGTATTAAAATCTCCTCCAACTTGGGAGGACAAGTCGGAGTCTGTGAATTACTAAGTTTTGGGCTTCACAATGATGGTCTCAACCACACGAGAGCCTCATATTCGCCATGTTATTATTTACAGGGAATTTTAAGCGAAGTCCATACTCTAGGGTATTTTGCTGGGGGGAAATAAGTAGGATTCCCGCACCAGCACCAGTACTTCTTGAAGCTCCATCAACATAGAGAATCCATTGAGGAGATGAAAGGCACGTAGCAGATAACTCTTCTAGAGTTGGGTTGGTGCATTCCACTATAAAGTCTGCAAGTATTTGAGACTTTATGGCGGGCCGAGGTAGAAAATTTATATCAAATTCTCCTAGTTCTACGTAATTCATTTGATTAACCTCCCGTGATCGGTTTCGTAAGATGGCCCTTAACGGTAAATTAGTGTAAACGCCGATGATGTGAGCTTGAAAGTATGGACAATTTTTTTTGAAAACTAACGCGAGCCACTTTATCTACAAATGGATAATGACTTTCTATATGAGAGAATTTCTAATAAATTGGTTGTTGTACCCCATCTTCTTCTCGCACTAAAATTGAGCTTATTGCGTGGGAAGAAACCGCAAGATATAAGTATAACGCTTTCTCCTTGAATAGCTTTGGATAGGGGTGGAGATGCTAGATATTCTTTAGTTGCTCAAAAGCATACCGACATTCATCGGTCCATTGAAAATTATTATTTTAGCTCCTTCAATATTTTAAAGAATGACAAGTATTTATCCCCAAACGGCTAGAAACGGATAATGCATTGACCATTCAAATGTTGGACATCTTTGATATTCTTCGGAGGAATCATATCTTGGAGAGCTTTGATTTTTTTCAGGGTTAGCCTCTATCCCACGGTGAGTTACCATAAATCCAAGAAATTTTTCAGACGTAACCCCAAAAACACACTTGGTCGGGTTAAGTCGATGTTATAAAGAAGGAAAACATGCTTCTAAGTCCAAATATGTTGTGACTTTTCTAAGCTTTTCACTAACATGTCATCCACATACACCTCCATTGGCCTAGTAGGTCTTTAAAATCTTATTCATAAAGCGTTGATAGTAGCACCGAGCATTTTTTAATCCAAATGGCATGACTTGGTAATAATATAAACCTTTATATGTTTGAAATGCTGTAGCCTCTTCATCCATTGGGTTCATCTTTATTTGATTGTAACGAATAAGCATCCAAAAAATCGAGCATTTGATGTCGACGTAGGCCCACCAATTGATCGATTTGAGGAAGAGAAAACTATCCTTCGGCAGCCTTATTAAGGTCGTAATCAACACACATCCTCCATGTTCCATTTATTTTTTTAACCATGACAACATTTGCTAGTTGGGTAATGCACTTCGATGAATCCATCTATGTTTGTTAACTTCTTGTTCAATAGCCTGAAGACGATCAGGCACAAAACTCCGCTTCTTTTGGATGATTGGTTTGAACGTTGGATTAATTTTGAGGGAGTGCATGATTATATTGGGGTCAACCCCCGGCATATTCGCCGGACTCCAAGCAAATATCTTGATTTTTGCGCAAGAAATCTTTATACTTTTTCCTTTGTTCTTCTGAGAGTAAAGATCTCACTTGCACTGTTCGTGATGGTTGGTCATCTGATAATGCTATTGAGAGTAAATCTTCTACAGGGGAAGCTTTTTGAGGTACTCTTTCATCTCAAAGTTAAAATCTTTGATCAAGGTGATGGAGTGAGCTTGTCGAGATAACATCTGTTGATTTCCACAAACCACCCCAACTCCAGGGGTAGGAAATTTTATCTTCGATGAGACACCAAGTGATAGACCAAAATTGATTGAGGGGCCTCAAGATTGCATTATATGCAGACTTGACCACCATGAATTGGATTAAATGAGTCACTTGTCGAGGGAATTCTCCGAGGGTAACAGGAAGAGTGATTGTCCCTTCTGCCCGTACTGGGTGATTATCAAACCCATATAGCGGTCCAATAGCTGGTTAGAGCTTTTGCCTAGCCAGGCCCATGTTAAGAAAAGTTGAGTAAAATAAGACATCGACAGAACTCCCATTGTCGATCAAAATTCTTTTATCGTTATAACAAGGATCACCGATCCCGATGACAAGTGGATCTTGATGAGGGATATGGACTCCTTCTAAGTCCGAAATTGAAAGTGATGGAATGATCAATGAGACTTCTTCAACTCGTTCTTTGAGGCGAACGAACTTGATTAGGTAGTATCGGTCCTCCTACGATTGTTTCAATTTCTCCAATTATTTGATGATTATTTAGTTGTTTCTGTGATGATTGTCCTGGTTGCCCCCCAAACAGAGGTGTGTTTGTTTGAGGTGGTCGATTCTTTACAAACCGACGTAGATATCCTTGTTGAATGAGTCTCTCGATTTCTTCTTTGAGTTGTATGCATGCTTGAGTATGTCCACGACTTGGAAAGTGACAATATTGCTCGATTTCGAATTCGGTTTCAATGGATGCGGCCACTTGATATTTTCTTCATTGCGAATAGCCATCAGGAGGTTAACACGAGATGTGTTCAGCGGTGTGTATGTATTTTCCGATCGAGATTCACGTTGTTGATATGGGGGTCGTGGAGGGAGATCACGACTACCTTGTCGCTTCTTTTGATGAGCCAGTTGGTCCGCATTTCTGCTTTGCGTTCCTCGATATTGTTCAAATTGTTTGATGGGCATTAATAGCTTCATCCAAAGATTTGTGCTTCTATCGATGAACTAAGTAGTATGGCGACCGTGTCCCATTAATGACTAATAGAAAGGCCCTGAGAGTCCTCCAAGGAAAACTCCTCTTAATAGTGATTACCCTGTATTTGGGAACTTCTAAGGAGAACCTCGAAGTATTCTTTGAGTGATTCACCCTCGCTCGTGAATATCGAAAGATGGGAGGAATCTTTAATGATTCTTCTGCAATGAACTGCTCCACAAAGAACCCAACGAAGTTCGTTAAAGGTATGGATGGATCCCTTGGAAGAGAGTAAACCAAGTGCGAGCTTGCCCTTGAGGGTAACGGAAAGACGACAAAGCAGTGTCGAGCTCATTGGATATGCATGATACCCGAATGGTCGATGTGTTCGTGGGTCGGGCACCCCATCATGAATCAATGCTCGAAGCTTGAAACCTACGGGAATTGATGTTGAAGAATCGCCGCCTAAAGGTGAGGACTCTCATAACTGGGTGAAGATGATTGCCTTGAAGGTGAAATTCATCTTGTATTAAGCGTCGCTGAATGTCATGACGAGCTGATTAACAAGATGAGAGTGAAGCTATCAACAACGACGCGGATTAAGAACGCAGGCCGCACGCGATGGATGAGTGGAACTGGGTGCGGAGATCGGCTACGGTCTCCATGCGAGGAACTCCCCGGAGGATTAGCGTTTTGACCTCCCGCAACGACCGATCTTGAGAGATATGTATGTAGTAGTATAGTGCAAAGTGGATCATCTTATTTTAAGACTCAATCGACGGACACGATCTTCCAAAGAGATTCCCCGCCTTCAGACATGATCACTATCGGGGAAGGAAGGTTAGCGTCTTTGGTTCAAGGATTGGTTTCGGAGTGACGAGAGTTGAGCGAGGCTCCGTTGACTCCGCACCTATCCATGACGGTTTTCACGTAAATGTGATTGAGGGATTCGTTCTCGACGGCGCCAAACCCGGCGTTTAAAAAACCGCCAGAGTGAAAGTTTACGTTCTTTGTCAATTCCAACACACCAGTAATTAAAGAGCGAGACACCTCATTTTAACGGGAAAACCGAAAAGAGGGAAAACCACGGCCTAAAGAAAGCTTCCACTATGTACTGCTTCAGTACAAAGTCTTCCCGATAACGGATGAATTGCATATGAGAGGAATAACAAGCGGTAACAATGTTCGTTATAATTCATGATGGAGATCTGAACGATGAATACAGACAATATGACGACGTATGGTGGTTGATGGCCGCCGAGTGGAGGAGATGTTGTGCGATCTTGTTTGAGGATCTGCTTGAGCTCTCTCTTCCTCCTCACTGGCTTTTCCTCTTTTCATCGCCGACTCTTCCTTTTCTTCCACTGACTCTTCCTTTCTTTTGACTCTTCCTCTTCTTCCTTCTGACTCTTCCTCTTTCTTCCTCTTGACTCTTCCTTTTCTTCCTGCTTGACTCTTCTCTTACTGCTTCTCCTCTTCTTCTTCTTCACTCTCCTCTTCTTCTTCACTTCTCCTTCTTCTTCTTCACTTGGCCTCCCTTTCATGTGAGGAATGAAGGTCTATTTATAGATGGGAGGAGCATTCTCAGAATTCATGTACTTCCCTCGACGGACTTCAGATGATTCCTTCGATCATTTTATGTATTTTGAGCATTTGATGCCCAAATGAAGTCGAATATGAGATCTTAGTATAGATCCCGGAAGACGCTCGATTGACTATAAACACTATATTTGAGATTATTTTGGGATGAAATGCCCCAAAGATTCCAATGATATTTTAAAGCTCGATTCGACGGCTGAATTTCAAAATTGATCTTAATCACATATTTTACATAAGTTTCTTTATTATTAATTTAATTTTGATAATTTAAATTTTTTGTTATTTAATATAACTTATTTTCAGACAACTAAAGTTGACTGATTTTTTTTAAAGCCTATGACAAAAGTCATTTGTTGATTGAAAAAAACCTTAAAAAAGCTCAATTTTTAAATTTTGTTTTTATTGGAAGATTCACATACACACGGCTTACAAGTCATATAAACTTAAATATCTAACATCTAAAATTTGATATTTATAAATATAATATTTTTTTTATATATAAAAAAAGTACATTTCACTTTAAAAAATTAATAATAATAATAATATTTTTGATGTAATATTAAAAATTTATATATTATTTATGAAAAATGATAAACTTAGATGTTACATTTTCTCAATAAAATGAATAATAAACACATCCAATCTTAAACATATATTTTAATTAATGATAATTTTAATAAGACAAAATATTAAGAATATTAAATAAATTTAATCATAGATTTAAACATACATTTGAATACTTTAAATCTTAAATTCAAAATTTTATGATTAAATTCAAACAGCTAAGTATTAAGATAAAGATAAGCACTTGATTATTCTTTTCAATTATCATCCAGCAGCCACCGCAAAATTTAGACTTTGCAAGCCAATCATAAAAGCTCGCGCAATAAACGTGCGATGGACAATTCGTCAAATTTCCGCGACTCCGCGCCACCAATCAAAAAAGTCATAAGTGGCAACTTGTAATTCACTTTAGCGAGCCAGGGCAAAATGGTCACAGTACGAGCCGTAATTTATTGTTCCCATATCCATACCCGCCAACCATCCCTTTGTCTTCGTAATACCACACCAGCAGTCCCTTCTCAGTTTTCTCGTTCAACAATTTGAATCCAACTTCCCTTTTCGTTGTTCTCCATGGCTTCCCCTCTGCTTAGACTAGCTCTCTCTCCTAACCATAACCCTAGCCATGTAGTCCTACTCCGTTCCGCCAGACTCATCGAGCAACTGCGCCCCCTCCGGGGCGGCCTTCGCGGCTTCGGCAGCGGCGTGGGCAGGTCGGTTTCGAAGTCGTTGAGATTAGTCCGAGCAAAGGCCGTGGAGATTGGGGCTCCGGAGGGTGGTATCCAACATCAGGATTCAAGAAACTCGACGATTCTTCTGGAGGTGGGCGGGATGATGTGCGGCGCATGTGTCTCCCGTGTGAAATCGATATTGGCCTCTGACGATCGGGTCGAATCGGTGGTCGTCAACATGGTCACGGAGACGGCGGCGTTAAAGCTGAGACCGGTAGTTGATGATGAAGGGGAGGAAAGAGTGGCCGAGGAGCTTGCTGAGAGATTGGTGGATTGTGGCTTCACGGCTAAGAGGAGGAGGTCAGGGCGAGGAGTGGGGGAAAACGTGAGCAAGTGGAAGGAAATGGCTGAGAAAAAGGAGGTATTGCTTGCAAGGAGCCGGAATCGAGTAGTTTTTGCCTGGACGCTGGTAGCTCTGTGTTGCGGATCGCACGCTTCGCATCTCCTGCATTCTCTTGGAATACATGTCGCACACGGTAGGATTTTTCTTGCAAAGCATTGGTAGGGTCAGTGGATTAAGTAACTAAATACTGGCCTGAAAAACTTTCATGGTTAAATTCTTACCCATTTTCAGTTAATTACACCGAAATAGTTGATCTTTACATTGGATGTGCTATACAGGATCGTTTTGGGATTTGCTGCATAATTCTTATTTGAAATGTGGTCTTGCAGCAGCTTCTTTGCTAGGACCCGGCAGAGGTAATTTCTGCACTTTCTTATAGAATTGATATATTCTCAAAATACGACTATCCAAAGACAAATCTTGATGTCGAAAGCGATATAATTTTGTCAAAACCGATCGAGCAAGACTTAAAATATCATGGAATCTTTGGACATCAATTAAATCCCAAAATTTCAAATATATAAGATTTATAAATCGAAATCGACGATCGGATCTAACGAGCCTAAGATCTCATAATTCGTTTCATTTGGGCATCCACGCCAAAATACATCAAATGACAAGGATTCATCCCGAGCCGTCCGTCGAGGGGAGTGTGACGCTTTAATGAATTCTGACATCTCCTCCCATCTATAAATGACCTTCATTCCTCATAAAAGGATCGCTGCGGTGAAGAAGAAGTGAGACGCCGATTTGCCGTCACCACCACCGCCGGCCACCGGCTGTCAGCCGATCCTCATTAATCCGCCTGAGAAGAAAGAAGAAGAAGAAGAAAGAGTCCAGCAGAAATAAGAGAAAGGAAGAAGAGGAAGAGTCGCAAGGGAAGAAGAGGAGAAAGGAGCCGAAGAAGATGAAAAGCGAGTAAGGGGAAGAGAGAGGTCAAGCAAGATCCTCCGCAAGATCGCACTTCAAGATCGTGACTCCGCCGCATTATCAACCGCCACCGCCACCGCCGTCCACTAATGCCTCGCGAAAGCACTCCGATCTCCACCATCGAATATACAACCCGATCGTTGCTAAGCATTTTTTTCTCCTCATAAATTCAGAATCCACGTGAAGATCTGCCAAACATATACATGGTTAAATCCACTCTTTTCGAGTTTCCACGCTAAATTTGAGTGTCTATTCTTTCGCTTTAATTGGCGTGCATAACAAAGGCTAAGAACTTTCACTCTACCGCGACTGGTTTTCTAGCACGCAACAAGAATATTCTTTATAGATTCCTAACTGATCCATCTTAACCAAAATGAAAGTTACCTTATGAATGAAAAGCGGCAAGAATTGAGTCATTTGTGTTTATGGCGCTTGACAACTTTACTTCATCTCTCCTGAAATTTTTATCTGTTAAATTTTGGCCATGTACTTCTGTACATTTCTCAGACATATATCTATATTTATGAGTACAGCTAGACAAAATGGTTAGCCGTGAATGATCTATATGACTTAGGAGTAGATATAAGTGTTGGTGACATAAAACATGTTTGCATATTTCTCGCATTGGAACTGTGAGCTGCCTTCTATAAATGAAATGACGTCTCACTTAACATATCACTCCTCCCATCCCAATCTGTTGGAGAAACAATAAACATCAATTTATGGTGTTTAATGCGAAGCTTATGATACATCATATGTGAACATGGAGACCAAATGGTTAATACAATCAATTTTCAAAATGGTATCACATTCATCTGGAAAATTGTTTTCAAGGAAATAGAATGAACCAGAAAGTATATTGTTTCGTAATGCATATGATGTGGGACATAGTTTCATAAAATTGATAAATGTATATATTGCTTTGCATATGCATGTTTGACTGAAGGTGATGCGATAGAGTGAACTAGGGTGCATATTGTTTAAGAAGCACATATAATAATTGCATTGGTTCGTTCAATCAATTTTACAAATGTATAATTTTCATGTTTGTAGATCTCCTTTTAGATGGTCTCAAAGCATTCAAAAAAGGCTCACCAAATATGAACTCTCTTGTCGGTTTTGGATCAATTGCTGCATTCCTGATTAGTTCTGTGAGTCCAATTTAAGAACTTGTTTTCATTATGATAGTTGTTTTTTACTTGATGTCTTTCCTTACACTTGTGGCATGTTTAATTTTCTAAATACGTTTTTGTTTTATTGCAGATTTCACTTGTGAACCCAGGCCTAGAATGGGAGTCCTTCTTTGATGAACCGGTGACTTTTACTTTCCATTATCTTTTGCAAACCTTTTTCTATGATTGATTATGTGGCAAGGATATGGGTGTCTTATTAGAGCAATATCTACCCCAAAATTTGGCTAACCAACTGGATTATATTTCATTCCCATACTGCTTTGCTGTTCATACTTACTATATCAACTCTGTGTATGAGTCCCAAAGCATGCCTTTTAATGTGATGTGTGTGTTCATGCTTACAAATGATGAATTTGCTGCTTGTATATTGATGGCATGATATATGTCTGAATGGATGCCATTTATTGTCTATATATAAATTCATCTACACAGTTTATGAATGCATTATATGTCTAGTTTCATATTGATTTACTGAGATTCCAGGTTGTTCTGGAAGTATATTCTCAATCTGCATAATTGTTGTCTTAGCATGCAGGTCATGCTTCTTGGTTTTGTACTTTTGGGACGTTCCCTTGAAGAAAGGGCCAGGCTTCAGGCTTCCAGTGACATGAATGAGCTGCTTGTAAGTTTTAAGATTAATGATGTATCCTATTATCAAGCTTCATTTAATCCACCCATTTTTTTTAGTTTCTTAATTTGTGTTTTCACATATGTCCTTATATGTTGAGAAGTTTAGGTAAATTCATTATAACATACATATCAAAGATTTTGAGCTACAAACCTGCAATTCAACCAGATCTTAAATGTTATCACAACATGGAGTTGATTATTGCATGAAATATGATAAATTTTGTGCCCCATGTATAAATATAAAATTCATTTACCAATAATGATATTGGAAGCATGTTGTTTGAATTTGTACTGGAATAATAAGCACCTATATTCTAATGTTTAAAAGATTAAATTTGGTTGTGCATAGTATGATGCAGTCATGCTTTTAAGTCAGTCATTAGTGATAACTTCATCTGAGGAGCCCACATCACCTGATAACCTGCTAAGTGCTAGTTCCGTTAGCATTGAAATCCCTACTGATGATGTTCGGATTGGAGATTCACTCTTGGTGTTGCCTGGGGAGACCTTTCCTGTTGATGTACGTTACTAATCATTATCAATTGCATGAAACTTGATTGCTTTTTAATTTCATTTATATAATCTTTGTTTTAAGGCTTTTTACCTCAAATTAAATATGTTGATATTGATATGTTGGGTTTTGTTCTTATTCTTGAGCATGCCAAAATCTGGTTCATATACAATACATAAAATTAACCCTTTTGTCTTGGATATGGCCTTTCTAGCTATATTATATAATATATGATATTAAGTAATATATTGATCACTAATAAAAATGCACCCCTTCCTCAATCCTTCTTGATGTGATTGGTGTTAAATCATAGTTTATTTATATTTAGGTCCAAGGCTTCTTATAGGCCCAAGCTCCTATAGTTTTAATTATTCCTCTCATTTATGGGAGTGAACTCTCCATTTAGAAGGTTGGTTAAGTTTGTATTTTAGGCATAGATTTGGTAAGTCGATATGAATTCAGTCAAGTGGAGTATGTTTGAAAGATGGAGGTGGTCTCGATCAAGATCACATGTAATTTGGGTATACTAGTGGATCCATTTTGTCAACATTAGGGGACTTCGAGTTATAATGTCTCGGAGATCTAATTAGTAATCATGAGTTGCCTCATTATAGGCCTATGAGAATTTTGGGATGAAAGTGTATGTGTGTTTGAAGAATTGAAAGAGTATTGGTCATGCTAGATTCACTATTGTTTAGAGGCACAAAGCCCGAGTGGTTGTGGTTTAGGCAAATCCATTAGATTAGAACATGACTTAGATGATGCATGCATACAGGAGTAGTGACAGTTCTCTTGGATCATCCTAAGCTAGCATATTGGTGATCTTAAGTTCTAGGACATGGTCGTGACACTTGTCATGTCCCTCTCTCATGTTGGTCTCCCAAACATGAAATGCCTGATTTTTTATATTTATTTGCAAGCATAATAAAGCACACAATCATGTAAAAACATGTAAATAATAAAACAGCATACTCTCATGTAAGATTTGGTCCTAAACTATGTTGCAACTGGTATCCTAAGCTACCTCGCTATTGAAAGAACCTACAGGCTAGCTAGTGGATCGAGTGATGAGAGTCTAACAAGAACAAAATACATGTGAGTGATTGATGTAGAATGCAATGGTCATGCATTGAATGTCCTGTCATACACCACCAAGTAAGGATCACACACACATATGCGTGCAAGAAGCAACCAATGTGCACAAAGCTATACGCACAAAAATGTGCATGCATTAGAAAATCAGTGAATGACTATGTGTATATTGTTGCTGATTAGGCTTTGTTGTCAGTGAATCAACCAGAATATGATGTGTCTATTGCAGTTTAAGGTGGTGAGTTGAAAAAAAGAAAAAAGAAATAAAAGAGGTGGTGAGTTGGTTAGCCTGGGGGTCGTAAGTGTTGAAGACTGCAGCTGGAAGGATCAGATGACATTATGCATAAGAAAATGTTTGCTCAAATTGGAGTTTTAGCCAGTAGTTTTTAAAGGTTTTTGGGCATGAGTGGCTAGTTATGTGAATTGTTGTTGTGTAAACTAATGCAAAATGCTAAAAATTGAATGATTATGTGAAATAAAGAAACGAGCAAGTTGTCTTAGGCTATATAGTTTGGGAATGATGTGATTGACTGGAGGTGATATGTCGTGAGGAGGGTTTGGAGGTGGATTAGCTGTGTTGTTGGCTGTACCACGAGCTAAAAGAAGGTGTAGCTCATGATTCTTGATGGGGTGTGACTAAGGGTTTTGGTAATTCATTGTAGTAAGAGGCGTATGAGGCTGGGGTAGGTGTTAGGTGCCATAGAAATAGTGGTTGATAGGTCACTTCAAGTAATATAAAGTTAGTAGAGTATCATTCTCTCGAGGATTAGATGATGATTATTAAAATTGGATAAGATATTATTTAAGTGATTAAATTAGGGTGCTGAAGAGAAAATTAAATGTACTACTAAATCTACCTTAGTCTAACTAATTAACTAAGGTAAAAATTCAAAAGGAGGTTTTAATATAGATAAATATAGGGATTGGGGTTCATTAGTACTGATTTGTGTGGTTGTGATTTTTAATCAAGGATTTGGTTTTACCGAAGTCCAATCAAGGTAGTTGCTATCTTTCTTTTGATTCAATGCCAATAAAATACGTCAAAATACTTTGGATTTCAATATTGATTATATAGCTTCGTTTTAGTTATCTCTAACCTACAATTCATTACTGTGATATTTTGCTCAAAAACTAGTCCGTTCTCCATCTCTTAATTTTGAACAAACCTCCTGAACTATTGATAGATAACAAATCAATCAGCAAACATTAAATATAGAATAAAATAAGTGGTAGTAAAAGAAAAATAAAATTTCAAACATTTATCAAAATCAAAATCAACACAGAAGCAATATGGCTACATCCCAACCCTTATAATGGGAAGTTTAGTTCATGATGAAATAAAATAAATCCATAAAACACTAAAATATGAACATTATTACAATGAAAGCTAAGAGAAAGAAGAGAGAAAAATTAGGAAAAGTTCTAAGAAAAACCTTCTTTGCTCTTGTTTCCTTTTTCCTTGAAATCTCCTCTAATGGAAGTAGCCACACAAATTTCCACTCTAAGGACCCTCTAAAATTTGAGAAAACAAAGGGAAAAATAACTGGAGAGGTCCATAAATTCGTTCATATGATGTGCTTAAATATTGCTGCATGAGTAATTTGGAGCAGGTGCTAGACTTCATCTTGCGTGCATCTGAAATTGAATTTGGTGCCTAGGTTCGGTTTGGGTGCTAGGTGTCGGCCCCTAGGTGTTGACTTCTTTATCTTCTAATTGTGGGTGGGCACTTGGTTTTGATTCTTAGGTGCCGGCTTGGGTGCTTTAGCACTAGGCTGGGCTCCAATATCAAATTAGCTCCACATCACGCTATTTATTCCCTAATTTGCTCTGGATGGTTCTCCCAATGATTTTTGCACAGTTATTGTTGAACTTCGCTTCTTCAATGCAAATTTATAAAGTTTAAAATTCATATTGTTAGTGCTTCAAAGTTTTTAATTTCATGCAAAAACACATGCCAAAAGAATGGTCTAATGCTGGAAAAATATGTAACTTTCACGCTTAACAGCTGTATAAGAGTGTAAAGGCTAAGGAAGAAATGACGGTAATGCTATTGGAGAAGTGCTTTGTTGCTAGTGGAGCTCTTCTTCATTTTATAGACTGATAGGAGGTAGCGTAGGGAGATGTTGTGAGTGAAACTACGTGAAATTGATAGAGGATTGGATTGGACTACTAAAGTGCAGATTATGTTAATTTTTGGTTACAGATAGAGCTGTTGTAGATGTGGCTTGGTTAGTCTGTCTTTTATAGAAGGTAATGAGGCAGGTAGCTGCTAGTGGCGTGAGTTTCCTGCACGTGGTGTGATGTAAGACCTATCCCATAGACGGGCTACGAGAAAACAAGAAAATCATAGGGAGATCTGGCCATAGGCTTAAAGAGGCTTTTTTTTCAAGATCAGATTAAGGAACAATCTACAAAAATGATTAGGATTGATCGGGTTTTGCGCAATGTGCAAGAGAAAGCTGAAGTTGCACCATGTTTTGTAGCCTAGTGGCCTGCTTTGAGGCTACCTCCTTGTCTGCCTGTGTTTGAGCTCTAGTGCATGCACTTTATATTGAGGATTTGTCAGCTTAACTTCCTAACTAAAAAGAGAAACCTGTAGGTAGCCCCTATAAAGGAAGGACATGCACGCCTTTAAAATCAAGAAGCAATTTAAACCGTATTTTAAAAGTAATTAACTCATTCTCATCTCTTTCAAAATTCAAAAAATAAAAAAATAAAAAATGTTTTGAACGTACTGGAATCAATTTTGAAATCTAATATATATATATGTTTTAAATTATTATTAAATCAAAAATCACATTTGAACCTACATGTGTTTTAAATATCATCAAATTTGTAGAGACTCGTTGTGTAAAAATCTACTCAATCGTATTAAATTGGATGACATAAACTGTGATACGATTGAACGATGTTTGTGATCCTAATGAGATGTGTGCTTGAACAGAGATTTGAAATGCAGCGAGACACAAGTGATTGAACATAGAGCGTGATCATGACAAAATACATGCGATCACATTGAGATTGTCCAACTAATTTGCTTAGTGTGTGTGCTATTACTAATTGGGTCAGAATGGAACGATTCGTGTACGTTGAACCTAGACATGATGATGAGTGGTGGCAGTATGCGACTATGATGTGGTCATAATCAGGAGGTTCAAATTCGAACCACTGAGTGTATGTGGTATCATAAAAATCTAATTAAGAAACTCAAACCAACTAAATTGTGCATGTAAAGGTCATGTTTGAGGATTGCAAAATTGAGGTCAATAGAACACACATGGAGTTTGATTTATGGGTTCAATTTTAATTGATTGGTTTATTAATGTGGGAGCTAGCCCATGTTTGGTTTTGGTTTGGACTTGCATCTTTTGGAATTCTCAAGAATTAAGATTAACTTGATGAACTTGCTACTTGGATTTGGTCTAGATTGATTCTATTGGTACTTTACATCCATGTGATGGCCTATAAATTAGAATTATAACCTTGAGGGTGAGAAATGCCCATAAGTCAACCTTATGAATTTTTTTATTGGTAAGGTGGTTTAAGCTGGTGTAATTGCTTACTAGTTTTGTTTTAACATGATTAATTAGGTTAGGTTAACAAGTTTTATGTCAACCCAATTACTTACATTGAGTCTTACATCGTGAACAATGCCATAAGCAGGATTAACAACGTGTTAAAAACCCAGTCTTTGCCATTTAGATTATTGGCTAGTGTTAGGAATTTAGATTTAACTTGGTATAAAATCTAATGCTTATTAATTTATGAACAAGTTGCGTAAATGTTTAGGGTTATAGTATTAACTTTGATATACTTGAATGCGAGACTTATGACTTTGGTGTATTTAACCCAATAATAGGTCTTTTGTCCTCGCCTTGTAAACTAAGTGACCTAGATTATTATGTTTGTGAGAGTGATGACAATGGATTTGGATGAATTTTTTTGTATATTTAAGATGCGAGCCTTAGCTTCAAATAACATTATTTTTGTCAAATACTAAACAATCAATGGTTGTGAATCTGCGAATCTTAAGCGAGTATTTACTGATTTGTTGCATTGATTAGATTTTATTTTATTTCATTCCAAATTTAGATGTGAGTCTAAAGTGAATCTATGATTTTACACAATTCTCTTGGATGATTGCAATATTAATATTGAGTCATATTGTGAGGTCTAAGTGATGTTTGTGGATTGTCTTTATTCTCTTATTGCTAAAATTCTAATTCTTTAATAAAATTAATTTAATTATGATAATTAAAATTACAACTTAATCATGTCGATGACATAAAAGTCATTTATTTATTGCATCGAGCTCCTCTTATTGATAAAGTGAAAGATTTTTTTGAGATTCAATCTAATTTGATTGTTGACAAGAAAGAAATTGCTTCTTATATTTGGACTAAAGATCAACAGTGAGAGGATAGACTATGTGTCAGACTAAATATGAATGATATAGGGGTGGTCTTCAAAAACCCAATCAACTTAAAAGGCTTCTCCAGAAGTTATTTTTTACTTATTTTAATTTTTTTCTTTTCTTAGGAGTAGTTATGATGGCAATGATAACTTATTCTCCTTTAGTAGGTGGCCAGTGGATTCAATGAATATATGAACTTAAATTCACTTAGCGACCATGATGACAAGATTTGACTAGATTTTTGAACTTATGTTGAACTTTTAATCATGCTTAGTCATTAGTGAACAAGTAGCTAGTCCCAGTATTTGGGCTAAAGTTCAACAAAGAGAGGAAAGTCTTTTGGTCATACCAAAGATCAACAATAGATGGGGTAGTTTTCAAACCCTAATAAGACTAAAGATTGATGACTCTTCCATTTTCATTTAATTCTTTAAATTTTTTTAATGATTATTATTTGTTATTTCCTTTTGTTAATTTGCTTGTTTTCTTGTTAGTAGATGTGACAATGATAAGGATAACTAATTTTTCTTTGGTTGATGGCCATAGAAAGAGACTAAAGAGATCAAATGCACTAATGAGCTTAGATTTGTCAATGACTATGATGACTATCATTTGTTTGTGATTTGAAGTCAACTTTGAACATTTGGTTCTTCTTAGTCGCTAAGAGATATACAATCACTCCTCATATCCAAACCGAATAGCAATGGAGGGAGTGGAGACCTATGCTTGAATAAAAGTTGAATGTTAAAAGGGTGGTCTTAAAAATCTAATCGGAGCAAATATTAACCGCACAAAATATTCGCCTTGACATGACCAATGATCTATGTACGTTGTATTGTTTGCCTGTATGTGCTTGCTATGTATTAATTGAGAGAGAGGGAGATCAAAATTAAATCCACATTCATGCTTAAGAAAGTTTATTGGACACAGATTTGCTTGCTGTTAAGTCATCTAATATAAGGTATCTAGACTCATGAAAACAAAACTACATATTATTGGATTCAATGAAGTTAAGCTTGAAGTAGAGGGATGACAACAAGTAGTATGTGTCAGATGTGAAGGTTGTTGAGCTTGAAGTCATTAGGTTTTGGTTGTTGGTGATGCATTGTTGAAAGAAATAAAAAAAAATATTGACAACCATAGTCAGTGTGAATGATGATTGATTGAGTGCAAAGCAAAGTCGTTGGTGAGGAAAAACCTAGAGAGGGAGATTAATGCTTGAAAGTGAGGCGAGCTAGCCATATATGTGCGAGTAAGAAACAAAGAAGTGAGATGGGAGATGTCAATATTTGAGACGGAGTGGTGATGCTAGGGACTTTGAGAAAGAGATAGTGGGAGTTTAGGGTACATTTGGTTAGCTTTTTCACTACTTTGTTTCCAAGACAATTGCCACAATTATGTTTGCCTATAACTTTCTTTCCACTTTTCAAAAATTTTTTATGGTGGAAAGTAGCTTTTAATAATAGGGCCATATTAATTATATTGGACTAGTGCTATAAAAAGTGTTTTATGAAATCTTCCAAATTTTTGTATAGATGTAATATTTTGACTAAAAAATAAGATGCTTTATTCATATATAGAATGTTTTACTTAGATTTTTATCTTAATGTAAGTGTTTATTAAAGATAAGTCTTTTGACCTAAATATGATATTTCATCATGTATGGATAAGATATTTTACCTAATCATAAGGCTTTTGGGCAAGACATTATGATTATTTGATATGATGCCTTTCACTTAAGGAGTATGTTTTGGATAGGGCATAATGTTTTATTAAATTAAACTTCTTTTACTTAGATAAAAATAGTCTTATTCGGATATGAAAATTGTTGGATATCTTTAATTTTATACATCTTCTCATTACATTAACTCTAAATTTGAGCTTGAAGTCATTTTTGAAAGTTGATGAGGTCCTATTTAGCAGAGTACGCAAAACACGCGCACACACACACACACACACCTTATGCTTACTCAAATATTTTTTTTCTCAGTATTATGATACATCTTGTGCTTAAACTCAAGAATAAAATTTTAAACCTTCGCTCAATTTTACCCAAAAAAAAATGTACTTATAATTAGTTATTATTAATCCAACATTTAATCAACCTTTTTTCGACTTGACCTAAACTCGAATCAAGTCAATATCTGAATAAGAAAGTTGAGGTCAGCTTGTTTGAAATCAGCCTATTATCAACCTTAGTTAGGGTAGGTGTATGTCCAAGCATGGTTCGTTCACAACATATGTCAACATCTTAACAACCAAATGCTATTTTGTGGAGCCTGATTGTGTCGATCAATCGGGTAAGTACTGTTGACTCAACCTTTGATCAATCAGGGAAGTACTGTCAACTTAGCCCTTGATCAATCGGGGAAGTACTGTTGACTTAGCCCTTAATCTAGTGTATAGTGCCACCATGTTGCGTTTGCAGCACCAAAACGTTGTAAAATGAAGGTTTCTACTTCAAAGATAGAGAAGACAACATTTCGGCATTAGGAGGTTAGAGCCTTGGCGTTAGGATTTGTGGGATTTCCCAGAAAGACAGATGTGCTAGTGTTACGGTGCTAGAACCTGTGCAAAAGAGCAGACTTACAGAGTGGCCAGTGCCTAGGTGCTACTTTTGCGGCACTGCGACGGATAAAATAGTTTTTTTTTGCAGTTTTAAGTATTATTATCTTCATTCTCTTGTGTGTCTAAGTAAAGTAAGTGAGTCCAGACTGAGTGAAGCGTGAAAATTACTAGAGAGGCTTGAGTGAAGAGTGAAGAGTGAATTGTATAAATTTTCTCGAATTTTCTTTATAGTGGTTTTCTTGGTGAGGCGTGACTTCGTGATTTTTCCTATTTTCTGATTTTCCACATAAATTTTGATGTTCTTGCTCTTTTGATTTTGTTTGTTTTGTTCTGCGGTGTGACTTCATGTTTTGTTCTGAGTTTACTTCTGTATTCTCGATTGTGTTTTCTCCCAACACCAAAAAGCTAAACTCAAGTTTAATATGTTGCCTTGAATGTTATACTAATTCATTGCTTGAAAAGTTAGATTGCATGTATTTATTTTGCTTTGCATCCAAGGGATTTGGATGCCACCTTCTCTTTGTAAGGTGGTGGGCAATACTTTAATGTTAGTCTACTGAAGAGCTTTTTTAATACTCACAGGGAAATAAAAGTCTTATTTTGTGTGGAAAGTAGCTCATCAACATGATCCCTACTTTTGAACTTGAAAAGCCTTTCATTTATGCTTATCTTATTAATTTTTTTATTTTATGATGGCTGAAAGATCATATTTTGGTTCTGATGAAGTGATTCTGGAATTCTTATGGATTATTATCAACCTTAAAGGATTCCCTCCTTTCATGAATATAAATGTAATTTTTTTTGCATAGCTAGCAAATAATTTATTAAATATGGCCTTTATGATTAGCAACATGCCCTACCTAAAATATAATCACAATCCTTGGATTTTAGTATGATGAACTCAGGATTATACATTATACTTCTGCTTGCGTGCCTGTGCAGGGAAATGTTCTTGCGGGAAGAAGTGTTGTTGATGAATCCATGCTAACTGGAGAGTCTCTTCCGGTGTTGAAAGAAAAAGGTTCACCCATTTCTGCTGGAACTATTAATTGGGTATGCTTATTTTTGCAACATTATAGTACCTATGACTCCTATTTTTATAGCAGTATCAATCACGAGCTTGACAAAACTTTCGCTTGTAGTCAGAAAGAAATTGTGAGATATTATATTTTTTTATTTGAAAACCTGGGAGTTGCTACTTGCTTCAAGTCATGAGGTATATCTATTGCCATGTTCATTGATTGTGCATGCAAGTGTGCGCATTTATCTTCTCTTTTCATAAATGAGTATAGAATATTGGCTATAAATATGCATGTTAAAGTTTCAAGCCTTAATAACTAGACATTTGAAGTGATTACCCATGTAGGCTATCCTCATCTTGCTTGTATGCAAAGTTGAAAATAAGCCTCAACAACTTCAACCTTATTGAAAATGAAGGAGATTTGTTTTTTGTAGGGCTGTAATTAAACCCATGCACTTGATGAACAATTAGAATTGGCTTGATTAATTCTCTTTCAAGTTCGCTCAAGTTAGTTGCAAATTGTGGGTCCCACCAAGCACCGGATCCATCGAACTCCGCAGTTAAGCGTGCTTGGGTGAGAGTAGTACTAGGATGGGTGACCTCCTGGGAAGTCCTCGCATTGCACTCTTTTTTTAAAAAAAATAAAAAAAGTTAGTAGTTACAAATTTTGTTGAACTCTTCTTAAAAAACTCAGAAGCTAAATGAGCCAAGTTTGGACATAATTCAACTCATTTATTTATGTTCACGACTAGCTTATTTGTTGTTCAGCAATGACTTGTTAAAAGTTTGATGATAGCTCATCTATTATTTAATTAAAATTTTCTTCACCAATATGTTAAAATTATGGTATTAACTATTAAGCTCAACGATAACACATATTACTATTTAATTAAAATTTGGTTTGAAATATAACTTATTTAATAGCAATATATTATATTATAATATTTTCTCAATTTCTATCTCTTATTTCTATAATTCTGCCTCTAGTTCTATACTTTCAAGTTTCATTGCTTTCAATCTTCTTAGTTGCCCAAGGTCATCTTGGGAAGTAGTTAATTCAGTTGGAATAGTTAAGCATAACATCAAACTTATGGAAGTCATGATAAACAATTTAATATATAGTTATCATTGGATATTTTGTTATAAAGAAGTGGAAGTTAATAGAAGGTTGTCTTTAATTTGTTGCTAATCCACCTTGTAGTGGAGTTTGAGGCATTTCATTTTTATTGATTTTCATAGTTGTAGTAAACACCTTCTTTATGTTTGTTAATTATTGATCTTTCTATTTTTTTCAAACTAATTAATTTATCTTTAATGAATCTACATCTTGATTTTATACAATCCCTTCTTTTTATATTTCAAAAAATAATTTTGTTTGTATTTATTTATGCTGTATGATTGTAAAAATACGTATTAATCACTTATTTATCATCTTGTTTAATTGGTGTTAAGTTTTTAGATACTAATATTAAATTTATTGAATTGCTTGTTTATTTCTTGTCAAAAAATTATTTATTAATATAAGATGCAAAATTTGTTCATTTTTTGATCTTATTTTTGTGGCTCTTTTAAGTACTCTTTGGAGTAATTTAGGCAAGCCAAGTATAAGTTAAGCCTGATCATTGAAAAATCTTAACATGCCAAGTACAAATATATATGTGAAAAGTTGGCTAATCTCAAGTTGAACATGAATAACTATTAGTATGACCAAACAAAGTCCAATTCATGATGTGCACAACTCAAGTTGGCTTGATTATAGCCCTAACTTTCCTGTATGGAGCTTAATTTGTATCTCTTGAGCAGAAAACATCACAGTCTTTCATTTGTTCTCATTAGATAAATTAAAGATATTAAGTTCAAGAACGAAGCTGCCATGTCCAGTGAAAGAAAGTAGGGCCAACGGCCATCAATATGGGTGCAATTAAAATAATGAACTTTTGTATCCAATTACTTCTGATGCAGGCCCATTGAAACTAAATGTTCTGAATTGGGTTTGATGAATCTACCTCTTACAGTTGTTAGTTAATGTTTGCTCATCATCTATTTTATTTATTACAATGCATAAGTAAATTCATAATCTGAATTTTATTTTTGTTTGAGTTGAATTTTTTAGTTATTCTTGGAATTAAATAGTTGATCAAATCATGCTTTCCTTGAATTCTATCGTTATTCTTCCGACGACTAAGTTGAATGTAATTGAGAATGTTAAGATTGATGTGTCATAAATCTGAGAAGGTTAGAGTAGAAAATGATAATCGTTAAAGAGATGATGGAATTTATACCTATGGGAAGTTAGATAGTGGAGTATTTGGGCAGGTGCAATTGAGAGTAGATTATACACCCATATTGTGGGTTTATACAGAAACTGGAAAGGATTAAGAAAGAAAAGGGGTGCATAAACTTGAGTTCACAACTTATATAGACGAATGAATTAGGATTGATAAAATTAAACTCAAATAATTCAGGAAGGCTAATCTAATAGGATATTTTTCTAAATTTGTTTTACTCTAACGTTCTTCAAGTAATATTAGTAGAACTTGTGTTTAGCAGCCGTATATAAGTCATAATGAATTATCATAACTTATGTTTAGGTTGAGTTTAAATACCCTTGACTGATAAATTCCCAATATATTTTATTCCCAGGATGGTCCCTTAAGGATTGAAGCCTCAACAACTGGTGCAATGTCAACGATTTCCAAAATTATTCATATGGTATGCATGCATTCACTCTAAAATATCAAAAAATTTTGGGGAAAACGTGAGAGAATCTTTATATTATACTTGTCATAGGTTGAGGATGCACAAGCACAGGAAGCGCCCGTTCAGAGACTTGTAGATTCAATTGCTGGGCCTTTTGTTTACAGTGTAATGACATTGTCAGCTGCTACTTTTGCTTTTTGGTAAGTCCCGTTTACTTACTATTTATTTGTAGTATAATGACGAATTTTTAAAATTAATTTTGTTTTTCTTGATGCTTTTCCGATTTTTTGCTTTCTGGAAAGGCCTTACCCTTACTATCAAACAATGATAAGGAGCATGGCTTTTATTGAAATCATCGAGTCATGATGTATAACTTGGAAAGAAATGTTATGATTGTTTGATGGGCACACTGCCCACCTTTGTTCATTATCTCAATATTTTAGGCTATCAGGGGAGCTATAGTAAGAAGAGATTAGTATATAATTTTTTTTTCATCTAACTGAATGGTAACCTAAATCATGTCCATGCCATAAGAAGCTTCTTTGTCATTATTTATAATCTCATAATCCCTTTTGATTCTTTCTAAATACAACGTTGAATGAGCCCCATATTCAGAGTACATTGTCATTTCTCAGATCTTGATGCATGTCTTGCTTCTTCACTAAGATCATCACAATTCCTCTAGTCAATTATAATCATGTTCATATTTAATGTTGTCCTCAGCTTGTCCTAGCAGATTTGAGTGATCTGGAACAAAACATTGAGAATAGGTGATCAAAGCACAAAATAAAAAAAAAAAACCACAGAAAATATCAGATTTAATATGGAAAAATTCGAAAATGAGAAACATGTAGCCACACTGCAACAAGAAATTTAGTATGAAGAAAATAAGAAGAATAGTATAAATTACACTCATCTCAAGTCTCTACCCACTTCAGTCACTTTAAGACACCCACTCTGAACAACCTGTTATGCAGTTAGCCTCAGAAAGTGAGTATTCCCACCCAGAATAAATTCGAGAACCTGAAATGGGTAAAGAGGAATAGCTCTACTGGTGAGTTGAAACAATCTTTTTGGGATCCACCATTGTGTTAAGCCCCGGTGCCCCAAAAGAAAATTCTTGAAACCTTATTTGCTAGAGTGCATCGAGTGCTGAAAGTTGCCAAAGTAAATAGTGAAAAGATCTTGAAAAATTGCATAAAACTTTCTAAATATAATTTCTGTCATTTTGTAGTGCCATGACGCCGTGACTCTAATGTAGGAATTTATCTTGTCTTTCGCTTTTGCGTCATTGATGTTGGCCTCTTCTTGAGCCTAGTACCTCAATCTCGCCAATGTTGTCATTTTGTCTTGCAAATCCATGGTGCTGTCCTTTTGGCGTCGAGGCACCGCCTTCTCATTCTCTAAACCAAGGCCTCCATGCTATAATGCTATACATAGAAAAAGAATTTCGGGTGCCAAGCCCTTGACCTCTAGCGGGGATGCTACCCTCTCCACTGATGAGCTCATCGAGCTCGAAATAGATTTGAAGGTTAAGTTAATAGTACATCTCCGATCGATCGTCGCTAATAATAATATGAGATTGATTTAGATCATTCATGCTTCTCCAGATATATAACACCCATCATAGTCAAGAGTTCTGGTCTGACTCACTCCTATCTTAGCCTTCCGATGCATCAATTGAAGCTAAGCATAGCTTCAATTTTTCAACTGTTACCACCTTCATGAACATGCTTGCAAGATTCTGAGTAGTGTGTATCTTTTTCAAAGATAATTTATCATTTTCTAGATATCGGATGAAATGATACCTCAACTAGATGTGCTTTGCTCTAGTATAAAATGTAACATTACTAGCTAAATGAATAATACTCATACTATTACTATAAAGCCTACCATTTTGTTATTTTTACCAAGTTTTGCCATAAAGTTTTGCAGCCAAGTCATTTTCTTGCTTGCCTCTATGATAACAATATACTCAACTTCTATGGTTGAGAGTGTAACAATCTTCCACAGCTCGAAAATTCAACTCATTGCTGTGTTCCCCAAAGTAAAGGTATATCTCATTGTACTCCTCTTACCATCAATGTCTTCTGCAAAATGTGAGTCTACATATCCTTGTTGTTCAATCCTTGTAATTTCAAAGCAAAGTGATTTGTTGACTATTCTTCTCAACTATCTGAGAATCCACTTCACCATCTCCCAATGATGTTTATCTGTGTTTCTCATGTACCTACTGACTACTTTCGCTGCATGTGCAATTTTCAGTCTTATACATATCATGGTATACTCTTAGAGATAAAATGCTAAATTAGTATGTTAGGAAAAAATTTGGAGTAGCTCATGTGAGATAGAGAAGAGTTGCCTTTGATGATTTGGCCACATAAAATGTCGTTTGTGGTGAAAAATATTCACCTTCATATCCCCTTTTGGAAGAGGATAAATGAAAACAAATATAACGCCTTGTTGGGACACCAGATCCATGAGATATTCTTATTAGGGTGATGAATGCGCATTAAAGAAATGTCTATCTTGAAAGATAGAAGTCACCACCTACGATGGACTAATCACCTTAATAAAACTCACCTGATCTTCTTGGAATGTACCAGAGATTCTTTTCCTACTTTAGAAAAAGTAAAGTAGGGTTTATTAAAGGGGTTTGTTAAGTTCAGGGCAAGCTAGTTAATTACATCAAGACAAGATTCTTTTGAATACTCGATTAAGGTAAATGATCTTGTCTCAAAGATTTGAAAGGTAGACTATCAATCGATTGATTTATTTTAGAAAAGTCAAGTGGGATCGATCGAGGAGGGAGTTCTTATCAGCCAAATGAAGATAAGTAGGGATGCTTGAGGGAGGAGAGCATCCAAACTATCATATGGTTGGGCTTTATATTTTGAAATTGAATTGATTTGTTTGAATTGAATTTTTATTAGAAATGCTTACAATTCCATGATATGAGGTCATGAAAATCTGAGATTTATTTATCTTGCATGAGGAAGTAGCACATCTGAACCATAGGAAGTTTTGGCGAGGGCACCTAAATCTAAGGCGAAAAGTAGGTATTTGGTTTATCTCAAGAGAGATAAACCACTTTGTTTTACAACCTGAGGGGTGGCCACTAACTCCTGCGATTTTAAATACATGTAGGCAAGTCATATGCTTTTCTGAGATAGTTAATATTGTTTATTTAGAAAGAGATTAAGTCTTAAACACTCCCAGAGACTAGATCATGTAGGGCATAATTTAATGACTTAAATCTGCAAATTTTATCATATTTTATTTTTATTTTTGGATGATCAATTTGACACTTTTAGGATTCATATGCTAAGAGAATTAGATTATGGGAAATCAACAAGATAAGGAGGTGTGTTTCACAAATCAAGCAGTTCTCAGGTGGAAGCTCTTGAAATCAAGAGTGAAATAATATTCTTTTTATGCATGATATGAAAAAAGTAATACAATATCTAATTAAGGGGTTGTTAATTTTTTTATCTTGATTTATAATCTAGGCTTTAGATGAGATTATGAATTATTTAATTTTTAGTTTGAATTGATTAATTGGATAAAATTTTTTTTCTAAGAGCTAATCATCATCAGCCATACATTAAATAACTAGGAAAAGATGTTATCTTAATGCACAAGCTAAATAAAAAATCGTTTAGCAAAGGAAAAAGAGATCATTTGGGTTCCTCCAACAAAACCGAAAATAAATTGGGTAGCTCTACCTCTATACCGGATTACAAATAAATAAATTACAATCAAGAAGGAATTCATTGTTATGGGAGTCTTTATTTTTCATTTCTTATTTATTCTTTCTTCTTTCTTCTTTCTTCTTTCTTCTTTCTTTTTTTTTGTTGGTTGGAATGTGGTTGCTCCAAAGGTATCACATGGTACATAAGACATAATCTTATAACTAATGTTCATCCTAATACCCCATAACAATCATTCCAAAATCTTAATTGCAAAATTATATAAAAATGGGAAAAAAATTCTAACTAAAACCTAAAAGACAGAAATTAGCCAAACAAACCATACAATCCCAAGTATATATATATATATATATTGGACTTAGCACCCCATACGTTGGTAACCAAGTCCACCTGACATATTTTGGATTATGCTTAGGGGTATAAGACTGCCAAAATAGTTATATTTTATTACGCCCTTAAGCAATCCTCTGCAGAAGACATGATAGTTAGGCTAAGATCTACCATTCGGTCTACATACACCCTAACATCAAATAAGCAATCATCAAAATAATCAAAATGCATACTAACTAAAAAATTTAGAAATGGTGACTTAGTTTAATGTGTGTATTTAAGATTTGGTATGCTTTAGGTTTTAAGGTTGAAGTTTTTAAGTATGAAAGTATTGTTAGAGTGGTTTCATTTAAGTGATTTAGTTGATTTGGTTGATTTTTTGTTGTGATTTGATTAGGTTTGAATGAACACAATTAATTAATTAAGTGTTGTAGAGAGGAAAGAGAGAGAACTTCTCTTTCCTCCTACTCTTTCCTAAGTAATTTCTAAGGTAGATTCATATTTGATTGTTATTTAGTGATATTTTATGTATTTTAATTAATCATAAGTTTAAATTTTCTCTAAACAAACATATTCAAGAAGAAAGACATTTTAAGATTAAGTAAAATATTATCACAAAACACACAATAATTCATTCATTTCTCAACATGTGTAACATGTATATGGATGAATCCTAAGCATATTTATACATGCAAATGGAAGTATTTAACACACCTTAATGATGAATGCTAAGAAAGTTACTTAATAAAATTTAGATGCTTCATGATGCATGATTTTGTTAAGTAGAAAAAGAGTGATTCTTTTATCCATTTTCATATGCACATTTAAGTATAAAAGATAAGTAATGAGTACCATTGTTAGAGGGGTGTAAGGTATAAGATCTACTTGAAAACTGCAAAATGATCGATTGTCACTAATATATTACTTTTCTTAAATACATATGCATGTAAAAGAAATGCATGGAAAGAGAATCATGCAAAAGTTTATGTTTGTTTGTTTGATTTGTTTATACAATTTACATATGCTGTAAGTATGAATATTCTTAAGTGATAACATAGAATGAATAGGAATGGATTTAAGCAAGTGTTGTGTTCTTTTCAAATGGTATATATTTTACAAAATCTATTCAAAATTATGCTAAAAAGAGAAGGAAAAAACACATCTTTATATTATTCACATGCAAACTTATAAATAATTATAAGTAGCATACTTTTCAATGTAATGTTTGATTTATAAGTTTTGAAAATAATTTTGGATTTAATAGTGATAATAGCCATTTATTCTTACTTTAGCACATAATTTGATATAAAGGAAATATTTTATTTTAATTTGATTTTAAAAGGCATGAATGCATGATTTTCATATGACATACATTTAGCATGTTAGGAAAGAAATAAAGTGATGAAATATGTAAATTCATTTACCCTAATTAATTCCTAAAGATCATCTTATGAAATAAAATTATTTAAAGTGAACCAAATTTGTTTTAAAGAGATTTTTAATTTTTGTTTGAGTTTGATGTGATTTAGGAAATGTGAAGAGGTTTGTTGGTCCTAATCCATTTCCCACATGTGTATTATTTTAGTTTAATTTTAGAACTATTAGGGTGATTTTATATGCTTGGTTAAGGTGTACATTAAGTTCTTTAATTATCCTTACCATATCACTTTAACATATTTAATCAAATAATTATGTATGACATAAAATCACAATTTAAATCAAAATGCACCTAGAAAGAAAGAAAATCAATTGGCTCACAATTAGTGATTAATTAAAAAGTTTAATTTAAATACTTTTATAACCTTCCCTGTGGGTTAGATTTTATTTTGTTAAGCTACTTAGGTTATTGAACACCTAAGCCAAGATGAATTGGTTAAGTTAGAATGTTTTGAAAATTTTATCAAGTTAATTAAGTAGGTGATTAGTGGATTTGCCCTTAATTAAGTTTGGATTAAGGAAGGAAAGGGGTTTAGGGAATGTCTTAGGGAAAATTTCCCAAACTTATTTCATAAACCTCTTCTTCACTTAAGCAAGGCTTAATTAACTTAATAAAGGGACTAAACTACTTTTGTATGCTTAATTATAATTACATAAAAGAGTGATTAAGGATTCATTAATTTATTTTCCTAATTAACTCATCAATAAATTCCAAGAAAATTAGGGAGGCAAGGACATCCCACTAAATGCATCGAGAAATGAATTAATGAAGTAGGAGTAATTAGGGTTATTAAGTTTTTACTAAAACTCTAATTAAGGAAAATGCACTATTCAAAATCCATTAGAAATAATTTTAGTGAATTCCTTACTTAATTATCTTCATAATGCATTTTATTTAGTATTTTTTTGATTTTTCTACATTTATGTTAATTTGAACTTTCCATGTTTATTAGGTAATTAAATCCCTAATTATATGACTAATCGTCCATGTGATGTGGATGGCCAGCTGCGTGCTTTCCATGATGCGATGGGATTCATCACTTAAGTTGTCACATCACAATCGCGTGTGGCTATCTTCTCCCGTCAGATCAAAGATCGATTGGTCCACGGTTCTTAAGGGATAAATCAGAGGATCCTACGCGGCTTGATCAAGACCGTCCATCCAAAATGTGCGGATGGATTGTCCATGATCCGTCACTGAGCTCTCCTACAGGAGAGGGTAACCGTCCACTCCTTAGGGCAAGATTCGAGCTTGATTGAGCTCGGATTGAGCTCAAACTCAACCCACACCATCAAGAGGTAAGGGAATGAAAATATAATGGTCAAATTCACATGAGGGGAAACTTTCTTTCAAAAGGACCAAGAAAAATCTACCCTAAGCTCGGTTTTGAATAGTACCTCGCTAGAGGCTATCATCGGCGTTCCCAGTAGCTTCATCTGTGGAGACAAAACCCTGTTGAAGGTTTGAGGTTGAGGTGAATGGATCCGTCCCATGACCAAGGTGGGCTTCAATTGGGTTCGACCGGTCAGCTCCCCTTTCCCCTTGCCTTGAGAACTTGGATGAAACTTTGGATCAACTCGATTAGTCCCAGGGTGCTTGAAGGATGAATTGAGCTCTAGTGAGTGTTGGATGAGATGGAAATTCAAGGAGCTCCCTCATTTTTTGGTTTAAGGGAAACCGAAAATGGAGAAATGGAAGTAGCTCTAGGAGGCTTGGAGGAGGTTGCAATTGCTTTCTCTGGCTTCCTTAACTTCAATCGAATATGGGTCAGTGAAAATGAAATGAAATTAGGGGGAGTATATGTCCCCCTAGGTGGATCGGACGACCGAGCTTAGAGATGCCGTTTTGATCAAATTCACCTCATACAATGGGTTTGTTAGGCCGTTTAGGGTGGCATGTGATTCAGTTTTGCCTAGAGGAGGTAGTGGAGAAGTTGCCATGTGCTTAATTGGGTGGAGGAGGGATTCCCATGTGCTTATTTTCAAGTGAGTGGTCGGTTTGGCCATTGGGTTGGGTTTGGCTGACCCAAACCCATTATGTCAAGTGCACCACTCTTACTAGTGTCCATGGAGTCCACTAAGAGGGTGCCAAGTTGCCATGAAGAGGATTTGATCAAATTCCAAGTGAATTTGGCCAAGAATTACCCTTTGACCTAGGGGTGAAATGGTCATTTGGCTTGGATTTCAGCTTGAATATGTTTGATGATTGAAAATTTCAAGTTTCAATGAATTTGATTGATTTGTGGCTCATGTGACCCATTTAGGTCAAAAATAGGTCAAGTTAACCAATTGGTCAAATTGGGCCAAACCAAGGGTTGGGTCAAGTTCATATGACTATTTAAAATATTTTGACATCATTGGTTTGGTTCAATTTGATTTATATTTGAATTTGGTTCATTTTATTTCATTTAGGTCAAATGGGTCAAGTTGACTAATTTGACCAATTTGACCTATTTGGGTTAGGTCATGGGTTGATTTAGGTTTCATTGATCATATGAAATGTATTGGTATCTTTATTTCTAATTAATTTTGGTTTAATTTAATTTTGGCTCAATTTGACCTTTTAGGTCAAGTCCGGTTCAAGGTCAATTGGTTAGTTGGTACTAAGAGGCTTTGTTCAAATTCAACAAGTGATTTGGAATGAACTCACCGGTCAATCAATTCGCTTAAGTTACACATTTTGATTTTTTAGATCAAGTCGATCAACGGCGGACCAATCGGATAATTCAAATGATGACTTAATCAAGTTTAAACATTCATCATGAATGAGTTTTGATCAATGGTTTCAATCAATTTGACTTATAGTAGATTTTGGCAGTTTGGTTTATGTGTTGACTTGTCAACCTTAGTTTGACCTAATTTGAGTGATTGATCATCTCATGATGATTATTGCTCACAATGTTAGGCTTATATGGGTTTAATTCAATCCAATTTGGGTAGGATTAGAATTTGATTCAAAATGGGTACTTTAGGTCGTGGGTCAATTGGTTTGATCAAGGCTTGAATCAAGTTTGGTTGAACTCACATATAACTTACGATCAAATATAAATCCATCGCAGTGATTTGGAGTCAAACGCTTGATTCATTTGATAATTTCAAGTTCAAAGGTGAACATGAGTTTGACTTGTGTTTGATTTTGAATATAATTTTGATTTGATTGAAGTTTGTTTATATTTGGATGATTGATCAGATATCAAAGAAAATCAGGTTTGACTGATTTGAATTTGATACTAAGCTCAAGATTTTGACTGAAAGACTTTGGTTGAATTTGGATTTGAGTTTGGAATTGATTTTTGGATTTTTGAATTTATATTTCATTTATATTTGTGAATATAAATGAGAATATAAATAGGTTATGAGAAAATTTCTTGAATTTGAATTGATTTGGATTTGATTTAGGTTAAATCCATAAGAGAGAATCATGACTTAGGAAAGATTCTTGGGAATTTGGAATTCAATCATGGGCTTCAATTATTTGGAATTGATTCATGATTTGAGAAAATTCATCAAGTTGGAATTAATTTGAGTTTGAAGTTGAAAGAAGAAAGTGAGGATTTAGTTCAAACTATGGGGTAGTAAGCTTTCCTAACACAAAGACATATTCCTATGCTAATTCTTCTAAATCTCTGGGTTGAGAGTATTCACTTAATCAAAATGTCTTAAGATTAAGAAATTATCAAGAGAAGTCATAGCCCAGGTATGTCTGAGAGCTCATTCTAAAATAAGGTCAACCAGTCCATGACCCGCCAGAGAGTAGATGCAGATTTTCCTTATGTTAAGAAAGGTAGAGGTAGACTAAAAGACTTGGTTAAGATGTTTAAAAATGACCTTGATACTTAAATTAAATGAGAACACATAATAGACACTAAGGATTCATGTAGCCAACCCCACTTAGTGGATAAAGGCTTGTTATTATTGTTGTTGTTGTATACATATCATTGTATACATCAAACTTTTGATTGCTAAAACATATGGGTTTCTCTCCATTTGTTCTTGCTTCACTTCAGACTTAGGCAATTGTTCCTTGGATAGTTTAAATTGGTTTTGTTTCATTCATTCTTAACGTATTTTGACTGAGAAAACTTCATTGTGGTTGCACTTTTCCCCTATTGATTTTCATAGTGAGGGTTTTCTTGGTTGAGCCTAGATCATTTCAAACTCACTTGATAGTTGCTCTTTCAGGTCCATAATCTTCTCCATAATTAACATATCATCCACATAGAAGAGAAGAATGATATATCGATCATCAAAATGCTTAAAGAAGGAACAGTGGTCTCACTGACACTTTGTGTACCCACTATCTGACATAAATTTGTCAAACCTCCTATACCATTGCCTTGGTGCCTACTTCAAACCCTATAGATTTTTTTGAGCCTACACACCAAGTATTCTTTTTTTGAAACTATATAGTCCTATGGTTGCACCATGTACAACACTTCTTCTAAGTCATCATGTAAGGAAGCTATTTTCATATCCATTTGCTCGAGATGCAGATCCTCCACTGTTGCTAAAGACAACTTTGATAGTTGTCAACTTCACCATTGGGGAGAATATTTCAATGTAATCAACTTTTTCCTTCTATTGAAATCCTTTCACAATAAGCTTTGTCTTGTAGCTCTTGCTATTATTTGGTTCTTCCTTCAATTTATAAACCCACTTATTTTGTAATTCTTTTTTATCATTAGGTAATTTTATTAAATCTCATGTCTGATTTGACATGAGTGACTACATCTTGTCATTCATGACAAACTCTCATTCCTTTGAATCATCAACTTGAATGGCTTCATAATAGCACCCTAGTTCATCACCATTAGTCAATAATATATAATATAATGAAAGAGAATACCTCTATGTTGTTTGTGTCACGACCGGTGAGAGGAATACTGCGAATGACGGCCTGACGGATAAAATAAAACATTTCTTAAACATTTCCAATCATAAATAAAATCTCCAATCTCCAATCATAAAAGATACTACAAACCACAAATAATTATACAACTTTGTCCATACTTAAATATTCTACAAAGTTCGAGAAAACACACTTTAAACATAACTCACGACATAATTACCTATCTCCTCAAGTCCTCTACTACGGTGAAATACGACTTTCCTTCTATCACCATTTAATTAAGAGGATTATCAAAAAAGATTAAGCTAACAAACGAATATAATTCAATGGCCAATTACGCTATTACACTATAAGAAACAAGAAGAAAGAACTAAGATGATGCGCTTTTCTACGCGCATAAGAAATACGCTCAAACAATCAAACTTATGGGGAGCAGATACATAAACATTTATCAAGAAGATACGGCGACGGTAGATATATAAACATTTATCATATAAACTTTTACTTTTTTTACTTTATCATCCTTCCAAGAGTCACCGCCTAATACTCATTCAAAGAACAAAGTATCCATTACCATTAACATCATTTGCCAATTTATCGCCTTTTCAATCATTTTAACATGCGCATATCTCCAAACAAGCATTCACATAAGTGAACTCCGCTTTCAACATACACATTCATAAAGATACAATTATATCACTACGCATTATTAATTCACGATAATCAAATCAACGAACTTTATAAATGATAACGCTTAATACGATCTAAAGATTCGCAAGTATTATCCAACACGAAATAGTAGTTTACATCACGCTTTAAGAAAGAATGAAAAATCATCACAACTCATAGCATAAAAGTCATAATCATTCAACACGCTGCTTTCTCATATAAGAAATTAAAGACATTTTTACCATAAATGTAAAGAACATAATACCCACTTTAATCATGAGCTTTCAATCTCCTTTCCTTTAACGCTTCTTTCTTAATTGAAATTCTTATGTAATCACATATTAATTTAATCAATACTCTAATCTCCTTACATATACTAGATAGTTTAAGATTTTATTATATTTGAAATTATTTTCAGATGTGGGTTTAAAACTTAATTACTTAACATTCATCCCACATATTCCCAATTTATATTTTCGCTTAAATTTATGTAATTCTAAGTTAATTAAACCCTATTAAATTAAGTGATTAAATTATTAAAAATTAAATTTAATTAAACTCATTTAAATAACTCATTTACTTATTCTTCTGATCTCATTTATCAAGACTCGCGAGCTTCTCCTTCTTCCCTCAAGTCCCCCGCCGCTTCTCACGACGACGCTGCTCGACACCGCTTCAGACGCTAAGACTCCTCCTTCCTCTCTGTCCCGGCGACGAAAGTTCCACGGCAGAGAGGCCCTCACCCGCCAGGCACGAACAAAGTCTCGACCTCAAAGGCGACGGCAAAGAGAGGCCTCGCCTGTTAGGCACGAACTCTTTCTTTTCCTCTACTGACGACGCACGGCCAGTCACGGTAGAGTCTTCTCTTCTTCTCACTTTCTCCCTCCGCTTCCTCTCTTGTTTTGAAATTCTTCGATTTGTCAAACCGACGCCCTGGGTTTCCCCTTTCTTTTCTCCTCTGCTAACACAATGGGTTGCATTTTATTATTATTATTATTATTATTATTTTTGTTTAAACTTTCGGTTATTATAGTTTGTGAGATTCTACTGGATCTTCTATTTTCAGTAGCAAGTGTTTGAGGCACTTCCTATGTTTCCTCAACCTAACCACATTTCTTATCTTTATTTTCCTGATCATCACCTACATATTCTATCTCAACATATATGGTGGGGTCTTCATGAGTAACTGTTGATTCACTATGAGTTCTATTTTTGTCCTCATATCTATATTTTATTAAAAGTAACATATCTACTCCCGATGAACTTCTGATTTTGATAGTCCTAGAAATTGTAACCAAATTTATTTGAGTTATATACAATGAAAGTGCATTTGATAGACTTTGGATTAAGCTTACTTCTAGATCTTGCATTAATATGAACATATGATGAACAACTAAATACTTTCAAGTGAGATAGATTTACCTCATTGCCACTCCTAACTTCTTCAAGTAAGCCTTCATTTAGAGATACTAAGGGATTTTTGTTGATCAGATAAACAACAGTATTCATTGCTTTTGCCTAAAATTGCTATGCAATGCAACATTCAACTTCATGCTCTTGGAATGCTTTATGATAGTTCTATTCATGCACTTTGCAACACCATTTTACTATAGTGTCCCTATGATAGTGAACTCATGCCTGATCTCCTTTGAGGCACAATAACCCCTGAACCTCCTATCATGATATTTGTCATCATTATTTGATTTAAGACATTTCAACTTCAAATTTGTCTCATTTTCAACCATGGCTTTTCACTTCTTAAACACTTCAAACATCTCAGATTTGTGTTTCAAGAAGTACATGCATATCTTTTTGGTGTGATCGTCACTGAAAGTGAAAGTATGAAGATCCACCAATGGATTGAACTAGAGTGAGACCCCATACATCAATATGCAGTAGCTCTAGTTTTTTTTACTTCAATTTTGAATCAATTTTTGAAAAACTCACTCTCTTTCACTTGCGATAAATGTTGTCTTCACAAAAATCTAAATCTATGGACTTTAAATCTTAAAGCTTGCTTTTTATAAGGAGATATTTCATACCTTCTTATTTATATGGACAAACCTGCGATGCAAAGACTTACATTAACATCTACTCTGATGGATTCAGACATTTTGTTGATCAGATAAAGAATACTTTTAATGTTGTCTCGAGTCATTACAATTGCACCTTTAGTCACATTCCATGAATCTCCTTTGAAGGTGTCACATATCCTGTTTGTGCAAGTTGACTAACATAGATTATATTTCTCGTTAAACATGTAAAATGTCTAACATCTTTCAGTTTCCAGATTGATCTATTTGGTTACTTAATTTCTAATAATATTGCAAGTTTTGTTATTTTCCAAATATACCTTTCCTAGATCACCTTGAGTGTAATTTTTAAACACCTTTTTGTTAGGCTCCTAAATCTACAATACAAGATTCAATACTATCTAGGGATAAATAAAGAGTCACCTTGGTTTTCATCTGTTGAGTCATTTGCATATTGACTCCTGTCTTATCCTCCATTACTTGATGTCTTAGGAGTTTTATGGTCATTCTTGAAGTGATCTTTCTTTTCACAATTCTAACATTTAACTTTGCCTTTTTCTAATTTGGGCTTTCTTCTCCTAGAGTTGTATATTCCTCTACTTGAGTTTCTGTCTAAACTCCTTCCTCTTGTTTCAACATTCAAAGCAAATTTGAAATTTTCTCGCACACTTTTTTGCAAACTTCTTCATTTAGTACTAACCCCATAATATCATCAAAATTTAATTTCATATTCCTTGAAGAGTTACTGTGGTAACTAGCCTATTCTAGCTATTTGACAATGAAGATAAAAGCAACAATCCCCTAACATTGTCATTAAACTTAGGTGCCAACCAAGCATAACTTGTTTGTAATAGTGTTGAAGCAATTCAAATGTTCAGCCACTGAATTATCATCTATCATCTTCATATTGAGTAATCTCTTCATAAAAAATAAAAAACTTTGTTAGATGCCAAGGGCTTCTCATACATCCTTGTTAGTGCAGGTATAAGATCGACCGTAGTCTGCTCATTCATAATGTTAAAAGCAACATATGAGGATATTGAAAGTCAAATCAAACATAGGGCTGTTCGGTCGAGAACTTCCTATTTTTTATAATCATTGATTTCGATTTCTTGGTGCTTCCATCTAGCGACAAATAGAGTTTCTTTTGATAAAATAAATTTTTAATTTGCATTTCTCAGAACGTGCGTTTGAATCATTGAACTTCTCAATCTTGTATCTTAAGTTCATCGGTCATTGTTCTGACTCGAATTAAAGAACCTTAGGGCTAGACTCTAATGCCAGTTGTTGGGAGATTTTAATATGGAAACAGATTTGAGAGATCCATAGTGAAATGTTGAACATAGGCAATCAAAGAACATAATCACAAAGAAACACATAAGACATTTAATGTAAAAAAAATCTGAGAATGAAAAAAAATATGGAGCCGCACCACATCAAGAAATTCACTAAGAAGAAAATAAGGAGAATAGTACATATTACATTTATCTGAAGCCTCTTCTCACTTTAGTTACTCTAGGGAACCTACTCTCCACTTATATTTGAAAGAAAATAGTGAAAAGATGCTAACAAATTGTAAAAAATTGCATAAATATGACTTTGCCAGAGTATCATGGTGCCAATGATCACGGTGCTTAGGTCATGCCTATCTTCTAGACTTTTTTTGCAAAAGTTCTAGTGCCGCGACACTGCTGTTGTTGCGCCGAGACACTAGCCTCTCTATCTTGAGTCTTTGGTGCCTCGATCCTAACGCTGCGGCATTGTCTTTGTAGCGTTGATGTGCTGTCTTTTCTATCTTAATGGTGCAAATCCATGAATCTTGGCATTGTACTTATGGAGCCCTTCTATCTCTCTAAATCAGAACTTTCATGTTATAGTACCGAAGCCTTGCATCTATAGTGCCTAGGTGCTATACCTCGAATTCTAAGCAAGAGGGCACTGGCCCCCCAAAACTTTCATGTTATAGTACCGAAGCCTTGCATCTATAGTGCCTAGGTGCTATACCTCGAATCCTAAGCAGGAGGGCACTACCCCCCCGGTCTTCTCCTAGCACCCCCAAGCGAGCTCACAATTTAGCTCAACTGGCATAATTGAGAGCTCTGAGTCGATAGCACATTTTTAAATTTATTGATAAAATCAAGCTCCACGTGATAACACAAGCCTCCTATTGTGGACCCATGCAACTATTTTTGGGACCATCCACTCTACCGTGTGGTCAACTTTACTTTTTGTGCATCAGCTGAACACATTGTTTGATGAGACTTGACAGCCCTATTTGTTCAGGTTCGTTTTTCTTGTGTATATTGTTCAATTCCTTATGTTTGTCTTTCTTTTCTCTTATTGCATAGCTCCATTTCATTACTACACTGCTAATTTAGGAACTCTTTGCAAAGCTTTAGTTCCTTTCTAGTTACTTTGCTCAACTTTTCATTCATTGCATGTTCATGCTCATGCTTTACTACCTTTGGATATTGGCTTCATAGCCTTGGTCGATTGTTGTGCTTTGTTTGTTGTTTGAACTATTAAAGTGAGCTTGGTAGAACTGAGCAGGCTTGCATTTTTTTTTTTTTTTGTCAATCTCAAGCCAAGCTCGAAGAAAGCTTAAGCTTTGAATTATCATTCTAACTTATCTATTAAATTTAGCGAGGTCAAACTGAATTTCAACTTTTATCAATCTTAATTAAATTTATATGAGAAGTGCTTGATGTGATGTATAAATGATCCCATACTTCGTGATGATTATCGATAAAGAAGATCCTTGAAGAGAGTCATGAATTTGGAGAGAATTTGGCTCTATGTTCAAGAAAAGCACCTCGCCTCCTGATCTTCTCTTATTCTTTTGATTAGTTCTCACCGTTAATTGACTGGATTCCATCTAATATATAGCCAAACAAACACACACCCCATGTCACCCTTTTTCTGTTTGTTTGTTTAACTTGTTTCTTGATTAATTCTTATTAGAATGAGTAGAAGACAAGAAGATGATTCATGTTGGAAGAGGGTGGGAGAGTTGGCAAAGGGCTGAGAAAACTCTTCAAGTATGATGGTGTACCCAAGAAAAATGACTTACTTGTTGACCTCCATGCCGTGCATCTCGAGCTCACGGACAAATTGACGGATGACGCAGTCGCAGACAAATCGAAGTTGAAATACACCGATCAATAAACTAGTCAAATGACCTCTAATCGACGAACGGACTCGCCATCGCTCGTGAGCCGAAATTGATCGAATGTACATATTGCACAATCGAATCGACCGTAAAGAACGAATTCGATCTACCATGCATATATCGAGGTCGAGGTTGCGATGCTAAGACGACCCGCTCACAAAATTGATCGTGTCGCAGCGAAATATCGAAAACCCATCTAACTATCCACGCCAATGGACGAGCACCACGATAATTTTGAATCAAATTAATGATGACGTCGCCAACCAAACGGCCTCCAATCGCGAAACGGACTGCACTGTTGCGTTCGGAACATCAAAATAACCTAAGATTGACATATATATTAACTACATAATTATGTCGTCATAAAGATCCAAATTAGTGTTGATTTAATTGCTTAAGGGGCTGTTTGGTTCCGAGTACTTTCTGTAAAGTAATCTAAATACGCCGCTTTTACGTTTGGTACGCCAGAATGTAATTCCCGCTAAATTTTACAAGATTGCTTTCGCTTAGCCTATTTTTGTGTAAATAAAAACAGCCGTATTTCGCTTACAGAACGAGTGGAGGAGAGCGGGAAATTTTTATTTTTTTTTGTTTTTCGGGCTGAGGAGGCTGGGAAAAATTTTTTTTCTTTTTTAATAATATTAATTTTAAATTTAATTATAAAATAAATATTATTATAACAATTAAGAATTAATAAATATAATTATATTTATTCAAATTAATCATAAATAATTCACGATAAATAAAAAAATAAAATAATTATTAAATTTTTCTTTATTTAATAAAAAATAATTAAAGCATAAATTATTTATTAAAGAAAAATTATTTAATAAATAAATATTAAATCTTGATGAATAATTTATTTAATAAAAATTCTTATTAATTAATTAATGTTTAATATAATAATAAAATTATATATATATATATATATATATATATATATATATATATATATATATATATATATATATATATATATATATATATATATATATATATATATATATATATATATATATATTAAATTTGGTCATTATGTTAATATAAAAATAATTAATATCTTTGAAAATTTGTAAATTACTTAATAATTAAATATTAGAAATAATTTTATTTATATTTGATTTTATTTTAATATTTTAGAAAATTTGTAAATTAATTACTAATAATTAAATATTCAAATAAATTTTATTTGTATTTGATTTTATTTATTTTTTTAGTCAAGAAAAAAATTTTATTTATAATTTATCTATATTTTATTTAATAATATTTATTTTTTAATTGAATACTTTAATTAGTGAATAAATTTTATAATTAATTTACATATAAATGTGAGAATCAAATATATTTACTTTACATTCATAAAAAATATTTACAATAGGTATTTACTTTCTTTCATTATACTTTCGGAAAATATAGTTTACATATATTTACTTTCATAAAACCAAACAATGTAAAGTATTAATTCATTGTATTCATTTTATCGTATTTACTTTCTTTTGTATAAATGCAGACAATCAAACATTTTTAAATGAAAGGCCTTTATAAATACCTCTATATCCAAATCCTATTCACACAGCCCGATACTCCCGTTTTGTGCCGCAAACCCTCCAGTCATCCGGTTCCTTCTCTCGATCGAGCGTGCCATCACTCGGTCATGCCATCCTGCAGTCCTCCCTCTCGGTCGAACAATGAGCCGTAGACCTCTTCCTCTCTCTCTATCGAAGGCCGAATGAGCCCTCACTCCCCCTCTCGATATCCCTAGTTTGTGCGACCAGTTCGCCGCCGTCGCTACTCCCCGTCGGACGGATACAAACCTAGTCGAGCTGAACAACCAAGCTCCTTACCCATCCGTTCGGTTACAACAGTCGAACCGGACCCTGTTCGACCTTATCATCTTCGATCAAAGGTCGGCCGTAACCCCTCCTTCCTCTCTTTCTCATCCTTTTTGGAAATAACTGAAGATCTTACTTCTTCCTCTTCTTCCAACTAGATTTTCAGGCTGGTTCCAACCAACCCTAAGTTTCCTATTGTTATTTCATTCCCTTTTGCTTGGATGAAATGAGTTCCGTGAGATTTTTTTTTCATCTATGTCTTGTGCTTGGGCTGTTCTTTTATGCAATTGTAGTAGAACGGGGAGGTGGTGTTTGATATGGCATGGCTCAGGTTGCTTTGCTTTTGTTACTAAGCATTCCTATGGTGCATTTATTTGAGTCATTAAAAAAGTGATAAATGAAAAATTAGTAGGATTGTGGTCTTTCATAAGGATTACCTTGCTTCATTTTGCCTCTTTCCTTTGTTTGATTACTTGCAATCATGAAGGGAGGGGATGAAGAGAGAGTTGTTTGGCTTTGCTAACATTGGCCTTGTTTTCCTCTCTTTTGTTATCTCTAAGTTAACTAACTTTTAAAGTGCTATCTAAGATGAGATTTTGTGCAAGTTTAAAGCTTCCATTTTTGTTGTTTAGTTTCATTAAGGTTGCATATTGCCTTTGTGTATACATGGAGCATGACGAGGAAATCAGGATGCTTTTTATACAGATTTGAAGGCCTATGTGACGCTTCTCATAAGCGCGGTAGATGTAAAATTACTCGGTAGTAGTGTCCCACTCACGCTTCCCATAAGCGTGGTGGGAAGCCTTCGATCTGACTCACTCCACGGGGATGACGCCAGGAGGTTGTTGAATTTCATTCCAAATTCCTGTGTATATGCTTGCTTAACATATTAAATTTTTGTACTTATTCCTTCGATATAATTGCACGAATTTGCTAGATATAAGTACTCGTGCATACTGCTTCAGCATGGTAAGGAAATCAGGATTTCTTTTATACAGGTATTGAAGGCCTATGCACGCTTTCTTAAGCGTGGTGGGTTTAGAAGATTCTCTAAACCATGTTCGAGACAAGACTATGCATCTTTCTTAAGCGTGGTAGAGCTTTAGCATCTCAATCGACCTCGGATGATGAGGCTACCAAATTTCATTCCAAACACCTGTGTATATACTTGCTTAATATATTAAATTTTTATACTTCTGCTCCAATACAATTGCAAATATATGCTTCAATATAAGTACTCGTGCATATTGTTTCAACGCGGTGAGGAAATCCTATTCTTACCCTTTTTACGTAGGTATTGAAGGCCTATGCATTCTTTCTTAAGCGTGGTAGGTTTACAAGATTATTTAAACCAGTGTCATGAGACATCGTATCATGCTTTCTTGTCGGGGAAGACTCAGACTAGCCTTATTTGGAGCGATATCGAGATTCTAGAAATTTCATCAAAATAGAGATTTATAATTAATGAAAATGAAATAGTTAAAGAATAATATTTGAAGCTTAAACGAGTAATAAAATCAATAATTGAACTAAGTACAATATATTAAGTTGTTGAGATAAGATTGGACTTATAATCATTTGACTGACAATAGTCTATCCAATGCAAGCAAAATACTTGAATGAATAAGAAATACATTGTGTAATGAAATATTCAAAAGAGTTGAAGTCGAATATAAATGAAACCTACAATTCTACCGGATCTACATTGATCTTGCTGAGCGTTAGCTTAAGTTCCAAATAAACCTTGTATACTTCATAAGGCATTTTGTTAAATTCAATTTAGATATTCTCGAAATTCATATGAATATCTGAATGAATTTATATTTCATATGCTATGCATCAAAAGACAAACTTATGATTGAATTCAAATACTTCAAAATTCATATCATTCCATTGGTATCAAAGTGTATGTTAGTGCTTTGCAAATAATAAATTCTTTGAAAATCTATGCAAGCACTTGAATTGAACCACCAAGAAGTACTCAACTAATGCTTAAACTTAGTGTCGAGGATCTTCTGCTTGATTCTGGTTGGTCTTAGGTGTGCAGGTTAAAACTTAAAAATCAAATAATAATATTATAAGAATTTTAACTTAGTAAAATATCTGAGAAGCTAATTTTGTCATATGATAACAAATCTGATCCTCTATTATTAAATTAATAGAGTCGACAAGATTTGAAATAGCAAAATAATACATTCACCTCGATGATTGTTGTGTTGAATGAAGATTTCAATCAGAGAGACTACTTTTATCAAAATATGATTGCAATTTAAAATCAAATTAGTATAAATTAAATATCAATCCAAATGAAAATTTTGATGGATTATCAAGCTCGGAATGACTAAATGAAAATCATCAACCTAAAAACATAAAAGCAAAATTCAATTCATCCATCTTAGTAATTGTTTATTGTAGGTGGCAAATTAAGAAATTATAGCTCCTTGAGAAGTCAAATCAAGTGTTCTATTATGTTCACATGTTCGACCATGTTGAATGCTTAAACTGTCGAGATCTTACACGGGTTGATTCCCTGGTTGGGTCTTGAGTCGGGTTAACAAAACTTAAAAAATCAAATAATAATATTATAATTTTAACTTAAAATATCGAATTTTGTCGTATGATAGATTCGATCTATTATTAAATTAATAGAATTACAAGATTTGAAATAGCAAAATAATACATTCTCGATGATTGTTGTGTTGAATGAATATTTCAATCGAGAGAAATTTATCAAAATATGATTGCAATTTAAAATCAAATTAGTATAAATTAAATATCAATCCAAATGAAAATTTTGATGGATTATCAAGCTCGGAATGACTAAATGAAAATCATCAACCTAAAAACATAAAGCAAAATTCAATTCATCCATCTTCCGTAATTGTTTATTGTAGGTGGCAAATTAAGAAATTATAGCTCACAAAGGAGGCAAAGTCAAATCAGTGTTATGTTACTCACTCAATCAATCTCATGCCATTAGGATGTGACCGTGTCTCTATCCGCGGTATTGGTTTTGGCCAAGATAGCTTACATATGATCGTATGAGTCCTCCGATCGGGTGGTATGTCAAATACACCAGTATGATCGCGGATGTAGCGTATGCTCACCGACTCTTTCCTTTGAGTTGTGAATCATAAGGGTGCACTTGATAGGGGCAAAAAATTCTTTTTGTCATGTTAAACTTGTCTCCAAACAAATCTCAAATCTACAAGGTTTTCTTGGATGGCGTGGCTGGCATTGATAAGGATCCTTCGATCAGTTGGGACTTTTTGACTAAGTAGGCAGATCACGCGACAACCAGGCTGAACCAGATCTTGATCGGACGCGTCATCATTTCCTCAACCATCCGTCTCAAGTTAAAGGATGATGAATTTCATAAATCTAAATTTCAAAACTCAGCCTTGCTTATTCGCATTTAGCGATTTAATACCTTAATCGAAAGTTCTCTCACAATATTGGGAGGGGTAATTAACCATAGGTGTTTGTCTATAGAAAACTGAACAGATCTAAAGTCCTCACAAAATGAGGCAAATCTCAGGTAGTGTCTTATCTATTATTTCATCTGCCTTCTAAAACTTTAATCGACATAATTCAAACTCTCCTCATTGAGAGGTCGGTGGCAAAATTTTGGAGCTTACATTACTATTTTAGATGGAGAAGAAAAAGAGGATTTGGGATCATTTGGAAAAGAATTTGTTATAATTGCTGCACTCGTTACTTGAGAATGAAGTTTTGGATTTCAAATTAGCCAGACTAAATTTTATTCATTTATTTCTTATAATACATGAATCAAACCACCGCTATACAGACTTACCTAATTATCATTTTTTATTTTTACTTGTAAAGAAAAATTATATCTCCCACTGCGTAGGAAGTTTGCTAGTTAAAATGTCTAGTCATTTTCATCATAGTTCATTTGTGAGTTAATCTCGCTGAGTATTAGCTATATTTTCTCTTTTCTACATGATAGGTATTACATCGGAACCGTCATCTTTCCGATGTACTGCTGAATGATATTGCTGGTCCTGAAGGAAATTCCTTGCTGCTAAGCTTGAAACTAGCTGTTGATGTGCTAGTAAGTATTGATCATAATTTTTATGAACCAGGAAAGTCTATTCAAGTTTAAATTGTAAAATATTTAGGAAGATTTATATGCATACCACACAATTCTTATATATTTACATATCTAATACCTAAAATTAGATATTTACTTATCTAATACTTTTCTATACTTAAAAAGGTGCATTTCACTTTTAAAAATGAGTGATGATAGTATTTTTGATGTGATATTAAAGATTGGGGTGTTATATATGTAAAAATTGAAATTTGGATGTTAGACATGTAAATACATAAGAATTATGTGGTATGTATGTAAATCCCCCTAATATTTATCTTTCCCTATTTAAAAGTATCTAAATTTAATGCAGCACAAGTATCTAAGTATATCATTCTTTCATTCCGAGATGGCACAAATATTATATTAATTACGAAGCATTTTATCATAAACATTATGGATGCATCATTGCCTATTTTCTCCGTTGAAATTCTTATATATTTATTTACATAGCATGATCGTACATATAAGTCAAGAAATCTAAGCTCAGTCTTTTCTTTTGCTGTTTTGGTTACTTTACTAAGTGATGGCAATTGTTCAGGTAGTATCCTGCCCATGTGCTCTTGGTCTTGCTACACCTACAGCTATCTTAGTTGGCACTTCTCTGGGTAACATTTCTAATTTGAGCAATTACATTTCTTTGTGCTAAATTCTTTTGTATAATTATCGACAGAACAATCTAATGACTTTCATTCATTTTTCAATGTGGATTTTTTTCTTGGTTAATGTGTTTAATTAGTGTTTTAGATTCCATTTATGTACAGATACTACTTTTTAAAACAATAGAATATGCTTTTTTTAATCTGTTGTTCTTACTGGAATTTTGTGGTGATGTTTTTATTTTTGATATTGATGCAAATGGTTATTTATCTAACAAGATACAAGATTTGAATTTAGTAGTTTACAGATAATCCTCCCAGAATTCAAACTAGGCCTAACAACATGCATAATAAATAACAAACGAAATTTGGTACAACAAAGGAAACTAAAATTATTTCCATGAATATTATTCCTTAACATGCCGCTGAAGTTGGAGCTCGAGTTGGAGAGTCCAATTTTGATACTCAATAAAGAAGAGAGTGCATCGAAGTGGTTCCGTGATAGTATCCACCAGCTCATCCTTAGGTGATGCAATAGGCTACACAAAAGATGCCCTAAACTTGTTCATGGATAAATGATAATCAATACCATTTTTTCAATCCATCAATAAAAGATAGGATTTGCACAGAGATAAGCAATACTCATGTTATCACAATAAATCACCGGGGATTGAGGAAGGAGAAAGCCAAGTTTGGTGAGCAGGAAGTAGTCCCAACAAAGCTTAACATCAATGGTAGCGACAAAGCAATATTTAGCTTTAGTAGAGGAGCGGGTTTCGGTACTTTGTTTTTGGGTTCTATCAGATAGATGGGGTTTCAGCCAAGATACACATCGGTATCTTGGTCTTAGACAATTTTTATGGCTGCAATTATTTTTACTTTTTTTCATAATGATGCTCTTTATGAATGAATAATTATTTTTACTTTTTTTTTTATAATGATGCTCTTTCAACAACAACAACAATAACAAAAATCCCACTAGGTGGGAATTATACATGAATCCTTGATCCATTTGTCTATTATGTGTCAAATTCTCTTTAATTCAAGTATACTAAGATCATTTTTATACATCTTAACCAAGTCTTTTAGGTCTACCTCATTTTCTTCATAAGAATCTGCATACTCTTCTAATTGGGTCATCTGACGGCCGATTTATGTAAACCATCTAAGGTGACTCTCCTAATCTTATCTATCATCTGGAGCTACTCCAACTTTTTCTGACATACTCATTTTGCATTCTATCTCTAAGTAAAGCCACTCATCACATCCCTCTCTAACATAACTTAGTCTTATGTTTATCTTTTTGGTAACATTGCACCATAAGTCATTGTCTTACCATCTTATAAAATTTTCTAAGTTTAAGTGGAACATATCACATAATAGATCATTCCTCCACTTCAACCATCCAACTTGAATTTACTAATAACATCTCCATCTATTTCACCATCATTTTGAACAATCTAAATATCTGAATCGCCACTCTTATTAATGACTTGATCACCTAAAGTCAGGACTTCACTAAAACTTCTACAACTAAAATTTTATATCTTTCCTTTTTTTCTAAACTAAATTTTACAATAATCTTTCTTTATTTCTTATCTTTTCAGCGTACATTTCAACCATTTCTTATTAAGAAGTTTCCTTTTGATTAAGCTAGCGTCTTTGTTGGCTCTTAATTTGATATTTTTTTCACATAAGCGTTAACTTGTATGAACTCTAACTCTAATTCTTGTAGAAAAAAAAATATTTTTATTTGTGTTCTTTTTAATGTCATCTAATCTGAACAATAATTTAGTTTATTTTTTCTCTACAACCTTCGTCTTAAAATCTAAAAACTAATAATGATGTTGATCTTAAAATTTCACTTGAATGGCTTCTGATCTTTCACAATCTAAAGCGATCTATTTTTCTTATCAAAATAATCAATCTGTTTTTTTCTTAGATCCATTTTATAAGTAATAATATGTTCATCTCTTTTCTTAAATAAAGTATTAGTATAAAATCGTAAATTTAAAAGAAATTTAATATAGTCCTCATTCTTTATTAATTAAATTCCAAATTCATAACCACTGAATACTTTAAAATCTACCACTTACCTCTCATTTAAATCTCCCCATAAATACTTTCTTGAAGGTATCTTTTATTCTCTAATTCGTTCATACCTCAAACTGCTCCCCTCTTGAGCATAGACACTTATAACATTGATAATCTTATTATCAACAATAATTTAAAAGTATAATTCAATCCACATCTATTAATCTTATAACATTATCTTTCAAACTTTATTTATATGTCACCTTTCTCATTTCTTACTTACAATACCAAAGTTTAAAACCTGTATCAATCTCCCTTCCTTTTTTAGTTCTTGAACACATAAAATATTTATCTTTCTATGAACCATAATATCTATTAATTCCATTAATTTACCTGTAAGAGTACCTATATTCCAAGATCCTAACCTAATTTAGTTTTATAATGATGCTCTTTGTGAATGAATAAACATTTTAAATGAAAATAGCTAAGGTGCATGGGCATGCTGTTGTGAAAAAAGTAACAATGTCAGATAACCCATGATCTAGCTCGGGTGGTATTTTTATGGAAATTTTGTGATGGTAGTCCAAACCTTCATTCCAACTTCTTGTGTTTTCTTGTTCCTGCCTTCAACGGGGATAGTACTGTGACGAATGAAATAGTATCTGTGATTATTTTCATGCATAGGAATTCATATGCTATTTTGTTATGATATTTTATAGGCTTCATTTTTTTTCCCCTCGTCATTTGCATCTACACTATTTTCCTTAAACCCAAAATCAGCCAATGGATTATAGCATACTTGGGTCAAATTTGCTTTTCCTCTTATTAACTTCATTGTTCGTTTCAAAATTAGTACTTTTTTCTCAGGTGCTAGACAGGGACTTCTTATAAGAGGAGGAGATGTTTTGGAATGTTTGGCAGGAATCGATATTGTGGCGTTAGACAAAGTATGTTAGTTCAGACATGCCTTTAGTTTCAGTGCAGGAATTTTAATGTATCTATTGCTGCATGAGTTCAATTTATCATTTTAAGATCTATTCGAAGATTATTTTAACAGACCTCGTGGCATTTACACCTTTCAGACTGGGACACTCACAGAAGGAAAGCCTACAATTACAGCGATTGCTTCTTTGCTTTACAATGAAACTGCAATTCTTCGTCTAGCTGCTGCTGTGGAGAAAACAGCGTGTCACCCGATTGCAACGGCCATCTTAAACAAAGCTGAAATTTTGAGGTTACAACTGCCTGATACTAGAGGCCAATTAACTGAACCTGGTTTTGGCTCTATGGCAGAGGTTGATGGATCTTTAGTTGCTGTTGGCAAAATGGACTGGGTTCATGAACGTTTTCAGAAGAAAATAGCAACACATGAATTGTTAGAACTCGATAATCATTTAGGTTACATTTCATCCAATGGGGTGCAATCATTGAATCAGTCAAGTTCAATCGTTTATGTGGGTCGTGAAGGAGATGGCATAATAGGTGCAATAGCAATATCAGATATCCTTCGCCCTGATGCAAGCCTAACTGTGAAGAGGTATTCTACTGCAACAAAGAAGTAACCAATAATTTTTGGGATAGCTTTCTGCTTACCGTGTGATTCAGCATGCTGCCTTTGGGAAACTATATTTTGAAGAAGTAACAGTGGGAAAACTGTATTTTTAAATTTGACTTAGTAGAGTCATGTTGCATAAAGTTCTGATTTGAATTTTTAAAATAAAAAATTGTAATCATACAGCCTTCAGAAGCAGCTCCATCATTGCATTTTCACACCACTGCAGTTGTCCCAAATAAATGTTTTTTTGTTTCATTACTTCATGTGAATGCATCTTTTTCAGCAAACGAGAGCATATTTCATATGAACTTTCTTCCCATTTTGCTTGAGTAGGGTCAAAATGAAATTTTTTTTCGTCTTTTTTAAAGAAGTTATGTTTATATTTTTTAGAGTTTTTTTTTTTCAAAGAAAGCTATTTATATTACATTTTCTGATGATTTTCCTCACTTTTTTTCTCTCTGAACTGTAAGGCTCCAGGAGAAGGGAATCAAAACTGTCCTCTTATCAGGTGACAGGGAAGAGGCAGTGGCTGCTGTGGGAAGGATGGTTGGAATTGAAGTTTTGAAGGCATCTGTAAATCCCCAACAAAAGTATGATTTCATATCAAGCTTGCAAGCTGAAGGAAATCATGTTGCAATGGTAACTAAATCCTCTTCTTGGCCAGCATTGGTTCACTTATTCATACTATAATGTTGTCTGAATGCTGAAAATCTATGATTTTGTATAAATGTTATTAGAATTGGCAAAGAACACCGTACTTTTACTAGAAAGAATTATGAGATTATCCGTTTATTTCTCATATATTTTTATGTCCATTTTCATCAAGGTTGGGGATGGCATAAATGATGCACCATCTTTAGCACTTGCTGATGTTGGAGTTGCTTTGCAAATTGATGCCAAAGAGAACGCAGCTTCAGATGCTGCTTCTGTAATACTTTTGGGTAATAGACTTTCTCAGGTAATTCACTATTCAAATGTTTTTACTGTTAGAAATTTTTTATACTTAAGGATGCTTGTACTAAGGTTGTATTAAATATTCATGCGCCAAATCTACAATATTTTGCCATAGCTACCAAAAAGCCTCCTTGTCGTTATTATAAACCTTGTCCTAACCTACTTGGATTCCTTATTTTTTAAGCATTGAATATAATTTTGATGACAGGATCATAATCTTACCCCGACACTTCATCTCCTTATCGTCTTGTTTTGGGCCATGGCATTTCCAGCCCTGAAACAGAAGTCACTTGTGCAAGATAATTTCAAGGCATTTATTTGATATTTTAAAGAACAATTTTCTTTGAAATATTTGAGGAGAAAATTATAAGCAGTGGCACAATTACAAGTTTAAGATTAATATTAGCTTAACTCACTTTAAAATGAATGATATTTACCTACAGAATATTTGAAGTATGGAATTAATTCAGATTTTTGACCTTTTGATTTTCTTGTAGGAAATATGAGAGTGACATCAGTTAAAAATTTGATAATTAAAAAAAGATTTAAGATGATTATTTGTATTATGTCCTGAGTATTCAAAAATGCATGATAAGATGGGTATGTAAAATCAAGACTATAAAAAATAATGGCCAAAGTTACATAGGTATGCACAAAGATTTTGTAAAATAGATTCAATATCTTATGTGATATAGAAAACAAATGGAGGCTGAGGATTCCTAAAGCAGATTCTAATATTTAGGATAGGGTTAATGATGTCGATGATAATTATAGCCGTCTCACTTTTTTGTCATATGTTGGATCTTGAATTATCAGTGGTTTCATGCCACATAGCAAAGAACTATGAGGGAAAGAAATAAAGAACACAAAGAGAAAGAGAAAGAGAAAGCGAAAGATGAAGAGAACACTTACTAAAAAAAGGTCTCTTTTCCGTCGTCTCATAAGTTTAGACTGACCTCTGGGTGTTACATAATCAGTTATATTATATTCTATAAGTGCAATGAAACAGATCTAATGAAATAGCTCATTAAGTCACATAGTCAGTTACGTGATTATGTGAAATGTTCTAGGCAGTCACAATGAACTCTAGTTGGTTATATTTAGACCAGATATTCTTGAAATATTTTGAGTGAACTGAGACTCTTATCTTGAACCCTATTGAAGGTGTTGACCTTTGTTCCAATCTTTTATTAAACAGTTTTTGATCCCAATGTTATGTCTCCTGAACTAATTTGAATTAGAAGTAACTGAAATTGGCATGTTCACCACTGGCAATTGGATTTTTTTTTTATTTGAATTTTATTTCATTGCAGATTGTCGATGCTATTGATCTCGCTCGAGGAACGATTTCCAAAGTACATCAGAATTTAGCATGGGCAGTGGCATACAATTTTGTTGCCATACCCATTGCTGCAGGAATACTACTGCCACAATTTGACTTCGCTATGACGCCATCCCTTTCAGGTTAATGGTCAATTTATTTCTGGTTTCGTCATGATTGATGAATAAAATTGTATTGATTTAACTGAGAGAGTTATGTTTTATTTATTTTGCAGGAGGATTAATGGCCTTGAGTTCCATCTTCGTCGTCACTAATTCTCTGCTTCTGAGACTACACTTTCCTGCTAGAAAGAGGGAGCTGCGTTAACTTAAGAAAGCTAATTCTGTGATTTCCCCTCCAACAATTTATTCTTTCTTATATATATATATATATAGGTTTCTTTGTATTGCTAGTTTTTCATTTACTTGATTTGCCTCATATAGAGGCTCAATAAAAGTTTATCCGTAGGGTTCTTTTGAATTTTAGTGAATAAGATGAAAATATTAACAAAGGTTCAAATGAATATTGATGAGCAGTAGCCAATATTCATGTTTTCATCCGATGCTAGTGAAAGGCCAATTGTCCCCTTTCTGATTCAAGTTCAGAGAGCATAACAGCAGAGTAAATACAAATAGATACTAGCTAGTGTTAGATCGGTCTATTACAAGCAGTTTAATTGAGCTATTTTTTCTTGGAAGTGTGTAATTAATAATTGTATGCATATTCACATTTATGATGTTATATATTCAAATTTTCAATTTACTCGGCTAAAACTGGCTTATTGCTAACTGTCCTTGATTTATTTTTTCCTGGAAGTTCATAATTTTTCTTTTTTCACAATAGAAGAGAATAGCACTGCAGCTAAGAGCATCATTGTGCGTCAACCTAAAGCGTAGCAGGAAAGTATGGCAAGTGTAGGAAAGTCAAACAAAGCATACAAATGAAATAAATAATGGAAAGTTAAATCGAATAACTCATTTGGGATACAAAATGATTTCACAACAAAAAGGGTGAAGAAATTTAAAGTATCCTAACCAAAATTAAAGGCATGTTTTTATGTCAATTAAATTAGTTTGAAATGTGCAAAATGATTTGAATACATTGAAAAGTGTATAGGGCCATTGCTTTGGTGCTCGGCTAAGTAAATGTTATCGTAGATGTTAGCAAAGAAGTTAGTTCATAAAATTAGAATTAACTTAGGAACTTGGAATATAGATATTCAGAGGTAAATTAATGAAATTAATAGATTTTGGCAATTTTAATATTCTAAGTAAAAATAGAGAATTTTAGTTTTTATTGTCAGTATTAGTAATTTGAAGTTGGTGAAGTTTTAAAGAAAATGAAGTGTGAAAAAAAAAGTAGGATCTTATGATATTTCAATAGAAATGTGGAAATGTTGAAATGTTTAGGAGATCAAGGAATTTTTTAACTTATAATTTTTTTAATGTTATTTTAAAGATAAAATATATCAAATAAGTGGAGAAAGAGTTTGTTGATTTTTATATTTAATAATAAAGATGATGCACAAGAGTGTGTAATTTATAAATAAATTAATTATTATTTTTTTAGATAATCAAAATTATATATTAAAACAACCAATAAAATTAAGACTATTAAAAAGTTTCTTATTCGCAAATAGTTTATATTTAGCTTGTTCATTAAATATGAGCAATTTTAAATAATTCGAACAGAGTAACTTGAGCGAATTAAATTTTTAAAAATTTGACTCATTTTCATCTCCAAAGAGAACTAATATGAACGGATAATTATATTCTATAATTGAGATCGTCACGTCGCTTCATTCGAGCGAAATATAAGATCTGCCCAAGCATTTCAAAATCAAAAGCTTTCGTCGCCTGGGAGATTCGAACTCCAGCTGCGAAACCCATGAGCAGGCACACGCCTTAACCACTCCGCCAAAGCAACGGAAGCAATTATCAGTTAATTGATTTCATTATAATTATTCATTAGATTATTTCAGCGCCTTAAAATGGCAACTTCCAAGACGGAGCAACGCAGTGGACAAGATAGCGCGAAGATGGACGACGCCGGCGGCGGCGTCGCCGGCAGAGAGCCGGAGACTGACGAGCCTCGAGATGCGCGGGTGGTGCGAGACCTTTTAAGGTCGATGGGGATCGCTGAGGGGGAGTACGAGCCTCGGGTGTTGCATCAGTTTCTCGAACTATGCTACCGATACGTCGTCGACGTGCTCTCCGACTCTCAGGTCTATGCCGAACATGCCGGGAAGACTAACATTGATCCCGATGACGTCCGCCTCGCGATTCAATCCAAGATCAACTTCTCCTTCTCGCAGCCGCCACCACGCGAGGTATGTTTCTCCTTATAACCCTAGCCATAAAGATTTTTTTTTTAGTTTAAAGTTTGAATAATAGTGAAAATTGGGTACGCGCTGTTGATTTTTTTGCATAAGTTGCGTTAGTGGAGGAAGTGTAACTATGCAGTGGTTGAAGTGCAATGGCCGGGTTTACAGTGGATAGCTTACCAAGTAGTAGTTTATGCGGCAGGGGGCATTTAATCTTCTGTTGTTGAGAATAGGAAGATTGTGTGTGCTGGAGCTTAGGCTCAGTTGGCTTGGATTCTGAAAAATTTGGTTTAAAATCTGAAAAGTTATTTGTCTCTTTTGAAATAATGAGATGGGAAACTCAGTTCAAAACTCAACGGGTATTAAAATTAAAAATTGCTCAAAAGCAGCACTAAAGCTCTCCTGGCCTTAGTTGGCTTAGTTTACCATTGGCTGGCTGAAATTCAGCTCAATATACCAATGCTAATGTTTAATGGGAAACCCCTATTATTTGACATTAGAGTTCTTTCCATTGATCTGCATAATGCGTGGGAGTTACCCATGGGCGGATCTAGGTTGAGGTCACCGGGGCCTAGGTTGAGGGCAGCGAGGCCACCTGCTTCCACCGGCTCAAACATACCCCATTAAGTTGTCCGATTGGTTAACTCAGCCTTCCTCTCAGCCCTTCTTTTTTTAATGACTTGGAATCAAAACCTTTTCAAACAACTGAAACTAACTAAAGTATAAATTTTAATAGCAAAATTGCAAGCATATAATTGTCCTAACCTTAGAAAGATGACCAGATACATTTTTTTACTTGTCATCGATGTTTCATCGACTTGCAATTGGTGGAATAAGAATTGCATGTAAGATAATAAATCTTAATTTTATTGGAGTGCCCCTACTAAAAATAATTCCTAGATTTTCCCTTGAAGTCAGACGCTCTTGAAATTTGCTCAATCATGATAAGACTAAGCTATATTCATCAGAGCCAAAAATTACGTGGATTTTATGCCACTCATTAGGAGTGGTGGGACACCGGAGGACACAAATTATGCAATACACATTAACAGATTGATACCCATTATCTAAATGCTTAAACTAGTGGATAAGAGCTTGATAAAATAGTCAGAGTCCAACCTTTGTTTCATATCCATTATTCAAAGTTCAACTCTTGTTTGATATCCATTGTGAAATTATTCTCCATTCACTTGTGGTTCTCAACATAAGTTTTATCGTGATGCAATGAAAGAAAAGGGATATGCAAAGTTCAACTAATTTTAGCCCCAAGGAGTTGATTTAGTCTAGTTACTGATTTATCTAATTTTACTTGGCATCCTTTATTTGATATTTCCTTCTGCAATTGTGACACTTTAACCTTTCAAATTAGAAGAAATAGAAAGAAAAAATGCTGGTGAATTCAGCTGCTGCTTACCTTAAGGTTGTTGAATTCAATTGAGAAAAAAATTTAATTAATTAAGGATTTATAATAATACAACAACCTGAAAGATTATTCAATTAATTAATTTGTTATTTATTTAATGAATATACGAGATTAGGATGACCTATAACCATTCATTTTTTAAATGAACCATTCATGTGTAAGAGCCATAAAATCTCAACCTTAATCAAGATGAGGAATGCAAGGAACATAACCAAAAAGCCGATAACAAAGGGGGCACAACAAAGACACCTGACTTGGGCAATATCTGCCATATTGCTCTAAACTATATGAAGTCCAACCGTACTTCTGTTCAAAATGCTCTAGATCCAATCGGAATAATATTCAAAGCTTGGAATAATAAATCTGCATGCTACCAACCATGCATCCACCAATACAATGTCTCCAAAGCAGCAATCTCTCAAGAATCTTAGCTTTCAAGTCAACCATGTTACAATCCCTGAGAAAATGCTTAAATTGGTTTTAAACTATTTAGGTTGTGTTTATTTTGGCCTTGTAATTATCTTATTTTCAATTTGGGCTTTAAAATTATCACAAATTGACTATTTTAGTGCTTCAACATGATTCCCTTAGGCCTCCCAACTTGACTTTTTTGATAAATGGAGAGATCAAATTACGGAATAAGAAAAGTCGGGAGTCAAAATAAACACACTTTAAATAGTTTGGGGACAAGTTTGATCATTTCCATCTACAAAAGTAGGGGAAATTAGATTATAACTCCCACAACAATTATGAGATTCGTAACCTCCCATAAAATATGGATAGCTTTGTTCAAATGAGAAATACTAATATTTGACTACAAATATCATAAGGGTCAGACAACCCTCTTGACATTTAATCTGCATCTCTTGTCTTTCTCCAAATATGGTTATACTTGTAATTGATGAAGGATATCAACTTTTCATCTTTTTTAACATGGTTAAAACATTTTTCCCCAACTTTCATGATCATGTAGCATGATATGAAGTTATTAGTTTTCTCTAGAAATAAATAAGAAGTCTCTATATTGTCTTTCTCAAATCCTTTTATTAGTCCAATAGAGTTTATTGCCAAAGTATTCTACATGAAAGCCACATTCTAGAACAGCATTAGCATATTCTTTCATAGAACCATGGTTAGGGGATTTCTACTTAATTTACTTTTTTATAGCCATTTAACATGATATTGAAATCACCCCAACCAGCTAGGGACCCTTAAAAGAAGTATCTCTTTCCATAGATATTTCCAAATATTTCCTTAGGTACTTGCATAACACAAGTGTCAAGGATAGAAGTAGAATTGTAAGTAATCATCACATTAAAAAATTGATTACTTGAAGAAATTAAGTCAATTAGAAACCATCTTTCTAGTTAGGAGGATTATCAAAAATACCTTGAAAGTCAAAATATGATTAATTTATTAGAAGCTGTCATAAATTCTAAAATATCACATTCAAAATATGGATTCATGCATGTTGCTTTATCCATTTATAGAGGAACCTTTGGAAACACCCCTTGAATATTCCATAATAATGCTTTGATAATTAGAAATTGAGTTGAGAATAAAAGTACATTTGGAGTAAGATATGTTAATCCAACGTAGGATTGTTTAACCTCTTTTATATCACCCTTCATCATTTTAGTCTTAACAGGAACAACTTGTTCATCCATTGAGGGGGAAGAAGAATGAGGGTTATCTTTAATACATATTTTAGTCATATCATCAAAGTGTATTTCTGGAAGTGAGGAAGATTTTTAGATTAGAAAAGGTCTCTGTTTAGTAACTGGCCTTTGAAACTTTACACAGGGAGTAAGATGAATTATAATAAGTAGTCAGATTCTCTAGAATTGTTGGTAAAGTGCTGGTGGGATGATTTCTTTTGTCTTGGAAATGGAGGCTAGAATCCTTGGGAGGTGTTCGATGATCTATAGATAAATTGTCAACATTTTTGGAACCGCTAGGATCATTTGAGAATATAGAGTTAATATAGCTAGTAATACCTCATTTGAGAATACAGGGGTAAGTGTGATTTTTTTTCGGGGAACTTAGGAAAACCATAAGTAGTTTCATTAGGAGTTACAAGTTGTAATGGAACAATTATCCATATTTAACAATGCATAACACAAGACTGACATTAAGCTGAAATTTTCTGAAAAACCACCTCTTCAATAAAGTAATCATCATAATCTTTTATCAAAACTTTATTTTAAAGATTGTACTGATATTTGTTTCGACAAGAACTCTGACTATTAAAGGCATAAAGAGTCTAGTAGTACTATTCTGTTGAATGCAAAAGCAAAAAAAATGACATTTCATGATTCAGAAAATGAATAGATAGTATAGGAAAGGAAACACATATTTGGATTTTTTTTGAGGATTCTTTCTTAGGATTAAATTTAAACATCCACTTTAGGAGTATCGTAGGAAATCTGAACACAATTGAATCTCCTAGAAGATAGCTTTTGAGATTACTTTTCCATATTTGCTTTGATTAAAATGTGTTTATCATTAATAAAATGGATAGATATGGTGTGTTATATTTTTAAAGCATTAAAAAGATTGTGAATGCCTTCCATGCAAGGTCTTCCAAAAGGAAATTTTCTAATTAAGGCAAGATCTAATTGTTTTGAAAGCAAGTTTATTTCTGATGTTGATAATTTAGAAGACTGTAAATCAGACTGATAAAATGCAGTTTTAGCACCAATAGATAAAGTATGATCAGCATTACCAGCACGTCCTTTAAAGAGGGATTTAGTATAATGATATAACGATGTTATGGTGGATGGTTTGGTGATGACTTCAACATATATTTTTGAGCCACATAAGTCGCAGGATTCTATTTCAAAGGTTAGGGCGATCAGAGGTTGAATTGACTTGATGAACCAACCCCCAGCCAACCCCCCAGTACAAGCAAGACAAAGATCCTCATTGCCAATAACAGAAGGTACTTATTTCATGAAGACAACAAAAAAAGCATTAATGATGAAGGATAACAGGATGGTAGTTATAGAAGTTATAGTGGTAGTGTTATGACATTAGGTGAACAAGTCATTAATAAGAGTGAGCGATTCAAATATTTAGGCTCTATTGTTCAAAATGATGGTGAAATAGATGGAGATGTTATTAGTTGAATTCAAGTTGGATGGTTGAAGTGGAGGAATACATTTTATTGTGTGATAGAAAAATTCACTTAAAACTTAAGGAAAAATTTAATAAGATGGTGGTAAGACCCGCAATGACTTATGGTGCGAGTGTTGGATAAAGAAAGCATAAGACTAAGTTAAATTATTTGATGAGGATGCTTAGGTGGATGAGTGGCTTTACTCTTAGAGATAAAATGCAAAATGAGTATGTTGGGAAAAAGTTGGAGTAGCTCCATTGGCGGATAAGATTAGAGAAGTCTTAGATGGTTTGGCCACATAGTCAGATGACCCGTTAGGAGAGTAGATCGTTAGATTTGCTTTTATGTTAAGAAAGGTAGAGGTAGACCTAAAAAGATTTGGTTAAGATGTATAAAAAATGACTTTAGTATACTTGAATTAAATGAGAATTTGACACATAATAGGACACAATGGAGATGAAGGATTCATGTAGCCGACCCCACTTAGTGGGATTAAGGCTTGTTGTTGTTGTTGTTGTTATGTCTATGCTTACCTTTGTATTTGTATCAATGATTAGGTACAAATACTTTTAGCTCTTTATGGCATAACAATTATCCGTTAGTTTTGATGTAATAGTTTAAATTGCTTATAATTATAGTATGTCTAAATTTCTCTCTCTCTCTCTCTTTTTTTTTTGCTATTTTTATTTAAGTCAATAAATTGAATTTTCAGAAGTAAAATTGTATCATTAGTACATCTTGATGTATTGGTAATATTTTATTGGTCATAGTTGTTACCTAGAGGGAAAAAATATGTTCATGTTGCTCTTTTATCAAGATTGCATTTAGTGCAGTACTTCATAATGCTTTCATTAGTAGCACTGTAAAATGATTTGATTGCATAATAGAGTTTTTTCCTTTTAGTTTTTCTTTGAATTGCCGCCAAAGTGCCATGCAAGTGATGATAATTAGATATCCACTATCATAGGCAAACTACCATTTAATATCAAGCTTTTCGGTATCAACTAGCCATCAGGATTTAATACATCATGTTTATCTAGATTTACTATATATTTGGAGTGTTTAATCTTGAAAAATATTTTCTTGCTAATATGTTTATTTTAAGGTAATTATTATTAGCAACAGCAGCAGCAGCAGCATTATGTCGCCCAATTATATAGGGTTAATTTTATGAATACTCATTTTTCATTTGTTTTTTACTTCTTGTGAAATATTGCATGAGATGTAAAGCCTTTGACATTATTCTTATTTTTAATCAAAGTTAAATCCTAAAAATTATTTGGATACGAGAATATTTATTAAAATCTTAAAACCTGCTGCCTCAAATCTTTACATCCTGTTGTTTGCATGTTTGCTAAAGGATTTAGTGCTGGATTTAGTAAATCTTGACGTTTGCTTAAATCCCAATTTCAAGCGGTTCAAAAGACCATTTGCTCGATTCCTGTCTTTAGCAACTTACCAATCAGTTTGATTTGTAGTGCCATCACTTTCCAGATCAACTTGAAACATTACTCCTATTTCTTGAAATGAGCCATATGTTATCACCTGTTTTTTATTTGGTAATTAACTCGTTACACTGACATTTCTCATCACTAGCCTTTTGTTAAGATACTTTGTTCAAAACATAAATTTATTGATCCACTGTGTTCTATTCCAAAAGTTTCTCCATTCTTGTAGTTTTGTTAACTTGCTAGTGAGTGCACCCTTCTTTAGGTTCTTCTTGAATTGGCTCGCACTCGGAACAAGATGCCATTGCCCAATACAATCCCACCACCAGGTTCAATTCTTCTGCTGCCTGACTAGGACACCCTCATCAGTCCCAATTATCAACTCCTAATACCTAGGAAGCAACCTACACAGATTGCGGAGACTGAGGAGGATGAAATGGTCCCAATTCTAACTCTAAACCTTACTCATCTGTTGAACATAGTAACAGATGCTGAGATGCTGAGCAGCAGCAAATGCAAATGCAAGCAGTTCCACAGAGGGTATCATTCCCTCTTGCCTCTGTTGCTGCGCCTGTAGCTAAGCGTTAGAAGTGTTGAGCTCTGTATGATTAGCTGAGTATCTTTTAATAGAAAGGATTAGGGTCATATCATTCTTAATTTGGTTTGGATGGATTTCAATGTTGTTATAATTGCTCTGAAATGAGTGTAATATACCATTATTATTAAAAATTTAATTAGAATATCTAGAGTCATTTTTTTTTGCTTTTTTTTAACTGTTATTTGTATGGATTGATGAGTTCTTAGAATAGTCGGTGCCATTTTTAAAATTGCATGATAAAAAATTCAACTTAAAATCCACCTCAGTGTTTTTTAAAAAAATCACAATGAGGCTTATGCCTCATTGGTGTTATGTGAGGCTCGCCTAAAGGCATGACTCGCCTTAAGTTTTGCGAGGCGTGCGCTTTTAGATCTAGGTTTAAAAAAATTAAATATAAATTTTAATTACCGAAGTATCACACATTATTTTGATATTTATATTACTCAAGCGTCTCAATTAGACATTACTCAAGCGTCTCTCCTCTCGTGCCCTCTCTGCTTATGCACAATGCTTATCAACGCTACCACCATGCTTACTTGTGATGCTCTTACTTTGATATTAGATTATTTGAGTGGGAGAGAACAAAATTATTATTTTAAACTTATTTTGAATTGTTATGCTATTAGTTTTTACTTTGATATTTATATTACTTTGCTATTGGTATTGTAATAACCGAAAGTTTAAACAAAAAAAATAATAATAATAATAATAATAAGAAAAAAAATGCAACCGTCGTGGCGGTTAGCCGCAGAAGAAAAGAAAGGGGAAATCCGAGAGCGTCGGTTTCGACAAATCGAAAGAGAATTCCCAAAACACGTGAGAGGAAGCGGAGAGGAGAGAAGTGAAGAAGACTCTATACAGCCGTCGTCGTCGGTAGAGGAAAAAAGAGTTGCGTCTAGAGCGAGTCTGTCGCTTTGAGCCGTTAGCTTTATTAAGACGAGAGAGGGAGGAGGAGAGTCTTCGTCTTCAGTGTCGAGGCGTCGTGAGAAGGGAAGGAGTGAGTCATAGACAAAGAGATAGGTAAGTAAATGAGTTATTTAAGTATGAGTTTAATTAAAATATGATTTTAATGTTATTTACTTTAATTTTAATGCTATTTCAAGTTTAATTTAGGGTTTATAAATTGACTTAGTCATAGATTTAAGCAAAATGTAAATTGGGAATATGTGGGATGAATGCAGTTAAGTAATTAAGTTTTAAGCCCATATGAAAAATAATTTCAAATATAATAAAATCTTAAACATGCTAAAGCATATGTAGGAGGTTCAAAGTATTGATTAAATTAATATGTGATTATAGAATTTCAATTAAGGAAGGAAGCATTAAAGGAAAGGAGATTGAAACCAAATTAAAGTGTATATTCTTATATTTATGATAAAATATCTTAATTTCTTTATGATGAAAAGCATATTTATATGATTATGACTTTTTTTGAATCATAGATGATTTTTCATTTTCTCTTAAATTATGATGTAGTTTCTTGTTTAGTATTTGGATAATAACTTGCGAATCTTTGATCGTATTGCGTTATCATTTTATAAAGTTATTTGATTCTTGTGTCGTGAATTAATGTCCGTGGTATAATTGTATCTTTATGAATGTGTATGTTTGGAGAGTTCACCCCTTTATTGATGAGCGGGGCGTAATGTCTGCGTCAAAAAATGATTCAAGGTAATGAAATTGCGAATGTGAGATAGTAATAGATCTTATTCTTTGAATGAGTATTTAAAGATGACTCTTGGAAGGATGATAAAGTAAAAAGTAAAGTTAAATGATAAATGTTTATGTATCTACCGTATCTTCTTGATAAATGTTTATGTATATCGACGTATCTTCTTGAGAAATGTTTATCATATATCTCATGGGTTTGATTGTTTGATATTTCTTTATTAATGCTGACAAAAAGCGGCATCATCTTGGATTCTTTCTTTTGTTCTTATAGTGTAATAGCGTAATTGGCCATTTGAATTATATTCGTTTGTTAGTTCTTGTCTTTTTAATCCTCTTAATTAAATGGTGATAGAAGGAAAGTCGTATTTACCTAGAGGATTTGAGATAAAATGTATTGTTGAGTTATGTTAAAATGTGTTTTCTCTGAACTTTGTTAGAATATTTAAGTATGAATTGTATAATTATTTGTGGTTTGTAGTGGCTCTTTTATGATTGCAAGATCGAGATTTTATTTACGAAAATGCTAAGAATATTTTATTTATCCGTCAATCGCTCTGCTCCTCGCCAGATTCCAAGCTCCCGCCGGGCCGACAAGAGTGAGATCGAGCAGATTTGCATGTGATATATTTGCGATATAAGTATGATCATAATCAAAGAGCCATTGTAAGACGATAAATTTTAAGAGATTTGATGATTTAATGATTGACTATCTAAACATTACGCTATTATGTATTGTCAGAAAAAGATAATCAAATTCAATATTCCCAAAAGAAGAATTCAAATTGATAAAAGGAGTATTAACTATGATGTCTCTTGCTTAAAAGTTCAAAAGATACAAAAGCTATGAAGGTTTCTTGCTCAAATTATCGATGCTACTAAAGAGAAAGAAGAGGATGTACCAAGAAGAAAAGAGTATCCAAAAGTTTTTCTAGATGATTTATTTCTCCAATCGAGAGATGATTTCTCTATTATTTAATTCAACGCGCAAAACCCAGAAGAAAAGTACCATATAGAATGGCTTAAAGAATTACAAGAGTCAAGAATACAAGAATTGTTGAGAAGGGATTTATCGCCCAAGACATCTCCTCGGGAGCTCCTCAGATATTCATGAAGAAGAAAGATGAGCTTAAGCTATGCATCGACATTATGAGAGCTTAATAAACTCACATCAAGAATAAATATCCTCAAGAAGATGATCTTTTCGACCAACTGAGCTTCAGATTTTCAAAGATCGATTTAAGATCGTTATCATCACTGAGAATCAAAGAAGATATACCAAAGAGATTCAAGATGGTATGACATGAAGTTCATGACGCTTTTGGCTTAACAAATGCTCCAAATGATTTATGATCTCATGAATAATCTTTAAACCCTTTTTTAGATTCATTTGTGATCAGATTCATGATGATATTCTAATTTATTCACAAAAGTACATGAAAACCATCTTCACATTATTTTGCAAAGCTCTAAAAGGAAATGAATTATGCAAAATTTTCAAAGTGAATTTTGGTTAAATAACATCATATTCTCACATGATTAAGGGGTTTCGATATATCGAGTAAAGTCGAAATGAATGACCTAATCGACGTCACGTAAGTCGTAAGTTTCAGATCGATTGATATTACGCGAGATTCGTTGAAGGTTTTCACAAATTGTCACGCCACTATCAAGGCTAACTCGTCAAATTTGAATGATCGACAAGGCTTTTCAAAAATCAAGAATTAACGACCGCACCAAGATTAACTATTCCATCGCGACGTAATGATTTCAAATTTATACGCATCATTAAGCGACGCTGATGCATGCGAATAAGTGTGATTACATGCGCAATCAAAATCATGAAAAGAATTATCCAACCCACGATCTAGAGCGAAGAGAGATTTGCATTAAAAATTTGGAGGCATTATTTATATGGAAAGTGTAAATTTTACCGATCATCAAAGCTTGAAATATATCTTTACCGTAAGGAGCTAAATTTGCAAAGAGATTTGGAACTCATTAAAGATTATGATTTAGATATTCAATATCATCCAAGACAAAATGTAGATGACTTTTTAAGTAGAAAAACATCGAAGATTTATTACTGATCTCTCAACGGAGGAATTTATTAAAGATTTAGAAATTAAAATTTCAATTATTAAATCTACAGATGATCATGCTTATCGCTAAATCAAATATACAATCAAATTTGAAAGACAAAATACGGACGCTTTACCTCAAGATGATGAGTTTCTAAAATTTGGTTTGATAAAAGTAGGCCATACGTAAGATTTTGAAATCGAAGAGGATTATCAAGATAAGGTCAGATTCCAAATGTTGAGATTGAGGAAAGATATCTTACATGAAGACATCATTCAAATTATACAATTCATCCAGAAGAAAATGTATCGTGATCGAAATATTTTGCAGGAATGAAAAGAAGAATGAATTTGTTTATAAATGTCAATCATGTCGATTAAAGTTCAACATCGTAAGCGTGACTTTTACGCCTTACCAATACCCGAGTGGAAATGGGATGATATCTATGATTTGTTGTTGTTTACCTGAGATCCGTAAAAGGATGCGATACTATTTGGGTTATTATCGATATTGACTAAATCGACACTTTATATCTATCAAACAATCTGATAAAAGTAAGAAGAGATATGTTGATGAAATCGAAGTTATATGCCAAAATCTAGATCCGACGGATGACCGATTTACATCTAGAGAAAAAATTCAAGAAGTTTTAGCTTTACATTCAAGATCGTGATTTCATCCTCAAACCGATACGTAAAAGAACGATTCAAACACTTAAAGATTTGCTAGACTCAGATCCTTGATTTTGGAGAAAATTGGGAAATTCATTTGCCTTTGATTGAGTTGCTACAACAATAATTTTCAAGCAAGTATTATGCTCCCTACAAGATCAGGAAAGAAAATGCGTAACCGCTATTGGAGACAGAAAGAAGAATCATGTAGATGTAGTAGAAAAGCCACGAAAAGATCGATTGATCCGTGATAGATTAAAAGCTCAAGATGCGAGAAATATTATGATGCTAAACATCAAGAGAGTTTGAAGTGGAGAATTTATATTTCTTAAAGTCACCTCTATGAAAGGTATAAAACGACGGCAAAGTTGGAAAGTTGAGCACGCTTATATTACCATATGAAATCTTGGAAAGAATTGGAAAAGCTTATAGACGGCTTTACCTTCTCACATGCAGGAGTGCATAATATTTCTCTCATGAAAATATATTATCACGGAAGCCAACAAGATTATCACGATCCTATCGATATTCAACCCGATCTCACATTTGGGAGGAGAAAAAGAATTATAGATTATAATGTCAAGCATCTCGTGAATAGGAAATTCCATTTATCCGCATCGCTGGATCGATCGAGAAGCTACATAAGAGAAAGAATCAAATGCGAACTTTATCCTCAATTGTTTAATTAAAGGTATGTGTATTTCTATTATCGTCATTTAATTTCAGACGAAATTTTTATAAGAAGAGATTGTAATAACCAAAAGTTTAAACAAAAAAATAATATAATAATAAGAAAAAATGCAATGGAAGGAAGAAAAGAAAGGGGAACTGAGAGTCGGCTACAACAAAGAGAATTCCCAAAACACGCGAGAGGAAAGAGAGGGAGAAAGGAGATGAGAAGACACCCGCGTCGCCTACCGAGGAAAAGAAAGAGAGTGCTCTACCGAGAGACGCCTCTGGGCCGCCTGAGTCAGAGGAAGGTTCTAACCGAAGGAGACGCCTCTACCACGCTGAGCCGTCGAGCTCGAACCAATCGAGAGGGGAAGGAGAGTCTTCATGCGGCGTCTGAACGGCGTGGAAGAAGCCGGAATGAGTCAGGCAAACCGAGATACAAGGTAAGTAAATGAGTTATTTAAGTATGAGTTTAATTAAAATATGATTTTAATGTTATTAACTTTGATTTTAATGCTATTTCAAGTTTAATTTAGGGTTTATAAATTAATTTTTCATAGATTTAAGCGAAATGTAAATTGGGAATACGTGGGATGAATCACGCTTAAGTAATTAAGTTTTAAGTCATATAAAAAAATTTCAAATATAATAAAAAATCTTAAACCTATGCTAAGCTATATGTAAGGAGGTTCAAGAGTATTGATTAAATTAATATGTGATTCTATATGAATTTCATTAAGGAATAAACATTAAAGGAAAGAAGATTCAAGAGAACCCAAATTAAAGTTTAATTACGTTTTATATTTACAGAAAATATCTTAATTTCTTACGATTTAAACGACGTTCATACGATTACGACTTTTCATATCGCAGCCAAGGATGATTTTTCGCTTTCTTAAATTACGATGTATTTTACCTGCTTCTTCACGGATAATAACGAATGCTGATCATATCTCCGTTATCATTTTATAAAGAATCGATTTAATCGTTAATCATGAATTAACGCCATAGCAGATAATCAGTACTATGAATGCCAGTAGTTGAATGAGTTCACCTCTTACAGACTGACGAATGTACCGCGCAAAATGATTCTAAATGAATTGACAAATAATTCAAAAGCGGCCAATAAATGAAATCAAGAATGCAATAAGAATAGATATACTGTCTTGAATGAGTATTTCGCGACTCAAGGATGATAAAGTAAAAGTAAAAGTTATATGATAAATGTTTATATACCCCCCATACGCTACCGATAAATGTTTATGATATCGACTCATATTATCGATAAATGTTTATGATACCTATCTCCCATAGTTTGATTGTTTGATATTTTTATTTATTGGACAAAAACCCAGATGATACTGGGCTTCTTTCTTCGCTTACTATAAGAATAAAGATAATCGACCCAATCAATTATATTCATTTGTTAGTAATCTTTTCGTAATCCTACTAATTAAACGACAAGGAAAGTCATACCGTAGAGGATTTCGCGAGATGGTAATTATGTCATGTTGAAGTTATGTTAAAATGTGTTTTCTCCGAACTTTGTTAGAATATTTAAGTATGGACAAATTGTATAATTATTTGTGGTTTGGCTTTTTATGATCAAGATCGGAGATTTTATTTATTGGAAATGTTAAAAATATTTTATTTTATCCGTCCACCGTCCGTTTCGCTAAGATTCGCTCGGATGCGACAGTATAACACTTCTTACTTTAAGATTTGATATCAAGATATTAATGTGTTATTTAATATAAACAAAATTTCATAGACCTCTATTAAGAGAGATGCATGTTTAGAAATTTTGAAGAATGGAATAGTAGATAAGATACTACTAGGAGATTTCCTCATTTTGTGACTTTAGATCAGTTTGAGTTATGCACCTATAGTTAATCCTCTTAATCGAGAGAACTTTCGATTATTCATTAAGTCCCAAGAAAATATATAATAAAGATACGGGGAATTGAGATGAAATTCATTATATTCACTAAAGCGAATGGTTGGAACGATGACGCTAATCTGATCCCATAGTTCCATCATCTTATTACGATTCTACTTAGATGTGAATTCCAAGACCAAGGATCCTTATCGCCAATGGATTACGATTCAAGAAATCAGATCCAGGGTGTTTGTCTAGGAGACTTAAGTCTACCTGAGCTAGAGGGCTTTTGTCAATCAAGTATATCCTACGGTTCACAACTCAGCGACGTACATCGGGAGCATACTGGCCAAGGATTGATATTGTAGTTATTTGGCGACAACCACCCTGGCCGAGGATTACGTAAATCGTGATCATGTGAGTATTTTGCCGCTAGCCATAAGAACCTGCCAGCCCTCTTTGGTTTAGATTATTTGAGAAACATAGTGTGATTTAACTTTGACATTTTGTAGTAGGGTTTCTTTTATGTCACCCGACAAATAATCGGAAAGAATTTGATTTTTAAACTTTAAGTTTTAATATTAAATTTCACTTACATTTATAACTCGATGATATTTCAAATGCATTTATATTAAGATTCACCCAAAGTTAATTTGCTTTGAAATTATGGTCATATTTTGATTGAAGTATCCCTCCTAAAAAATTTTCATTTAATACATCATCGTGGTTTATTGTATTGACTTATTATTAATTTAGTAATAGATGATTTCATACCAATTAACTGGATGATTAGAAAGATATTTATAATAACATTTGATTTTTTAGGTAACCTACTTTCCCTGCATATTCTCATACTTTTAAGCATTCAGCGTAGTGTCGGGGCCCATGTGGGTGTATTTGATTCAGTATTAATTTAAACTTAAGGGATTTGTATAATATTACTTATTTTAATTGAGTTTTATTGTAAGTATAAATTTTTAGATAAAATTTTGACAGCATTTCGACAGCCTCCCGACGTCGTCCCCACATGCGGCTAACGGGGCAACTGCCAAAAAAAAAAAAGATGTATGGGTGTAAACACCAGCCGAATCGCCATCTCATCACGTCAAGAAAGATATGTATGAGTCGCGACTGCATTTAAGCGATATTTCTATCACGCCAAGAAAGACGCGACAATGATTCTATATATTTCAATGTTAAGTTAAAACATTAATTTTAACTTTATTGTTGAATTTTCATTAAACAGTTTATTACTCGAGAAAATTTGGCGATCCCTAAGATCGCCCCCTTATAAGGAGCTACTTTGCCGTATGTCACCACCACGCCAAGATGAGCGATATAAATCACCCCGAATGCACCTTCCCATCACGCCGCATGCGAGTCTGGCTACACCGAAGATTTTCCGCCATGCCAAGGCGCGAGACGTGCTTTATACACACGAATCTTGTTTAAATAATAATTTTATATCGCATATAGTTTATCAGGCATGTATTGTTTGGTGTGAAATTTGGCGATTGACAAAGATCGACATCGCCCCGTATAAATTCCGGGTATCTTTGGGCACCACGCCAACAAAGGCGATGTATGGCGGTATAAACCATGGCTGAATCGTCTTCTCACCACGCCAAGAAAAGACATGATGGGTCTCTACGATCTGGCGAAATAAATCTCACACGCCAAGAAAGGCATGTGCGGGTACTTATACACACGCAAGCAGATAAGTTTCTCACACGTCAAGAAAGCGCCGAGACGAAGACTTATATAACAAGAAATACAAGTTTTTCCACACGCCAAAGAGACGCAGACGCACTTATCGTCAAAACAAGCCGAGGCGAGACCTGTCGCAGAGCCCATGGAGTTGCTGAGCTTCTGGGCGTGATGGTGGCGCTACCATGAGTGCGACGTCTGCATCTTCGCGGTCGTTTCGCATGGAAAACTCAGATCAGAAGATGAACGGGAGAGGGAGAGAGAGAGAGAGAGAGGGAGAGAGAGAGAGAGACCGTGAGGGAGATCTGAGGAGCCGGTGGCTCATTGAGGAGGGAATAGCTAAAATTAGGGTTTAAGGTTTTAGGAGAGGTATTTATAGGATTTATTTATTTTTATTATTTTATTTGCCATAATTTGGATTTTCGCATTGACATAGTCACATAGATAATATATATATGTTGATTTTAGGTTCCCGATGTTCCGGACATACCGCAGATTCGTTCACGACCGGGCCATTTGGTAGTTTCGATCAAATTGATGTCAATTTTAGTTCAAATTTGTGCGTCGTTGTTTCCGTTCGCTCGATATTCGCACATACTCGTCCGAATTGAGAACGAACAATCTCATTTGATAGGTTTTGACATTTCGACGCTAACGGAGCAATCAATTTCAATGAATGGGTCATTTGAGCAATCGCCGCTTCCGACCTCGATATGTGTCGCCAGATCGAATTCTTGACGGTCGACAATGAATTACGCAAATGTCTATTTTGATCAATTTCGACGTTCTGAATGCGATGGCGGAGTTTGCGCGTCGATCGAAGGTCGTTTCGATTGATTTTCGGTGTTGTTGAGTGTATTTCACCGATTTGCGTTGTTGTATATGATTGCCGGTATTCAGCGATACTTGTCCAAATTGAATAGTCATTGATTGGTTTTGACGCTTCGACGCTAACAGTAATCAATTTAACGGAGATCGTCGGAACGCCACGCCTTCTCGATATATGTATGTCGGCGTTTTGAGACCTCCTTCTTGATCAATCGACCGTCGAATTATGCAAGATGCCTATTCTGATCAATTTCGACGTTCTGAACGCGATGACGGAGTCCGTTCGTCGATCGGAGATCATTTCAACTGATTTTGACGCGGCGGCGTTTCAGCCCGATGAAGCTTCTCTAATTCACCTTGTGAGCTCGACTTTACTTATAGCTCGTGCATGGAGGTCAACATATATTATATAATTTATTATTTTCTACTATATTAGTATGTTATTGTGTTGTGTTATAATATATTAATAAAGATATTTATTGCTTTGTAGTTTGATGTGTGTATAGTTTTAAATTTGTATAATTAGTTAATTTTGAGGATTTTGTCTCAAACGCTTTGAGGCTTATGCCTCGTCTCACGGATGAAAAATGGCTCAACACCTGATTGCACAATTTTAAACTTTGTGTTAGTGTTTTCATGGAAATTTGTATTTATCTCTGAACTGGTTTTTCTGTTTTTGTGAAATGTTTTTAATTTTTTGGCTTGAAGTGTTATGGTTCATCTGGTTTTTTTTTATTCTGTTATTTTTTTCTACTTGCTTTACGACACAAGTTTATGATGTAGGAGGTAATGATAAATTTTATGAAGGTTGAAAATATTTTTTCTTGAATATGGCATTATGATGATTTAGGTAACTTTTCAGAAAATAATTTTTTATTAATGTCATCTTTTTATCTATTTAATTAAGATTATATTAGTATATTATTATATTATTGCATTATAACTTATAAAATTCATTATTATATTCATTTTTATTATTCAGTCAACTTAACATCAATGTCATAAAATTGTTGTTTTTGAGAGAATCATGATATTAACTGTACTTTTTAAACACGTGGGTGCCAATAAGTTAGGTAAAGGTGCACCCAAAACTTCTTCTCAATCATTTTTGAATTATTCATAAGCTGGATATGACCTTTTTTTTAAGTAGTAAATTGCAAAACAACCAATAGCTGATGTAAGCAATTGACAAAAGTATGTCTTGCTAATCGCTATCATAGAGGGTTGATGTTGTCTGATCTTAATTTTGACTGTCCAAATCTGTCACCTACTCTGCGATATAGATTTGCCTCCATGCAGTGAATGGCTGCTTATATTGAAAGCAAGTGCATGCAAGAAAATTTTGATTAAAGAAGATTAATAATTTGTAATTTTGTTCTAGAATTTTGAAAATTGAATTTGTTGGTGTGAATACTTTTTTATGGTTGTTATAGATGTAACTGTCCTTTGATTAGTATTGTTGCCATGGTAGACACAATGATCTTATCTTTAATTTTGTTGCCTTGTTTTTTTATCAATCATTATTTTTTATTAGTTTTAATTTTTTGTGGGTACATCAATAGATTATAAATGTAATGGTAGCTTTTAAATTAAAAAATAATGAAAGAGCTTTTGTGTTACGCTTTGGAATTCTCATTTTTGGCATTAAAAATAAGATGTTAGATGTTCAAATAAAATATTACACGTCGAAGGAATTATATATATATATATATATATATATATATAGAGAGAGAGAGAGAGAGAGAGAGAGAGAGAGAGAGAGAGATTTGATTGATGACACTCCATGGTGAGTTTGTATTGGTATTATTGTTACAAGCTAGAGTACTAGTTTATAGAGAGATTTTGGTTGTCTTAATTATATAGAACTTACATAATAAGTAATAAAAAGAATAAGGTGAAATTTTTATTTTTAAAGATTATGGTGATATTTGTTTCAACAAGAACTGTAGCTTATAAAGGCATAGAGAGCCTAGTAGTACTAGCATCAACAAGTGAAGGTCTGTTGCATACAAAAGCGAAAGAAAATAAGATTTCATGATCCAGAAAATGGATAGATGTTATAGGAAAAGAAACCCATGTTAGAATATTTGAGGATTCTTTAGGATTAAGTTTAAGCATCCACTTTAGGAGCATAGTAGGAAATCCAAACATAGTTGAATATGCTAGAACATAACCTTTGATACTGCTTTTTCATATTTTCCTCGATTAAAATGTGTTTAGCATTAATACAATTGTTAGAGATGGAGCATTGTAAATTTATACCATTAAAAAGCTTGTCAATGCCTTCTATGCTAGGTCTTCGAAAAGAAAATTTCCCAATTAAGGTAAGACCTAAGCGTTTTGAAAGCAAGTTCATCTCTGACTTTGAAAACTTACAAGACTATAAATCATATTGATAAAATACAATTTTAGCACCAATAGATGAGGTATGATTGTCATTACCAGCACCTAATTTCAGAATATGTTTTTTGAGCTACATAAGTCACAAGTGAAGAATCCATTTCAAGGCTAGGGATATTAGAGCTCATACATGCAAGACAAAGAGCCTCGATGCCAACAGTAGAAGGTAGTGACATTGGCATGGAAGGGGGTGAGGATGGCATGGCAGAGCCGAGTTGTGGCATCGTTAGTGGAGATGGTGATCACCACTCGACTATTGTGGCTTTGTTGGAAGATGAGCTATAGCAGGAAGTTGTACAAGAGTTGCCTTTGTCTTATTGGCATATGACCTCATGCTAATTAGTTTTGTGAAACTATTTATAATAACCAACATGGTCCAAATTGAATGTGTTTTTTGAAATTATTCATATAGTCTAACTATGTGTTGTCACCTTATGAAAAAACTTAAGAGTTGGCAAAATTCAGGTTCCATTTAAAGTTGGATAATTATTAATAGATGAAAAGAACTTCTGATACAGTTTGTATCAACTTTGTTTTTTTTTCTAGAAAGAAAATGTGGTCTTGAGATATTGATGCCACAAGATAATATATATATATATATCTTAACCGTTTCTGTGGAATTTTTTACATTAAGCTACATGAATCTTTCTCTATATCCCCTTAGATAAACTTGTATACTGATAAATTAATACTGGTTGACCATTGTCATACTCACCTTTGTACCTGTGTTAATGATTAATTACAAATACTTTTAGCTCTTTATGACATAACAATTATCCGTTAGTTTTGATATCGGAGTTTTGATTGCTTATAATTAGAGTATGCCTATATCTTTTTTATTCTCATTTAAGACAATAAATTGAATTGTTAGATTCATGCAGCCAACCCCATGTAGTGGGATGAAGGCTTCATCTTCTTCTTGTATTCATATTTTTAATCAAATTTAAATCCTGAAAGTTATTTGGATCCAAGAATATTTACTAAATTGAGAATTTAGCGTTGGATTTGGTGAATCTTGACATTAGCTTATATCCCAATTTCACGTGCTTCAAAAAGACCATTTGGCTGGATTCCCGTCTTTATTGCAGCAGCTTACTAAACATCTTGATTTTGTAGTGCTATCACTTTCCAGATAAACTGAAAACATTACTCCCAGTTCTTGAAATGATCAATTTTATCACCTGTTTTTTTATTTGGTAATTTACTTGTTACACTAACATATCTCATCACTATCCATTCATTAAGATACTATGTTCAAAACGTAAATATATTGATCCACTGTGTTCTATTCCAAAAGTTTCTCCATGCTTGAGTAGTTTTTGTTAACTCGCTAGTATGTGCACCCTTCTCCAGGTTCTTCTTGAACTGGCTCGCACCCGGAACAAGATGCCATTGCCGAAAACAATAGCACCGCCAGGTTTGATCCCACTGCCGCCTGAGCAGGACACACTCATCAGTCCCAATTATCAACTCTTAATACCTAGAAAGCAGCCTACACAGATTGAGGAGACTGAGGAGGATGAAGATGGTTCCAATCCCAACCCTAACCCTAACTCTAACTCATCTGTTGAACATAGAACAGATGCTGAGCAGCAAATGCAATCAGTTCCCCACAGGGTATCATTCCCTCTTGCCTCTGCTGCTGTGCCTGCAGCTAAGCGTCAGAAGTGTTGAGCTCTATATGAATAGCTGGGTCTATTTTAATGGAAGAGGATTTGGGTCATAATATTTCTAATTTTAGTTAGGATGGATTTCAATGTTGTTATATTTGTTCTGAAATGAGTGTAATGTTTGAGAAATCATTTATAATTTATATCCTGAGCCATTATGTTTAAAAGTTTAATTAAAACATCTAAGTTTTTATTTTTTATGTCATTTTTATCTATTGTTTGTTTGATTTGATTACTTCTTAGAACAGTCAGTGTCTTTCCTTTTGACATATGTTTCTGCTCTGTTTCTCCTTGTTTGACAACGTTAGTTTTATGATGTAGCGTAATGATAAATTATATGATTTTGATAGATTCTCAACAAATATTTTTTGTACAATCATCTTTTCATCTAATTAATTAGGGTTATATTATAATAATATTATTTTATAATTTAAAAAATTCATAATGATATTCGTTTTCATTATTCATTCAACTTACATCATTGTTATAAAAAGAATCATAATTTTAACGGTACTTTTTAGACACCTGGGACCCAAAATAAATTCGGTAAATATGCACCCAACCAAAAAAAAAATTATTTAAAAATTTACATGCATGTCACATACTTTTTATATTTATGTGTAATATTTAAAATTTGATATATACATATAAAATTTATTTTAAAATAGTGATATTTTTAATGTAATATAAAAAATTTAAGTGTTATTTATATAAATAGTAAAATTTAGATGTTAAATATGTAAATATATAAAATTTGTGTGATATGTATGTTAAAAACTGGAATATGTTTTTTTTTAAGTAGTAAATTGCCAAAAAAAGAATAATAGCTGATGTAAGCGATAAGCCAAAAGTCAGCCTTGCTAATGGCTATCATAAAGGGTCAATGTGGGGTAATCTAAAATTTGACCGTCCAAGTCTGTCTGTCACCAACTCCACTGTATAGACTTATGGCTGCTTGTGTTGGAAAGAAGCTGATATAAGTAAAAAATAAAATTGATTAAATAAATTTAATTTTATATATCTCTTGATTTTGAAAATTAATATATATATATAGTCTGTTTTTTTAAGAAAACATATGTCAAAAAATTATTTTGAATTTAAATATCTTTATTTTATAGAAATAAAGTTCCAATAAGCTTTGCAAAAGGTTCTAATAAGTTTGAAAATTATTAAAAATATTGTTCAAATATGATTTAACTTGTATTGTTATGCTCTCACTAATTGACTCATTTAAATAGTTATATTATGTATATAAATGTCTATTTTAATCGCATCTATAAAGATCTATTATATTGCTTTGATTATATATAAAGCTAGGGGTTGGTGAAGAAAATTATCAAGTAATATGACATTCATGACATCATCATGCTTAACATTGGAGGTAATGAAATAACATTTGATATTATTAAATTTTGCGCTAATCGATATTTGATTAGTGTGTTGTTCACGATCAATACATAATATATATATATATATATATATATATATATATATATATATATATATATATATATATATATATATATATATATATATATATATATATATATATAATATTGTAATTAATTTATTATCCAAACCTGTCAACTCATTGTAATGTCTTATTTGATGAGAATAATTTGAATCTTAATAAAATTCAAGATATTGTCATGTGACAATGGGTATAACATAGTGGTGAACACCACATAACAATAAGCGTGTTGATGATAAATGTTAACTGGTGATGATAAGTGTAGATGGTGATATGCATCAAATGATGATTGACTTCAATCGATATTGGATGTTCGAAAATGATAAATACTGAGTTGTAAGTGTTAGACGATAATAGGAGTTAACTAAAAATGGACATCAGGTGATGGTGAATGTCACTAAATGATGTACATTGAGTTATGACAAAAGCCTAGTTATGTCACCCAATGATGTACATCAAATGATGACAAAAGTCTAATGATGATGCTTATCAAGTAATGACAGGAATCTAATGAAGACATACATTTTGTGATGTTAAACATAGACGTCTAATGATGATGAGTCTTAAGTTGTGGTGGTTGCATGGTGATGAGGAATATTATAAAATAGTGGGTGGGTGTTAAATGTTGATGGACATTGAGTCACAATAAGTATTGGATGATGACAAGCACCAAGTAATGAAAAATGTTCAACTAAGAACAAGACATGGATCACCAAATATATACACTAATGATCATGCAGTAGGTATCTTATTAGAGAAATAATTAGTTTATAAGCAGTTTAGTTATGCTCTTTATATGTTGTCACCAACAAACATTGTACTTGCACCAACATGTTGTACTATATGTGTTTCACTTGTAAAAGAGTTGATAGAGGAACAAAGAGCACCAAAATATGAGTTAAGGTGACAACACAACACAATAGAAGAGTAGGCCCTTGTAAATGCCGAATAGTGAGCTCAAAAGAAGCCCATCCGCTCAAAATCATGCAAATACTATTGACCTCCACATATGATTCACAAATGAAATGAAGCACAAAAGTTAAAACCAATAATTAAGGAAAGTAACATCACATGAATCGGATTTAAAATGCCCTAGTCACGATCAAATTTTATCAAAGAGTTGTCTTGATCTAAAATTTGACATCCTAATTATGTTTAAAAAGTCAAAATTAAGTAAATAAAATTCATTGGATCATTTAATAAATTTCCAAATGATCAATGTTAATTTTTAATAAAATTATGCGCATATCAAAGTCGAGAAGCCCTGGCGACATCCGAACGACCTCCATTTGTGAAATGTCGAAACTTATCAAACGATGCCTTCCATGATCAATTCAGCAAAGTTTACGTGAATATCGAGTTATTCAAATGCGACGTCGCGTAATTTAAACCCAATTTCACTTCGGCCGTCACCGATGTGATCCAAACGACCTCCGATCGCGAAATCGACTGCGTTGTTGCGTCCGGCACAACAGAAATACCTAAAATCGACACCCATATTGCTAGGGTTTATCACACAAATTAACTTCATCATATTTAATGCGAAATGATATTAATTTATAATTAAAATAATTAGCGGGTGTTTAATCCCTTAATTCCCCCTAATCATTATCCTAATCTTAGCTGCCTATTTACCCAATTAACATAGCCAACTGCTATTTCTAATTGGTTTCCATTTAGGCAACCAATTAGACGAGGCTGAGCAGCCCTAATGATTCGAAGAGGTCGAGCAGCTAGGGCATTACCCGATCCCTGATTCTTCACGCAACTCTCCTGAGCTCCCTCTAGTGCGACTCTCCTCTCTCGGTTTTTTCCCTTTCTCGTGGATCCTCCTCTCCTTCGTGAGACCCGATCAACGCTTCATCCGTCAACAATCAACCCGATTTTATTTTTTGCTTCATCAAGCGAGCCGTGAGATCCTAGCTACCTCAACCGAAAGCTCTTCTTCTTCTTCCTCTTTAGCAATCAAACTCTGGTCATTTTATCTAACTCTAAACGATTTTATGCTTTTTTGGTTTCTTTGAAAATTAGGTTTGATGAATCTCTTTCTAAATGCTTGAAATGAGGATAGGATTTGATCCTAAAGTTTGGGATGATGAATGACCCAAGCTTCTATATTGATTGATTTTATTCATGTGTTTTTATAACTTTCGTTTTGTTGAAATAGCTTTTTGTTGGTGAAATAGCATTTGTTAAAGCTCTTTTATATGTTGAAAAGAAAGTTAAGCATATGAAAGAAGGTTTTGAGTTGGTATATGGTTCAAATCCTAAATTATGTGCAAGTTTTCTTATCTTTTTTATGCTTCAGTTTTGCTGTTTGGATGGGTTGACACTTGCTAAGTCTTTCTTATATGTCTAAAATGAAATTAGAAGTATAGAAGTGGGTTTAGGAATATTGTGTGGCTCAAACCCTAAGTTATGTGCAAGTTTTCTTCTCTTATGCTTCAGTTTTGCTGTTTGGAAGGGATTGATACTTGTTAAGTCTTTCTTATATGCCTAAAATGAAATTGAAAGCATGGAAATGGGTTTAGGAATGTTGTGTGGCTCAAACCCTAACCTATTTGCAAATTGTATTCTCTTTTCATATTCAATTTGTTGTTAGAATGAAATGATTCATGCTAAGCCTCTTTCATATGCTTGAAATGGAATTAGAAAGGTGAAAATGAGGTTAGCGATAATGTATGATTTAAGCCTTAAGTCATATGTGGGTGTCTCCCTTTGATTATTGCATATTTGTTTCTCATTTTGTTTCTCTTCAATTGTATTTATTACAAAATACATAAAGAAAATATAAGAGCAAGTGTGGAAGTTTGTCTTATTGTTTGAGGGGAAAAAAAGAGAGAAAGTCATTACTTGCTATGGAAATTGAATATGTGTGTATGTTTCATTACTCCAAATGTTGAAATTTGAGAGAGTCTTCAAATGGGATTAAAGATTATACGCAATGTTCAATCACCATATAAGTTGTTCGGTTTTTATCATTTGATATTTCATTACCATGCAAGTAACCATCTAATTAATTCTAAAAATTTCAGAATAATGCATATTGAATGTAGTATAGTGGTTTACCATTGATGGATTAAAGTTATTTGACTTTATGATGGATATCTAGTTGAAGTAAAATTTTCAGATTTCTATAAGAATTGAGCTCTACATGATTATCTACTCTCTCTCTTGCATCATTTGTTCATAGTTATTCATGTTGGACTTAGATTTCATTTGGGACTTAATTAGTATGCAAGTCTCTCTTTAAATCTGAAAGTTTAGACATATAGTTTGTTGGATTTGGAGTGACTACATACTTCATATTTTGAAGCTTGAATCCAAATGCAAAGCTTTTTTTTTAATGCAAATTCTTCTTCCTCTTATATACGTTGAAGGTGGATGTCTTTGGAAGGGATTTGTTTTGTTGTCTATAATTCAACTTATGTTGAAAGTTATCATGCAAATAGTCATTTGGCTAAAATTGAAAGTTTCAAATATGTGGTGAGGAGTTTAGTGTGATTGCTTGCCTTGTCTTGTCATTATCTTCATTTGGTTATCTATGATTATACCAATGAATATTTAGCCAAGTTTCATAGCATGCTTTTAGTGTATTTGTTTGAGTCATTTAAACAAATGAGAAGAGTGTTATGATCTTTCATGAGAGTTATCTTGCTCTTGTTTTATCTATTTTCCTCTTTCTATTACCTGCAAAGTTTGAAGTTGATTATCATATTTAAGACAAAAAAATTCAGATTAAGAAGAGAATGGCAAAGGAAATAACTAGCTTTATTAATATTGTGCTTGCCTACCTCTCTTCTTGTAATTCCAAATTAATTCCCTTTGAAATGCAATCTGAAATTTGACTTTATGCAAATTTAAAGCTTCCATTTCTACTGTTTAACTTCATTAAGGCTGCATTTTGCATAATGTTTATCTATATTCAAAGTAAAAAGATGATTGAAAGATGTCTACATATAGTTGAATATTCATGTTATAGCTTGCTACTTGAATTTTTTTTTAATAAAATGCAATTGAAATAGCGATGAAAAGCGTGGAATTTCAAAGAAGCTTAAGTAGCATTTAATTCTATACATATGCAAATGCAAGTCTCTAAATATGCTTTGTGATAAATATCCATTCACATTGTTTCAATGTGACGGGAAAACTTGTGATAAGTACCTGTTCACGTTGTTCCAATGTGGCAGGAAAATCTGTTGCTATAAGTACCCGTTCACATTATTCCATTACAATGGAGAAACTTGTGATAAGTACATGTTCACGTTGTTCCAATATGGTGAAAAATCTATTGCTATAAGTACATGTTCACGTTGTTCCAACGTGGCAGGGAAATTTGTTGTGATAAGTACTGTTGACTTTATTTTTAGAATGAGCTCTCACCCCTCCATCTTAGGCTTAGGATTTCTCTTAGACTTTAAGAGTTCTTTAGTCTTAAGACACATCTAGTGATTAGGTGGATACTCCAACCTAGCCCTAGAGACTTAGAAGAGTTAGCCATAGGAATAGGTCATGCCTTAGGGGTGTTAGGAAAACTTCTTACCCTTAGCTTAAACCATTCCTCACTTTCCTTCCTTTAAGTCAAACTCTAAATCAATATTAATTGATTTTTTCCAAATCCAAATCAACTACGTTTGATGAAATCCATGATCAAAATCCATGATTGAAACCCATGACCAAAATCCATCAAAAATTCTTAAGTCCAAATTTTGCCTAAGTCCTTAACCTTCCCTTAAGGACTTATTCAAAATTATGATTCAAACTTATTCAACTCTTTGAGAGTTTCTCATAACTCATTTATATTCTCATTTATATTCACATATATAAATAAAATATAAATTCAAACCCATCAAATCAAATTCAAAATTCAAAATCAATTCATGAAATTCTCTTAAATTCTTTAAATTCCCTTTAATGGATTTAACCTAAATCTTGATCAAACCTATTCAAACTCATGAGATTTTTTCAAAACTTATTTATATTTCCATTTATATTCCCATTTATGTTCTCATATATAAATGAAATATAAATATAAATCAATCAAATCAAACCCACAAATTAAATTCCAATTTAAAATTCCCTTTAATGGATTTAACCTAAATCTTGAATCCTTGATCAAACCTATTCAAACTCATGAGATTTTCTCAAAACTTATTTATATTCTCATATATAAATAAAATATAAATATAAATCAATCAAATCAAACCCACAAATTAAATTTCAATTTAAAATTCCTTAAATCCTTTAAATTCCATATAATGGATTTAACCTAAATCTTGATCAAACCATTTCAAACTCATGGGATTTTCTCAAAACTTATTTATATCCTCATTTATATTCTCATATATAAATGAAGTATAAATATAAATCAATCAAATCCAACTGAAAAATTAAATTTCAAATTAAAAATTTCCTTAAATCCTTTAAATTCCCTTTAATGGATTTAACCTAAATCATGATTAAACCTCTTCAAATTCTTGAAATTTTCTCATGATCAATTTATATTCTCATTTATATTCACATATATAAGTGAAATATAAATTCAAACAATCAAAACCAATTCCAAAAATCAAACTCAAATTCATTCAAAATCTAATCTAAGCTTTTCAAGCCAAAATCTTGAACTTAGCCAAATCACTCTCAAATGATTCAATCAATCCTACAATCACGAGCTCATATATAAATCCAAACTTCAATCATTCAATCAAAACCCAAATCAAAAATCAAACCCAAAACCCCTTCATATTCTTCTTTTGGATATGAAATTTTCAAATGGATCTAAACTCATTTGACTTCAAACCACTTGTAAATGGATTTATATTTCAATCATGAGTTCCATACAAGATCAATCAACTTCAAATCAAGCTTTAACCAAGCCATTTGACCCAATTAGGCTCACTTGACTCAAAGTGACCTAAAATAGTCTTATGAGCCAAATTTTGATCCTAACTAAATTGGATTGAACCAAACTCATATATTCCTCTCATCATGATCAACAATCATCATGAGATGATCAATCAATCAAATTAGAACAAACCAAGTCAAACCTAAGGGTTGACCAAGTTAACACTTAACCTAAAATGAAACCTTATATAGTCAAATTCCACCATAGGAAAAATTGATTGAAACCATTGATCTAAGTTCACTCATGACCTATGTTTGAACTTGACCAAGCCAACATTTGAGCCTAACTTAGCCCAATTGGCTCACTTGACCCAAGTTGACCCATTTTGACCTAAAGGGTCAAAATGTGTCAAAACTTGATCTAAGCCAAATTGATTGGAAACAAAGATATCAATCCACTCCATATGACAAACTAAATCCAAACCTACCCATGACCTAGCCCAAATAGGTCAAATGGGTCAAATAGCTTAACTTGACCCATTTGACCTAAATGAAGTCATATAAGACAAAACCAAATATAAATCAAATTGAATCAAACCAAAGCCACCAAAATATTTTAAATGGTCATATGAACTTGACCCAACTCTTGGTTTGACCCAAATTTGACCAATTAGTCAACTTGACCCAAGTTGACCCATTTTGACCTAAATGGGTCAACATGAGCCAAACCCTATCAAATGAATTCCAAATCCAATGAAAATTGGCCAAACCTAGTTTCTCCACATATCCAATATATTCAAAGTGAAAAATAATAATAAAATGACCATCCTACCCCTAGGCCATAGAATAAATTTTGGTCTAACCATGGGTAATTTGGTCATACCCTCTTCACAATCACTTGATATTTTTCCTAAAAGCTCAAGGGGACTTAGTGATGAGTGGTGCACCCAACCCAATGGGTTTGGGTCAGCCCATTTGGTCCCTAGACCAAACCCGACCCGCTAGCTCAAAATTGAAATTTCAAACTCCCTCTCAAGCTCAATTCAAGCACATGGGAGGTTGGTGATCCACTCCTTGGATCAAACCGGCCATGTGCAAACTCAAAACAGTAAAAAAAAAACTCTCCAATCTCATCAATTGGATCAAAATGGCAAGAGCATTACCGATCATCCGATCCTTCAAGGGGGAGATATACTCCCCTAATTCACTTCTATTTTCATTCACTCAAGGTCGATTGAAGAATAGGAAGAGAGCCATTGGAGATTGATCCCAAGCCTCCTAGAGCTCTTCCCATTTTTTATTTCTCGATTTTGCATAGTGCAAAAATAGGGGAGGTAGAGTGAATTGCCAACTTCTTCCACACTTGATTTCTTCCAATTGCTCTTGCACACTTCATCTAGGAGCTAAGTCGAGTCCACCTAAGCTTCTATTGGAGTTCCCACAACAAGGAAGGATCCAATTCAATTAAAGTTGAAGCTCAAGCAAGGAGGAGTTGGTCCATACATTGATCCACTCAACCTCAAGTGCTCCAAACTTCAGCAAGGCTTCATCTCAACTAAACGAAACTTCTCCAAGGGAATCAAGCATCGGTGATCACCTCCGGTGAGGTATGGAATTTTTCGATCACTAAACTCAATGTGGTGTGGAGCTTTGTGAAAGAAATTTTCACCCCATCAATTTTTGACCGTTGGATTTGCCGCTGTCTTTAGATGGTGGGTTGAATTTGGTGATTCCATGCTGATCTAGCTTGGATCTTCCCTGATCATGGACTTCTCTGATCAAGGGAAGAACTTGATCATCTCGGCCCATCCATGCACTTTAGATGGACCCGAGATTACAAGTTTAGAAATCTATTTACTCTTTAAAATGCAGGGGGATCCTTAGCCATCTGATCTTTGATTGGACAGTAGGGAATTAAAGTGTGTGCACCACCACTACCGTTTGTGAGGTGACAACTCAAGTTATCCCCTCATGGCACGACGCGTGTAAAGCGCACTGACCGCCACCGCCACGCGTCGCGCCGTGAGCCAAGGATTAGCTAGGAATTAGTTAAGTGCTTTAATTATTCCTAATTAATCTAGAGAACTTCAAAAATTCATAACTCTCTCTAGAAAATTTAGAAAAAATATGAAATAAATCCTATGGATAGATAATTAAACCTAGAACATTTTAAACTGAATTTTGATAAGTTTTGAGTTATGCTTTTCTCTGAATTTAGGTTTTATTGGAAAGTGTATTTTGCTGATTACTATTTAATTAAGCCTCTGATTAATTCAAATTTCTTAGATAAGTTTTAGGGGGTGACTTCTGTCTCCCATAATTTTCTTGGGATTTATTAAAGGCTTGATTAGAATAATTGCATATGATTTTCTTAATTATCCTATTCATGTAATTATGCATAATCAAGATATAATTAGTGGCTTTACTTTATGATTAGGGTTGATTAAGGTCAGATCTACCACTAAGCTATTCTCTAAATCCCCTCTTCTCTCCTTAATATCCTCTTAATTAAAGGTTAATTCATTAATTATCCCCTTAATCAATTTCTAAAAATCTTAAAAAGTTTCAGAACTTAATTAATCTACTTTGGGTAGATGCTTAGATGTTTAATAGCTTAAGTTCAATTAAGAAAATCAAAATCTAATTCACATGTGTGAAAGGGTATTTTGAAATTACTTAAGCTAAACACCTTAGCTTAATTAACTTTTAATTGTGAGCCAAATTGCACTAGGCCTTTTCATTATTAGGTGCATTACAAATTTAAATTCTTTGTGGGATTTATGTTATCTCATTGGCTCATAATTAATTAGTTAATTCTTATAAGGTGGTGTAGGTAAGGGTTAATTAAGCAATTTAATTCATACTTTTACCTAATTAACACATAAAATGGATCTAATTACCTTAAAATTAAATAAAATTACAAAACACATGTGGGAATGGGTTAGGAATAGCAAACTCATCTCACCTTTTTAAAATTAAATTAAACTTTAAACTAAACAAAATCACTTTGAAATTCACTTTGATTTATTCTAAATTTTCTTATTCCATAAGAATTATCTTTAGGATTTAAGTGAAGTGAGTTTGTTTACATGCTTTCATTACTTTGAATCTTTCCCTGACATGTTAAGTTGTATGACATGTGATTTCATACATTCATAATTTTAAAATTAAAATTTTAAAGTGAAATTATTTACTTTATATCAAATTTGCATGAGTGACTATTATCACTACTAAGTCTAAATCATTTTCAAAATATATAAGTCAAATATTAAATCTGAAAGTGTGTTACTTATGTCTTTATTATAAGCTTGCATGTGATGGATTATAAAGGCATGCTTAGTATAGGTTTCCTTTCTTTCTTATATTAGCATAGTTTTGAATAGGAATTGGTAAGATGTAGGATTCATTTGAAAAGAACCCAACACTTAATTAATTCTATACTCTATTCATTCATATGCTATCACCTAAGAAGAGTTGCCTATATTTGCATACATAAATTGCATAAAAAAAAGAATCCATTAAACAACTTTTGCATTTTCCTTTTCTATTTCATTTCTTTTACACACATGTTTGTATTTAAAGAAAGTGGTATATTAGTCTGGACAACCCGAGGTTGTGAGACTTTAAGTAGCCCTAAGTAGGTCTTGTACCTTACACCTCTGGTTAACAATGGTGTTGTACTCACTTATGCCTTTCTTGCTTTCATATGTGTATATGAAATTTTGGATAAGGAAAACCTTTCTATTTAAGAAAAATTATCCATATTCAACTTCTAAATTTTCTCAAATGGATTGCTTAGCGTGCATCATAAAGTGTGTTAAATACTCTCATTTATATGTATATATATATATATATATTCTTAGGGTCCATCCATATGCATGTTATATATGTTGGAAAAGAAATAAAGTAATGTGTGTTATGTGAATTTTGATTCATTTTATTTAATCTTAAAATATCTTTCTTTTTGAATAGGTTTGTTTAGGATTTATCTAAACTTAGGATTGAATAAAAGATGTAATCAAAACATTCACCTAGATGAAATTAAAATGTGAATCTACTTTAAAAATTATTTTGGTTAGGGAAGGAAAGAGAAGTTATCTTCTCTTTCCCTCTCTTCATAACTTAGTAATTAATTGTAGAATTCACTTAAACTAAATATGAAATAAAATTAACCCAAAATACTTAAACAACTTAAATGAAACCCTCCTTTAAGTTGAACATGTTCTTCACACTTAGAAAATTTGAACCTAAAACCATAGCTAAGCATACCACACAAACCTTCAAAACACATACATTAGCCTAAGTCACTACTTCTTGCTTTAAGTTAAGTCGGTGCATGGTTTGATATTTATTTTATTTTGTGATATATGTTTTAGACTAGATATTAGGGTGTATGCTCATAGAATGAATGGTAGGATGTTCTTAGTCTAACTATTTTTTATGTAGGGGATTGTGCTAAAGAGGCGCTATCATAAATAAAAATATAAAATGCTTTTGCTTGCAGGTGCTTTATACTCCTAAGCATAATCCATATGCTAGGTGGACTTAGTCACCCATATGTGGGGTGATAAGTCCAATATACATGCTTGAAATTTATGTGGTGTGTTTTAGCTAACTTTTGTTTTGCTAGTGTTTGTTAGATTTTCACTTTTCCTTTTCATGTAAAAAATTATATAATTAGGATTTTGAAATAATTATTATGGGGGATTAGGATGAGCATTGGTCATAAGATCTTATCTTACATACCATGTGAAGCCTTGGAGCATCCACCTTCCAACCTTCCAAAGGAGGAACCAAAAGAAGAAAGAAGAAGAAGAAAGAAGAAGAAAAAAAAAAGAATGAAGCTTGAAGACCCCCATAACAATGAATTCATTTGCTTAATTATAATTTAATTCATTTGTAATCTGGATTGTATAAGGGTAGAGCCCGGCTACCTATATTTGATATTTTTCAAGTTTGTGCAGTGGTGCTCGATCACAATGGCCATTTATTCTTTTTGCAATTAACTTTATAAATTGATTGGTGATTTGTTTAGCTTTTGTATTAAGTGACATGATTTTCTTAGTTTCTTCCTTACTTTATGTATAGCCTGGATGTGGATTAGGCTCTTTAGAAAAAAATAAATCTTTTACCCAACTTAACAATTCAAATTCAAATTAAACAACTCATAACCTCACCTAAAACTTATGTTTAAAATCAAGATAAAAGAATTAGCAACCCCTTAGCTGGATGAGTATTTCTTTATAATATCATGCACAAATGCATCTTATTTCACTATTGATTGGAGGGCTTCCACCTTTGCTAGAGAACTCGGCTTGACCTTTAAGAGCCATGATGGAAACTCACCTTCTTCCTTCTCGTTGATTTTGGCCAATAATCTAATTTCTCACGCATTAGTTATAAAAATCCTATTAACCTGAGTCAAAATAATTGTCCAAAATGAAAATAAAATAAAATTTGATTTGCATTAGATTTAGGTCATTTGAAGCATGTCTCTTTACATGATCTAGTCTCTTTAGGGAGTGAGTTTAAGGACTTAATCTCTTTCTAAAATAATAACAGCCTAGCTATCTTGCATAAGCATAAAGACTTAACTACATGTATTTAAAATTATATAAGAGTTAGTTGGCGGCTAGCGTTGTAAGTCCAAGTCCGTGGTTTGTCCTCTCTTGTGGAGGTAAGCCAATTTATTTTTTCATTTAGGTTGTGCTTCCCCTCGAGCTCCCTAGATTTAGGTTAGATTGCTTCTCTCCTTTGTGGGCCCTAAGCTTAATTCCTCACCTCTTAGGCATTTCCTTAATCTTGTGTTAATGAATCTTAAGTCCTAAAATACTAATGAAAAATGTAACTCAAACAAACTAAATCAATTTTAAAAATGTAAAGCCCAACTATAAAATAGTTTGAGATGCTCGCTAGGTTTCCTAGTATCGTGAGTATCTCCTACTTATTTTCCATTTTGGCTCCAATGATAACTCCCTCTTTTGATCAATCCCATTTGATCCTTCAAATATAAACCAATCGATTGTAGTCCTTCCCTATTGAAATATTCAAAGACAACGATCATTTACTTTAATCGAGAGTTTTTTCTAATGGATTCCGTCCCTTAGGATGTAATTAACTATGGGAGCTTGCCCCTGTGAGGAACTTAACGAACTTGGTTTAAAATAAACCCTACTTTACTTTTTATGTAAAGTAGAGGAAAAATCTCTGGTACATATGTAGACCCATCATTCTTAGGAGTTCTTATTGAGATGATTAGGTCCATTAAAAGGAAGCGACTTCTATCTTTCGAGATAGTACACTATTTCTTTGATGACATACTCGATCACCTGAATAAGTACATCTACGGATCTGCATGGCATCCTACCAAGATGAATTTTTATAAGGGTCTTGTCCTCTTTCATTTCTCACCAACATATTTGAAAGGTGACTCCGAGACTCTCTTATTAGAAATTTTTCTCCAGAAGTACCTACTCATGTTGTTCCAACGTGATAGAAAAATTGTTTCCTTTTATGATATAAGTATTTGCTCACATTATTCCAACGTGACAAGGAAATGTTATGTTGTATTAACTAATGCATGCCTTTTTTGGCATGGTGGGTAAATAAATTTTTGATTGCGGTGTCTCGCGACACCTACCATGCACGCCTTTCTTGATGTGGTGGGAAGGCTACTCAAGCGACCCCATATCGAGAATGATCACAGGAGGCTGAAAATTTTGATAAAAAAATGAGTTTGCATAGATGCTTAAGTTCTTAAGAAGGAAAAATAATTACAATATGCTTATTCATGCTTAGCTCATTCCTTTTCCTAAATGATGCTTATGCTACTTAAGTGATTTGTTTTTTAAAAAAAGACATCTTATGTGCCATGTGATTTAAATCTTGTCTTATTACTAAGCATGTGATTATAATATGATTACTTCCCCTTTGCCTAAGTCTTGAAATAAGATTGAGATACATCTATTCATATGAGGTGAGAAAGGATAAATTTAAAAGCATCAAGTTAGTTATAACTTACAAGTTGATATGCTATGATAAGACCAAACTTGAGTGTTGGGGAGCTCTTCCTTTGAAGGATGGATGAACTCTCTCTTATGAAACTTAGACTTGCAATAGACTTTATAAGAAAAAAAAAAGGGGAAGTGGGAGAGTAAAGTCTCATGAGAGAAGGATTCTCTCTTATTTATAATGATTAGCCCCTTAGTATGAGGCCAAAAAAAAAAAAATTGAAAGTAGGACTTGTGTCATCCCATTAATTTATAAATTTTTTTTGCCATTAAGAAGGGGAAGAAATTTTTATTTCTTTGTCATTTATCTCTTAATGACATATGACATACACATGAATCTAAGAAGATATTTAATTTTGTTTGTCATTTTCCTTCAATGTCACATGACATATACATAAATCTAAGAGGAGATTTAATTTTTTTGTCATTTATTTCTTAATGTCATGTGACATGAACATGCATGTAAGAGGAGGCCTTAACTCTTTGTCATTCTCTCTTAATGACATATGACATACACATGAATCTAAGGGGAGATTTAATTTTATTTGTCACTTTTCTTTAATGTCACATGACATATACATAATCTAAGGGGAGATTTAAGTTTTCTTGTCATTTATCTCTTAATGACATATTACATACACATGAATCTAAGGGAAGATTTAATTTTGTTTATCATTTACCTTTAATGTCACATGACATATACATAAATCTAAGGGGAGATTTAATTTTTCTTGCCATTTATCTCTTAATGTCATGTGACATGAGCATGCATGTAAAGGGAGGGCTCAACTCTTTTGTCATTCTCTTTTAATGACATATGACATACACATGAATCTAAGGAGAGATTTAATTTTGTTTGTCATTTATTTTTAATGTCATATGATATACACATAAATTTAAGGGGAGATTTAATTTTGTTTGTCATTTTCTTTAATGTCACATAACATATACATAAATCTAGGGAGTGATTTAATTTTTTTTATCATTTATCTCTTAATGTCATGTGACATGAACATGAATGTAAGAGGAGGCCTTAACTCTTTGTCATTCTCTCTCAATGACATATGACATACACATAAATTTAAGATGAGATTTAATTTTGTTTGTCATTTCTCTTTAATGTCACATGACATATACATTAATCTAAGGGGATTTAACTTTTATTGTCATTTATCTCTTAATGACATATGACATACACATGCATGTAAGAGGAGGCCTTAACTCTTTGTCATTCTCTCTTAATGACATATGATATACATGAATCTATGGGGAGATTTAATTTTATTTGTCATTTCTTTTTAATGTCGTATGACATACACATGAATCTAAGGGAGATTTAATTTTATTTGTCATTTCCCTTTAATGTCATATGACATACACATGAATCTAAGGGAAGGTCTTAACTCTTTTGTTATTATCTTTTAATGACATATGATATACACATAAATCTAAAGGGAGATTTAATTTTTCTTGCCATTTATCTCTTAATGGCATATAACATACACATAAATTTAAGGGGAGATTTACTTTTCTTTGTCATTCTCTCCTGATGCCTCATAAAATATGCACGGATCTAAGGGAAGATCTTTATTTCTTTTCTCATTCCCTCTTTTCTCATTCATGAGTGCATGTTATGATTAAAAGAGGAATATGACAAATGACTAAAATATAATAAGTGATTATGAATGGATCATAATGTCATGGGCTCTCTCCTTCATACTTGGCCCATCTCCTATATATATATATATATATATATATTACAAATGGGCTTATACAAATGGGCTTGTGCAAATTATGACAAAGATAATGCTTAATGGGAAGGACATATGTTCAAGTTGTCATGTTGTTCTAAGTCTCTTTTAGCTTGCTGATTGGTAATATTAAAGTGACATTTTACCTAATAAACATTTATGTTACACCCATAAATAAGTGTCAAATTCATATCTTGTATCGTTATGAAGATAGGACAAGATCCTCCAAAATTACTTGCTTGATATGATGCCTAAATTCTAATGGATTATTATTTAAAAGAATAAGAGAATAAAAAAATGGGAAGTGAGTAAGTAGCTTCATTAGCATCATCATTCTTTCCTTTCTATGAATATGTGAAAGGGTATCTTGAAGTAAGAATGGTCATTTATTAAGCGTGAAGCTCTCTTTCAAATTCAAAGAAGCATCGAATGAAAATTCATATACAAGTCTACATTTGAATTGATCTTTATCCATCCAAATTCTAATATGCATAATGGGGTTTGGATGTAACATGCAAACTTATATATGATTCATAACTTTTCCTCAAATTTTTCTTAGGATAGATATTACACTCGATGCTTAGTGAATGCTTTAAAAGGTTAAATGTATATCCTATAAAGATATACATATTTAATTCATGATGAGTCAAGAAGGACTTAAATTCATATCATTAAAATATAAATGTTCACTTGATGTGAAGTAGATGTCTTACCTCTCTCGAACAGATGCATGCTTGATCATCTATAACATATATTCATTTGATTTGCATTTGAGAATGTTGAATTTAAGAACAAATACATGCTTGATCAAGAATAAATCATTACTTGTTTTACATGTATTAAAGATGACATGTTATATTAAATATAGTCATTTCAACTTAGACATCTTAATGTCATACAAAATTTTAAAAAGAACAGATATCGATATGTATGTTGAAATATCTACTATATCAAAAATTTAAGGAAAATATGCAAGCCAAACTCAAAGTGAAAGAACATATATCTATTTCTCAGTTTGGTCTTAGGACCGGGTCGGGTTAACAAAACCCAAAAATGCCACATCAAAATTGAAATTTGTAATTTGACATCATTTTCAACTTAGACATTTTAATGTTCATACAATATTTTAAAAGAACAGATACTCGTATGTATATGTTGAAGTGTTTACTAAGTTAGATACAAAAGAACAGATAACTACACTTCCACTTCCCGGTTTAATCTTAGGATCAGGTCCGGGTTAACAAAACCTAAAAATTTGATTATGATATTATAAGAATTTTCATTTAATAAAATCTGAGAAGCTAATTCTATCATTAAATGACAAATGATAAATCTATTAACATTTCTCAAAATTCAAACTCTTAAGAGAAAAGTCTCAAACTCGATCCTCTACGCTAAAGCTAGAGTTGACAATATTTAGAGGATTATAAATATGAGAGCATTAAATTTAGACATGATCCTCTGCAAGGAAGCAGATAGAGTTGACAAGGTCTACTATATTAAAAAATTTATCATTATTATAGTTTAAATGATAAATGATCATATATTCAAATCTAAATCAATTATAAAATGATCAAAATTTAAATAAAATAATAAAATATAAATAAAATGAAATTAATTATTTAAATTAAAACTTAAAATCAATTCATCCATCCGCAACTGTTTATCTCAGGGTGACAAATTAAGAAAACTTTTGCTCACAAAAGAGACAATGTCAAATCAAATGCATAACTATTTTTACACTCAAATAATCTTAAGCCCGTAAGGACGTGGCTCGTGTCCTCTGTCTGCATGGTTTTGCTGCAAAATGACACCACATAAATGGCGGTTACGACCAGAGCCCTCTGACTGGGTGGTTCGCCGCGATATGACACTACTGAATTACGGTCACGGCCGCAGCCCGTATGTTTCATAACGGCTTTGCACTTTGAGTTGTAAAATATATAATGTATTTAGTTGAGCAAAAAGCCATATGTTAGCTAAGGTTGACTTATATTTGTCTTCTTAGACGAACTCCACCTCAGGTCTACAAGGACACCTTGGATGACGTAACTCATGTGTTGCTGACAAGGATCATTCGATCAAGTTGGGTTGACTACCTTCTCTGACTAAGCAGACTAGGGACCGCGACAACCCGGGATGACGGAACCATGGGATCTAAATCGGGCACGTCATCGTTCCCCCAACCAAAAGTTTTAAAATTAAAGTAATAAATTTCATAAGTTCTGAACTCCACTCACTGTTATTATATACTCGTTATTTAATGATTCATCGACTAGCCTTAATCGAAAGTGCTCTCTCAGTATTGGGAGGGTAACTATAGCTTGCTTTATAGGAAACCTAGAACCATATCTAAAAAGTTCTCACAAAATGAGAACGAAATCTCTGCGTAGTGTCTTATCTACTATTCATCTACCTTCTGAAATTTTCATCAACATTTTAAATCACTCTTTTATCTAAAAAAGGTCGGTGGCGAATTTTGGATCCCACAAATACTAAGCACAAAAGAGCACGAACCCAACTGAAATGAATAAATCAGGTTAAGAGATTAGCCAAAACATGAAGCAAACATAGCCAACTCTCAACCATTGCCAAAGAAAATCAAACGAAGAGCTCATTGCAGCAACTAAATAGAAGTAGTTGGCAAACTAACTGCAGAGATAAACTATAAATTCTATCAGTTTAAGTTCTCCAAATTTTCAATATTTAGAGTAATAGATATCTATAAAAAATATAAATATTGATAGTATTTTCAAACAAGGGAATTCGTGCCTTGAAAAAAACTCCTGGCATCATCGTATGAAATACTCATTTATATATCACTTTGACATAAATTCAGATTGAAATAAATTCATACAGTTAATAAAAAAAAATTAAAATAATTATTTATCTTAAAAAAATCTATATGGAATACATACGCGTCATGATATCAACTTCCAGTTTAATAGATGCAGTCTCATAAGCTAAGAAAAACTCTATCTGTTATAGCAGCCTCTTTAGCAATAGAGATGGCATTCTATTGCCTTGTTGCCGAAGCAAATTACTCGAGCTGAAAGCATTTCTTTTCTAATATTATAATCTAACTAATAAATCAACTTACTGTTGTTTAGGAAATATATCAAAATCTTCTAGATTGATTTGACTTTCGAGTCTCAATCATCATATTTTTCTAACTTACAAGAAAACAAATAAGACATAAATATACATTTCTTAGACCGCTCAAAATTGGCCTTCTTGTCTCCATTTCATTTCAAATATATATATATATATAGAGAGAGAGAGAGAGAGAGAGAGAGAGAGAGAGAGAGTAATGTTAATATAGGGTCAGTTTGGCGCAAATGTAATTTTTTGAAAAGCAGGTTGTAAAGTTGCTAGGGAGAAAGCAGCCTTTTGAAAAATTGCTCTTTGTTATAAATATTTTTCTTTTTGAAAAATTAAAAAAGAAGCTTTCTGATACTCTAACATTCTAATTCTCAAAGCAGCTTCTTCATCACAAAAATTTATTAAAAGCAGCCAAAAAGTTGGTAGTGAAATGAAACTATTTTGCTTTCTAATTACTTTATGAAAAAGAAAAATAATCAGAAAACTATCACAAATATAACCATAGTCACAAGCTCATACATTTCATTTTTAATGAAAAATAAATGTAAAGAATTAATAATTATATTATAAAAATAGGTAATATAAAATTACAAGTTGGTATGGTTTGGTCATCTTCAACCGTGGAACTCGTGGAAAACTCTGAAACTAATAAAAGAAGCTGTGTAGAAACTCTATGATTTACACTAAGCAACAACCGCAGACTGATTTATTTATTTATTCATTATAGTTATAACTAACAAAAGTAAATAAATAAATAAATAACACGGTCATGCATGGGATATTTGAGTGTTTTTTATTTAAGAAATAAATATTTTTTAATTATACTATTGCAAATTATTAAAAGTTTTAACAACATTATCTTCCCTAAAGTATTGCCTATTTGATTTGAATCTTGATACAATAATCACTAAAGAAGTATTTTTCTATCATAACTAAGAGTCTAAATATAAAAAATGTAATAATAATTAATTTTATTTTAAGATTATCGTGATATATAATTAAATTAGGATTTTTTTACACTAATAATTAAATAAATTTAATGATTATAAAATTATTATAATTAAATTTAAATCAGAATATTATGATTTTTTTTATTTTAATGATGTGTATAAGTTCAATGTACTGACATGATAATGATCTCATGAGTTTTGATCAGTTTTCAATAATTAATTTAATTAAAATTTAAATTGAGACTTAAATTTTAGATTTGATATATAGTTCATTTTAAAATAAATTGTATTATATCAGAAATTAACTTTTAACACTTTAATATTATAAGAATCATCCATTGGATGTTAATTTTCACTTGAAAATAGAAGTTTCAGATTTTAAACTTAAAGTTAGATATTTATTTATTTATTTTTTTTGCTTAAAAAATACATTTTATTTTTTAAAAATAAATAATTATGATATTTTTGATATAAAATTGTTAATACAAATTGAAGTTTAGATATATGTAAAATATATAAAAATTATGTGATATATATATATATATATATATATATATATATATATATATATATATATATAAATTCTCATATAAATATTAAAATATTTATTTTTATTTAGAAATTTCATATAAATTGAAAATTTGATGATTCCAAAAATTTTATTTATGCAAGATAAGCTAATTTATCAAGAAATAAGTCAAAAAGTAATATTCAAATGTGTAGTCAAGGGTACTATAATAGTTTAGTATTACTCAAGGCAGTACTTATAATGCCCTATTCTTCCATACTATTTATGCCAATTATGCGACAGATGAGCAATGAGAAATTGTTTATTGGTAGGTTTCCATCACACGTCAATATTATAATACAACATATGAATGCTAAAATGCATTCAATAATTTTTGTTTAACCCACCCCAAGTTTATGACTTCGTGAGGCTTTATTATATGTAGACATGCTTAAAACTCAAGAATTTGACAACAATTTCTAAAATTTTATCAAACAGATTAATTGTTATATTCAAAACTTGATATAATCATATATTTTTGTCATATTTAGAGTGTCTTTGGGATAATTTTTTTTCTTTTTTGAAAAGTAGTAGAAAGTAACAGTTTAGTTTAACTTTTGTCTTTTAAAATTTTGTTATGAAAAACTATTTTAATAATAATTATTAGTGTGGTATTTATCGAAAGTGATTTTTTTGAATTTTTAAAAGAAAAATATTTATAAGCACATAACAGTTTTATAGAACTTTCTGATGTTTTCAAAAATTATAACTGCCCTAAACAGACCCTTAGCCTCGATTTTGGATTTTGCTACTCTCTCAGTATATGTGGGGGTGTCTTGACCTCTTTGGGGCTTCTACATCCCTTCAGCTATCTACTTCTGCATTCTTGCTTTCAATCTTTTCATGGCGCTTGCTTACTGTTGGGTTTGGAAAAGATGGTATTATACCTTTTGAACATTTGCTTCTGATGTTGAACATGCTGGATGGATGGTTTGTTGGCGTGAAAAAGCCTTCGATGGATTGTCATTTCTGATTCTATATTTAGTAGATTCTGTAATTGAATGAATATGGCTTTTATTTGTTGCTTAATCTACTATTTGAGAAAGGATGCTCATATCATTTGGGTCTAACTTGGTATTGACTTGAACCATAATAGCTTGACCTGAACCTGACTTAAATCCGACTTGACATAAACCCAACTATTTTGAACCCGTTGACCCATTTAAACTTATTTTGAGTCAAATTCATGCCAAAAGCGAGTCAATTTCAAATATACAACTTAAAATTAAGTTATTTTTTGGGTTAATCTCAAGCTATTCAGTTAAAATCGAATTCATTCAAATCGATAGATCAAAATCGGATTAGCAGATCAATTTGAATCCGATCTAAAATTAAATGTATTAGATATTTTGACTTGAACCCAACCTAAAAATTAATCGGATCAAACCTAACCAAATTTTTTGAGTTTAATTAGTTTCGGATCAATATATGACACTCTTATATAAAAAATAAATGAGCCAATAAATAACACTAAAAGGTGGTGAGGAGAAAGAGAGTCAAAGGGTAAGAAAGTAAGATAATCTGTGTGAGTGAGAAAGAGAGAGGTGAAATTAAATTTTAAATATATATATATATATATATATATAATTCTTATATATATTGAAACTTGATTTTATAAATAGACAAATCTTTATTCATCAAAATACCATTTTTTTTTAGCATTTAAAGTTAGTTTGTAAATATTATTAAATGTACATAAAATTGTGTTATGTATGTAAATTTTCGAATAAATTTTTGATAGTTTGAATGTTTCATCAAATTAATAAATTTAGAGTTATAAATTAAAATATTTCAACAGCACGCGCATATCTCCCTGTTTTTTTTTTCATCCATTTATGTCATACATTAATTATTTAAAATTTTTTTAACCTCATTTTATCTTGTGTTTAAATTTGCATTTAAAAATGCAACTAAAATCACATATTTTTGACCAATCATCTCAATGTCTTTCATAAATCATTTGAACTTTATATAATCGGATGGAAAATTGTAACCCTAAAGGGCATGGTCTAGAAGAGCACTTAATGGTGAAATGGATTGAGATGACTTATTTAGACATGCGTTTATCGTGTATTTCTCTCTCTCTCTCTCTCTCTCTTGTCTGTATATATATATATACATATGAAAGGTGAGATTGTAGGTGATGAGATAAAAGGAAAGAGAAACTTGTCCACTATTAATGCCAAAATTATTGATGAAATTGACAATGCAATATCATTTTTTTTTTTTAAGGGTATCCATCCAACACCCTATCCATCTTGTGAATGGGATGTTGTGACTAATCATCTGACGTCACATTCATCACACGTAATATTCTAATATCCCAGAAGACCTCCGTCCAGAGATCGAACGGGGTCCGGGGGGTTCCCGGCCGCGCTTCCAACCGAGCTAAGAGACGGTAATGGTGGAGAGCTGAGGTCCATTCTTGATGTTGATGAATCTTTTAATATGAGAGAGTTTTTGAGTTACGCATTATATATAAAAGAATATGAGATGATTGGTTCTATAACAAGATTGCAAGAAAGGGAGTCAAGAATGATGAAGCTAATTAGTATGTTACTTGTCTTAGATGTCTAAACTCAAGGTGTTAGATAACCTAAAAGTTTGGCATGAAGGTTGGGAAGGTGTGCATGGTTAATTAGGATCAATTACAACATAAAATCTTTACTAAAGAAGATAGTTGAGTTCAAGATCTTAGTAGACTCATATATAGTTAAATAAATGAAGTTCAAGATGTTGAATTAGTATAGATATCACACTAACAAGTTGTTGAAGAAGCTCTCCCAACTAATTTATTGAGAATTGATGAACTAAGGACAAATATAATTCTAATGAGAATGTTTGTAGATATTACCATAATAAGTCAATTCATTGCAAGAGTTGTGTTTATCCTTTGCTATCTAATATAATTTGGTAACCTTCCTCATAAGGTCACCCTTAAGCTAATGTTTTGTTATTGGACATGAGAAGATTGTGTTGATCTATAATGAGTTTAAAATCGTCCAATTTTTATAAGTCATTCTAGAAAATTATTATTATTATTATTATTATTATTATTATTATTATTATTATTATTGTATATATATATATATATATATAGATATAGATATAGATATATAAAGTGTGGCATTAATATTTGTATCAATGCAATGGATTATGAGGGATCTCAGCTAAATAAATAGTTAAAAGTTTTCATCAACATCTAAGTAGGAGAATTGAGTCATTCAAATCATTAACATATTGAAGAAAAGAATTATGCCAACAAATACAATATTTAAGCCCAATTAGCGCCAAGCAAATCTCTCCATAACCATATAAAATATGAGATGATTGCTTCTACCTAAAGTATAGAACAAAGGCTCCATTTCATTGCATTTCTTTGTGCAGAAGATTTCATAGACAATAAATCCAAAAAAGAAAGAAGCTGTAGATCCTTTATAGTAGGTGGACCCATGCAAACAAAAAAAAAAATCCTCTCTTTCCATCGCCAAAGCCAAATGTCAGCGTAGTCATTTTTCTAACAGGCTCAACTCCTATCTCCTGAAGTTTAAAAAAAAAAAACAACCCTAACTCTGTATTTGGTAGGGAAGTAGTTGAAAACTCTACGATAATTACATATCCTCTCTTCTTATTCTGTTCAAAACCTTCTTCTACCTATACTGCTCTCTGAATAATCTTTTAATAGTTTCTTCTCTTCCTTTCTCATCTAAACAATTCATGGAAAAAATTGAAAACCTTAAGCTCACCAAAGCTACAAAGACCATGCCAATTGAACTAAACTAGCACAGGAATAGTAACAGAAACCTTCACACAAAACTTTTCAGCCATGTCCGGAAGCTCATGGAAATCTCTTCTCATGGGCTTGTTGTGGGAGCTCGAGCAATGACCAACAAGCAAAGCTTGCCTCAAAGCAAAGATCCCTTCTACGGCTTTCGTTCTCCGAACTAAGTCACTCGCCGGGCTCGCTTTCTCCCAGTGACCTCTCCATCTCTCTTTCAGGCTCAAACCTCTACGTCTTCACCCTTGCAGAGCTTCACATCATAACCGGAGGATTCTCAAGTAGCAATTTTCTTGGAGAAGGTGGTTTTGGGCCAGTGTACAAGGGGTTCATCGAAGAGAAGGTGAGACCTGGAATCGAAGCTCAGGCTGTCGCCGTGAAGTTGCTTGATCTCGACGGCACGCAGGGCCACAAGGAGTGGCTGGTGAATCATCTGCAAAACTTCCATGCCTTCGCAGTTTATACATTTAGATGTTTTGAAACTCTAACTAATAATATTATGATTTTGCAGGCCGAAGTCATCTTTCTTGGGCAATTGAGCCACCCGCATCTTGTGAAGTTAATTGGTTACTGTTATGAGAATGAACACAGGCTGCTGGTTTATGAGTATATGGCAAAAGGAAACTTGGAGAACCATTTGTTCAAGAGTATGCATGTTTTTCTATCACTGTACAAATTTCTTCAACAAATAAGAATAGTTTGTCCTTCTAATGGTTTATATTTACTTATAAGATAGAAGGAACTTCTTAAATATGATATACTTCTCTTTCTCCCTGCTTTTTACTTCAAATTGAAGCTATAAATGGGGAAAATCGGAGAAGTTTATCTCCTTCGGATGCAGGGCTTATTTCTACAATTGTGTGTTCTAAGGAAGGCTGGAACAGTCAAATCTAAGCTGTTCATTATCCACACCATTTTTTTTTCTTGTTTTCTTGTGTTAACTTCCATGCTTTCATACCTAAACCTTCATATTATAAAGAAGAAGAATGTGATGTGAACTATATAATATTCCAACTGAATCTTATGGTGATTTGACTGAAAATCTTCTACCATTTTTTTTAAAATTTTATTAAACCTCAAACTTTGGTCCTGATTACAGGACACTTCACCTCTTTGCCATGGCTAACAAGGTTGAAGATAGCAGTGGGAGCCGCCAAGGGGTTGGCCTTTCTCCATGAAACTGAGAAGCCTGTAATATACCGTGATTTCAAAGCCTCTAACATCTTGTTGGATTCGGTAAACTCTCCTTCTCTGAAAAGTCTGTTGGAGTTCAACCACAATTTGAAAACTTTTATGGATTTTTTGCAGTTTTTTTTTCAGTTTTGCTGACGCTAGTATAATTTTCATTTTATTTTTTTCAGATATTCTTATGATGAGAAAGATATTTTCATAATAAGACCTCCTATAGTCTGAAAGAAATTTTTTTTTTTGTAATACTGCAATAATTTGGTTAAGGAATAACTTCCTCAGAATACTGATGAGGAAGCACACAATGGCAGAGAAGAAGGGGATTTCCAAGCAATCATAATACATGTGAGATAATAATTAGAAGTAGGTGAGTAGCTTGGTTCCAATCACTATTTGACATAGATATTTAAGACAGTTGATAACGAGGCCTTGGATCAATAAATTTATTAGCATTTAGATAGAAATCTGCTACTAATTTATTACTAAATAATTTATTAACAAATTTTTATTTCTTTCATGACAAAATTCTGCAGAAGATTGATGAAATCTTCTGTATTCATCAAAAAGGATAAAAAATAGTCAATTACTAGCTACCAATGATCCATTTTTTTTTTTTTTTTTTTTTGAAGGGTATCCACCCAACACCCCACCCATCTTGTGGGTGGGGATATCGTAATATTATCCAGGCTCATGTCACATTCATCACACTTGAATCCCCTTGATATCCCCTCGAGAGAGAAGCGCCTCCGTTTAAAGGGACAAATAGAAGATTTTTTTCTTTCATCTTGAAATTTTGATATTGATTGAGCGTGACACAACTCTTCCGAAAGACAAACTCTATTTCATTGAAAGATAAACTCTATATTCAAAAGTTGGGCTTATTTATTATATTACTCTTCTAAATCTTTCTTATTTAATTCTATCAAAATGTTCATTTTTTTCATCTTATTATTATTATTATTATTGTTCTTTCAAAAAACATTCTGCATCAATCTGCTTCTTCAGACCACAACATTAGACTGTTCTTGATTTGAAGACTTTCTTTACCTGAATGGATCTACCATAACTTAAATGAGCTAATCTTATGTGTCTCAGGACTTCACACCAAAGCTTTCAGACTTTGGCCTTGCAAAGGATGGCCCTGAAGGAGACAACACCCATGTCTCAACCAGAGTTATGGGGACTGAGGGCTATGCTGCACCAGAGTATATCTTGACTGGTAAGAATCAAAGAATATTTATTAGGGCCAAAAAAATCATGTTTGAAAAAGAAAAAGATAAAATGTATTGAGGATTGTTTGTAAAAGTAGATGTAGAATTGTGATGATAAAAATAGATTTTTTTTTAACAAAAATATTAAGGATATTATAATTTTTTTCACTTTGAAAAATCAATTAGTAGCTAACATGCTACAATTATATGTTAATTAATTAGCGATCTAATGACTAGTTTTAATGAAAATTCTCTTCTGATCATCGGGAGGGTGATTAACTATAGGTGTTTGACATAGAAAATGCAGACCAAATCTAAAATCTTGAAAATGAGGTAAAATCTACGTAATGTCTTATCTATTGTTTCATCTGCCTTATAAAAATTTATCCGATAAATTCAAACTCTCCTAATTCAGAGATCGGACATGAATTTTTAGACCCCAGTTTTATAAGGTCTCCTTTGATGATATGTATGACTCGACAATTATGATTCGAGTTTGGATTCTTACTCTTTTACTAAGACATGTGGGATAATGATAGTCCGGGATGACGAAACTATGAGATTTTAATTAGAGTGTCATCATTTCTCCTACTATCCATTTTAAGTTACAAGATGGTGAATTTCATACATACTCTAATAGATTTGGCTATGAGAAATCATTTCTTAAAAAGTCAACAAAAAAACAATGAGAGGACGGTCTCAAACGGATCTTAAATCTCTTCATTCAGTTTAATTTTGAGAGATTGTATCTATTTATAAAAGTAGTTTTAAATTTGTTATGAGAAAAAGTAAATTTTTAAAAAATTATTAAAAGTATTATAGTTTTTTGCTTTTGAAACAATGACATATCAAAGTTCTTACAACTATAAATAAAAGTAGGAAAAAGTTACCCCAAATTCCACAAATTCCTCAAACATGTGATTTCATCTTCACACATGGGTCAAGTTGAAAGATCAAAAGATCAATTTCAAAAACATATTTTTATCTAGGAATATGCTTTCATAGGCCTCATCAGAATTTACTTTCCAGGCCATCTCACAACAAGAAGTGATGTCTACAGCTTCGGAGTTGTATTGCTTGAGCTTCTGACAGGAAGAAGATCAGTGGACAAGACTCGTCCAAGCAGGGAACAGAACCTTGTGGAATGGGCTCGGCCTTGCCTGAATGACACAAGAAAAGCTAATGCGGATCATGGACGCCAGCCTCGATCAACAGTACTCTCACAGGGCTGTTCAGAAGGCAGCAACAGTAGCCTACCAATGCTTGAGCCATGCCCCCAAATCAAGGCCTCAAATGTCTGCCATTGTTCAGATTCTGGAGCCTCTTCTCGACTTAGATGATGGAATGATTGGAACCTTTGTTTTTTCAGTAGAAACTGATGTTAATGAAGAAGAAGAGGAGAAGAAGAAAGACTGCAAAGGGAGTGGTAATGACAATTATCACAAGGGACAGAGGCACAAGATGAGGTCAGGAAACTGTGGAAGGCATATTGATGTTTTGCTTCACAGAAATTCTCCTACAGATTATAGCAGCAAGGGAACGGAAGCAATGGTGGTTAATATGCAGTGTGAATAAATAATTAACTTAAAACTTTTAGTGTTCCTTTGAATCATAGAAGATTATCATCTTAAACATCATTCTTCCCAAACGAAGAAGGATTCACCCATTATAAGATATTCTGAGCCAAACTTTTTAAGTTTTCGGAGGAAAGACATCTCTTCCTGTTGAATCAAGATTGTTGTTCATAGTTATTTTTTTAATAAAGAAAAAACTTGTAAAAAAATGGTCTTGAAATCCTGAGCTAAATTCAACTTTGCATCTCTTGAATCAGTTTTTCCTCTATTTACCTGTCGACAATTTCACCAATAAGCAAGCATATATGTATGGGGATGCCAATGCATTGGACAATCTTACTTTGTTACTCAAATCTTCATGGTAGAAATATGTATATGGTGAAGTGTCTCACAAGTCACTTGGATGATAGGTAACCCACTGACAGAAGAGTGAATTAGATGAATCACAAGGTAGCACCAAAGAGAAACAAGCAACATTATGAGCTCCTATTGTGCTGTTTTGTTATTTGATCTAGTGGAAACTATAAGTAGATTGAATCATTTAAAATTGATAAGATCAAACAGCTGTTGACCTCCATATATGTGTCATAAGTCAAAGTCAAGCCTACAAATCAAATTAGCCTTGGAGGTGGCGTCAAAGTGAGCTCAAAATCGGATGTCACCGAAAATGGTCGCGACCTCCGATCGATGAGCGGACGCCGTTCTGCGTTGAGCGTCGAAATTGATCGAAATATAAATATTGCAAAATCTAACGATCAATCTATTAAGCGTTTGAACTATCAATGTGTCGACATGCATATCGGAGTCGAGAAGTTGCGACGATGACCAAACGATCTCCGTTTGTGAAACTAATCACGTCGTTAGCCTCAAAACATCAAAAACTATTAAATGAGATGCCGCTCAATTGAGCGAGTGCATGCAAGCGTCGAATGATCGAAGTGGCGGTATCGGCTCAAAAGCGGATCGGCGTCGCGAAAATGGTGAAACAATTTTCGATCAACGAAGACCGTTGTCGCGTTGAATGTCGCGATTAGATATAAATATTGCGCGAGAATTATTGGCCTTCAGTCGTTAACATCGTATGCTCGGGGAAGGCCGAACCAAATGGCTCCGTTCGCGAAATTGATTACGTCGTTAACGAGCGTCGAAATATTGAATATCTTTGTTACTCTTCAGAACAATTCGAAAATCGGCGGTCAAAGTAGCGTTTGGCTAAAATGGACTCAATTTGACGCCAACGGTGGCTCCGTTATGAAGCATTCTGGTTGCGTCAGGGTCGGAATAAGTTAAGGTTAATATATATACTTACTATGCAATTTTATTGACATAAAATTTATTTTAAAAATGATTAATTGCTTAAAAAATTAAATAAATCTAAATCTAATTGTTCCCTCCCCTTTTTATTTTGTGTTTCCCTTAACTGAAAAAAAAGAAAAACCTCTCCCTCTCATTTTGGCTAGTTCAAAAAAACGGTTCCACTCCTCTCTTCCTCTATTCCCACGTTCCGGCTCCAACCTCCCTCTGCAGTCTGCACAGGTAAAATCTCGTCCCTCTCCCCTCTCAATCTCCTCCCGCGCTCCGCTGTCTGCTCGCACTCCGCCGTCCCACTCTGGCCCGCAAACCCCTGCACGCGCCTCCACAAGCGCGCGTCCCGCTCCAGCCCGCCGTCCCACTCCGGCCCGTCGCCTCCGTCGCTCTGCCGGACCCGTGCATCCCGCAGGTCCACTGTGAGTGTCGCCTCCAGTCCTTCCTGTCCCACCATTTCGATCCATCCGCAGCCCGCTCCCACACAGCCCACAATCTCGCCGGCCCTTCTGGTCGCTCGCGCCAGCTGCCGCGATTCCTTCCCCGGTCTAATTTTCCGTAGTAAGCGGAAGAACGTCGAGAATTCTTCTTTGGGTTTCAGACTTTCTTTATCCTTCCAATTTTCATTCACAACAGGGAAAATATCGTTAAGAATTCTTATTTCGATTGCGTCGCATTCCTCGCATCACCTCCGCCTGGCGCGACTAGAGAAGCAACATCAAGGCGGTTCTTCTCTTGGTTTTCGGCATACCCAATCTTGTTCACTTATCGAGCATTGTAGCACGCCGAAAAATGAGTCAGAACATGTGGGATGAAAAATCAGTTGTGCTCGTCGTGCTTGTGTTTCTTTGTAGGTTTGAAGGAAGGTCTGTGCTCAAGAGGGCGACGAGATATCGATTGGTGTCATGAGCGCATCTATGCTCGAAGGGTGTACAAAAGGACATTAGATGTTGCCCCGACGAAAATGTTCTTGAAATTTTATCTAATACTTAGAAAAAAAGAAATGAATATATATTACATTTGTCTTCTTTCAAATTTGAAGGTCGTGCTCGAGAGCTGACGAGATGAAAAACCGGTTGTAATTAAGACGCTTCAGGCGTCTGAGTAAGCCAAAACACCCCAGATCTTCAGACATTGGGATGTGGGGAGGCAAAATTTAGACTAAAATTTGGACTTAAACAAATTCAAATATGAATTACCTAAACTTAAGTCAAACAAAAGAATATATGATAAATATGAAGATAAATGTTAAATCAAAGAGAAATATGGGGGAGCTTTTAAAGAAAATTTTGGAAAGAATGAAACACTCATTTAAAATGCAAGTGAAATTTGGGGAGACTAATATTAAACTCACAAACTTTAATTTTAATTCATGGCTTAAATTAAAGTAAAGTGAGTTCTCTTTTGTAAATTCTTCAAAATTAAACTTTAATTGGAATTTGGGAGACTTAAACTCATAACTGCAATAAACTTAAAGCCTATAAAATTTGATATGGAGTTAAGAATGAATCCAAATTAAGTTTAATAATTCTTATATGAATATAGAGGTGATTATTATGCTAGCTAATAAGCATGAGTAAAATAAAAGCAATAAACAGAAATTGACATAACTTATCAAAGTGATAAATTAAACATAATCAAGTTGGGAGAATTACAAAAACTCAACAAGTAAACTAAGTGCAAGTAATGTTTTAAACTATAATCTAAATCAAAATGTCTTCTTTCATGGATCTTTTCTTTAGCGACATGCGATATTAAATCAATTCTACAAAAATCATAGGGCTTCCTTTAATCAAAAATTGAGAGATTTCATTCTAATTATAATTTTCAAAATCAATGATTTCATTAATTATATGGAATTATCTAAGCTATAAATACAAGCATGTGCACGGACATAGAGATTTCAAGTGCAAATTTTAATGTCTGAAAATGATGCACAGGTTAAGTTGGAATTAAAAAAAATCTGAAATCAATCTCATAACAAAACATAAATCCTTAAATACGCATGGGCCCGACATATGTTGAATGCTTAAATTCAAGTGCGAGGATCTTCTGGGTTGTTTTAGTCTTAGGGAGTTAGAGTTAACAAAATCTAAAAAACATAATAATAGTTTCAAATCATGAAATATCGGCGCTTATTAGGTGATAGAGATCTAATCTGTTGCTAAAAGCGAGATAGATCTAAACTCTTAAACTTATAATTATTAATTAATTCAAACTAAAATCAATATAAAAAATTATTTAAGAAATTCATTATAAACTTAAATCAAACTCAATCCATCCTCCATGCTTGTTTTTGGGGTGACAAATTAAGAAAACTCTCTCAAAATGTCAAATCAAGTGTTACACCAACTATCCAATCAATCTCGAAGGAGAGGTGTTCCATTGCGTGGCTTGGCTTAAGGCTCTGATGAAGCGATTACGACGAGTCCTCACGGATGGTTTTGGCAATCGGTTCCATTATATTACGATCACCATTGCGTATGCTCCCAATGGTTATGCTCTTTGAGTTGTGAATCATAGGTATACTTGATAGAAAAACAACCCTCTGTCTAGGTAGACTTAAGTTTATCTCCTTAGACAAACACCACCCCATTCTGATTTCTTGGATGACGTAATGTGTGTTTAATGATCCTTGGGTTATTCTACTACCCAGACTAGGGATCACCGGGGATGAACCATGGGATCTAGATCAGATACGTCATCATTCCCCAACCATTCGGTTTAATAAATGATGAATTTCATCTCAATCTCAAAACTCATATGTTCTTCTTATATGCATTTTTGTAACTAGCCTTAATCGAAAGTTCTCTCACTTATTAGGAGGGGTAATTAACTATAGCTTGCTTTATAGGAAACGAACCAGATGATCTAAAGTCCTCACAAAATGAGGTGAAATCTCACATCTATCTCATGTATCGAAAATTACATACTTTAAATCTCTCTTCAATTTAATATTAGAGAAGTGGTGAATTTTTTGGAACCCATAGATTTTTTGGACTCTTTGAGCGGATCTTTATCTTTGGCTAGTCAATTTGGTATAGAAGCAATAAAATTTTTTGAAAATTCAAAATAACAAAATGGTGATTTAAGTGTGTAATAAATTTAATATGAGGCTCATGTAGAATGAATCATTTTAGATATATTTATTACACCATTATTTATTTTGTGCGTATCTTGAAAGTATGGGGTGAAATAATAATTGCTAATTCTTAATCTCCATCTTTCACTTTTGAATGGATCTACAAAGCACTCCTTTCTTTGACTAGGTTGTGGTAACATCTACCAGCCAATAATGTCATCAACAGAGATGTTTATACCATTCAATTTGGTAGCTTGAATTCCGAATATCATATGTAACTCACAAGTACCCACATGACATTGTGCCATCTTTGGAAGTTACGTATTGCTATGCTTATTATCAACGATAGCCATTTGTCGAGGAGTTCAGGACAAAGAACTTCGGATTTCAAAATTTGGGTTCACTCAAATTGAAAAGAATCGTCTTAAATTGTGTCTTTAATGCCTCATGGATGCAGTCTTGGTGAACCTTTTGTGCGGAAAGCATGATCATGAAGCTTCCTCATCATGAAGCAAATTAACCAGAAGACAAAAAAGAAGGAAAAACACTGAGCTGAGGACTCAGCAGATCCTCTTTGAATGACCTAATGAACAAGTGATATTGCCGCCATAAGCGAGTATTCCTACCCACAACAATTTTGACAATCTAAAGTGGGTAAAGAGGAATAGCTCAAGTGGCGAAATAAAGCAATTTTTTTGGAAGAACCAACCACATCGAGCTCAACCACCACAAAGGAGACAGCTTAAAATACTATCTGTCATGATACATAAAGTTCTTAAAGTAGCCAAGGATAGAGGCCTAATGAAAAGAAGATTTCAAAGGCCTGTGGTGATAAAAATACTGAAGCACCACCAAGAAAGTTGTTATCTCTTCTGGTAACTAGCCAGCGGGCCCAATATGCTTCGCATGGTGAGCATCCGAGCGTGACACTTGGACCGCATGCCCAAGAATCCGTTGTCGAAAGGTCCCGGTGAAAGGATAAGCAAATTTGGAGGCCAATACCCCGTAATGAAGTCCTGAAGAATGGAAGAGGTGTGATATATGATACATATACTTAGAAATTCGCCTTTAAAATAACTCATCAGAAGTGGATACCCAAAGAAGGGATAGCATTGATGAAAGACATGATGATCGACACCGGAGAATCCTCTGGGATCCCATCGATCAATTCACCACACAAGAGAAAGTTGACTTTGATGTGATCCTTTAATAGAAGAAGTAGTTGTTCCGCACATTGAACCAGAGATCCACTGGAAACGTCGATCAAAAATTCGTGTGCAAGAAGAAAATAATGAAAAGGACACTATAGAAGTGGAAGTTCCATATATGGTCAGAGATATAAATGAACTTTCCGCTCAGCACTATCAACAGCAACATGGATCCAGGGAATCTGAACCTTGATTTCACGCTTATGAAAAAGAGTCTTCACAAAAGCAAATAGAGGATGGATCTTTGATCTTTGCTAAAGATAAAGAAGAAGAAGACCAGAATGAGAAAGAGATCATGGGTATCGAAGCTGTCTATATGGTTGAACCAGAAAATGATCGATCAGTACACTTTTATAATCTTATGCGGCCCGAGCATTTGTCTCTGCAAATGCACAAGAAGAAGGACAGTCAAGTTCTCCTCCTGAAAATGAGCAAGGAGCAGAACAGCAACAAAAAAATAGAAGAAGAGGAAGAACACTGGCGTCATCTGTGGAAGAGAAAGAGAAATCGGCGTCAAATGGAGGTCAAAGATAAGGAGATTGCACAGCTTTGAAATGACCTCCGATCGACGAACGGACTTCTTCATCGCATTCAGAACGTCGAAATTGATAAGAATATAGACATTGTAAAATTTAACAAACAATCGATTAAGCTTTATCAAATGTCGCGCAGTCGAAGTTATGATATTCAACAACTCCATTCATGAAATTGTCATTAGCTTTAAAACCTCGAAAACTATTAAATAAAATGCGGTCAATTGAATGAGTCATGTAAATGTCAGTGATTTGAAGACGACCAAATCGAGGCTAAAATACGCGTAGCGTTATCGAAATCAACTTCAAATGGCCTCGATTGATGAGCAGGCTTGTCGCGTTTAGGATCGATGTCGACATAAATATTACGTAAACGATGAACAATTGAAGTCGAACGCGTGCATGCATATCGAGGTTAGGCGCCGAGTATTGACCAGTTCGTGAAATTGATTGTCGTTGGCTTACGCGAAATCTATCAAATAAGATTGTTCATTCATATGAGTTTGCGTGAAAATCGGCGGCAATGAGCATTCATAAAATTGACTGATTTTACTCAAACAGCGGCCTCTTAAAAGCGGACGGTGTCGTTCATTAACAATAGAATCACTAAATCAAATATATATATATATATATATATATATATATATATATATATATATATATATATATTAATTTATTTATTTATCAGCGTGAAATCAAAATTAAAATAATTTAAAAATTTTCAAATTACCTCGTGCTCAATCGTTCCATCCTTATTTTCAATTTTCTGAAAAAAAAAATTAAAAAAAAAATAAATTAAAAAGATAACCACTCCCCCATTCTGTAACTTCTCCTCCATTTTACTCCACTCTCTCTTGATTTTCTCATCACGTTTCTCCCTCCTGATTTCTCTCTCTGGTCAGAAAACAGAAAATACAAGATAAAAAAAAATTTTCTTCCCGTTTTCCTCCGTTCTGCGCATTTTCCCGCCGCCGGCGACATCCGTGCATGCCGCAAAATCAATTATACGCGCTCTCACCGCGTTGCCGCACCCGCGCGCAGCCCGCCGTTCTGCGCGATCCGCGCTGCTGATCCGCTGTGCGCAATTCCCGCGACCATTACGATCAGGCTGAAACCGAGTGCGTCCGTCTTTCAGCCTATAGGGCCCGCTCGCTGACGCGCCGTGCAACATATCAGCGTTAGTCGACCACGCCTTTCCGCCGGCCCGCAACCGGACTCGAACAGCGCGGCTTGCTTCCGCTGCACGCGATCTCGCCGGTTCCGCTCCGCGCTGCTGCCGAACCCGCGATCCAGCCCAGCCCGCTCTGCCGCTGCAACCGGCCGTTCGCTGGCGAGGCCACATTTCCTCTTGAGGCCCGTGCCGTGCACAGCCCTCCTGAAATCTGACCGTTGCTAAAGCCTACAGACCAGCAGCTATTCCGGTGAGCCACAACGGCCGTTCTGCACAATCCTTCCGCAAACCTGCACAAAGCTGGCGTCTACCGACCAAACCTCTACTTTCTATACGGATGAAAGAGTCTTCTCAATTCTTCCCCGTTTGACATCCTTTAGTGGTCTCGTTCACCTCAATCGGGAAGAAATCATCAGAGAATTCTTCCTTGATTTTGGCGACCACGCTTTAGTCACCGTTTTCACTTTCCGTCGGGAAGAACATCGTCAACAAATTCTTCGATTTTCGCTTCCTCTTTAATATCCGTTTTCTTTGCCTCATAAGAACATCATCTAATTCTTCCCGATTTTGGTGTAAACTTCCCCTGTCTCGTTTTGCTCAAATCGAGGAAGAATATCATGCGAATTCTTCGGTTTCCTCTTCTTACATTCTAAATCACCAGCTGTTCTTTATCGCTATATCGTCGGTACATGTGGGATCTGAATGTGAATATATATACATCTTGTGTTGTTTAGTTTGAAGATCTCATTGTGCTCATAGAATGAAAAAGCTTGTGATATGAAACATCTTGAAATTAAAGGCGTCTGGGTAAACCACCACTTGTTAGATGTCACTCCCTACAGGAAATCTTTGCAGAAATTTTGTTTAATTTCCGGACTTAGAAAAAGAGGGAATATATTATTGCATGTATTCTTTCGGGTTTAAAGACCCGTCTCCGGTGCGACGAGATGATTTTAGTCATAGACACCACTTGCTCAAACAGCTTCGTAGGCCAGCCCGTCTGAACTGCGGGATGGCCACGGAGGCTCAGTATGTCAAATCTTTTAACTTAAATAGGGAAGATAAAATGACATACAATAAATATAAAATTAAAATAAAATTAAATAAGGTGAAAAGCACTTACAAAATTTATCACAGTAGAATTGAAAGCCCAAGTTCATAGCCACTCCACTTCAATGTCTACCCTTCAAACAAATAGAAGAATAAATGGAGACTCCCATTTTATTTATAGAAATTAAAAGAAGTAATGAATGAACAAATTTGAATAAAAGAGGGGTAAATCAAAATTTGAATAAAAGAGGGAGAAATCAAATTTGAATAAAAGAGGGAGAAAACAAATTTGAATAAAAGAGGGGGAAATCAAATTTGAATAAAAGAGGAGGAAATCAAATTTGAATAAAAGAGGGAGAAATCAAATTTGAATAAAAGTAGGGGGAAATGAGAATTACCTTTAAAAGTAAACCTCCTTCTTAAAGTAACAAATTAAATTATCCTTTGAACATATAACTCTTGCCAGAATCGACTCTTTATCTGGAATAGAAGCGATACTAAATCAAAATCTACCAAAAATCATAGGGCTTCCTTTAATCAAAAATTAAGAAATTTCATTCTAATTATGATTTTCAAAGTAAACGATTTCATTAATTAGATGAAATTAGCTATGTTATAAATATCTGCATGTGCTCAGACATAGAGATTTCAAGTGCAAATTTCAATGTCTTAAAAGGCTTCGCAGGTTAAACTGGAATAATAAAAATAAAAAAGCAAAATCAATTTCATAATTCAAACACAAAATTACCGAAAATTACTATACACCACATTGCCCGGAACTATCTTTGAATGCTTAAATTCAAGTGTCGAGGATGTGTTGTGCGGGTTGCTTCCTTTAGTCTTAAAAGGGTGCAGGTTAACAAAACTTAAAAACCTATAATAAGATTTTCAAATCAATGAAATATCTAAAAAACTGATTCTGTTAGGTGATAGTGGATCTAATCCTCTATTAACAACTAAACAGAGTTGATAGGATCTAAAGCTCTTAAACATTTTCAAATTAATTAATTTTTTAAATAAAATTAAATAATAATTTGAAACTGCTTAAATCTCATTCAATCATTAAAAACTTAAATCAAACTCAATCTATCCTTTGCAATTGTTTGTGTGATAAATTAAAAAACTCACAAAGGAGCAATGTCAAATCAAGTATTCTATGTTCACTCTCAATCAATCTCACATGGGGCGTGATCCTTTGATATGGCTTGTGAGCTCCACGGTATGATTCGATATAGTCCTCACGAGTGGTTTGGGCAATCGCTCCATTATATTATGATCGATTGTAGTATGCTCCCCAATGGCTTTGCCTTTGAGTTGTGAATCATAAAGTATACTTGATAGGGCAAACCCTCTGCTAAGATAGTTAAAATCTCCTTAGAAAAACACCACCCATAAGGATTTCTTGGGCGGCGTAACTCATGTGTTGAAAGGATCCTATCAAGTAGACTAGATGTGATTGTCGGGATGATGGAACCATGGGATCTAGATGACATCATCATTCATGGTTTAAGCTAAAATGATGAATTTCAAATCTTAAATCCTAAAACTCTATATGCTGCTACTATACGCTACACATTAAGCGATCTAATGACTATCTTTAATTGAAAGTTCTTTCTCACTTATTGAGATGGGTAATTAACCTGGAACCAGATCTAAAGTCCTCACAAAATGAGGGCGAAATCTCTGGTAGTATCTTATCTACTATCTCATCTTCTTTCTGAAAATTTTACCGATATTTAAAACACTCATTTCATCAAAGAGGTCGGTGGCAAATTTTGAAGAAGTCATAGCCTCATAGCTGAAAAAGGTGAGTAAGGGTCACCAAATATGACCAAGTGTCATACAGAAAATTTCTTATAATATTTTCTGGGCTTGGTAATCCAAAGTAACATATGGCCCAATTTAAAGCTACAATGATGGACTGCTCTTCCGTCAGTTCGTTAGTAGCCTGACTTCAGCTGCTTTCGAGTGGTATGCGAAATTGTCAAATGATTCAGTTAAAATCTTTGCTAAATTATAGTTTATATTCGTGAAGAGGTTTGTTAATGCAACCGAAAAAATCGCAATCTCTAACCTTGCCTTGCTGAAAAGGAGGAAAGCTGAGTCAGTGACAAAATTCGTAAGTCGTTGGCGCAACCTAAGTATGAAGTGCGAGCAATAATTGGAAGAAGAACATGCGAACCAATTGCTAATGGGCAATATAAATGATAAAATGACACCATTTCTATGCATGGCGGCGATTGCAACATTCCAGGACTTGCTCGATAGGGTGGCTAAATTTGAAAAGTTGAACTGCCCTAAGTCTTAAGTCTATGCACATAATGTAAAGAGAAACAAACTTTCAGACTCAAGAAGAAATGAAATTCATGCTGCTTCTTATAGCTCAAATGGTAAAAAGTGGGTGATATGCAACGTGGATAAAAGAAAGTAGCCGATGTACAATGATGATAAGGGAAATAAGCCTGTTTATTCTAATCCATAGCCAAAATTAGTATTAGAAGGTAATGACAAACCTCAAACTTTCCAAGTGGTGGGGAGCGTTCAAAATAAGCAACACGAGATGATGAACGATGCGACCATCTCTTAAGAAAAAGATGAACAAAGATTATTCCTTTAGAAGGGGCGGTGTAAAAATTATTTCCAAGCGGTCAAAGGCGGGCTAGTTACGAAATTAAAAGGCGAAGAAGGCGATCAAGTCGATAATCCAAATTACGTCCCTATCATGGAAGATGGTCATCCTATTGAAGATTGTTATGTCTTCAAAGATTGAGAAGAAAGGAAGTATCGGAGGATAAATTACCTTATCTGGCGGTCTAGTCCAATTGACCAAAAGAGTATACAAGGATGATTACATCTCTTCCATATCATCCAAAGACAAAAGGAAGGAGAAATCGTTGACGAAGAATGGAAACAGTCTCCAAAAGAATGTGAAAATCTGAAGCTAAAAGTCCCTAATGTTAAGGAAATCACCACTTGAACCTATATTGGACTTAAGAGATGCCTAAACCAAGTATTTGGGCTTCTGACATTCGATAAGATTTACTTCATGAAACATAGGAGCCTATAAATCCTCATAAATCGAGAAAAGGAAGATCAAGAGAACTACAACTCAAAGATCATTAACAATCTAAAGTATCACCGGTAGACAACCATTTAGCTTGCAGACTTTAAACTTTCTTGAATCGGATGAAGAAGATAATGGTGAATCTTGTCAGTAAGATATCGAATCATCATGATGTTAGATGTTCTTCAACATCGTTACTCAAAATGATAAGGAAGTTGGGCAGACAACCCATCAAAATTTTTTATCAAAGCAAGAAGAGCACGAGGAGCTAATGTCAATTTTGTTTAATGACTTAACAAGATAATAACAGTTCAGATGAAGATCTATATTTTTTCCAACGGAGAAGAGTCAAACTCATCGATATCATCACGTATGGAACATATGACGTTGAAAAATGAGTCTAGCCCTTTTGGCCAATTTTCCAGAATAAGAAGGAATTTGAAGAACTTCGTAAGAATCTCAGCAAGATAAGGTGATTCAAGTTGAGAAGTGGTAAAGTCTTACCACCTTCATCAAAGAAGGAAAATGCAAATAAAGACAAAGGCAAACAAATTGAAGTCAACGAGAATATCATTCCAAAAATCCTAGGATAAAGCCTAAATCAAGAAGATAGATTATAATATTCTATCACATCCGAGAAAGATCTCATAACCGATGTGTCTCTTGATGTCAAAAGACCAGAAACTTTGATACGTGCTCTCAAAGATCAGAGTTATGAAGCTTACTTTGTGAAAATGCATGGCTAAAGCATTGCAAACTCAAGATCTCCAATCACATTTTAAGAAGATCTTATGTTGGGAATGATCACAATCCTCTTTATGTTACTACAGAGTGATGGCATCTCTCGACGTCAATATTGATTGATCGAGTTCTTCTATCAATCTTATGAGTCTAAAGGTATTAAGAGGATTATCACTTGATATCCAACATATTGGGAGAGATAAGTTGATGGTTCATGGTTTCAATGAAAAGGGATAAAAAAAACTCTGGGTTCTTTTATTCTCCCGCTCAAGTTTAGGAATTTATATACAGAAGCCAAGTTTCATGTAATCGATGTCGATACATCATTTAGAGCTCTCTTGGGCGTAATGCCGCATGAGTGGCATGGTCCCATCAACTATGCATCAATGTATGAAGTATTTGAAAAGATGGAGAGAAATTCGTAATAACCTACAACCATTCTCCGCCAATGAAGCAAAGATCTATGAAGATGCAAAATATTTCATCCTCAAAGAGCCTAAGCTAGCAAAGCCTCTTGAAGTGGTAGCATCCACTTCAGAACTAAAAGCAATTTCACAAAGTGAAAGAGCGTAAGCAAAGAGGAAGAAAGAAGGCAATGTCGACTCTCCTAAAGCACTTGATTCACCTAAGTCGAAAATCTCCTCATTTGGGAAGTGACAAGAAGAAGAAGATATGTCTATCAAACCTATGGAACTTATAAGCTTTCAAGAAAGAGTATGAAATAAGTGATTGATTGATATGATTTTGAATCTACTTATGAAAATAAAGTTCATGGTTACATCAAGGAGGATAGCTCACTTGACATGATGACTCACTCAAAATTATACCCATCCCTCAGAATGCTTCAAAGAAATCACCCAGGAGGTTCATAATATTAAAGAATTGATAACATTATGTGCACCAAGTGAAAGTGGAAAAAGAACCAAATATGAAGAGTCTCACATTTTGAGCGCCTACTCAATATGAAAATTTGATGAGATAGCACAAGAATACCAATATACTATCCATAAATTACGAAGAATGATGCATAAGCTTGAATTCATATTGAACTACTAAATATAGAACTCAAATCTTTAACAAGATGTGGAGCCAAAGAAGTCCTCAAGCATCAAGAAGTGATAAGTTTATCACTAAAGAGGTTCATCAAAAATAGACTATTATAATATAATAGAAGAGATCGAGACTCATAGTGATGAAGAAGATGATTCCATAAAATTCTTCTTAAAATGATGAAGAAGTAGAAGCCAAGCTCACACTCAAAAAACTCAAGTGGACAAATAATACTATGGATGAACTTAAAGAAATCAACCTAGAGAGATGATCCCGCCCAACTTTCGACCTTCTACGATGAGAAAGTTGAAGAGCTAAAAATGTTACTTTGTGAATTCAAGGATTGCTTTGCCTGGACATATTTTGAAATGCTAGGCTTATCCCCTGATGTAGCAGTTCATAAACTAGATATCATGATACTCAAGCAAGCTCCTAATGAGATTGAAGATTGAAGAATAGATAATTAAACTAAAGTGCACTTCATCAGAGAGAAAATCGATAGCCAACATTGTCCCAGAAGAAGAATGACCAAATCCGTCTCTGTATTGACTTACGGGACTTAAATAAGGCGTGCCCAAAAGATGACTTTTCACTTTTAATATCAAAACTAGTAGTGGACAACACTTCCAACTATGACATGTTCTCATACATGGACGGGTCGTCGGGATACAACCAAATTAAAATGGCACCTGCAAATGAAAAACATATATCGTTCAGAACACATATTGACATCTATTGCTATATGGCTATGCCCTTTGGCTTGAAAAATACTGGAGCTACATACCAAAGAGTCATGACGCGTATTTTTGATGAGTTGATTCATCAAAAGGTGGAATGTTATGTCGACGATTTGGTAGTAAAGAGCTTGAATCATGAAAATTACTTCGAAGACTTGAGAATTATATTAGAGAGAATCAGAAAATATGATCTCAAGATGAATCCTCTAAAATGTGCATTCATGGTATCCTCTAAAAAATTTCTCGAGTACATTGTACATCATAGAGGTATTGAAATAGATCCCGCTAAAATCAAGGCAATCGTGGAGATGCCTCCACCAAAGAGTTTGCGCCTTCATTCTTTACAAGGACAACATTCATCCATCGATTTATATCAAACTTATCGTGAAGTTGTCAACCATTTGCAAGGTTAATGAAGAAGGATGCTCCATTCATGGGAGTGTCAAAAGCCTTCAATAGCATTAAAAGCTACTGTTAAATCCACCAATCCTTGAGTGCCTACTCTGGAAGCCCCTCATTATATACACAACATTAGAAGAGTCTCGAGCATTATTGACACAACACAATAAAAGAAAGCAAAGAGAATGCTCATTTATATTGATTGAGAGAATGAGATACTCTCGAGAGAAGTTAGCATTTTTTGGTCCAAAAGCTCATCATTATATGTTATCTCATAAGATTACCCTCATCTCAAGGATCGATCCATTGAAGTACTTGATGACAAGACTCAGTGTGTCGCAAGATGATGTTTCTACAATTTGATATCACATACATTCGAAAGTAGTGAAGGGACAAGTCTTATGATTTTACGCATCTCATCCTAACTCTTCTTAATGATGATTTGCGATGAGCAAATTATGCTCATTCATGAAAGAGAAAATCACAAATTTGGGAAATATATTTTGATGGAGCCTCATCAATCAAACAAGTCCAACATTTAAATATCTTAAAAGCAAGAGCAGGAATCGGCATCGTCTTCATAACACCACAAGGAGGGATAATAAGATAATCATATGGATTGACCGAGCCGAGAGTTAATAATGAAGCTGAATATGAAGCATTAGTGGTAGATATTGAAGAAGCTATTTTCATAGGCATTCAAAACTTGTATTTTTGGTGATTCTCACTTATTATAAATCAAGTACTTGCATCTATAGAATCAACAAGCTTTTCTATCACAAGTGAAGTTCTCAAAGCTTATAGATATCAAATATCACACTAACTCGATCTCGATCCAGAATAGTAAAGCTAATTGCAAAAATAAGAAAAAATGGCAAGTATGAATGGTGATTATGTCATGATCGAGATATTTACGACGAGTTCTAGAGCCAAAAAGTATCAATCCCCGTAGTGAGGGATTATCAAATCGACCAGGATGCTCCCTGCTCCTCATACTCCCCAAAATTAATAAAAAATTGCACCAATAAGAGCTAAGAATAACATTGCCTTAGAAAAGCAGTGTGAAGCCTTTACGATAGAAGAGTCACGTGATTGGAGGCAACCCTTCATCGACTACTTTAAAAAGGCAAATTATCAAATAATAAATTACTCGCAGCTCAAATTGAAAAGAGAATGCTACGCTATGCTTTCGTCAATAACACTTTATATCGTAGATCCTTTAAACAAATGTCACTACGATGCCTAAATGCAGATGAAGCTAGCAAAGTGATGGTTGAAGTTCATGAAGGACTTTGTGGTGCACATCGTCAGTCCCAAGATGGCAAGAAATATCAAAAGGATGGCTATTATCATCTATGGTGAGATTGTATTAATCACGCTAAGAAGTGTCATGAGTGTCAAGTATATGGGAATCTCATCCATCAACCTCCAAATTCATTACACCCAACAATAGCATCCTGGCCATTCGAATGTTGGGGTACAGATGTAATTGGACCAATTGATCCACCGTCGTCAGGTGGACACCGCTTCATCCTAGTAACTTGATTATTTCTCCAAGTGGGCTGAAGCTGCTCCATTTAAAAAAATTACTGCTAATCGAGTGATCAACTTCTTCATACATAATATGGTCTATAGATTTGGAGTGTCGCGCTGAATAATTTCTGACAATGACACAGCTTTCAAAAGTGCAAAGATTTATAGATTTGTTGATCGACACAAAATTGATTGGTGATATTCTTCAACATATAATCCAAGAGCAAATGGTTTGACAGAGGCTTTCAATAAGACATTGGTCAAACTGCTCAAGAAAATTCTCTCCAAAAATAAAAGAGAATGGCATATCAAGCTAGTAGAGGCACTATGGGCGTATCGAACTACCTACAAGACACCGATTAAAGCTACTCCTTATTCATTGGTATTTGGAATTGAAGCAGTTCTTCCACTAGAAGTTGAGTTTCCTTCACTTCGAGTAGCCATCCAATACAATATAACTGAAAATCAAAATGTTCATCTGAGAATGGAGGAGCTTGACGCGCTTGATGAAGTTAGAATGCAAGCTCATCAAAATCTGGAAGTCTATCGAGCAAATATGTCCAGGGCTTTTGACCATACGGTGAGGCCTCAAACATTCCAAAAAGAAGAATTGATCTTGGTGCTGAGAAGACCAATTATCCCCAATCAAAAATTCGGTGGCAAATTTAAGCCTAATTGGGAAGGCCTTTTTGTCATTGAAAAAGTATACCAAGGAGGGGCATACCAACTTATCAACCTAAAGGGTGAAAGATCAATGCCGCCAATTAATGGTCGATACCTGAAAAAGTATTGTACATGATGAATACATTCTCGAGGTACAAAAGAAATCCCCTTGCAAGACAGGGGGCATTTTTTTAGTATATCTATTTAGGTCAACATCGTGCTTCATTTCGAGATCCCTAAATAAATATACTCACTCAAAATGAAAAACTTTTCTATGAAAATTCTCCTGTTACACAGGGGGCATTTTAGATTTTTATACATAGACGAAATCAATGTTGCATGTTCAAACCTCTTAAGGACATATCAATTCAAATATTGATGTATTTACATATTTTCATCTTAAAAGTTCTTCTAAAAGTATTTTAGAATCCCCCTTGCAAGACATGGGGCATTTTTAGCTTATATTAAGTTTATTTGAGTTGATATCGTGCCATAAGACGTGATCCTCAAATATATTATAATTCAGGTTGACATCAAACGTTACACCGAAATCCCTGAATATATCTATAATTATCATTGTTAAGTTGCATGTTCTTGCAGGAACAAAAAGAATCTATTTCTATGCATAAAAAAATAGTCCTAAATATCAAGAAATTTATCTCTCAAATTTGCCAAAATTATGGAAATCCAATCAGAAGAACTCCCGATTTTGGAAGCTTTAATCAACTGAGTTGGAAAAATATCAACCTCTACATCCTAAAGTCTAGGCATGGATGGGTTCTAAAGGTTGAACTCAACAAGCCCACAAATGGTCGAGTTGCTGACGCTCTCCTCACTCAACAAGCTGCAAGAAAAAGTCACAATGAAAGAGCCACCGTTCGTTAGTCTGATGATAAAATCACCAACCCATTACAGCTTAAGTTGAAGACTCGAGTAGGTTCTAAAGGTCAAACTCAACAAGCCCAAATGTGGTCAAGTTGCGGCGCTCTCCTCACTCAACAAGCCGCAAGAAAAGATCGTAGTAAAAGAGCCCTTGCTCGTCATTCCAATGATGATAGCTGCTCAATCTCAAATCAGGTCCAACTTAGTGATTACAAGCAGCCAGGATTTAAGAGATCTTTTTACTTGATCGATAGATTAAGGCAATCTGAGAAAATGCTCAATTCGGGGATGCCTCAAATTAATCTTCATATTACTTCATATTACCTGCAAGATGATATTTCAATATATTCTCAAATGATCTGATCAAGCTCAAAGCACAAATCAAAGTCAATCTCCTCATCAAGCCCATCAAAGTAGAAAGCACAAGACCAAGAAAGCAATTTTATAGTTCAAACAAAGACGACGGCTGAACTAAAGGAATTTCATGGTTATTCAGTCTCTTAAAGCACATGTTGCTAGACTAATAACTCAATATTGACCTATATATAAGCGGGAAGTGTCTATATGTACCCTTCAATCAGTAAGCGTAAGATTCATAGTACATACACTTCGACAAGTCAATAGGGGCGTCATCAATCCTTCATCAAGTCCGTCAAGCTTAAAGCTAGGATAGAAGGAATTTCAAATCCGACCAAGCACGGATAAACCGATTCCCTAAAGTCCTTCATCAAAACAAATAGACCAATTCATCAATCAAACTCAACCAAGCACGATGCTAGGGTTCGAGGAGGCTCAAATCTGCAAGGACATAAAAGAAAGAGATATTCAGCAAAGCCATTTAAGCAGATAGTAGATGGTGTAAGAACTTTTATCTATCCAACAAGTCGATTATGACAAATCGGTCAAGCCTGTTATTTTGCATGTTCTGAATAAGGCATCATACTAATGACAAATTCTATCAAAATCTCCGTAAGCTAGTGCTCTGTAGCCAGCCCAAATGGTCAACCAGTTTTCAACAAATGTGACTCACTCTATACGTGAATCACATTTATTGGGGGGCATTTTTTGACCTTGATATGTGTGCCATAAGTCAAAGTCAATCCTATAAATTAAATTTGGCGGACTTCGGAGGTGATAATATGCAAATTGAGGCTCAAAATGCACTAGATGTCACCGAAAATTGAGCGACCGATCGATGAAACGAACTTCACGTTACATTGAGCGTCGAAATTGATTGAAATATAAATATTGCAAAATCTAACGATCAATCGATTAAATGCTCGAACTATCGATATCGGCATATGTCGAGTCGGCTGCGTGATGACCAAACGACCTCCGTTTGTGAAATTGATCATATCGTTAGCCTCAAAATATCTAAAACTATTAAATGAGACTATATGCGCTCAATTCAGACGAGTATGTACAAACGTCGAATGATCAAAAGTGACAGCGCACAAATCGAGGTTCAAAATGCACCGAACATCACCGAAAATGATTGAAATGACTTTCGATCGATGAACGAACTTCACCATCGCATCAGAACATCGAAATTGATCAGGATATAAATATTGCATAATTTGAGGATCAACTGTTCAAGCGCTCGAGTCGTCAACATGCTTGCACGCATATCGAGACAAAGAGTCACTGATATAAATCAAATGACCTCCGTTCATGAAATTGATTACGTCGTTAAAACGAAACGTTGAAATATATCAAATAACATTATTCGCTCAATTTGATAAGTCAGCATAAATTGAATGGTGGCGTAGATCGCATTTTTTTGAAACCACTCGACTTGAATCAACGGCCTCCGATTGAAAGCGATTGCCCGTTGCGTTGAACTCGAATAAATAATATTGATATATATATATATTGACTATACAATTTTATCGGCATAAAATTTATTTTAAAAATAATTAATTGTTTAAAAAATTAAATAAACCTAAATCTAACCGTTCCCTCCCCTTTTGTTTTGTGTTTCTGTTAACAGAAAAAAGAAAAAATTGCTTCCCCTCATTTTGGCTGGTTTAAAAAAAAAACAGAAAAGAGAAAAATGGTTTCACTTCTCCTCTCTTCCTCCATTCCCACGTTCCGGCTCCAACCTCCCTCTGCACAAGTAAAATCCCGTCCCTCTCCCCTCTCAATCTCCTCCTATGCCCCGCTGTCCGCCCACGCCCCCACCATCCCACTCCGGCCCTCAAACCCGCTGCACGCGCCTCCGCAAGCACGCGTCCTGCTCTGGCCCGCCTCCACCGCGCTCCACTCCAGCCCACAGGTCCGCACTCATGCCTCCGTCGTGCTTCGCTCCGGCCAGCAGGCCCGCGCGTCCCGTAGGTCGGCACCCGCGCGTCCCACAGGCCCGCACCCGCACTCCACCGCGCTCTGCTCTGGCCCGCAGGCTCGCGTGTGCCGCAATCCCACACCCTCCGATCTCATTCTGACAAGCACCTACCGCAAACCCGGCCCGTTCTGCGTGTCCCGCATCCCACCGTCGGCGCGTCCCGCAACCGTCCCGCTCCGCAGCCCGTTATGTCGCGCGTCCCGCCTCCGGCCCACCGGCCCACTCTGCCTCACCGCTAGCCCGCGCTCTGCTGCTTATCCCACCGTTTCGATCTGTTCCGCTACCCGCTCCGCAAACCCAACCGTTCTGGCCCGCAGCCCGCGCCACAGCCTTCAAACCGCAAGCCTGAGCCGGCCCGTCCTTCCGGTCCGCTCCGCCCAAACCAGCCGCTGCGATTCCTTCTCGACCTTAATTTTCGCGCCAACAGGAAGAACATCGTTAAGAATTCTTCTTCGATTTTCATCGACTCTCACTTTATCCTTCCATTTTCTTTCGCTCTGGGAAACGTCGTGAAGAAGGCTATTTTGATTCGTCGCGTCGCATTACTTCCTCAAATTTGCTCGCCGAGCAACCGCAATCAAGCGGGTTCTTCTCTTAGTTTTCGACATACTCAACCTTGTTCCCTTATCGAGCATTGCAGCGCACCGAAAACTGAGTCAGAATATGTGAGATCTGTGAATGTGGATATATATATACATGTTTGTGTTTCTTTACAGGTTTGAAGGCCTCGTCGTGCTTAAGAGGACACGACGAGATAAAAAATTAGTATATTGTCATAAGACACCGCTCTCATTATCGAGAGGCGTATAAAGCAACATCAGTTAGATATCCACAGATGAAATCTTTGTCAAAATTTTTTAGTTTTAGACTTAGAAAAAAAAAGAGGAGAATGAATATATATTGCATTTATCTTCTTTCAGGTTTGAAGGTATGCAACTCTTTTGTGCGACGAGCGTAATCAGGTTACAAAGTGTAGGACTTCCTAATCAAAATTGAGGGATTTCATTCTAATTATGAATTTTAAAATCAACAAAATCACTAATTAAGTGAAATTATCTAAATATAAATGCCTGCATGTGCTCGGACATGGAAATTTCAAGTGCAAATTTTAATGTCTAAAAAGGCTATGCATGCTAAATTGGAATAAAATGAAAATACAAAATCAATATCATAATTCAGAAATAAAATCACCTAAATTACTAAACACCGCGATGGGCCATCTTAGAATGCTTAAATTCAATTCTCGAAGATGTTCTTGTGGTTGTTTCGGTTTAGTCTTAGGATTGGGTTTAAAACTAAAACTATAATAATAATTTCAAATCGGTGAAATATCGGCGATTATCATGTGATAGATCTAATCCTGTTAGCGATAAGCGAGTTGACAAGATCTAAAGCTCTTAAACATATTCTAATTAATCAATTGTTCAATCCAAATTAACTCAAACTTAAAATCAATATAAAAAAATTATTTAAATGAAATTATATCATTAAAAACTTAAATTAAACTCAATCCATCTACCTTTCGCAACTATTTATCGGAGGTGACAAATTGAGAAAACTCTAGCTCACAAAGGAGCCAATGTCATATCAAGTGTTCTGCTATATTCACTCTTAATCAATCTCATGCCAGTAAGGATGTGGCCCGTGTTCTCATTGCGTGGCGGCCATTAGCCACAGATAAGCAATTATGACGAGTCCTCATTCGGGTGATTTGGCGGTCATGCTCCATTATATTACGATCCGATCGTAGCGCTATGCTCAATGGTCACGCCCTTTGAGTTGTGAATCATAGGGTATACTTGATATGAAAACCTTACTATTTAAGTCTTATCTCTCCTTGATAAACACCACAGGTACAAAGGATTTCATGGACGTAACCCTTGTATTCGATAAGGATCCTTTGGTCAAGTTGGGTCAACTCCTCTAACTAAGTAAATTAGGGACCATTTGCAGGGATGATGAAACCATGGGATCGCAGACGTCATCATTCCCCCAACCATTCAGTTTAAGCTGAAATGATGAATTTCATAATCTCAAATCTCAAAATCCATATGATGCTACTATACGCTACGCATTAAGCGATCTAACGACTAGCCTTAATCGAAAGTTCTCTCTCACTTATTGGGAGGGGTAATTAACTATAAGGCTTGCCTTTATAAACCGGAACAGATCTAAAGTTCTCACAAAATGAGGGTGAAATCTCAGGTAGTGTCTTCTACTATCTCATCTACCTTCTGAAAATTACACTGACACTTTAAATCACTCTCTTCATTTTAAATATTATCAAGAGGTCGGTGGTGAATTTTTGGAGCCCATAACAGCATTGAAGGTTATTTCAATTCTTATATGCTTTTAATTTGTCGAGTATTATTATTTGAAATTGGGCATTGATTATTAGCTGATTGAGGGAAAAATCATGACAGTTTAGATAAGATGTTATATATATAATCGATCCTTAGGTTCCATTGGGAGATTAATACAAGCTTTGTGGAAAGTTCAGAAGTACTAATTAAGATATATTATGAAAAAGGTGACATATAAAGAAAGATTGTCATGCTTTAAATCAACTGATTCTAGCTAACTCTTCTGCATTAAAACCATTTGTTTGGGAGTGAACCAAAATAAGATCAAAATTAGGCTAGATTTACATGTTAAGGTCATAAAATTTATATCAATCAAGCACAAATTTTTTACATGTAGAACAAACCTTAGAGTAATTTAAAAGGATTGAACAATGACTTAAGTGATCAAAAAGCAAATTAGAGGTCAAATGAGCACAAAATATTGTAAATATACTACCTTAAAGAGCTTCTCATCGTAACATGTCCAACATCACCAAAGTCACCCAATTTAACATCAATATAAGATGGCCTTATTCAAGATATAAGCCTTAGCCACCAAATAAATCTTCAAAGACATGATATGATCCAACAAATTATAAATCTCTAAGCATGTTATCTTAAAAGCTTTGGCTTTCTCAAAATTTTAAAAAAAATTTATTATTTCTTGCTTAATGGATTTAAGTTTCACTTTCAAAATCAACCTTAGATTGGCAATATTATAAGATCTTAATTAGGGCTTGCATCAGGGGTGTAAACGAGCCGAGCTTGAGCAAGCCGAACCCTTGTTCGTGTTCGGCTCGTTTGAAAATTATTTTGTTCGTGTTCAGCTCGTGTTCGAAATGGCTCAAAATTTCATTGTTCGTGCTCAACTCGTTTGAAAATTACTTTGTTCGTGTTTGGCTCAAAAATCAGTATGAGGAGGATTATTCGTCTTTTGCATAACAAAACTTTAACCATTCATTACTGCTTGTGATATATATGTGTTCATATGTATATATAATAATAATAATAATAATAATAGTAATAAGTAAAAGTAATAAATAAAATAATAGTAATAAAATAATAATTATTATTATTGTTATAATAATATAATATAATATAATTTTTTATTTTGAAATAAATCAGGATCAATCAAACAAATGATTGTTCATATTCGGCTCATTTATATATCGAGCTTGAAATGTTTGTTCGTGTTTGGCTCGTTTAGTTAACGAACGAGCCGAACACGAGCTGTTCACGAATAATGAGCTTTTTTGATAGTCCTAGCTTGCATACATTGTCATATCCCATTTCAACATTAAGGGTTGTTTGGTTTGCTAAAAAATGAGTGTAAATTATATAGAATGCATAGGTTTTAAAAATTTTGATGCTCGGTTTGAAGAATTTGAAATATAGAGTAAAATTTCAACACATTTCAAATTCATCTTGTGGTTCAATCTTATTAACCACAAAATTTAGTGAGCGACACCAAATCTTTCTACGGATTGCTTCTTTTGCCTCTTTTGCCATTAAAATGCCTATGATACCAGTTCATATTTGGTCCCGAAGCCCATGTAGAGGCACCTATAGTTGGATCCAACATCTTGGCAGGAATTCTTCTAAATTTAGGAACCTATGGGTTTTAAAAATTTTCCATACTCATGTTTTTGGAAGCGACACTTTGTTCCACTCCTTTCACTTAAACTCCAAGCACGATTGTTATAATGTATACTTCCTCGACCATTTCAAGACAGGTCGATCTAAAGAAGATCATTGCGTACTCTCTATAGCCCATATGAATTTGGTGGCTATTTGTATGTCTAGTCAGGCGACAACTATTAGGTCACTTGTTTTGAGTACGACACACAAGTAAGGCCAAAGCATGTGTTACGCGTGCGACTTATTAGCCTACTAGCAATGGGGGAGAAAACTTAGCATGTTGCAAAAAAGCATCAATTTGAGGCATCATCAAAACACTAATGTCTTTTCCAAAAAAAACTCATGATGCTCCTCAGGACAGGAGTGGGAGATGGACCTACACGCAAACAACATCAGTACTGGCTCTATGATTTCTAAATACACTATTTGGTATAAATTGAGGCCAGCTCACTGGCCATCTATCGTCTATCGGTCAATCACTACTAGCCAGCCACTATCATTGCTCGTTGCCATTGAGATCATGGATATTTTACTTTGCATTATGTGAACTTACCAAATAAGAAAAAATAAATAAATTCTTGTATTTGTAACATTTCTAAAAAAAAATTAAAAGTAATTCAAATACATTGCTTTCATTTTACACCGCATTTCAAATTCATCTAACCAAACAGCCTCTAAGGCTACTGTATTTTATAAGATGTATTCAAGGTTGATGTACACCACAAGTTTGCATTCTACTTTTGGTTTGAATGATATTATATGATTTTGTAGGCTCTATATGATCTCATTCTCAAGTTGGGCTACTAGATTGAACATGTATCTTATACCCCACCTCTATAAGTTGAGTCGATCTAAATCAAAGCAAATAATTTGAGTTGATTCCTATAAATTACGGTTCAATTTTTGTTCTTGAAAGATGTTGAATAGATATAATAAGTTAGTTCTCAATTTTGTTAGTAAAACAATTCATAATGGAATTAAACCAAAAATCTAAATGTTTTTGAATGTTTTCATATAATTAAATGGAAGAATCAAATATCCAAATACAACCTTACTAATTTTGTTATAAATATACAAGGTTTGTACAATTTAAATAAATCTTCTAATATATCAATATGATGCAACAAATTATAAATCTAAGAAAGTCATCTTACATGTCCTAGCCTTTTTCAATATTAAAATTATCATTTCTTGAGTGGATGTAACTATCATATCCATAATCAACCTTAGATTTACTATATTATAAGAACTTGGTGAGGGCCTATATACACTATCATACACAATTTCAATATTTAAGCTAGTATATTATCAAGGCATATATAAACCACATGGTTGTACTCTGCTTTCGATTTAGCTAATATTATATAATCTAGGTCTGAGCATATTGACTTTATATGATCTCATTCTCGAGTTTGGCTACTAGATTGAACACATTATTCATCATAAAAAGTTATACACTACCTTCATTTGAGTCGACACAAATTGAATTAATTTAGGTGGTGTTAGTGCTTGGGTGAGACAACAAATTCTTATTTTACGGGGTGCACGTAAAAAGAGAAAGAAGGATAACTTATAGAAGGTGCTTGGAGATGCCCTAGATCTTCCATGTAAGATAATCATTCATATATATGATGTAGTTGTTCTAATGTGATATACTTATTAAGTCATTCTTTGTGTAAGGACCAATCACACTCTTTAGATGATTCATATTATAAATTTTCATGCTCACCCTACTAAAGAGGAAAATATATCCAAAGTTATCTTTGAAAAATTGTCACTACTTTATTAAAGAAATGATTTCAACCCAAAAAATTACAAAGAGAGAGAGAGAGAGAGACTACATCTAAGTGAATCTCTTAGAGAATTGACCATCTACAAAGAGTTTAAATGAAACCCTACAAACAAATAAAAATGTGTGTTTTTTTTTTGACATTTGAGTGAATTTAATTGTAAACTTCTTCTCGATGTCTGAGCTTGCAAGGCATTTGAGTTCTTTATCGGCCCAAAATTTAGATATCTTGCACAATAAAAATGTGTTTAATTGAGCAATGAAAATTTAATCCATAAAGAAGAAAATTTTATAGAAAATTATAGTGATATTTTATATCAAATTTGTATATGAGATTTTATATTAAAAAAAAATTCTTTATTTAAAGGCTAAGATTAAGGTCGACAGTATTGATTTGATTGCATAATATCAGTAAATATACCATATATTAATCTAACTCAATGTTGATAGTTATGTGATAGATTAGTTAGGCTTTACAATTGATTCATAACCAAAGAACTTAGGTCAAGTATTGAATTACCAAATTAAACTAATCAACTGTTTCATTTAACTAATTACCAAATTCTATCGACGAGAAATGGAATTAATAGTGGGCCCATATCAGTTGGAGCAGACCAGTTAGAATGGGCCACGAGTCAGCCAGTTGGGGATCAGATCCGATCGATTCATTAACGATTATGAAAATATGTTGTCAGGTGATCGGATCAAACCAATGGTATTTTTAAACCATATTTTGATCAAAAATATCTAATTTGATACAATAAGGAAAAAAAATGATGCTACATATTGCAAATAAAATTATTTAAAATTTTAGATTGAATTTTATTTTATTTTAAAAATAATCAAATTGTGGATATTATTGTAAAGTTTTATTTGAGTAAGTATTAATTGGCATATCTCAGTAAAATCAAGTGTGTTTTTTTTAAAATAAATGCTATTTCCAATTCCAATTTTTTAAAAAATCAAAATATTTTAGACTTAAAATATTAATAACCTCATATTTTGATGCATTACTCTATTTTTGAAGGGATATATACAACCAAAATACAGTTAAGATCCCCTAACATGCAATAATGAAGAAATCATATTCCGAATAGCAAAATGTGATCGAGTTCGGGTTAACATGCTCATTTAAAATTGACTATATTTTAACATATCAACTCGAATTTGACTCGATTTTGACTCATGAACTCAAAATTGACCGAATTTTTACACATGAATCCTAATTTGTCTTGATTTTTGACCTAAAATTAATGTATAAATAGAACGTTTGAATCATATTTAAATCAATCGGTTTGAATTTTTTGACCTGTTTTATAAACGAGCCAGGTTTAACTCAAGTCTATTTGGATCGGGTTAAACGTTGGACTGAACCCACCTCAACCCAATCAACACACAAAAATGTGATGAAGGGCACCCTTAATATGGAATGAAAGCTTGAGCAAAGCAACATAACTAGGATATCATTAGCTACTTTTTCATGAAAAATATAATCAAATAAGTGGCAGCAACAACAGAAAATTCCTAGAGAGTATAGCTAGTAACAATAACAACTTTAATAATACCATAATACTGATGATGGAACTCCCTCAATAATCCAACTAATATATAAAACTGAGGTCACCACTCTATAATAAGTAATGTATAATCATCTTGTAAGTAGTTTATCTAGCGCTTATGGGCTATTTGATTGCATGCATTTGGAGTGCATTATATTTTAAATGCACGTATTTTAACTTTTTGGGTGTTTGGTTGCAAATAAAGTAAATTTTCAATGTAATATAATGTATTCTAAATATATTAGAAAGATCATTTTCGGTGTATTTGAAATTAGCAAATCGGAATTCCAAATCTCCCATATAAGGTGATCTTGGCCATGACCACCGTGGTCACCATCCGCCGGGACACGATTAGTCTGGCCGTCATCAAACTACACATTATATTTTCTCTAAAAGAAAAAAATAAAATCGTGAATTTATAAAACTCTCAAGCGTAAGTAATTCTACTCAATTTTTTACATTATATTCATTTTATCTGTATTTCAAATCGAATCAAATAACATCTATGTTGGCGGTAGATTATTTACGAATTGATACAATTAGCATGAGCGAAGACTTTTAAAAAATTGTAATTTATATAAAAAATTTATAGTCCAAAATAGTTTTTTTTTTATCACATAAAGAGAAATGCAACTACAAAAAAAAAAAAAAAAAAAAAAAAGTGTGACTTATTTTAATAATTATGAAAAATATAAATTTGATTTATAGAGATGCCCCTTAAGGTATATTAGTTCTATAAGAGATTATTATTTGCAAAATCTGAATATAATTTTACATTCAACCCAATAATATAACGTGATCTCTCTCAATCATGATTGATATATATTATCTACAAAGTATTATATATTGTGTATTGATATATTATATACGCGATGATACATATTATCTAAATATAATAATACACATCATTTCATAGTTAATATATAATATTATTTAGCTAATATATAATAATTATATATTAATTAAATATCATATAATATTATATTATTGAAATATGAATATAAAATTGCTAGATTTTTAAAATAGGCTTAATTAAAACTTTAATTAGGTAATTAGGCATGAAAAAAAATCTAAAAATAGGCCTAGTCACCCGTTAAACGGGCGACTTATGCTAATTAGGCCTGAGCTAAATGTTTTTAAAAAAAAAATTGGCATAGCTAATTTTTAACAAACTTCTTATAGAATTGACGAGCGATTTCATTGGAAAAGTAACAAAATTTCTACGACTTTCATTGATCAGAAATTACTTGGTAACCACTGTTTTGTAAATGTTAAAAAAGCCTCGAGTTACAAATTTTGGCATAGTCGTAGAATTTTATCTGTATTGGACTCATCTGGTGTCAGAATTGAGCGAGCTTAGATCGTTGGAAATATACCAAAATTTCTCATAATTTTATGTTGACAAAAATCTACAGTTTTAGCCCAATACGCTGAAGTTTTTGTAAATGTATGAAAAAATTGTTTAGATAAATAATCATTTTGAGGAGTATTTATTGGATATTCTCGGTATCGGAAATAACAGCTTTGGGCTACTTTTCTTGAAAATAGATAAATAATTATTTTTCTGCAGATAAAATTTGTTTTAAAATAATACTTTTTTTGGGAGAATAAAATAATAAATTTAAATATTAAAAAAATAAAATTATAAATTTATATGATAATTCAATATTTTGTTTTTATAATATATATACAAATCATAGAATTTGTATATGCTTATATATCTAATATCTTAATTTTAATATTTATATTCTTAAATCTTCAAAATACTATTATTATTATTATTATTTTGAAATATAAAAAAAAATGTATGTACACTTCAAAAAATTGGGAAATTTATATAAATAACACAACAGTTTTTACGAGCTTTTGTAAAAATTGTGGCGTCTAATTTGAATTATGGATTTTTTGTCAACATGTGATGTGAGGTAGATTTCCAACGATACCGGCTCGACGACGGATAGTCAGATAAGAATAAAATTCGAGTCAAAATTTTCTACGTACTCGATTTTTGAATGTTTGCAAAATTATAGATTACCGGGTTAGAATCGATTTTGTCAACATGAAAAAGTGAAAATTTATTCGTTTACGATATCAAGTTTGATCGATTTGATATTAGATGAGTCGATACGGGTAAAAATCTGTTATACCAAATTTTTTAAAAAAAATTTACTCAATAGTGGCCGTTGAGCAGGCGGCGCGCGAAATCCATGTCAAGTCGCTTTAACGGCTATCTATTTTAAAATTTTAATCCAATTAACTAATTAAAATTTTAATTAAGCTATTTTTAAAAAATTTAGACATATAAAATTACCTCAAAACTTCTCATTTAATAATTTTAGTTATGCTCGGAATTTGAATTCCCTCACTAATAATGAATGTCATAGTTACAAATCATGGTATGTTGCCTAAGTGCCTTTTTAACCGACGCTTGAATGTCATGGTTATAAATTCATGTTAATGCTGAGTTATTAAACGGCGATTAGACTTATTTTTATAAATTTTAATCAATTAACTAATTAAAATTTTAATTAAGTATTTTAAAATTTTAGACATATAAAATTACCTCTAAACTTCTCATTTAATAATTTTAGTTATGCTCAGAATTTGAATTCTCTCACGAATAATGAATGCCATGGTTACAAATCATGGTCTCTTGGCAACGTGCCCTTTTAACCGACGTTCGAATTGGCCGACCGGCGCACGCGTCTGCGCCGACATTGCAGCCATCGTTCCGGCGAGCGGCCTTTGTCTCTGGCGGCTGTGTCCAAGCGCTTTTCGTTTTATGCGTTCGACCGCATAGAACTTCATATGCCGGACCGCTGTCGGTCTACGCGACCCTTCCGCATCGAGCCAGATGGACTTATAGCCGAATTAGGGGCATTTCCGTAGATTCGACAACCATCAGGACTTTTTTTAGTAAGCTGAAGCTGACACAGTGCACGTGTCCAGCGTGGACATCACGTGCGACCTGCTGCACCTCTTTATTTATCGAATTCCGTGCTTGATGATGTGTCACGCCCCAAATAAAGTTACCAAGTGCCCAGCTGGTCTTTCTCCTCTCCTTTGTTTTGTTTATTTATTTTTTAATTTTAATTTAATAATTTATGCGTGTTTTTAAGCTCAAATAGCTCAAAATAAATAAATAAAACAAACGCTCTGTTTACAAATTTATTATTTAAATGATTTTCCCCTCATAAAATTCAAGTAACTAAAAAAAAACATTTTCTTAAAATTTTCTTTTTAATACTCAAACAATTTGATATGAGGACAACAACTCAAAATTTTGATCAATTCGCTTAACAGGATATGGTTTCCTCACTCTCTCATTGAAGAAATCTAAAAGTTGTTCATCTATACGATAAGTTATACCATCACTTGAGTTAATTATAATATACCAAATAATAATTGTAAAAAATTTCAAATTTATAAATACTTAAATCTTTTTTAAGATAATGACACAATTTGCGTCTTTTGTTCTCACCTAAAAAATTTGTGGTTCAACATTATCTTCACTATTTAATGCACATTCACCATAGTATCGTAAAGTATCTAATTATTAATGACTTATACATTTTGAGATTGAAACCCCACCAATTGATACTCTGATCTATTAGTCAATTGCTTGTTTTATTTCATAAGCCTATTAGACTAAGCTCATTAGTTATTAAATTTTACTTATAAATTATGATGCACATACATGGATACACTTCTGTTTTTAAAAATATGAGCTGCGTTGATATTATAATAATAATTAAGAATAATATGTAAAAATTAAATAGATAAAATATTAAAAATAATAAAAAATAAGTCATTTAATTTAAAATTTAAAATTAATTACTTACGTTATATATATATTACTTAAGTAATTTATTTTATTATACTTTAATAATCTTAAAGAATAAAATTTATTATCAATTCTAAATTTATAAATTTAATTATATTTTTTATAATTTTAATTATTTATAATAAATATATCTTATTATTCTCTCTTTTTAGCTCAAATCTCATTCTCTAATTTTTCAAAACTCTCTATAATAATTTAAAATATAACAAGCTGTATTTAAAATATATTTTTATATAATTTTAATTAATTATTTAGAACACGCGTGCCTCTTTAATTTTTTTAATATTTTTTTAATATTATTTTAATGGGATACTTCTCTGCATGTGTCGAGGAGTCTTGGGACCCGTCTGCATAATGTAGTGTAATATGGGAGACGGTCTGCGCTAATTTTGAAAGTATTGATGCATCATGGCCTATAAGTAGTTAGCTAAGCCCTATGAGGCCTTTCGTCAATCACCCATATTAAGTAGTCCAATGATTTAATTTGATTCAAACCTTTAATTTGATATTTACAATAAAATAAGAATTAATATGTGTGTGTGAATGAAAAGTTGAGCTCTTGAAAAACAAAATAGTTATTATATGCTTTAAATTTAAAAGAATTGACTTATTTAAAGAAAAATTAATTAGATAAATTATGTATTAAATAATATAATGATTAATATCATTAAAGTTTGAGGATGTTTAATTCTGATAATCATATCTATGTTAATGGATTAATTAATTAAAATAAGTTAAAATTAAATAAATATTAAGGCTATATAGAAGTTCACTATGGTTTTAATTATGATCAATGAATTTTTAGTATAAATTTATGATAACATCTAGTCATACAATGATAAATCTTATGTCATTGACCTAATTATAGTTATGTACTTTTCAAATAGTTAATGTGATCATAGATTAATATAGTTTTAATTAAAATAATTAATTCTCTTACTATTAAATGATTACAATTTGGAAATAATAATTGATTAGACACAATTAATTAGTTAAAAGAATTGATAATTACTGAGCTATTTATGCATATTAAGTATTCAATAATGTTTTTATAAAACCTGAATATTTAAGTAGTATTAACTAGAATAATTAGGTATGGGATAACTAATCAACTCATAATGCATCAAATCAATAAGTAATTATGTATTATTTGGTTGATTGAGAAATAACAACTATTTTGTTTTTATCATTAAATTTTTATTAGTTTTTTTATTAGGAATAGAATATTAAGTAATAAATCAATTACTTACTGATTTTCTTTAAATTATAATAATTACAATTTTAGAGTGCTTATTTGACAATTTAGCTCTGATTAATTGAGATATTTATTAAATTTTAGTTCGACTTAATATTATTAACAGTATATTACATTACTTGCGATGCCCATTGATGATAATTAAAGTTTAAACAATATTTGGAAGGTATAATCAAAGAACTAATTAACTTTTAGTAATTAACTAAATAAAGTTAACAATAATTTAATCATTTTTAATTAAAACAGTGATAAATCTACCAAACTTCACCCAAATTTTCTAGTTAAGAAGTTTTAAGTATGGTTTAAAAAATTGGATTAAATGACTTCATCTAATTAATTCAATCATCAATTAATCTTCCAATCAGTTCAATATAGGCCAAAACTATTTTCTTATAGAATCGATAGTTGAACCGATGAAATAGACTAATTTTTCAAGAATTATTTGATTATAATATTGATCGATTTTAGATTTTTTTTATTTTAATTAGAAGCAAAAAATAAAAAATTAATTAAAATATCGTATCACATAAATTTGTTTTAGATTTATATTCAAAATATATAATCATTAAAAATATTATATATTAAATTAATAAAAATAGCACTATATTATGTTATTTAAATTATATTAAAATAATTTGAATATTTAATATGTCATTGGATTCAATAATTGAATATTTGACTCTTAAACCTATACTTATTCTAGTTCAATATTAGATTCAATTTTCAAAATCTTAGGTGCTCTCTCAGGGATCACTTTTATTTTATTTTAATTTCAAATAAAATATATTAAATAGACATAATTATTTTTAAATATATTCAAAATATTAAAAAACTATTATTTTTAATAATAATTTAATTAAATTTTGAAAAATAAAATATATTAAATAAATATATATTTAAAATAACATAAAATAAAATTAAAAGCAAAAACAAAAATTATCTAGATCATTTTATGCTATTTGTGTATAATTTTCAAAATCTTAAGGCTATTTGTGTATAAATTTTGTAATTAAATTTGCTGAATTTTTAAAAAAATAATACTATATTATTTTTAGAATATTAGGTAATAAATTAAAATATATAAAGATTTCTTTATTTTTAAATACTATCATGCGTGCTAGAATTTTATTCCAGGTAGATCTGTCAGAGCCAAAATTATCCAACACACTGGGATATGAACACAGGGGTTATGTGGAAAACCCGTTAGGAAACCAGGAGAACTTTCCTTTATGTGTTCCAAAGATCTGGTCCTTGCTTCTAGTTGAGGAGAAGAAGGTGTTCTGGTAGGAAATGATATTAGAGTGTAGAAAAATCTGATATCGGTCAACTCAACCCAGGGAGTTTCCCAAAAGCGAGGAGATCTTACGGGAGCAACCTCTTGATCTTGAGGAGAAAGAGGCGGCGGTCTTTTCTAGTCCTCAGAGGCGATCTCTAAGGCGAGCTCACGATCTTGAGCCTTCTTGGTGGTAGCAGTGATAGATGCGTCGGCGTCGAATTGGTGGTTCTCGAGCTCTACGGTCTTCGTCGATTAGTCCTTTGGGTGAGAATGAAGCTCATTTATAGATTTTTTGGGAGTGGCTTGTAAATTGTGGAAAACTCCAACCACTCCGTCGGACGGCGGTCGATCCCTCGATCGAGCGGTGTATTTTGATGATAAGGTGCCTTAATGATGTCGAATTGGGTGATCTTGGATTCGTTGGATTCGTCTTGGCCTCGATCGACTATAAATATGTCGGTTTGGTGACCATTTGGCGGATCGGGGATCCATTTTCATGCTCCGATAGCGATAAGTCGATTCGAGTTCGGATCGGTATCTTGATATTGATATGTTAAATTCGAGGCGATTATTTTAAACTGCTGAAATCGGTGATTAGATCGAAGCATTTACGAAAATGCGGCGAGATTAGATCTTGATCAGATTAATTTTTAGAGGACGTATCAACTATTATTTTAAATATTGGATCATCATTTATTTTACAGTATATATATATATATATATATATATATATATATATATATATATTGGAATTTATAGTATTTTATATAAAAGACCATTTTATCCACGTCACAACACAAGTAATCGACCGTTATATTACCTTTCCAAGCAATGGGTATTGGGTGTTGAAGCTTAGATGCTCGAACTCGTCTGTGTCCCTCGCCACTCACCCGCTCATACTAAGCCCCACATTGCTCTGCTCAGACGCAGTTCTGCAACCACTCCCATCTCCCATCTCCCATCTCCCATCTCTCATCTCCAAATCCGTTCCCGCCTGCGGACCACTTGCGACATAAATGCATTCTGTCTCTCGCAACTCGCTTCTCCTCCACGTCGCGGCGCCTTGGTTCCGTTTCAACCTCTGAGAATCGTCGTTGATGGCAGCAAAGCCGCCGGAGATTTTAGCGCCTGTGCCGCCGGAAGTGCTGCTACCGAGATCTCCGCCCAAGTACCCGGATATCTGCGGGCGGCACCGGCTCCAGGCCGACACGCAGATCTTAAACCGGGAGATTTTGTTCCTCGAGGTAATCAATCGCAATCGTTCCATCATCTTAGTGTCTGTGATTTCTTGTAGGTTTTCTGATTCATTTATCTGAGATTTCGATTTGTAATGTGCGATCATTGGTTTTTATGGTGGTGGAATCATATAATTCGGACTTTTCGTGTTGATTTTGAGTTTTTTAGTGGGATCGGATAGTTGGAAAAAAAGGGAAATAATCAAAATATTGAGATTAAGATGCAGGATTTCAGCGGAGAGCAAACGATTACTGGCTGAGTGTGGGAACATGGTTGCTGCGGGCAAGCAGTAGTGGACGAAAAAGCTAGTTAGTGAACATTTCTTGGGGCGCCTGCATTAGCAATGGGTTCTGCTTTGTTGTTTTGCTGTCTAGCGTCTGCCAATCTAATCATACTTTTCTCATGTGATGGGATGGAACGGCTTTTTTCTTTGTGAGGCCTCTATGTCAACCTTTTCAGGGGTGAAAAGTTGATATAATATATATATACCATATAATTTTTATTTATTTAAACATATATTTTATTTAAAAAAATCAATAATATTGATATTTTTGATATGATGATAGAAAAATTTAGTGTTATGTACTTAATTTTTTTAGATATTTTCAAGAGAGGTTCTGTATTCCATCTATTTCTCCTAGGGAGATGCCACTAGAAGAGACCGGAAGGACGAACGAAAGATAAGGCACAGTACCCACCGTCTCTTAGCTGGGTTGGTGGGCGAGTGCTGAAATCTCCGGATCATTCGATCCTCTTCGAGGATGTCATCACATCAGTGGGGACTGATAACGAGTGGGTGATGAATGTCATTTTAGCATGATTACATAATTGTAATGATGGGTGTGGATACGTCTCAAAAAAATAAGGCATAGTATAAATTTCTGTATTCTTATATTTAAATATATAGGCATGGCTGTAGTATTAAATAGCTGCCTTACATAACAAAAAATACTAAATAGGCTAAAATTTTTTGGGCAGAAATAGCTTGACCTTTCCTTTAATACACATAATAATATATAGTGTGTGACAGATGATTTGTCCTATTAAGTACTAGAGTAGGGTTGCTATTACTTCCAAGGGCTGACAGATGATTTGTCCTATTAGGTTTGAGTTACTGAGCTGTACCTGCTCGTTAATAGGGGTGCAAGGGAAGCAACAGATTAGATGAGCTTCTATTGCTTGAGGCTAGTTTTTGTCTGCTGAATGATTTTTGAACAGATTTTGATGAAGCCTGAATATTTTAAACTAGAACATTTGATCATTTATTTGTATGTTTAAATGGAACATATTTGTTTGTTATTTGACAAATTGTTTATTAAATGCTTGAAAAATGTTTGCCTGATGGTTTAGGGGCCGATGAAGCTCCTTCCATATTCTTGCAGCAATTTTCTTCATTCCTACAATTTGGCTTCACTCTCAGTCCCTCAGATCTCGCTCTCCTCATTTACCATGACAACCAAACTACACTATTCTTAGTCGTTTATGTTGATGATAGACTTCTCACCGAGTTTGATTCAATCAAATTACAACAAACTATCAACAATCTTCAGCACTAGTTTAAGCTCATAAATTGTGGCAATTTCTGGGAATACACATTCAACCAATTTCCCATGGTATCCCCCTCCAACAATTTACCTACGCCGCAACTATTCTGGACAAAGCTGAAATGACCGATTACCGCTCAATCATTACCCCTCCACCATAGAAATTTCAAAGCTTCAACCAATCGACACACCGTTGCATAATCCAATCTTTTATCACCAATTAATTGGTGCCTTACAATATCTCACCCTCACAAGACTTAGCGTATCCTTTGCTGTCAACATCCTTAGCCAACATAAGCATCAACCTGTTACCAATCATTTCCACTTAACTTAAAAAAAACTTCTTTCGTATCTTCACGGCACTATTCATCTGGAATTTCCTGTTCTCCAAGTAGCTTTTAGACTACACTTTTATGTTGATGCTGACTGGGCAACTGACTCTCATGACCACCAATCCACCACTAGTTTTTGCTCGTTCCTTGGACACACTCTTCTTTCTTGGCATGTTAAAAAGCAACAAATGGTTGCCCGATCATCCACTGAAGCAGAATACTGAGCTCTCACCATGGCTGCCATTGAGATCATCTGATTATGCTAGCTTCTCAACGACTTCCACATTCACACAGAACTGCCCACCCCCCTTTACCGTGACAGCCTCTCAGCTATAGCCATCGCCAACAATCTGTTCTTTCACGCAAGAACTAAGTACATGGAGATTGACTATCATTATTACATCAGAGAACAAATTAAACTTCACACTATACAAGTCCTTCACATTATCAGCCCGCTGAGACTTACTTTCAGCATCTCAGATACAAACTGACTCTTTGCCAAACTCCACATCAACTTGAGGGGGGCTAATAACAACCTCATATGGGCTGTTACAATAAACCTTCTCCTCAGCAACTCTTCACTACTATATTACTATACATATTACCAAAGTTACCCTTACCTATATATATATTGTATTTCAGTGCTGTTAAAAACCACTGTTTTTACTAATCAATTTCAGTCTTACTTTACCTTGTCTCTTATCTTCGAGTTTACCTCTTCTTCTCTTTAAACTATTAAAAAAGCACGTCCATCTGAATTTTTTTCATGCTCGCACGACTTTCTCAGTAAAATTGCTTACTGCTTCAGACTATTAAATATTGTAGCCTATTTATTGACTTTTACAATTGAGCATGAACTTACAAACCTGATTTTAATCAGGAGGAGCTGCAATCACTTGAAGAAGCTCAGCCTGTTTCTAGATGCTGTAAAGAGTATGCGCCAAAATTTTGTTCAATTTCTTTTTATAAGCTTTTCTTTCCTTCCCTATATCCAGTTTTCTTAAACGCTTAATTACCATGCAATTAAAAGCATGATATGGTGATGCATTTAACTATTATGAAATTGTAGGATGCTTAAAACCATCTGAATTATTTGCTATTAAGTTCCTGAAAACAAGATTTTTAACCCTTTTACTAACTATTGCTAATAAGTTTCTAAGTATATTAAATACTTATAAGGGCATTGGGATTCATAAGCATACTTTCTCTTATTGAAAGCTTATGCCTAAAGAGACTTTTACAATTCTGATCCATTAATATTAACTTTATGAAGGCAACGAGCCTTTATATGTTGCACTTTCTTCCTGACGCAAGTCACTAACCGTAACTTTGGCAGGGTTGACGAATTTGTGCAAGCAAAGGTAGATCCATTAATACCACAGTATGATTCCTTGACCATGTTTATTAACCTGTGATGTTTTGTTAGCTCATTGAATCGTTTCTTATTATTATTATTATTTTTAACAGAAGGAAGAAGAAACGAAAGTCATGTTCCTTTATTAAGTCACTCAGGTAATTCAGCTCCCTTTCTAGCTCTTTCACAGGTTTCAGGATTTGGAACATTTACAAACTTCTCCTAAATTTTGATTACTTCACACAGTTTGTAGCCAATCACAACCCTCAAGTATTTATACAGCATCATGAGTATCTGTTCATGTGCTCAATAATCTTTAAAACTCTTTTAAAGTTTTTCCTATGCTAGATCAAAGCTTTACTGCAACTTCTCATGGCTGTGCTGCTGCTCATGCCCTTGCTCTCTCCGGCCCAGAAAGCCCAGAAGATGTGCTCTTCATAGTCTACATAGCTGCAGTTCCTGTACTGGAAGACATGATTGCACCTGTTGCGATTGTTATAAGAAATTCTGTGCTTTGCCTCGCTGCAATTTTCCGAGATTCACTTGCCCCAGATGTTCTTGTGGCTGTGTCTGGTACTGTTGCCCCATTTGTAAAGAGCAGCGGTTCTGCTGCTGTGATAAAGCATGCTGCAGCAGCCAATGTCTTTGTTGATCAAGTTTTTTTTTTCTTTCTTAATAGTCATTCTTTTGAAATGTCTTGTTCTCTCACAGTTTTGTGGTTTTAGTTAATGTTCTCCTTGTATAATCTCTTCCAGTTCTACTGAGAAACAGTGTTAAGATTTAATCTCTTTTACATCTTTGTCTAAAAACTTTTTTCAAAATAAAAGGTCTTTATATCTTTATTGTTGAATGTGATTTATATTGTCTTCCAAATCTTCAATTTCAAGGGGGAATAGTTCTTCCATTTTGGCAGTAATTCTGTGTTATGATCCCAAATCCTCAAAGTGCCAAAATACAGCATACAACATTAAGAATCCATTACAGAAATTCAGAACAATAAAGCTCCCAAAGACTGACAGAGAAATTACAGAAAGCGATAACAACCCGAACAATATACAACAGAGAATAGATCAACTTATTACAACAGTCGACAACAAGAAAATAAAATAAGAAGAAATAGAACGCTCAGTATGAGAATAATCCAAAGAAGTTGTCACTTAAGGAAATTAGGCGTAACTCAAGAATCAAGAAGCTTCGACATTTATGATACTCCATAAAGCAAGCAAAGTAAGCGATCCCATCTAAGCAATCGCTTACTTTAACGAGAGAAGTAGTTGAACTGCATAAGTAGCTTAGATCCAAGCATAAGAAAGGAAATCAGAAAACTATAAATAGGGATCCAAAGCCAAACAGAAAAAGAAATCAAGATTTTAAGAAAAGAACTTAGCTCTTCCAGTCTTCCCCCTTTCTTCCCTTCTCCCTGATTAGTTCGTCTCGGTTTCCCTCATCGGAAACCACCGCTTCCCCTCGGAGAAACTGCTGTTTCTCCTCCGATCCCCGCCGCAGCCATCTTTCCTCTCGGGAGCTCTCGACGGCTCGAACGTCGAACGAAACAACTGAAACAGAAAGAACGAGACAAGCAAAGGTTAGGTTAATTCAAAGTTTCGATCCAACGATCAAGAGCTGCCGTGCAATATCATCCAACAGTTCAGATTAGATCTCCGGATCACGGCGAGAACGCGGTGTATTCCACTCATCCACAAAACAAAACATAACGCTTGATCAAAGATCGGATCAAGGCGAGAAAGAATACAAAAGCAATCCGATGGCTCAAGCTCAAGCACAAGAAAGACTCGATCCAAGTGCTCCAATCCAACGGGTGAGCTAAAGGCTAGATCCAGGATCAACCCCATAAAAACCCTCCCAACACCACAACTTCGGAGGGTTGAGTCACACGGAGTCAACTCCGCATTAAGTCTAAACGGTCGACCCGGATCAAGGAAAAGCGAACAATAGAACCAGGATAGAAGACAGAACAGAGATATACACTCAAGCCTCACTGTTTCAGCATTAATACAGAAAATAGATCATATCATTGGTGCTCTTGTTGATTCCCACAACTCACACCTACAACACTCAGAAAATGGCAGAAGGAACCAGAAACAATGCCAAAACACTTGAAGCATGTGTTACCGGTTGAACAACAATGAGCGACAAATGACCTCAACTATGGCATTGAATGAAATATCAAAGAGATTGACAACAATAGAAAAGCAGATTAGAAAAAACAACCTCAAAGCCAGGTATGTGATGCATCCCTTTATGAATCCTATTCTCCAAACATACCACATACACACACACCCATGTCAAAGCCTCATTTTCCGGTTTTCCCTTTTCTTGCCCTAATCCGAATCAAAAAAGTTTTCCTCTCCTCCGAAAACAAAAAAGAGAGGGTAAGGCATGAGTTTTTCTTCTTTTCATTTTTCCTTTTTCCTTTGCCTTATTTCCTTTCTTCTCTTCTTCCTTTTTTTTCCCCAATTCAAAAATGACTTATGTTTTTCTTTATTTTTTTTCTTTTTCTTTTTGCCTTTTCCCTTCCTCAGACCGCAAAGATCTTCTTCTTCCTTTTCCTTCTTTCCTATCTTTTCTTCTTCCATTTTCCTCCAATCCGAAAATTGTTTCTTTTCTTTCTTTCGGTTTCTGTTTTTTCCTTTTCCTTCTCCAAACCGCAAAGAACTCCTCTCTTCCTCCTTCTCCATTTCACTAATCCGCTCATTTCCACACAAAAAAAAGAAAATTTCGCCTCTTTCCCTCGCAAAACTAATCTCAATTTCACTGCAATTGGGGAAGAACACCGTCAAGAGTCGGGTTCTTCTTTCCATTCGCACTCCTCGCATTATCCTTCCAATTTTCACTTTGCAAACGGAGGAAGCAACACTATCAAAAGGCGGGTTCTTCTTTCGGTTTTCGGCATCGCCCTCCTTGCATCACCCTTCCAATCTTTCGCTTCTCCGCAATCGAGAGAAGCAACACCATCAAGAGGCGGGTTCTACTTTCGGTTTTTGGCATTGCATTTCTTGCATTACCTCTTCAAATTCACCTCACCGCAGCCAGAGAAGCAACACTGTCAAGAGGCTGGCTCTCCTCTTAGTTTCTGGCATATCCAACTCAATCTCTTTATCGAACTTTTTAGTGCACAGAAAAAAGAGTCAGAATATGTGAGATCTGTGAATGTGGATATATATACATATTTGTGTTTCTTTGTAAGTTTGAAGGCATCGTCGTGCTCATGAGGACGCGACGAGATGAAAAAATCGGTTGTGGTGTCGCAAGACCTTTGCTCTCATTGAGGCGTCGTAAACATCTGTTAGATATCGCTCCCCCTAGCTGAAATACTGCCAAAATTTCTTTAAAATCTCATGAATTAGAAAAAAAGAATGAAAAGTAAAAAAATCGGCTTAAGAATTTCACACAATGAAACTTAAAATTAAAATTCAAATTAAAAAACTCCAAACAAAAAGGAAGGAAAATAATATGCAACAAACATAAAAAATAAAAATAAAATGAAAAGGGAAGGAACGAAAAACACTTACGAGATTTATTCAAACAGAGTTGAAAGCCCGTTAAAGTCTCTAACCGCTCCCTTTCAAATGTCCTAACTCCAACCCTTCAAATAAATGGAATAGAATAGAAGATTCCCCTTGGCCTTATTTATAGAAATTAGAAGAGGTGGTGAATGATTTGCTTTCAAAAGAAAAGGAGGGAGAAAACAATTGTATGAGAGTTCAAATAAAAAAGAGGGGAAAATAAATGTAGGAAAGTTTGAATAAAAAGAGGGGGAAAATGAGAATTACTTTGAGGGGTAAATATTCTTTTAAAATAACAAACTAAATATTCCTTTGAACCCGTAGCTTCAAAACAAAAAATTGACACCACATGTGCAATTCTTTGTACAAGCAGACAGAAGATGATACTAAATCAAAATATACAAAAATCACAGGATTTCTTTCGATCAAAAATTAAGGAATTTTATTCTAATTTTGATTTTCAAAATCAATGATTTCATTAATTAGATGAAAGTATCTAAGTTATAAACACTTGCATGTGCTTGGATATAGAGATTTTAAGTACAAATTTTAATGTCTAAAAAGGCTGCGTAGGCTAAGTTAGAATTAAATGAAAAATCTGAAATCAATCTCATAATTAAGAAATAAACACTACATAAAGTCTTAAATACACCCACATGTACTCTGATACTATGTTGAATGTTTAGCTTCAAGTGTCTGAGGATGATGCGCAGGTTGCTATTCGGTTTAGTCTTAGGACTGAGTTTGGGTTAACAAAATCTAAAAACCTATAATAAGAGTTTCAAATTAGTGAAATATCTGAGAAACTGATTCTGTCAGGTGACAGTAGTTACAATCCTTTGTTAGCAGCTAAACAGAGTTGACATGATCTAAAGCTCTTAAACATATTCAAATTAATCAATATTTCTAATCAAATTAACTCAAATCAAATAGCAATATGAAACTGCTTAAATGGAATTCTATCATTAAAAGCTTAAATCAAAACTCAATTTATCCACCTTCCGCAACTATTTATGGAAGGTGACAAATTAAGAAAAATCTAGCTCACAAAGGAGCCAATGTCAAATCAAGTATCTATTATGTTCACTTTCAATCAATCTCACACCAGTAAGGACGTGGCTCGTGTCCTCTGACTGCGTGGCTTGACCAGTAGGCTCCATAGATGAAGCAGTTATGACCAGAGTCTTCTGATCAGGTGATTTGGCCAGTCAGACTCTATTATATTATCATCGTGATCGTAGCCCGTATGATATCCAATGGCTCTACCCTTTGAGTTGTGAATCATAGGGTATACTTAATAGGGCAAACAACCCTCTGTCAGCTAAGGTAAACTTAAGTCTGTCTCCCTAGACAAACACCACCCCAGGTCTACAAGAATTTATTGGATGGCGTATGTGTGTTCTTGATAAAGATCCTTCTCGGGTTGGGAACCTCCTCGACTAAGTAGATTACTGATTGTCAGGGATGTGAACCATGGGATCTAGATCGGGCACGTCATCATTCCCCCAACCATCCAGTTTAAGCTGAAATAATAAATTTCATAATTTAAATTCTGAAACTCCATATGTTGCTATTATACGCTACGCATTAAGTAATCTAACAACTAGTCTTAATCAAAAGTTCTCTCTCACTTATTGAGAGGGTAATTAATGTATGGGGCTTGCTTTATAGGAAACAACCAGTCTAAAGTTCTCACCAAATGAGGATGAAATCTCTAGGTAGTGTCTTATCTACTATTCCATCTGCCTTCTGAAAATTATACCGACACATTTAAACCATTCAATCACTCTCTTCAATTCAACATTTGTCGAGAGGTTGGTGGCGAATTCTCGGAGCTCACACATTTCTAACAACTCTGCTAGGGATGTGATTCTCTTTCCATCTTTGGCTGAATTTAAGCTATAATAGCGGTGGATCATGATAAAATTGATATTTATAATCAATTATTAGTGAAATTAAATTTAAATCAATCATATTCTTATGACTAATATGTTTGCTATGTATATCGATGGATCTTCAGAACACCGTTTATCATGTAGCTAGGTCGTGGAGCCAATATCCTTCTAGGTAACGTTGTAATCAATACTGAGGATGTTGGAGCAACTATTCAATCTGATAACGTAGACTTCCCAGTCATTACCGCTCCAAATAATCCTCCCCCTGAAGCATCTGCATATTGTACACACCAATCTATGCAATGAAGGATGACAATTAGAATTGGCACTACTACTACTGAGGTTCCTCAAAAGAGAGCCTTTGTACTTAGAAGATTGATTCATTTTGAGGCGCCATTCATGAAGAGAACCTTCATTGGGCATAAAGTTTCAGTCATACTAGTGAATGCGACAACCCTCCTGCCAATTGAACCTTTCGCACTAGGAAGGTATGATTATTGACCTCCACATATGTGTCATAAATCAAGATAAACCTACAAATCGAATTTGACGGACTTCGGAGGTGATAGTGCGCAAATTGAAGCTCAAAATGCATTAGCGAATAGACTTCGTTATTCGTAACATCAAAATTGATCAATATGGTATTATTGCAAAAATCTAACTAACAATTGATTAAGCAGCCGAAGCTATTAATGTGTCAACGCACATATCAGAGTTGAAAAGTTGCGATGATGTCCGAACGACCTCCATTCAAGAAATTGATCACGCCGTTAGCTTTGAAATATTGAAATCTATCAAATGAGATATATGTGCTCAATTCGGATGAGTCAGTATAAATGTAGAATGATTTGAGGTGACAACACGTAAATCGAGGCTGAAATGCACATTACGCCACCGAAATCAACTCAAATGACCTTCAATCGATGAACGAACTTTGTCATCGCATTTAGAACATCAAAATTGGTCATAATATAAATATTGTATGACTTGATGAACAACCATCAGCCGAGTCATCAAACGCGCGCATATATCGAGGTCGTGAGGGATCAGATCAAGCGACCTCTATTCATGAAATTGATCATATCATTGGCTTCGAAATGTTAAAATCTATCAAGCAAGACTATTTGCACTCAATTCAGAAGAGTATGCACGAAAATCGAGCGGTCGAAAGCGGCGATGCGCATTTCGACATGAAATTAACCACAACATCAACCGTTCGACTCCGACGAACAATATCAGCATTCAAAATAATGAAATTACCATAAATCGATATATATATATATATATATATATATATATATATATATATATATATATATATATATATATATATATATATATATATATATATATATATATATATATATATATATATTGACTATGTATATTTATCGAAAATCCAAATTAAAATAATTAAATTTAATTTAAAAAATTTAAATTACTCCTCCGCAGCAACTGTTTCCCTATTTTCAGCTTTTGAAAAAGTAAATTAAAAAGAAAAGAAAAGAAACCACTTATTTCCTCAACTCCCTCTCATTCTCTCCCACTCCTCACTCTCTCTCATTTTTCTAATTCTGCTTTCTCTCTTCCTCGCTCATCTAAGCAAGACAAAAAGGTAAATCCTCCCCACTGGATTTTGTGATTCCCTCCTCAGACGCAAGTCCAGTCCCATTTACAGATTTTCCGCATGTTTCTTTGGTACAACTGGACGTATTAAATCTGACCTGCCAGCCTGCCTCCAGCGACCACTTCTCTGCTCCATTGACCGTTCAGCTAGCCATTGTGAACCCCGCGCTCTGCTCCTCAGATCTCGGTCCATTGCTGACTGAACCACTCCGCTGGCCGTTCAATTCGCGCTCCCGCGACCGTTGTTTCGACCCACGCTCTTCTGACGACGGCCAGGCTACGAACTCAGACTCAGGCCGTTTGACTGGCAGACTGCTCCACTCCGCAAGCTGGCTCGACTCGTTTCTAACCTGACTTGCGGCCGCCTGCCCAAGTCCCATATCCCAGCTCAACGATTAACACCGGCCGCAGCTCAAACCCCGCAACCTAATTGCTAATTGCTTTAAACCCACCGTTATTCGCAGCCTTTCTACAAACTCAACACATCCAAATTTCATCATTTTCAGCGCCAGAATCGAGGAAGAACATCGTCATGGAGAAATCTTCCTTCGATTTTCTCCACTTACCATCCGCTTTCCATCAAGAATCAAGGAAGAACATCGTGGGTGAATTCTTCCTTCAAATTTGCCGCACCCTCACTTTAGCTGCCTCGTTTTCCAGATCGCAATCGGGGAAGAACATCATTAGTGAATCTAATTCTTCCTTCGACACGCCTCGCTTTAGCCGCCCATTTTTGCTGCATTCCAAATCGGGGAAGAACATCATCAGTAGGCGAATTCTTCCTTCAATTTTTGGTGTCGCACCCCTTACCTTACATTCCCAATCACATACCCAACCCAGTTCCTTTGTCGAGCCTTGCAGCGCGTCAAAAAATGCGTCAAAACATGTGGGGATTTGTGAATGTGAATATATATGCTTATGTTTCTTTGCAGGTTTGAAGATCTCGCGTCCGAGTAGGGCGGATGATGAAAAAAAAGCGTGGGTGTCAAGACACGCTTACTTAGTATGGTGCAGAGTAAGCCCCATTGTTAGATATCGCTCCCCTTAGACGTAATGCTGCCGAAATTTTGTCTAATTTCCAAACTTAAAAAAAAAAAAAGAGGATAATTATATTGCATTGTATGTATTCTGCAGGTTTGAAGATCTCGTTATGCGCGGTAGAGTGAGAAGAAAAAATAAGTGTCGCAAGATAATTACCATATGCTCATATGCATACCGAGCAAGCAAAAAACCTCTTCGATCTATATGGGATGACACTAGGTAGCCAAATTTCATCAAATCTTTTGATTTAAAAAAAAGTGGGAAAATAAGATGGGCTAACTTAAGGGGCACTAAATGGGAAAACTTACGGATAATTTTAAACTAAAAAAATGTCAAATAAGAAAAAAAGGGGGGAAATTAAAATGATATATGACATGTATAGAAACAAAACAAAATAAAAAAAGAATGGTGAAAAACACTTACAAAATTTATCGAAAGATTTAAAGCACAAGTTCTAACCGCTTCAAATAAAGCTCTAACCTTTAGTAAGTAGAATGGAATAAGCAACTCCCCTTAGCCTTATTTATAGAAATTGGAAGAAGGATAAAGAGGGGGGAAATCAAATTTAAATAAAAGAGGGGGAAAATTAAATTTAAATAAAAGAGGGAGAAAATCAAATTTAAATAAAAAAGGGGGAAAATCAAACTTAAACCAAAGATGGGAAAATTAAATTTGATCAAAAGAGGGAAAATCAAATTTGAATAGAAGAGGGGGAAATCAAATTTGAATAAAAGAGGAAAAATCAAACTTAAACAAAAGAGGGAGAAATCAAATTTGAATATAAGAGGAGAAAAATCAAATTTAAACAAAAGAGGAGGAAAAATAAGAATTACTTTGAGGAGTAAATCTTCTTCTTAAAATGACAAATTAAGTTATCCTTTGAACCTATAGCTTCAAAACGCCTTTTTACATACCAGAACTTTTTTTTACAAGTAGACAAAAGCGATACTAAATCAATTCTATAAAATCATAAGGCTTTCTTCAATCAAAAAAATCAAAAAATTTCATCCTAATTATGATTTTCAAGATCAATAATTTCATTAATTATATGAAAATAACTAAGCTATAAACACCCGCATGTCCCCCGACACTATGCTGAATGCTTAAATTCAAGTGTTTAAGGATGTTGGTTTGTTTCCCTTAGTCTTAGACTAGTCCGGTTAACAAAACTTAAAATTTATAATAAGAGTTTCAAATCGGTGAAATGTCTAAAAAAGATTTTATCGGTGATAGTAGATCTAATTCTCATTAGCTAAAGAAGAGGGATCTAAAGCTCTTAAACATATTCAAATTAATATTTTTTCAAATCAAATTAAATATCAATTTAAAATATTTAAATGAAACTATCATCAAAAAACTTAAACCAAACTCAATATATTTATCTTCTACAACTGTTTGTCACGAGTGACAAACTAAGAAAACTCTAGCTCACAAAGGAGCCAATGTCAAATTAAGTATTCTACTATGTTCACTCTCAATTAATCTCTACAGACGGGCATGTCCTCCTCACACGGCTTGGCCAGAGGTTATGATGAAGCAATTACCAAAGTCCTCTGACGGGTGGTTTGGTCACCGACCATTATATTACGATCATGTTCAGATGCTCCCCATGGCTCGCCCTTTGAGTTGTGAATCATAGGTATACTTGATAGGAAAACATCCCTCATCGCCTAAGGTAGACTTAAGCATGTCCTGACAAACACCACCCCTGTGTCTATAAGATTTCTTGGACGACGTAACTATGTGCCGATGAGGGATACTTCTATCGTTGGGGACTACCTCCTCTAACTAAGTAGACTAGGACGACTACTCGAGATAACTATGGGATATAGATCGACGCCATCATTCCTCAACCATCGGTTTAAGCTATAATGATGAATTTGTATCTCAAATCCTAAAACTTTACATCGCTACTATACGCTACACATTCAATGATCTAATGACCTTTTTGAAAGTTCTCTCTCACTTCTGGGAAGGGTAATTAACATTGGGCTTGCTTTATAGGAAACAAAACATATAAGTTCTCACCAAATGAGGATGAAATCTCTGGGTAGTGTTTTATCTACTATTCCATATGCCTTCTGAAAATTACACCGATATTTAAACTACTCTTTTCATTCATCGAAGAGGTCGGTGGTGAATTTTCAGAGCCCACAATGATACTGAAGCCTCCTCTTCTAGAGAAAAATTGAGTAGAAGGCAAATGAGAAGAAACACTAAACTACGAGCTCAATAGTTGTTGTCTGAATTACAAGTCATACAACCAACCTTACAACCAGAAGAGAGTATTTCTACCTCACAATAAATTTGAAAATTTTAAGATGAGTGAAAAGGAATAGCTCTACTGGTGATTTTAAGTGGTGTTTTTGGGCTCAACAGCAGTCAGCTTCAACCTTTCTAAATAAACAACATGAAACTCTATCTACTCGAGCACATAGAGTTCTGAAGGTTGTTAAGGAAAAATATCTTATGAAGAAAAGGTATCAAATATCGATTATCAAAGAAGCCAAAATGCTCCACTACAAAAGCTACAATCAAGGTAAGAGCTCAAGACCGTTAAGCAATTCTACACGAGCATCTGTGACACTGAACCATGTCGAGAATCCGTAAAAAAAAGTTACGGTAAAAAGGAAAACAAATATAAAGCCAAAGTCTCAAGAAGAAGTAGTGACGTAAATGCTTCCTCATTTGGATGCAAGCTAACCCAAATGCAGCATAAAAAGAGAAATACGTGCTCAACAACCATTATTCAAGTACAAAATTGTACATCCAACTGTGGAACTAAGCGAGTGTTCCAACTCATAATAGGTTTGACAGCCTAAGATGGGTATAGTGAAATATCTCTACTAGTCAAATCAAATAGTCCTTCTGGACCCGATAACGTCAGGATCTAACTTCTTTAGTGAGAAATTTGAAATGCAAGAGTGCATTAGGTCCTCAAAATTGTTAATGTGAAATGACTGATAAAAAGAATTTTTAAAGTCCTATCATCATGGAGACTAGAGTTGCTCCTCCAAGGAGACCTCCTCCTATAACCTTAGTAAGATGTCTACTAATTCAAGTCCTGCAAAGTAAGCATCGAGGCGTGACACTCGGACCATAGGTCCAAGAATCCATCGTCGAAAGGTCCCGATAAATAGGTGAGCAAATTTGGAGGCCAAAATATCGGAGAGAAATTGCCTTACATAAAGGAAACGACGTGACATCTAGGCACGCCATAAAATCCACTCATTATGTGCTAAGGGTTGAAGTAGTTCTATCACTTGAAATTAAACTACCTTCGCTCCGAGTAGCCATTCAACACAATATCACTCAAGATGACAATGTCTGTCTATGGATGGAAAAGCTTGATGCGCTTGACGAGGTCAGGCTCCAAGCTCAGCAAAATTTAGAATTCTATCGAGCGATGATGTCCAAAGCATTCGATCATACAATGAGTCCTTAACTTTTAAGAAGAATAAATGGTGATAATGCTGAGAAGACCAATTATTCTTAATCAAAAATTTGGTGGCAAATTTGAGCCTAATTGGGAGGACCATTTTGTCATTGAAAAAGTGTATAAAGGAGGGGCATACCAACTAATTGAACTAAAGGGTGAAAGACCAATGCCATAAATTTATGGTTGATACTTGAAAAAGTATTATACATGAGGAATACATTCCCAAAGTACAATAGAAATTCCCCTGCAAGACAGGGGACATTTTTTAGTATATCTATTTAGGTCGACATCAAGCTTCATGCCGAGATCCCAAAATAAACATACTCACTCCGTGATGAAAACTTTATGTGAAATTTCCTTATTACATGGGAGCATAGATTTCATATACATAGATGAAATCAATGTTGCATGTTAAAACCCTCTTAAGAGCATATCAATTCAAATATTGATGTATTTGCATATTTCATCTTAAAATTTCTTCTAAAGCTTTAGAAAATTCCCATTAGGGGAATTTTTTTTATTTATTTCAAGTTTATTTGAGTTGGCGTTGTGCTATAAGATGAGATTCTCAAATATATTATGATTCTGATTGACATCGAGTTTTATGCTAAAATCGAATACATCCCTAATTATTATTAAGTAAGTTTGTGACAAAAAAAAGAATCTATTACTATGCATGAAAAAATAATCCTAAATGTCAAGATATTTATCTCCCATATTTGCAAAATTCTGGAGATCAAGTCAGAAGAATTCTCGATTTTGGAAGCTTCAATCAATTAAGTTGGAGAAATATCAACCTCTACATCCTGAAGTCTATGACACAGATGGGTTTTAAATGTTGAATTCAACAAGCCCATAAATGGTCGAGTTGCTGGCACTCTCCTCACTCAACAAGCCGTAAGAAAAGGTCACAATGAAAGAGCCCATGTTCCAATCGATGACAAATTCACCAACCTGCAGCTTAAGTCAGAGTATGTTTTAAAGGTCGAACTCAATAAGCCCAAATATGACCGAGTTGCTGACGCTCTCCTCACTCAACAAGCCATAAGAAAAGGCCATAGTGAAAGAGCCACTGCTCATCAGTCCAATGATGATAGTTATTCAATCTCAAACCAGATCCAGCTTAGTGATTATAAGTAACCAAGATCCAAGAGATCTTTCTACTTGATCAACAGATCAAGACAATTTGAGAAAACTCTCAATTCAGAGCAGCCTCAAATCAATATTTATATTACCCATAGGGTAATATCTCAACTTATTCTCATATGATCTAATCAAGCTCAAAGCACAGATCAAAGTCAATCTCCTCATCAAGTCCATCAAAGCAAAAAGCACAGGACCGAGGAAGCAATTCCATAGCCGATGGTCGAACTAAAGATATTTTGTGGTTATTTAGTTTGTTAAAGTACACGTTACTAGACTAATAACTCAACATTAACCCTATATAAGCTGAAAGGCTCGGTCATATGTATGCACCCTTCAATGAATTTGTCAAAGCAGCAAGCACATGATTCAAGGTGCAAATACACTTCTTGATAAGTCAATAAAGACAAATCAGGTTATTCCTTCATCAAGTCTGTCATGCTTCAGGCTAGGACAAAAGAAATTTCAAATTCGATCAAGCAAAATAAACCAATTCCCCAGCGAAATCCTTCATCAAAATAAATAAATCAATTCCTCCATCAAACCCAACCAAGCACGAAGGATCCTTATCAACAACACATGGGTTATCCAAGAAATAAGACTCAAATCAGAAGGACATAAAAGAAAGAGATTTTGATAAAACCATCAAGAAGAAAAATAGATGGTGTAAGAACTCTTATCTATCCATGTCAATCGACAAATCGTCGATCCCGTTACTTAGCATGTCCAAAATAAAGAATCATACTAATGACAAATCCTATCAAAAGCTTTGTAAGCTATTGCGATCGAAGCTGAAATGATCCAAGTTTCGTAGCCAACACACAAATTTAACCCAAAGCACAAAGCATACAAATCAAGCCCATAGCACAAATCAAAGCTAATCTTCTCATCAAATCCCCAAAAGAAAAAAAGTACAGAAGTAATAAAGGAACGCTAATATCCACTAATACAATAAGATGATACATGACTGATAAAAAAAAAGTAGAACATGCGAGCCTAGACTGTAGCTCCTTAAGCTATGCTAAATAAGCCGCTAAAGATGGCCACTCGCCTAATAAAGCATAAGTAGATCAAAGTAGCCTCAACATCTACCATCGCCTCATGATGTATGATAACACTATTGTGGGCAAAAAATTTTCCACCACCTCGATGAAAAGAGTGTTTTAAAATGTCGGTGTAATTTTTAGAAGGCATATGAGATAGTAGATAAGACACTACCCATAAATTATGTCCTCATTTTGCAAGGACTTGGGTTCCAAGTTTCCTATAGCGTAAGCTATAGTTAATTACCCTCCCAATAAGTGAGAGAGAACTTTTGATTAAGGCTAGTCATTTAGATCAGAATGCATATCGTGTAAAGAGTATAGAGTTTTAGAATTTGATATATAAGATTCATCATTATAGCTTAAACTGAATGGTTAGGGGAATGATGATGTGTCCGATCTAGATCCCATAGTTACATATCTCGTGCGCGGTCCCTAGTTTACTTAGGAGAGGTAATCGACCTAACGTGAAGGATCCTTATCAACAACATGGGTTACGCCATCCAAGAAATTCTTGAGGGTGATGTTATCTAAGGAGATAATCTTAAGTCTACATTATGAGGGTTGTTTATCCTATCAAGTATACCCTGGATTTACAACTCAAAGGGCAAAAGCCATTGAAGTGCATATGAGCTACTACCGTGATCGTAATATAATGGAGTCTCGCCAAACCACGATCATAGACTCGGTCACCGCTTCATCTGAAGCATAGTGCACGCATATGATACGCCACGCCTTTATTGACGGAGATTGAGAGTGAACATAGCATAACACTTGATTTGACATTAACTCCTTTGTGAGCTAGAGTTTTCTTAATTTATCACTCCGACAAACTATTGCAGAAGGTGGATAGTTTGAGTTTTGATTTAAGCTTTTAGTGATTAGATTTCATTAGAGCGATTTTTAGATTGACACTCAATTTGAGTTAATCTGATTTGAAAAATTGATTAATTCAAATATGTTTAAGAGTTTTAGATCCTGTCAATTCTGTTTAGCTGCTAATAGAGGATTAGATTTACTTTCATCTAACAGAATCAATTTCTCAAATATTTCACTAATTTGAAACTCTTATTATAGGTTTTTAGGTTTTGTTAACCAGGACTCAGTTCTAAGACTAAATCGGGAAGCAACCCGCGCAACATTCTCAGACACTTGAATTTAAGCATTCAAAGTGTAAGTCTATGGTGTATAGTAATTTTAGGTAATTTTATGTTTGAATTATGAGATTGATTTCAAATTTTTTATTTAATTCCAACTTTAGCCTGCATAACCTTTTCAGACATTAAAATTTGCACTTGAAATCTCTATGTTTGAGCACATGCAGGCATTTATATCTTAGCTAATTTTATCTAATTGATAAAATCATTAATTTTAAAAATCATAATTATGATGAAATTTCTTTTTTGGTTGAAAGAAGCATTATGATTTTTATAGAATTGGATTTAATATCGCCTTTATGTTTGCTTATACAAAGAGTTCTGTGATGATGAAAAGACTTTGTAAATTGATCTAATATCTTATTAGATTTTTTCAGATTAATATTTAATATATTCCAATTTAGCCTACGCGGCCTTTTTAGACATTAAAATTTGCACTTGAAATCTATCTGCCCGAGCACATATAGGAATTTATAGTTTAGATAATTTCACCTAATTAGTGATTTCGTTGATTTTTACAAATCATAATTAGAATGAAATCCCTCAATTTTTGATTAAAGGAATCCCTATGATTTTTATAAAATTTGATTTAATATCGTCTTCTGTCTGCTTGTACAAATGATTGCAAATCTGGTGGCAAAGAAGACATTTTGATTTAGATTGTAGTTTAATACACTACTGACATTTAATTTACTTATTAAGTTTTTGTAATTTTCCCAACTTGATTATGCTCAATTTACATCAGTTTGGATAAGTTATGGTGATTTAAGTGTTTGTTGCTTTAGCCCTACTAATGTTTATTAACTAGCATAATAATCACCTCCACATTCATATAAGAGTTATTAAACCCAATTTGGATTCAACCTTAGATTTTGAGTTTATTGTAAGTTTGTTATCGCTTTAGCACCCCCTAAATTCCAATTAAAGTTTATTTAATTATAAAGAAATTGCAAGAAAAGAGAACTCACTTCATCGCTTTAATTTAAGCAATAGAGAATCACAAGAGTTTGTGAGTTTAATATTAACCTCTCAAAGTTTGTGAATTTAATATTAGCTTCCCCAAATTTCACTTAGATTTTAAATGAGTATTCTATTCTTTTCAAAATTTGCTTTAAAGGCTCCCCCATTTTTTCTTGTTTGCCGTTTTTAGTTTAGAATTAGCTGTAGGTTTTCCTGCTTAGCGTTTTTAAGTCAGCTCATTTCACTCTTCTATTTTTTTTCTAAGTCAAAAGATTTGATGCAATTTTGGCGACCGCATCATCCAGTGTGGGTGATTGAGTATTTTGGCTTACTGACGCCGTGTTGTCTAGTGGTGTCTTGTGACACCATATTTCATCTCGTATTTGAGCATGATGAGATCTTTAGACTGAAAGAAGACATACATACAATATATATTCATTCACTTTTTTAAGTCTAGAAATTATACAAAATTTACAAGATTTCATTTAGGGGACATCTTACAAGTGTTGGTTTACTCTGCATGTTGAGCATAGCGAAAGGTCTCACACACCACAACCTGCTCTCATCTCCAAGTTGAGTACAATAAGGTCTTCAAACCTGCAAAGAAACACAACCATATATATATATATATTCATATTCACAAATCCCACATGTTCTTACGCATTTTTTGGTGCGCTACAAGGCTAGGCAAAAGAACGTGGTTAGGTATGCAATTGGGAATGTAAGGCAAGGAGTGCGATGCTAGAAATCGAAATAAGTATTCGCTTATCGATTGTTCTTCCCAGTTTGATGAAGCAAAACGAACACTAAAGCGAGGAATGCGAAAAATCAAAAAAAGAATTCTCTTGACGATGTTCTTCCCCATTCAGGCAAAATGGGACAACAAAATGGGGTGTGATGAAAATCAAAAGAAGAATTGTGATGATGTTCTTCCGACACGACGAGGCAAACGGACGCTAAAGTGAGGTGCGACGTCGGAAGAAAGAATTCGTATTGACGATGTTCTTCCCTGATTCTCTAAAAATAATAAAAATTGGATGTGTTATGGGCTGTAGGAAGGCTGGACGCAGGTAATGGGTCGGATTTTGGGCTAGCGGGATTTGCTATTTACGAGCTGAAGAAAGGAGGGTCGGCGGGCTTTGCTATTTACGGGCTGAAGAAAGGAGGGTCGGGCTTTCTTTCTGAAGAAAGGAGGGTCGGTGGTCAGGCGAAGAAAGGAGAGAGCCGCTGGGTCTCAACGTATGGCCCGTGCTGAGGGGGCTACAGATTGCTGAGCCTGGCGGTCATCTGAATTATGGCGGGTCGGTTTGTGGCCAGTGAGAACACGGCAGTCGTGAGAGTCACAGACATGGAAGCATGAGGAGGACAGGTCGGACGAATCAGACAAAAAGAAAAATTGAGAGAGGAAGAATTTTTTTACCTTCATTTTTTTTTCTTGTTCTTCCGATGGGAGAGAGAGGCAGGAGAGAGAGAGTAGTGGGAGAGAATGAGAGGGAATCAAGAAGGAATAATGGGGGGTTTCTTTTCAATTTTTTTTAAATTTTTTTTTAGAAAATTGAAAATAGGGAGGAACGGTTGCTGCGTGAGGGGCAATTTGAGAATTTTTTTAAAAAATAAAATTTGAATTTATTAAATGATTTAAATGTGGATTTCGTGCCGGTAAATGCACATAGTCAATATATAAATTGATTTAGGATAATTTCATTATTCTGAACACAATGACATAGTCCATTTCACGATCGAAGATCGTTTAGTCAGTAACAAATTGAGTCAATTTCACTCAAATATGTGTCGCCGCTTTCAATCTCGATTTTCTTGACCGTCCAATTGAGTAACAATCTTATTTGATAGATTTTGGCATTTTAAAGCCAATGGTGCAATCAATTTTGTGAACGAGGTTATTGATTCTCCTTGCCTCCGACCTCACAAGTGTGCATACGCGTTGATAACTCGAGCACTTGATCGGTTGCTCATCAAGTCACGAAAATTTTATATCGACCAATTTGATGTTCTAAATGCGATGACAAAGTCTATTCATTGATGGAGGTCATTTGAGTTAATTTCAGACGCCCGTGTGTTTCACCGATTTATGTGTTGTCACTTCAAATCACTCAATATTTGCACAGACTCATCCGAATTGAGCGCAATCTCATTTGATAGATTTTGATATTTTAAAGCTAACATCATGATCAATTTCATGAATGGAGGTCATTCGGACATCGTCGTAGCTTCCCGACTCTTATATGTGCATCGACACATTGATAGCTCGAGCGCTTAATCGATTGATCATTATATTTTGTAATATTTATATTATGATCAATTTTGACATTCTAAACACGACAGTGAAGTCCGTTCATCGATTGAAGGTCATTTTGACTATTTTCGACGCCCATTGCATTTTGAACCTGATACTATCGCTTTCGAAGTCCATCGAATTTAACTTGTAGGCTTATCTTGATTTATGACACATATGTGGAGGTCAACAACTGTCGTTCCTGTTCTATAACCTGAGCTCTTCTATTCTGCTCAATCTGCAGCTCTCGATCTGGCAATAATGCCTAACTTCGGAAGAAGCATCTATCGAACTCGACGGCCATGTCGTAGAGCAGACTCTCCTCAAACTCATCATGTGCTAGGGCCTCTCACAAGCTCGACTACTCTTGAAGCTCACATAAAGTCCTAAAGTGGACAATACTGAGTGATCTCATCCAGTGGATTAAGAACTCTATGTATCTACCAAGAGTCTCCAGATACTTGAGAACCTTCTCCTTCTAGCTAGTACAAGCTAGAAGGTCTAAAATGGTGTTCGCATAAGATGTGAAGCTGTCCAGTGACTCTGGTGAGTCCAAAGTAAGCCGAGAAATCACGTCCCTCAAAAACACCAAGCTGCAATCCTGCATACCCCTGTCACATGGATTTGACCTATAGGGATGACGATGGTAGATCTCAAACTCATAACTTATATCGCACTGCAAGGAACAAATGAAAACAATCAACATAAAGTGGAGCAGTAAATGTAAAGAAGTGCAGCTAAAGAATAAAGAAAGGGGATAAAGTACCTGAACATGATGAATCCGACTGAAGTGATGTATCGTAAGTGATCCTCGAGGACCCTCACTATCTGATAAGCTTTAGGGCTATGTACTGGCTCAATAGAGACCTCACTAAGCATGAGGTCCCCCACCTCAGAAGCCCCCCTGAGGCAATTGGGCAGAGTCAGGCTCAGTAGAGAAAGGTGGCTCTACGGAAGGGGTAACAAAATCGGAAGTGAAAGTATCAAAGGTCGACACGCACGATAGCCCAACTCCGGAGTCCGCAATAACATCTCCAATGCTGCCTGACACCTGTGGCACTTCATCAGAAGTCATAAACTTCTATGGGGGAGGATTTGTGGAACAATCAAATGAAGCCCGCACAGGCTCCGTAGGTTGATTACACCTACGTCTATGAATCGTTGAAGAAATATCAGTGTAGCTAGGAGAAGAATCCCTAGCTCTAACTCGCCAGAAGTGGTATCCTCGCCTAACTCGCCGCCAACCGGTGCATCACAAGAATCAAATTAGAGTATCATACACCAAGCATAATTTGATTAAAAAAAAGGAGGGGAGAGAGGACAAAAGTATTGAAAGATAGAAGAATAGTGATTATACCTCTAGCGCTAAAATCTCCTGCTAATGGTAACCGAGGATTGGTCCTCTGATCTCGAGGAACACCCAAAAATCTCATCCTTCGTTCATATCTCCTGGAACCACGCCTTAGGGCCAAAAGACAACCGTGAGTGAGGTAAGTAGCTAACCCCGCGGCGACCGTGGAGGGGCTATTTGAAAATGAGCACGCATCAAGCCTCAAGAAATGTAGCCAAACGCAAAAGAAAGTAATGTGTTAAGGGGAATCATCCCGATCCTCCCAAATCCACTACACTGTGGATGAATGGCCGCCATCACGAAAGCAAGAAGTCAAACTGTCATGCAACCCAGTTAGGCTGATAGCCCTCTATAACAACCGACGCCAAATCGATAACATAACCATCCTGGGACGAGTACTCAAAAGGTACGCCTACCTATTAAATGTCCGACCGCATGAAGCAGTGAAGCTATTCTCATCTGGCTTTGGCCAATCGCTAAGATCAATCCCTATCGAAATAAGGGAAAGTCAAGTATATCCCACGGTGAACCAACAAAAAAATCATCTCGCCAAATGGGAGCAAAGAAGCACATGTGAATCCTCTCAATCTCCAAAGTAGGATGCTCGATATAAGTGTAAGATTGCAGATATCCTCACTCTAAACTCAAAATAAGCAAGGCCATGTAGGGAGATGAACCCAAGCATATAAGGCCAAGGTAGAATCACATCTCGCAACTTCAGTGGAACCTGCAAATCACCCCCAATATCCTATAAAGCCCGACTATCACTTTGGGTGGGGCAAGAGAAACTTGCTCACCTCGAGAGATCAATAATAAAGTGTCTGGGATGAACTAAACCCTTTATAATGGGGAGCACAAAAATATAGAGCTATGTCACTATAAAGCCGCTAAGAATAAATCCTCGCCAATCCCTCAGAAGTCACCTGAGAAGTAAGCTAATAAAATAGGCCCCATAGTCTCCTCGTGATAAACAACCACCTGGCACACACTGTGTGGTCAAAAGGCATGCTAAGGTCCTTGGGAGCATAATCGAAAGAAGCTCTAATCCATGTCACAGGTACGTAATACATCTCGCGATCGTGATAGAGCAGATCCTCAAGGTTTTGGATAGTGGTCCGTAAGATCAATATAAATGTGGCCAAATAGCTACCTCCGACCTGCACAATCATTCAAGGATGCCTATGAAATAACTTCCCATCATACTAACACACTCCTCATAGTGATAACCAAATAGTGAAGACCCACACGTACCTGTGAAGTCCAAAAAAAAGAGTGACTGGCCCACTCCTCCCGGCCAATCTAGCAAGCTTACTAGATCTCGTAAACTCCATTACTCCACGAGCCCAAGAAGAAGGCATACCCCAAAAGTCAAATAAAGATACATATACTCACCTCATAAATGCTCTGCTGTCCCAGAAATTATCTCTATGAGCCTATAGAATATACCTAGCCTATGTGACATATCCATGGTGAAGAGTAGGAAATTTGCTAATGTGAGGGAATCCTCGGTCGAGAGCCCCGGCCTCAAATGATGGTGGCTAGGCTCAATGTCACGGCCAAGTAAGAGCACATCATAATATTCGAACTAACCTGCCATCAGGTTATCTAAAGGATTGTAGTCCCCTACACTTCAACTTAAGGGTAGCCACCTAGTCTCAAGTAGATCCTCAAAAGTAAAGGAATGGCATGCCGAAGTAGTGTAAGAAGTCTGCAAAAAAACTGTCCTAAGAAGATTTTCAAAGGTGTTGCTCAATCTTATTCCTCGAGCATCAACATCTCCGCGAGGATCATGGCCGGCCAATCTCCAACCGATAGCCTCAGCAGTTCTCCTCATCAAATGACATCATCGTCTCCGATCTGATTCTTCTTCAAGTGATAAGAAACGCTACATAAAAATTTAAATAACAAGCATTGTCCACCCGCCAAGATGCAATGACAACAAGTGGAACAAAAAAAAAGAAGAAAGACAGATGAGGAGAAAGAAGAAAATAAAAAATTAACCAATTTTCAACAAACATGACTCACTCGCAAGAAATCACATTTATTGGGGGGCATTTGACATTCATGTGTCATAAGTCGTTAAGTCCATAAGTCAAATTCAATAGACTGAAAGATGCAAACTAAGACTCAAAATATACCAGCATCACTAAAAAATAGTCAAAATGACTTCCGATCGATGAACAAACCACGTCGGCTCAAAATATTAAAATTGATCAAAATATAAATACTGCATAATCTAAAGAGAGACCGATAAAATGATCGACCTATCAATGTATCGACGCGATATCGAAGTAGAAGTCACATGATATTTGAACCAATTTAGTTTAAGAAATTAATCATGTAGTTAGCTTTGAAATATTGAAACTATCAAATGAGATCTCTCGCCAATTCAACGAGCTCGAGCAAATGTTGAATGATTTGAAGTGTGCACAAATCGAGACCAAATGCATTGGACATCACCAAAATCAACCCAAATGACCTCCGATCGATGAACGAACTCCACCATCACGTTTAAAATATCGAACCGTTAGAATATAATATTGCACAACTTGATGATCAATCCAAGCAATGTTCTCAATACACGATATCAAGGTCGAGGCAACTACATAAACTAAACGATCTCGCTGTGAAATTAATTGCACCATTAGCTTTAAATTAAATATATCGAATAAGATTATTCACACTTAATTCGATAAGGCGCCGAATGTCGTCCGGTCGATGATGCCATTTTGAAATAAAATGGATTGATTTGTGACTTGAACCAAACAACCTCCGATCATGAAACGGACTACGTCTTTACGTTCGGAATAATGGAATAACCTTAAATTGATATATATTTATTATGTGATTTTATCGGCATAAAATTCACATTAAAGTCTTTTAATAAATTTAAAAATCAATTTAAAACAAAATAAATCTAACCTAAATCCCTCTCTAAGTGACTGACCGACTCTCTTCACGAGACGACACCTAATCAGAAATCCTCTTCATGCATGATACACGACCCATGAGTTCATGCTTCAACCTGATTAGTTCTCTCCTTCACGGATCAACCGCTCCCTCCTCTTCCTCCAACTGTTCCCAAAGCAAAGGAATTCCTTTCCTTCTCCAACTGACGACAAGGACTCCTCCCTCACTTTCAATTTGAATCAAGAAGGTTTTCCTCCTCTTCCAAAAACAAAAAAGAGAGGATAAGGCATGAGTTTTGTATTCTTTTCTTCTTTCTTTTTTTTTTTTTTCTTCCATTTTTCCCCAATAAAATGACTTCTATTTTCTTTATTTTTTTCTGTTCCTTTCCTTCCTCAAACCATAAAGATCTTCTTCTTCTTCTTCCTTCCTTCTTTCTTTTTCTTCAATCCAAAATTATTTCTTTTCTTTTCTTTCTTTTGTTTTCTATTTTTTCCTATTCCTTCTCCAAACCGCAAAGAACTCCTCTCTTCCTCCTCCATTTCACTAATCCCCTCATTTCCCCAAAAAAAATAGAAAATTTCATCTCTTTCCTAGAAAATCATCCACTAGAACCTGGAAGAACACCAAGAGGTGGGTTCTTCTTCGGCTGACTCCTGTGATTATCCTTCCACCACAAACGGAGGAAGTAACATCATCAAGAGGTTCTTCTTCGATTTTATGCCGCTCCTTGTACCAATCTTCGGTTCACCGAACGGGAGAAACAACACCGTCAGGCATGTTCTTCTTTCAATTTCTAGCATCGCATTCCTTGCATTACATCTTCAAATTCTCACGCCTGCAGAAGCAACACCGCCAAGAGGCGGTTCTTTGATTTGATATCCAATCTCATCTCTCTTGTCAATCTTAGTGTAAAATGATTCAAAATATGTGAGATCTCAGAATGTGGATATATATACATGTGTTTCTTTGTAGATTTGAAGACCGTCGGCTCATGAGGATGCAACGATGAAAAAATTGGTTGAGGTGTCAGACACCGGCCAACACACATGCATCGAGTAAGCCAACATCCGTGATGTCGCTCCCAAATCGCCAAAATTTTATCAAAATCTCATTACTTAGAAAAAAAATGAAAAGTAAAAGAATTGGCTTAAGAACTTCACATAATGAAACCTAAAATTAAAATTCAAATTAAAAAACTCCAAACAAAAAGGAAAGAAAATTATATACAAAACATAATAAAAAATAAAAAAGCGAAAAAAAGTACTTACTAGATTTATTCAAATATAGTTGAAAGCCCGCTAAAGTCTCTAACCACTCCCTTTCAAATGTCCTACCTCCAACCCTTCAAATAAATAGAATAGAATAGGAGACTCACTATTGGCCTTATTTATAGAAATTAGAAGAGGTGAATGGTTTGCTTTCAAAAGAAAAGGAGGAGAAAATGAATATAGGAGAGTTTGAATAAAAAAGAAGGGTAAACGAATGTAGAAAAGTTTGAATAAAAAGAGAGAAAAAATGAAAATTATTTTGAGGGGTAAATCTTCTTTTAAAATAACAAACTAAATTATATTTTGAACTTTCAAAATAAAAAAATCACCATTGGATCTACAATTCTTTATACAAGCAGACAGAAGACGATACTAAATCAAAATCTATAAAAATCATAGGGCTTCATTCTATCAAAAATTAATGAATTTTATTCTAATTATGATTTCCAAAATCAATGATTTCATTAATTAGATGAAGTTATCTAAATTATAAACACCTGCATGTACTAAGACATAGATATTTCAAGTGAAAATTTTAATGTCTGAAAAGGTTGCGCAGGCTAAGTTGGAATTAAATGAAAATCTGAAATCAATCTCATAATTAAGAAATAAGCACTACATAAAGTCTTAAATACACCCGCATGTGTCCTGATACTATGTTGAATGTTTAGATTCAAGTGTCTGAGGATGCTGTGTGAATTGCTACCCGGTTTAGTCTTAAGACTAAGTCTGGGTTAATAAAACCTAAAAACCTATAATAAGAGTTTTAAATCAGTGAAATATTTGAGAAACTGATTCTGTCAGGTGACAATAGTTCTAATCCTCTGTTAACAACTAAACAAAGTTGACAGGATCTAAAGCTCTTAAACATATTTAAATTAATCAATTTTTCTAATCAAATTAACTCAAATCAAATAGCAATCTGAAACTGCTTAAATGAAATTCTATCATTAAAAGCTTAAATCAAAACTCAATATATCCACCTTCTATAACTGTTTATCGGGTGTGACAAATTAAGTAAACTCTAGGTCACAAATGAGCCAATGTTAAATCAAGTGTTATGTTATGTTCACTCTCAATCAATCTCACATCAGTAAGGATATGACCCGTGTCCTCTAACTGCTGGTCCGAGCTCTGAAAAGCGATTACTAGAGTCCTATGATCGGGTAGTTTGGCCAGTCAGACTCCATTATATTATGATCACGACTGTAGCCCGTATGCCCAATGACTCCGCCCTTTGTGAATCATAGGGTATACTCAATAGGATAACCAACCCTCTGTCAGCTAAGGCAGACTTAAACCCGTCTCCTTTGACAAACACCACCCTAGGTCTACAATGATTTCTTGGACGACGTAACCCATGTGTTGCTGATAAGGATCCATCGGTTATGTTGGGTCGACTACATCCTCTAACTAAGTAGACTAAAGCGACTTCGGACAAACCATGAGATCTACCGCACGTCATCATTCCCCTAACCATCCTGTTTAAGCTGAAATGATAAATTTCATAATCTAAATTATGAAACTCCATATGTTGCACTATACGCTACATATTAAGAGATCTAACGACTATCCTTAATCAAAAGTTTTCTCTCACTTATTGAGAGGGGTAGTTAACTATATGAGCTTGCCTTTATATGAAACCTGGAACCAGATCTAAAGTTATCACCAAATGAGGACAAAATCTTTGGATAGTGTCTTATCTACTATTCCATCTGGCCTTCTAAAATTACACCGACACATTTAAACCATTTAATCACTCTCTTCAAGTCAACATTTTGAGAGATCAGTGGCGAATTTTCGGAGCCCACACTCGAATGTTCATACTATAAATTAAGATTTATGTCACGTTAATGATCTTAACTGAAAATATTTTAATTTAGATGTTGATAGTGATAATATGCTTGTTGCGTGCTAGAAAACCAGTCGCGGTAGAGTGAAAGTTTATACCTTAGCCTGATTAGTCAAAGACACACATAGGGTAAATAAAGAGAGAGGACACCGGAAATTTTAACGTGGAAAACCTCAAAAGAGGGAAAATCACGGCCTAGCCCAAGAAAAGCTTCCACTATGTATGCTTTGAGTACAAGATCTTCCGATAACGGGATTACTGAATTGTATATGAGAAAGGGACAAGCTTAAATGGATCAGGTTGTAATAGTTCGATGGTGGGATGATGGTGAACGACCTGAGAAACTTCGGTAGAAATGCAGTATAATTAGCGATGCATGGCAGTGGTGGTTGATGACCCGGCGTAACGATCTTGCTCGGGGATCTTCAAGCTTCAGAGCTCTCTCTTCTTCCTTATTGGGGCTCCTCCTTTTCTTCCTTGCTCGGACTCTTCCTCTTCTTCCTTGCTTGAACTCTTCCTTTTCTTCCTTGTTCGGACTCTTCCTCTTCTTCCTTGCTTGAACTCTTCCTTTTCTTCCTTGTTCGGGCTCTTCTTCTTCCTCCTTGTTCGGGCTCTTCTTCTTCTTCCTTGTTCGGGCTCTTCTTCTTCTTCCTTGCTTGAACTTCTCTTCTTCTTCTTTACTTCACTTCACTTGGCTTAGCTTGGCCCCCCCATGTGAGGAGTGAAGGCCTATTTATAGATGGGAGGAGGGGTATTCTAGTAAATTCATGTAAGGCCCGTACCACTCCCTGATGACGGCCGGGGATGATTCCTTGATCATTTGATGTATTTTGAGCATTTGGATGCCCAAATGAAGTCGAATTATGAGATCTTTAGATCGTTGGTCCGAGACGCCGATTTGACTATATAAACACTCTATATTTGAGAGTTATTTTGGGATTTAATTGATATCCCAAAGATTTCAATGATATTTTAAGTGTTTGATCTTGATCGGTTTTGACTCAAAATCATATCGTCTTCGACACCAAGATTTGTGCTTTGACTAGTGGTATTTTGAGAGCCATATCAATGCTCAAAATATTTTGTTTCATTAAATATGGATCATTGAATTATGGATGGTATTTTCACTATTTTAAAGGCTTGAATAGATGAGAATTAAGTGTGCGCGGGGATTATGAGAGTTTCTTTTCGTGAAATCTTTCTCAACTCAGAATCATTACAATGAACATAAGGAAATGAAATAATTAAAAGTCATATATAACTAAACATTTAAGAACACGACTACTATTAATGGTGAGAAAAAAAGATTGTGATTAAGATTAAATGCAACATAAATAAAATAATACTCGTATTGTATGCTAAAAAATTTATAGCGGTAGAATAAAACTTCACATTTTAGCTTATATGGAAATCCAACACACACACACAGATAATTAAAAAGAGAATAAGGAACTCCAGAATTTTTACGTGTAAAAATCACATAAATAAGGAAAAAAATCACGAGTCATAGCCCAGTAAAAATACTCCACTATATATCAACTTTGTAGTACAAAGTTTGAATCTTCCCAATAAAGGGATTACAAAACCTGTATGTAAGAAATCATGATAATGGGAACTCCAGAATTAGGTTACAACAGCTATGCAACGGTGGTTGGGCTATAACGGTTGTTAATAGTAGTCAACAATGATAATTGGTGGCAATCGGCGACCACGGTGGTGATTACGAACTTCAAACTTCTAGCTCTCATAATTTTCTCCCAAGTTTGCTTATGACTCATTCCTTCTCTTTCATGACAAGAATGATGTCCTATTTATAAGATTCTGAGAGGAGCATTTTGTTCATTATAACCAAAATCCCAAAACACTCAATCAGACGGTTTATATCGATTCATTTGATCATAGATAATTTTTTAGTAATTTGATAATTCAAACGATCTTTGATTTGAGTGATCTTAAGCTTATTGGATTCGTTTCATCGAGCTGCTTGATTCGACTATAAGCACGTCAAATTTGAAAATCATTTGATCATCTAGTTAATGTTTCAAAGTTTTCATATGTAATTTTCGTGATTTGAGCTGTTTTTCGACAACCCGCTTAACATTTGAACTGCCTCACCAAAGCGTTTAATTTAATTATATACATACTTTAACTTGAGATCCGTGCTTCAGTTATAAATTTTAGAGGTATATATCAACTCAATTATTATAACATAACTGATTAAGTTCTTAAATAATAAAAATATTTATTATATTTATTTTAATTAGATTAATTAAACCATAATTAAATAAGATAAATTTTTAATTAATAATTAATAACAATTTGCTAAACTAAGAAAATAATAATTTTATTTAGATAATTTAAAAATATAATTTAAAAATAATATCAATTAATTTAAGGTAATAGAATTTAAATAAAAAGTATTTTAAAGACTAATTTAATTACTTAATTAGCACACATGTACACACATATAATTTAATTTCTTAATTAGACATTAAGTAGGAATTGATAAAATTAATTAAATATAATAACTTTTTAATTAAATTAAGGTACCAAAATATTAGTTTGTTTAAATGAATATTTTTTTACTTAATATAAATTATTAAGGGTAAGTCAAAATTATTTCTAATATATATTTTTAATTAATATCATATAATACTATAAATAATTTTATAATCGGAACCCTCCGTTCTCCTCGGCCCAAAGGTCCCAAAACCCTCGACGATAAAACAGCGCAGCAGTCGCGACGCAGCTCGTCCGAGAAGGCGTCTAACGAAGCAGCGGCGTGTGAAGAAGATGAGGAGTTCGTGAGTCTTGAAGATTGAAGGGATTTGAGGCATAGTGGAGGAGAAACTCGATTTAGGATTCTGTACTATTTGAAGGCAAGATTGAGGTCCTACCACTAAACATCCCCTAGACGGGATCGAACGACAGGTCTTCGTCGGGCTGCCGGGAGGTCCGAAACCAGAAGGGGGCAGCGAAATGGCCGCCGGAAAGCGGAAGGATCGTGCGACAGTGGCGGCGGCGGGAGATAGAGTGGACGGGGAGGAAATAATGAAGCCGAAGTTTCTCCCTTCGGTTATCAAAACAAGGAGAAGCGTAGTAAAGTGTACGCCAGCCTTAAACGCGATAAAAGGTCTGAGAAGCGGAAGCAAGCCAAGGCCCGTGAAGCCGCCGAGAAGAGAGCTCTAGAGCTTGGCGAGGAGGTAAGCTTTCCTGCCCCTTCGCCTCAGTCTTTTATTCCAGCGTCCTTTTCTGATCATCAATTTCGTCACTGTTTTTTCACGAAGCAGTTATCTTTTGTTTTTTTGTAATGCAGCTGCCACCAAAGAAGATTCCTCGGACGATAGAGAATACAAGGGAGCCGGATGAGACTGTCTGTAAGCCCAATGATGCAGAGGTGTGTGACCCTTTATTATTATTATTATTTTCACAACAGGATTTTTTATTTTTTTACTTTTTTGTTGTTTAATTTGGGGAATTAGCTGTTCTAAGGGCTGTGTGGCGGTTATAAGCATTGAAAATTGTGAGTTATTTATTTATTGTTTATTTTTTGCTTTGTTTGAATGGGGAATGCATTATTTCTGAGATAATTGATAGAGTGTTCCTCAAAAAGTGGTTTTTCTCACTTTTTGTGATTGAACTTCTCATTTATAAAATTCTAGAACTAAATACTCAGGCTCTGTTCCGGTTTGTTGCCTGAATGTGGTTTGGAGGTAGTGAGAGTAGGGATATAAATTGGCAGTCATATTGAGTACTTTATTGTTCAAGCTTGTTCATTTATTTTCTTGCTGAATTTAGCTGAGTTTGAACATGATTTGAGTTTTAAAATCTTGTTTGAGTTTGTTTATTAATTTTCTAATTGTGCTTAAGCTGAATTTAATTTTTAATTATGCCTAATTAATTATATGTTTGATGCTAACAAATTAATATATAGCCTAATTACTCAACATAGTTGGATTTATATAGTTCAATAAACTTTGAAATAATTTTTTAGATGCTAGTTAAATTATTTATTGAAGCTTAAATATTAATATGAAAAAAATTCAAATATACCTAACTAGCTATTTATTTGGTATTTTCATCATACATATACACCTATTAATATACATAATTTTTAAAGTGTATAACTTATAGGAAAATTACTAAAATTACATAGAATAAGTTATTAACAAAAAAAAAAAAAAATCAAGCCATCATTAAATGTGTATTTTATTGTATTTTTATCTAGCTACTTTACGAGTCAGTGTTCAAATTTATTCATTTATATATCTAGCTTTTAAAATTTTATTCAATTTTGTTTAATTATATAAATAAACAAACATTAACTTGTATTAAATGAATATATATTGAGTTATTTATTGAATGCACTTGTTTGCTTATAGGCTTATAGCTCTCAGTGTGAGCACTGTTTGTTGTGCCCCCCTTACAAAAATGTTGAATGTTACATTAATGTTGTCTAGAAAGCAGGATTAGCTAGCGTGTAAGTCACCATAGTAATGTCAACTATCAAACTAAGCCTTTATTTTCGAACTTCTTTTTCTTTACAGAGATACCTTAATACATTCTTACTTCATGAGGAGTGTTTGTTTTGCTTTTTGTTCATTTTTTATTGAGGTGTTTAGTGCTTTCACTTCTCTTTATTCATTTAATTGACGTGCTAATGCATTCACTTCTTAGGCGGTATGAGATGCCGCTTGAGTGCACTGCACTTTTAATTGGTAATGCTTATCGAAAATGTGAGCACCATAGTAGCATGTTGATTTCACAAAGCTTTGGCACCATATTCCTTAGTCAAGTGCTCTTTTTTAACGTAGCTACTTCCCTAAGATGGTAAAATGACATTATTTTTTTTAATGGATTTTTGTTACACATTTGATGTATAGCATGTGCTAATGATTGTAAATCCACCATGAGTTTACAATTTTGTTTAACCACATTCCTTTTTTAATAGTAAGAAAGTAAAAAGGAAATCCTTGAGCTCATTTTTTATTCCTTTGGCCTTTTTTCAGTGGAAATTTTGCAATCGATTTTTTGTGTCCTTTTCATTATTCCTTTGAAATTGTGGAAAATTTCTCCTCTCCACTTCCCTTTTTTTAATCCTTTTCATTTTCACATAATTTATTGTGCACTTCTTGAATATATGATGATTAAAGTGCATTAATGTTTTGTTATTACTTTATAATATCAGTAACATTCTAGTCAAAGTTTAGAATTATGCAATCGAGTAATGAGGCATTTTTCATTTATGAGACAGGCCGTAAGTCTCAACACGTTTTGAGATGTAAGCCTCATAATCAACAAATTATGTGAAGTAAAAAATTATACACACATCAATGTATAAAGCAATAAGTAATATATTACTATCCTAAACTACTTACATATTATAATGTAACACATTAACATCATTATATAGTAAGAAGTAATAAAATGCGCAAGACATCAATTAACATATTAATACCTTGACATCAAATCATGAAATAAAGAGTATTATACAAATATTAAAGTAATATAAGATATTAAAATAAGAAATAATGACATAACAGTCCAAAATAAATTTACTATAATAAGTGTTCACTCTCACTCCAATTATCTAATATTAAAGTAAGAACATCACAAGTAATGATGATGTCGGTGGCGACCATTGTTGTGTGAGTAATGTCTATTTTAAGATCGATCGTGTGTGTGTTATATTTAGATAATTAAACTTATATTTGATTTTTTTAAAACCTTGATCTAAAAATGCATGCCTCACAAAAATTGAGGCATGACCGGCCTTGAGGCGCAATTCACATCACCTGAGACATGGGCCTCACTAATGAGGCATAAGCCTCATTGCGATTTTTCAAAAAATCCTTGAGGTTGGGTTTTTATTGTGCAATTTTAAACAAGACTCTAGTCATTGAACTTGGTATGACTTGTACGTAATAATGAATTGTGATTTCTTGCTTTTGATTATAAATGCAAAGATTTACTATATGCTAAGAAACTTAGTTAAATGAATATTATTTTGTGAGTGCTAATTTAAATATATTATGCAGTTTGGATGTATAATTTCTTTGTAACTCTAGCAATTTGTGTTGAATGCATTGCAAATGTTATATTTTTTATCTTTGCTGAACTTTCCATTACAACCTTTATTATGTTCTTTTGGTAATTATTTTCTCAAGTGAAAAACATGAGGATCTTTCTCTTGCGTCAAGCAATATTGGACCTTTGGGCTTCCTTGCAACTTTCAGCTCAAATCACCTTAACAAACTACGTCTCATCAAGATAATCTTTTATGACATTTGAAGAAGATTTTGATATGGAAGAAGATTTTTTTTTAAGCTACACAGCAATTCACTTACTCCATGAAGGCATTGTTGTTTGCCTATAGTAAGTGGAAATACAAGTTGTAAGGTTGTCCTCGAAAAGTTTGGAAGCTTAGTTTTGTTGGAAAGTGACCACTTCAATCTAACTTTTGGTGGTTGAGCCAATACATTATATTAAGTGATACTTAGCCTTCCACATCTCTACTTAGCCAAACAATCAAAGTGATTGTTAGTTGTTTAACAGTCAATTGAGCATTTTGCTCAAAATGATTTTTCCATCTCTTAATTTCAAATGTGAAGGGGCATGTAAATTCCATCTTTTATAGGCACCTGGCTCACGTGCCCATATGCACGTGCGTTGGCACGTCGGTTCATGGGCATATAGGCATATTGACACGCGGGTGCTCATGGTGGCACATGGACATTTAAGGCCTTTGCACACATGTGTGGGGCACTTGGGATTTCTTGGGGCTTGGACCTAGCATGCTCTATGCGATCATATGCATGCTTCATCACACGATTGCCCCATTGTATGATTTAGAAATATTTATGTACTATTGAATAAAAAAGTCATTTGAACTTCAAGTTAACTCATACTAATTTATTATTTAAAATCTATTTTTTTTTAATTCCTATAATGAGAAGTTTTGGCATTTGCATTCTCTAATGTTTTAGCTCCATCATTGTTTTTAAAAAGGAATTTTCTTTTTGGTTTGATGTTTAAAAAAGTTTCTTTCAATAATCCATGTTGCTATAAAAATTGACATCTGCTATTCAACTAAATCATAATCCTAATCCTTTGTTTTAATTCTCGAGATCAAAGAGTGTCTCTAATGGTCTCCTAATAGACTTCTATGCTTTTCTTTCCAATTTTTCTTGGAATCATGATGGGGTGAGTTACTTTTTTCCAGGGCTGCAAACGAAATGAATTGAGCCGAGCCAAGCTTGTTGTTTACCATTATCAAACTCAAGCTTGATTCGAGCTTTTTAGGATGATGATCAAGCTTGAGCTTGTTTACCATTATCGAGCTTGGTCTCGATTCGGTTTGTTCACAAGCTCAGTCAAATTGGATTGTCGAGCTTGTTAACGAGCAACTTGTTTAATGAAATAAATGAGTTTTAATCAAGCCTTAATCGAGGTTGTTCGTGAATAGCTTGTTGAGAAATATACATGAGCTTTATCAATTAAAATTTATTAAGCCTAAAAAAATAAAAATTTAAATAATACTATTCACAAACAAGCCTTAATCAAGTCATAATCGAGCTCGTTTATGAGCTTTAAATGATATTGTTCATGAACATAAATAAACCAAACGGCAAGCTGTTCATGCTTGTCCGTATAACAATCGAGTATTTACAAAAGTGTTCCCTTGTTTGATTAGTTAACCAAACGATCATGAACGAGCTCTAATCGAGCTGAGTCATGAATAGCTTGTCGAACGTTCGGTTCATTTGCAGCCCTACTTTTTTTTACTTTTTAATTTGTTTCATTTATTTTTAATTTTTTGTAGAATTTATTCATTAAAACTTTGTCATCTTTTTAATCTTTTTTCCGGTGCTCTTTTTGCATTTTTTTGCAAGCTTCCTGTTGTATCTTTATGCTTCTCTTTTGTTTCCTTTTGATGTTATATCGTAAAAATAAGCAGTGGAAAATAGATTGTTGTATCAATATTTTGTGATTTTGATTTTCATCTTTGCCCTGTTTCTTTTCCCAAAATTATGTTCTCCAATGATTATTTTTCCTTAAAAATTTGATTATTCATGTTGAATTATACTCTGAAAATTGACGTCCTTAGTTGCTTCTTCCCCCTCTAATATTTGTAACTTTTTTTGTTTAACATATTTAATTCTATGAAATATAAATTTTGTTGTTGCAAACAATTATATATTTTTTATAAAGATTAAAGGTGTCCGTTTGATGCTATTGTAGCTGTTTTACAAAGATAGTTGTGAAATTATTGTTGAAGAAATCGTTGACTGTGGTTGTGGCTAAAGTTCTTGTTTGTAAAATCCAACTGTTAGGCTGCTGTGCGCTAAAGAAGTTCTTGTTTGTAAAACCCAACTGTAAGGTTGCTGTGCTACTGTCGTATGTTATCAAATGACCTACATGCCCATATTCATATTGGAGAAGATACAAATTAGTTATTGCTTATCGAATAAAATCACATACATTTTCCCAAAATTAATAAGCAATAACTAATTTGTATTAATTTTGGATTAAGTCAAGTAATCTTTAAAATCATGACCCATAAAAGCAATGTTCACAAATTTTCATAGTTTGAGTTTCTATTCATAGCACTATTCACTAGAATAATCTAATGTCCACAGAGTTATTTTTTAATGAATTTAATAATTAATAATAATAAAATAAGATCAAAAAAAAGTACTGGAAATGTAGTACAATTATAGAAATTTGAATTACAAATGATGAGTTATGAAGCCATAGCAAGCTACTTTTGTTCCCCGATTAACTAATACAAATGTTATTTGTTTTTGCAACTTCATAATTTTTTTCTTCCCCTTCTCTACTCTATACCCCAATCTCCACATCAATTTTTTTTATCCATCATTAATCAGCCAATTTGATGCTCATATGCATCAAGTAGTATGTACGAATGATCAACTTTATAAAGTTTAAACTTACGTTCATGGGAGATGGATGATGACATATATAGTCATGCAATGTCATTGTACTTGATGCGAGTTTTATGTACTTAAAAGAATATGTTGGCATGCTTTATAAATAATTAACTTCTTCCAAGCGCCAAATGATCTCTTAATTACACCATAAATTGAAGAGTGGTGCTTATTGAATTCCCCCTGCTTGCACTTATCACTTGCATTCTTCTTTGATAATCAAGAATATGACACTTTGTATTAAAAAAATAATTTCAAAAACCTTGTTGCTGTGGCCGTCCAGCATCTACAAGGTATTACTTATCTATTTAAAACTAAGCATCAGTTATATATATATAGTACTATTGACTAAGTAATTTTTAGTTACTAACTAGGTGGCATGAGAAAGTTGTTTCAATGATATTATGTGGAAAATTTGAAGATATGATTGTTATGTACCCTATCTTGCCAATCCATTACAATGAAGCTAAAGCATATTGAAGTCACATCGCCATGTTATTTTGCATTGATGAATCAAAATGACTTATATATACCATTTCTCTCACTCTTAGGAACATGAACATATACATGAATGTAGTCATTTTCTCTATTGCAATCCTATCTAATAAGACATGATTATGATTTTTGGTAAATTGAATAACATAAAAAAGTTAAAAGAGGCATTTACATACATACCACAATTCTTTATATTGACATAGCTAACACCCAAACTTTGCTATTTACATGCATAACACTCAAAATTTTAGAATCACATCAAAACACCGATACTTTTACCTTCTTAAAGGTCAATATGCCCTTTCATGCATACGTAAAGTGTTTTAAATGTAAATATCAACTTTAGGTGTTAGATATGTAAATATGTAGGAATTATTTGGTATGTATGTAAATCTTTCAAAATTAAAATGTTAGAAGATACCTTGAATTAAGACATATATTAACTATTGTTTATTTTCTTTTTTGTCTTTGAGTTACACAATTTCAATAGAAAATCGCATTAGAGCATCCAAGCCAATAGAAAATTGTTTATTTATAGTCTCAATTGAATATTGGCATCGCTCTTGCATTACTTATATGGTTTTATTATGAGAAGAAGTGTATAATGTGATAGCTACTACTTCCCTCTGGGTGGATTTAAATAAATCATGTATGACATGAACACTGCAAATTTGGCAAGAGATCAATCAAAAATATTTGCATCATATGAAAGTATGAAGCATAATGAAACTTTCTAAGGTGATATACTAGCAAGTTATCTATCCATTTACCCAATATAAGAGGTCATACATTTAAATCGCATATATATGTTTCATGGTATTCATTTATTCAACAATTCCTGCTACAACAATTTTCATATTTAGTCCCATTTCTAAAAGAAGACACATCAGATTGAATGGGAGAATATTTATTACGATTATCCTACCTCTGACTTCACCTGGCTGCTGCAATGAAGTCCTCTGGGATGATTAGTTGCTGGATCCGTGGAAAGCTGGCTGCAGCCTTACTGCTTTCTCAGTGTCCCTGGGCATTCCAGAAATGCATTGTTGAATTTTACACAATCATCTTCAAGGAGAAAGATGTTTCCTTCTCATTTGTCTGGATGCCTGAACTTTGGCTCTGGCTGTGAGAAGATCATGATTTCTTTTTCATTAATGGATGGAAACCAAGTATTACCATTGTATCAAAGGAGGTTTCTTTATTTTATTATTATTATTTTTTTTTGAGCTAAAAGAAAGCTTGAATAAAAATTGATGCATGCCATTATGAGTAACAATAGTTGGGTTCAAAATGTTTTTTATTTTTGAAATTAATTTGTTATATCAAAGTAAGTTTATAATAGAAAGAAGTAGAAAGTATACTCTTTGAAAATCATGTGCATTTATTGCACCTGATTTTTTCACTAGCAGAAGTGGCTTCATTTCACCTATAGATCTGCTTATTGGCCTCTATGTGGGGCACTTGCATTTTTATGAAAAGAAAATACTTGATTTCACATAGAGTGCTGTTTACTGGCTTCTTGACTTCTATGAGGTTGTTTTACTGCGGTTATATTCCTCTTTAAAAGCTTTTCAATCATGAGTCGTCCTATTTTTTGCTACTTTTTATTATGTTTTATTGTTTGAGTTTTTTATTTTTATCTATTGTGTGCACAGTTGTTTGCAGCAAATGACGCTGATGAATTCAGCAAGATATTGAAGCAAGAGATGGTTCCAAAAATATTAATCACCACATGTCGCTTCAACTCAACTGTAAGGTTTTTTTTTTTTTTTGATATATTTTTATCATAGTCAAGGTTTACAAGAGGCATTTTCTTCCTTTTTTTATTTTTTGCAGAGAGGACCTGCTTTCATTCAAGAGTTGCTAACCATTATTCCAAATGCCCACTATTATAAGCGAGGAACACACGAACTCAAAAAGGTATAATAATGGAAAATGACATCTTTTTAATCTCTTCATAATGAGCCGTTGATTCTATAATATTACCGCTTTTGTTTATCCTGCAGATTGTAGAATATGCTAGAAACAAAGACTTCACATCAATTGTAGTTGTCCATACTAATCGCCGAGAACCAGGTAGTTTTTATTTTTGATTTATGATAATTTTGTCATATTAATATTTATTATTTTTTTTTTGCAATCATTACCTTGCCAGATGCGTTATTGATAATCAACCTGCCTGATGGGCCGACCGCACATTTTAAGCTTTCTAATCTTGTTTTGCGCAAGGATATTAAGGTAATTTAGTTGCTGTTTTGAATTAATCTTGACTTTTAAAGATAAAATATTTTTTATGAAACTTTTGTAAAGCAAGTGCCTTCAGACTTTTTGATTTTGCTATTATCTTGTTAATTTTTTTGGCATATAACTTTGATTAAAATAGGGAAGAATTTTGAAAAAACTAGAGCAGGTTTAATTTGAAAAACTACTAAATACAATCGATAGAATCCCTATAATAACCATCTGTTAGCCCAATTTCAGCAGCTAAAAATATTGTTGTCAAGGGATTTTTTCAGGAATTGTTATTCAGGCAGAAAATTGCAGCACTCCAGGTCCACATCAATTGGAATTTCATCTTAGGAACACTCCAAGTAGATAAAACAACATTTCATATTTTTTTTCTTTTTGCATTGGGCGACAGTTGGCTTTCCGCACTCTCCCTAAAGATGGTTTGTATACATCATACAAATCATGCTTGTCTATTTTTTAATTAAGTGGTCTTGTCGTTCTTTTGGTTAGGATATCAGCAGTCTAAATAGAGGAGGGAATATATAACACAAATCATTTTTTTCTTTATTAAAGTGTCAATTGATCTCCAATTATTTAGTTCAATCATGGCGGACATGGTTGTATGCAATTTGATAGCAACTTTATTATCATATTATAGTATCTTTGACTTAGTTTTGTGTCAATACTTTTGTTAAAATGAGGTCCCTAGAGGAGATTGCTTTTATTTGAGGATAACTCTTACCCTCATTAAGCTAGCCTATATAGGTTCAGTCATGATAGCTAGAATCATGATGAATATCTTCTATCAATACTTTATGAAGACTTTTGCTAGAAATGCAATCTCTAGCGGATTCATTAAAAAACTTGGTCTTCAAAAGTGCCTTAATGAGGGGAAGAATGTGCCACTTTGTGAGGTAGAAACAAACTCTTCATTTTTCAATGAAAGGCTGATAATTTTGAGGGTTTCATAAATTTTTGGTTGACTAATTTGGCATCATTACTTAAGTAGTCCTATGACTAACTAAGCTTGGTTTGGTTTTGATCTGGGCCAATTGAGTTTCTGTGGGTGAGTCAAATTTTGTTTGTCATGCAAAGTATCTTATGGTCCTATATGGGACTAGGTCAAGGCATGGTCTAAAACAAGATGTTGTCCTACCTGTGGATTTCTAGATTAGCTGGATTTAAGGTGGTGGATCTCTATTGTAATATGCGTTATAAAGGAGGCCAATAACTCCTCATATTGCATCATATTTTTGTTGGAGAGATAAAATTATTTTTTGAACAACGATACAAGTTTTATTTAGGCCTCATAATTGCAGGATTATTACCTTGAACCAATATATACGTTTAAACTAGCCTCATAATTTCACATTTTTTTATTTTTATAATCTATGGAATGATTATGTTTTGGATTAACTTGGGGAAAAATGCAATGATTTGTTGTGCAAATCTATTTTAATTATGTTTTTTGTTTGAATGCATCATTCTTATGTTGCTTGGGCTTAAGTATATGAAATTGGTTATTGCCTATAGTGAAAGAATGTACTTATTAAAAAAAACTTAATATTTTAATTCTACAATCAGCATCTAATTTTTTTTTTTTTTATATTTTGCAAAAATGTCTAGCACCATGGGAATCCTACAGGCCATAAGCCAGAGTTAGTACTAAACAACTTCACCACTCGCCTAGGGTGTCGAGTTGGTAGGTGAGTTTCTTTATATCCATTTAATAATTAGTTGTTAGGGGTCAATATGTTCTTTTTTGACTTATAATTTCTTAATTCATCATATGCATATTTATCAATTATCTTAGATGTTATTGCCTGTTTCATTATCGACTACATCCTTTATTTTGTGTTTCATGTAGGATGATACAATCGCTTTTTCCTCAAGATCCTTTTTTTCGAGGCCGTAGAGTTGTAACCTTCCATAACCAAAGAGATTTCATATTTTTTCGCCATCACAGGTAATTTACTCTTACCACTAGTGCTTCCTACTCAAATCTTTTAGAAATTGTATTGTATCTGATTGTTCTTAATGTGTTTATCTTACATTCAACTTTTATAAGGGATGGTATAAATTGTAGTTATAGGTGATAGCCTCCCATCGTGTTACTTAAAAAACACACAAATTTAAAAGTTGTTGTTATGAATCCTTATATTTCTATTAAAAGTTGCATGGTCCTTCAAAAAAATTGCTTTTAAGTTTCATATTTAGAGCATAAAAGATTTTTAGGTCATAAATCTTATATATAGTGCACAAATTTGAATACAATGTGATAAAGAATGTTGCTTTACATAATGAATTGCTAATTTGTAAAATGAAATTAAAATGAGTATTGTTAGATATAGTTGCTTTTTTACTTAAGTTATAGTGTAGTCACTCTAAGATTCTTTTGTTCTTGACATGTCTTATGCTGTAGATGCTACCAACAATATATCTTTTGATTAATCAACTTGTTATTATTTTAAATCCTTATGTCTTTTGAAGGCCACTCATGAGCTATGTAGTCTATTTCTTGGAATTTAGAGAAATGAACATTGAGCAACTTGGATTTCAAAGATTATTAGAATAAAGTTCTAGAGATTTATGGTCCAACCCAAGGATGCATATGAGACTCATGGAGTTATGATCCAACTGAAGGATCTAGATGACACTTATGGGGTTATGACCTAGCCCAGGGATGGCAAAGTCTCGATTGCCTTCATATAGAAAATACCTTAAACATTAGCTAGATAAGTCTTTAAAGGCTTGGATTAACTTTATGTTAATATTTGGGATTTATAGCCTTTTGGTTTGAGGAATGCATATAGGTCCTATGTCATCTTCTTATAGACTATGTGACCCATATCCAAATATTCATTATAAATGGTTTTAAAGGCCTTATATAATTATGCATTTAAATTTGTATTTTTGGATACTAGAGATTGAGAGCTAAGACTTACCATTCAACTCTTAGAGAGGCTTAGAGATATGAATGATATTTGAAGGGGCTACAAGTAAAGACTTGCAATCTCTTGATGAAAGGAAGCCCCAATGATTGGTCATGAACTTGCCTTATAGATGAGGCATATTGAATCACATATGTCAATTAAGTTTGAATCAATTGTTATATTGATTATGATTGATGTCAGTACTTATATCTTTTGATTTTAGAGAGGTTTAATGAACGAGAATTGTAATCCCAATTGTGTGGGAGACCCTAGGTGTAAGTCTTACTATTTTGATGTTGGATTGGCCTATAAGTAGGGCTTATACTCTTTGATCAAAGGAGACCCAATGGTGGGTCTTATGACCTCATCTTGTAAGAGAGGCAATTTGAGTTTGTTTGTGTCTCAGATTATTTAGTGTGAGTTTTACAGGAGGTGGGTGTATAACTTTGTTAGTAGAGATGCTTGGGAGTGTGCCTAACAAGCTTTTAATGGTGGGTGTTATATTCTTATCCTATAATTGAAATGACTCAGAAGCAAATAAATTTAGAATGATTAATTCATTAATGTTGATTAGAACATGACTCTTACAACTTTGTTGATGGAGATGCCAAGCAATTAAAATTTATAATCTTGAGTGCAGGGAGACCCTTGATGTAGGTTATATGCTCTATTTAGGGGAGCTTATATGGAAGACTTATGGCCTCAAATTAATGAGAGCCTTGTGATGAATCTTTTGATCTCGCATTATAGGGGAGGTGGTCTGAAGTGAATATTCATTGTAAAAAGCCTTACAAGCCCTATGTGCCCTATGTGAATATAAGACCAAATATCATAGTAAACATCATAGTGAATCTCATATCATCATATTTTCAAACACATTTAAGTCAACTCGTCGCAACTGCTTTTGCAGGCTTTGGCAACTTTTTTATTGTACTAGCGTGCCATTGAATGGATTAAGTTTATTACATGTACGTGTAATCTTTAAAATTGTTCAAGTTTATTTTATACGGGAGTTCACTATGTTGATCATTATGGACCTCACTATGCACTTGGGGAAACCATGGGCATGATAGGTTGTGTTTAATCTTCTTGAGGAGTTTTATAAATGATTTTTAATTTATATTCTTAAGTTGATTTGACTTCCTCTTGATATTTTTTTAGTTGAATATTTTTGTGAATATATTACTATTGAGCATTTAATTAGATTTCAATTTGAGAGGAGGTAGTGGAGCTTTACTCTACCTCACTTGCTCTTCTATTCCTTATTTATGAGAAGTAGTTCATTAAAGTTCATGTGATTGACTTTGTTTGGTTTTTATGTGTTCTTTAAATATATTTAACATTCATCTTATACTCATTTATTGAATGTTCATGAATCTTCAAATATGATTGTATGCCTTTGTTTACATGTTCATTCGCAATTAGTTTATTGTAAATGGATTTATTAAAAATTGTAGTAGCTCTTATGGAGAGAATTCTAAAGAGTGTTGGCCATCTCACCACATCAAGAAAGATATATATGGTGCAATGCATGAAACTTGAATGATACTTTTGTTGCCTATCTTGCACACCAAAGAAGTTGTGGATAAGTTACAAATAGCACCATGGCTATATATGTATTCCCACCATGTGAAAGAAAATAGTGAATCGTAGTATAAGATACATGCAAAGGCACACAAAATTCATAAAAGTATTTAGTAGATTTTTAATAGATTTTGGTAGTGCTTTTGCACCTTTGAAGGGGGTACTAAGAATCTTCCTGGGCCATTTTTATTGTCTACTTCCTGGCTTCTACACACAAAAGCCTCAAGGGTCTACTCCTTGAGAAAGCAAACAAGGGTCATAGTTCAAATTAGTTTGATGTATCTAGAAGTGAAATCAAGCTAGTCAAAAATGCATTTAAGCTTGGATTGAAAATGTGTGATTAGGCCCAAAACTTAAATTGAGATTGGCAGGCTCAGTTCAATTTATTGAGTAGTTATATAGCAAGAGTAGATTTTTTGTTCAAATATTTGATTCAATTTCCAAATGGGTTGATTTTAGACCCAAGTGGTTAAGTTGAACTCGAACAACAAACAAAATTATGCTTGCATAAAAAACAGCCAAACTTGAGAATTGGAACATGTGTGGTTGATGCTCCTACAAAAATTTTTGGACGTCAACAATCCTAAAATATCTTTATATTACAAATATTAAGAAATAAACACCTCATCTACTGGTTTGGTTCATGAAGACTGGGCTTAAGTTCTCCTACTAAGCTGTTTGCTATTCTTCACTTGGCTCATAAATATTTGTTAAATCATCGTGCATGACATGTATGGGCTAGTAAATTTGGATTTATTTGAAAATTGTGACGGTGCTGAACTTCAGCATATGATAAATGATGAAGTTGCAAAGCTAGTTTTACTCATCAAGAAAATGTTTGGTGGTTAGGAACTGTGATTATAATGAAAATAGAGATTAGTTAAAAAGAATGGTTTCTCCTTCTGTTTTTTGCCATTTTCATTTATGCCCAATATAAAGATTACTACTGCTACTATTTCAGTGCCAAAGAGTAAAGCTTTAACTAATGCTATGAAGTTTTTCCTATTAAACAAAGTGAAAAGGAGATGGTTTAGATTTGTTTGTAAATTTTAAGAGCCTGATTTGTCTGTCTGGTTGCTGCATTTTTTTTTTAATATACTGAGAACTGGTGGTTGATTGTCTATTTGATCATTATATGCCTAAAACAAGATGAATAAGTTTTGATATAAAAGAATAGTGCTGAAAGTATATATGTTCCTTTTATCCTTTTCGGAATTGTAGCTTTTGAAATCCGGATCTAATCAGTATTTAAGTGTTTGCACAGATATATCTTTGAATCCAAGGAGAAGAAGGCTGATCCCAAGGAGAAAAAGGCTGAGAATGCCCAAAATAAGATCAACACTCAAGGGCGAATCATTGCACGCCTTCAGGTACTATCTAAAATATCTTTTTTTTCCTTTGTAATGACGTCAACTAGATTCCCAATGATCAATTTTATCCTATGAGCAGTATGAGCTTTTTGTTTCTGATAATCAATGGAGTTCTTATTTGGAACTTTTTTTCTGAAAAATTAAATGTTAGAGAAAATTGCATTCTGGAATACATCCTTCCCCTTGTATCTGCTTATTACTTTTTCTTTTCTCCTCTCTCGTGCCTTAACCAGGGAATACTTTTCCATTTTACGCTGGATTTATAACACTGAATGCCCTCGGAACAAAATCTTCTGCAATATGGAAAAAAAATCTTCTTTTTTTGTTTTTTTTTTTTGTTTTTGGGTTCATGATGACAAGTATATCTTTTGGTATATGCAGGAATGTGGCCCTCGCTTCACACTTAAATTAGTAACTCTGCAGCATGGAACATTTGATTCAAAGGGTGGAGAACATGAATGGGTCCATAAGGTGTACACTAGCACTTTGTCATATCATTTCCCCTTTTTTTTTTTAAAGATTTTTTATGCGCCATAAACATATTGGTAATTTCTTACAACCCATCGCATTTTCTGTGAAAATTTAAGGGGGATATGGATACAAGCCGCAGAAGGTTTTTCTTATAACACGGAGATCTCAAATCATGGTTGGAGATTTCCTTCCCCATGCGGCCAGTAGGAGCATGTGTTCCAAAGGAATAATCTATTATTTTACTGCTCAAATATTAGCACAGATAAATCAAGAAATTTTGTTGTCTAGGAAATTCTTTTCCAGTGTTCAGGCTGTATAATAGCATCTGATACACTAAGGATGTAATATTATCTCAAATTATTTTGATTGTCATCTAAAGTTTTAAGTGAAAATTTATTTATTCTTGACAATTAAATTAAGTGTATTATTATGTTCACTTTAAATGATTTTAAGTCACTAAGGATGTAATATTATCTCTAATCAGGTTGTTTGGCTCTTTAACAATGTCTTTAGTTGAAGATCATAACTACAATCTTTAATTGGGTGTTTTGGCATATTTTTATGGCCTCATTAAATTATGGTCAATATTTGAACTCTTTGATTTGGTGTTTTTGCCTTTAAATGATTTCATTAAATTATGAGTATAATTTTTAGGCCAAAAGTATTTTAATTACTCTCCTTGAATTGTGAATCATAAGATGTGTTTGATATAATAAAGACTTATTAATTAGGGTTAATTTAAAATTTTACCATTGGATAAAAATTTCATCTTAGATTTATAAGATTTCTTTAGATAAAATAAGTCATGGTTGCTCAAAGGATCATTCGTCAGATTTGACTAACTATTTTTAATTAAGTAGATCAGGAAATATGATAGGCTAGGATGATGAGATCTCGAGATCATGATTGAGGAATGTGAATTTCATAATTTCAAATACAAACTATTGTATGCACCAAACACTTGGTGACCTAAACAATTGACCTTAATCAAAAATTCTCTTATAATTTAAAGAGATATAAAATTTAATCTAAAATTCTCATAAAATGAGGGTGAAATCTTTGTATAGTATTATATTTATAATCTTAATGAAATTTAATCAATTATTGCATTCTTTAATTATTCATGAAATATATACAGAACAAAGAGATCATATTTACACCATTCAATATGCCATTGCCTTTCATTTTAAATTTTTTAATATTTTTACAATATAATTATTTCATCATAAAAGTGAAAGATGACAAACAAATATATGATTTGTATTATCATTAAATAATTTTAAGAACTAAAACCATGCACATCAATGGCTTTCATGATGCTGAGATGATGCTGAGAATAGATAATTTAATCATATATTTAAAGAGAATAACAAAATTTAACTGGAATGATGATTCTCCTCTTAGGAGTAAAACCTTACAAAGGTTGCATTGCATGATATTTAAAACCATTTTACACAAAGAAAACTTAAAAAAGACTTCTTTGTTCATATATAAGCCATCAATTTAAACATTATTAATTGAATATGAAAGTTATCTTATTACTCAGTTTTAACTCGGTAATAAACAAGCACATATTCAGCTCATCGATAAACATAAATTCATTAACAGGTACATCACCATAAGCTGCCTCAACACGTTAATATTCAGCTTGCTATCCCCTTGATAAGAGATTTTATCATAACAATGAAACACTGAAATCAACATACAGGTGAAAATACAAGTAAAGAAACAATTGCAACCAAATAGGAATTAAAAAAAAAACTTGGAATTATTACACTGGAAGATTCCAGAAGCTGAGAACCAGATCTCAGTATCATGTTGCCACTATGCTTGATATCTTCTCAAAAAAAAAATGATTCAGTTACTAGAAGACATCAAGACTATATATTTCTGAAACAAAACACTCGTTTCTGCACAGGCGTGCGCGTGCGCACACACACACACAAAATCAAACCAAGTAGCTTAGAAATAATCAAAGAAATATATTCATGGTTGAGAAAAGTAATGCAAGCTCAAGTTTAAGCATGTTTTATCGCTATGATGTTGGCCTTCGCTGCACTACAAAGTCATCAGCAGAGTAGTAGTCTGCAATTAGCCGGTACATATATGAAGGGCTGTGCCCTCCCCTGAAACACCACAAAAAACAAAAAAGTTCTCATATAAAACCTACTAAACTAACACTTACAAAAAGGTTATAAACAGTATTGATTACAAACTAACATTAAAACAAAGATGAGTATGGATCTGTGTAGATTTACCGATAAGCCTTAAACTAGCCCAATAACTCGGGACTACAAGACAGAACGTTTTCATAACGGTTTGTTAACTTTTTTATTTATTTTTTTTTTATGAATTTTCATGTGATTTGAAGCAATGCGAGTGGGTATGGGAACCAAGCAATCTATCTAAATAAACAAGTAGCACTCAACAAGTTTTCCTTCTTGGCTGTGATGGACAGACACGGACATAGGTATACAAACAAAACGACACGGATACGAAATACTTTTATTTTAAAAAATATGAGATATAAATACCCATTGTACATGACATTATAATAATAATTTAGAATAATATATATAAATTAAATAGAAAAAATATTAAAATAATAAAAAATGTCAATTTAAATTAATTACTTAAGTTATATAAAATTTATTTTATTATATTTTAAAAATTTTAATAAATAAAATTTATTATTAATTCTAAATTTATAAATTTAATTATGATTTTTATAATAAATATATCTTATTATTCCCTATTTTTATCTTAAATCTCATTCTCTAAATTTTCAAAACTCTCTATAATAATTTGAAATATAACAAATTATATTTAAAAATATATTTTATAAAATTTTAATTCAATTATTTAGAATATGCGTCCCTTTACTTTTTTAATATTATTTTAATCGGACACTTCTACAATACATTATGGGACACTATTGGTATTTGATTTGTCGGATCTTGCATACTTATTTTGAAATGTCGGCATCATAACCACAGGATCATGAGGGCTGAATTTCGTGACATGGTATTTTGATTATCAATTATGTGTTTAAAAGCAAATATAGCGACAACTTCTTGTGGAAATCACTTCAACATTCCTATTGCGTTTGAGGAAGCAGTGCGGTGCAAAAACGCACCGCACTGACGTTTGAAAACTACGTTCTGACTGTATTTTGGAGAATTTGTAGTGGGAAAGCTATATTTTTCAACTTGATCTGATTGTCTGTAGCGGTTACAAGAAAGCTGAGATCTATTTTTTTAAATAAAAAATTTGTAATACCTATTGTAGCTATTAAATAATAGTTTCTTCTGCAACATATATATTTTTATTTTTTTAGACAGTTGCAACTCCAAATAGACCCTCAATCAGTGCCATCTTGGCTTGATATGTCATTTGAAACCTTAAGGTAATAACCAACATCATCATGGTGATTGTTTGCTTTGAATAGTTGCATTGCACTTTTATTACGCTTTTAGATTTATCTAGTAGTAAACCTTATGCTTCTGTGGAACACTTTGTAGGACTATGGTAACATTATGGCAGATTCATTCAGAAAATAGCATGTGGTGAATATACAGTTATCACAATGTTGATTGCTGCATGAGGAGAGGAGAGCTAGAGGGAGAGACAAGCTAATTAATACACTAAAAAATTGCACAACAAAAGGTTTCTTGTGGTTGTGATAGAGAATAAATAATTACAACAAATTTATTTAAGCGTGTCTGTTGAGGTGTGGGCATGAGGGACTGGGGTTGGAGAGGGAAGGAACAAGAGAGAAGAGAAATGAAAGAAGGGCTGGGGAGGGAATAAGAAATAAGGTAATGGCAGAAATGTGGGAGAGAGAATGGTGATGGAGTATGAATGTCTATTCAGAGACTAAGTTGGCCATTTCTCATTTGCACCCTCTAGTATTATCTTAAAAGTTAATGGGAATAGAAGGTGGTAAATTTCTCACTACTTAGGTTTTAGGTTGTCACTGAAGATGGCTGATATTAAATTAAGATATGGCATATCTTCCAGCATTCTCTAAATCTATCTTTTTCCTCTCTAAGTTCTTCCTCTACACTGGATTTGTCTCCTTGCAATAAATTGAGATATCAGAAGTCCATGGTAATCACACTTGTGCAACCACTGGAATCAAAAAGATTTTTATCTTCTGTGATTACACATTTTTGTACTGCCCCTACATCTATTTTCTAGTTAATTTTCTGTGTTACTTGCTTTGGTGTTCTCCTATTTTCTTTCGTATCCAAATTTGGTGCATCACTGAACCAATTTTCTTCGGTTGCTTTACAGTTTTTGTTTCGTCCCTTCGCAATTGCTGCTTGAGTGCAGTGCTTTCTCGGTATTTTGCTCTTACGCCATGTTATCCTCAGACATTTAGTAACATACCAGCTAGTGAAAACCTTCCTTTAGCTTTCTCATTACATCTAGACAGCCCTAATCTCCAATAAAAATTGAAACATTAAAATCTTAACTTCCTCCACAACCCAAAAAGTCACGAATGCAAATTTGGAATATAGTTTTGAAAAAAAATTGATGTTTTAAAATTTCAAATTGAATTTGATATTGAAATGTGAAAGCTATTCTCAACTGTACCATTCTCTTCCCAATTTAGAAACTACACTATTCTCTCCCATTTTTAAGAAATCATCCAATCATATAATCTTTTTTCAACAACCACTATATCATATCCTCTTCTTTTCAAGCAACCATTTCATCCTTTCAATCCACTTATACCCAATCCGAGATAATGTATCTACCTTCTCATATTTTAATCTCAATAAACCAAGCTAATTAGGATTAGCCCAAACAAAGGCCTAAATAAAAAAAGAAATCAGCTTTATTTAGTTCTACAAAATAAGAGCATCAGACCTGTTAACTGCTATACATCAAGTACAATTTCAAAGATGACTTTTCAAAATTGTTGATACGTGGTTAAATGTTATTATTGTTGTTTAAGGCTGTAAACAAACGAGTACACTAGATGAAGCATTCATATAAGCCTCGCTTATACATTTAGTCAGATAAATGAATAAGTTTGGTTAAAGTTATTAAGGTTGATATATAAATAAGTGCGTTTGAACACTAACCCACTTGTCCATTTATGTTTGTAAACATGCTCATTTATATTTAATAGAGTGTGAACTCTACTAACGGTGATATTCATCCCGTTTGTAATGTGGATATCATAGAGTCTACAATTTTCTAATGCAAATTTAGGATAATTTGGATTATAATATATACACACAAAATCAAATTCAGTTCATAAACATTTAATTTAGACAATAAATCATGTCTTTTTATGAAAACTTAAAGGCAAACAAAATTCTCTTCAAATGATAATTAAAATATCATTCAAATAAAAATTCTATAAGAAATTTGTGATCTAGATATAAAAGATTTAAAATTATTTTATTGTTCATGCAAACCAATCAGTAAATTTAGAAAATTGAAAGAAAAGGAAATAATTCACCAAATACTGGTAGTTCTAAAAGAAAACTTCCACATAAATTTATAGCCATTAATCACCATATTAAAATAATCCACATCAACTAGCTCTCAAGCACAAAAAGCTTACACATAAATTTATAGTCATTATTTACACCATATTAAAATAATTTACATCAACTAGTACTCAAGCACAAAGAAATAAAAACTAAAGAATTCCTTGTTGAAAAACTTTCATACATTTACATGCTTCAAATCACCCATTATTTATAATTAAAAATTCAATTCTCCAAATAACAAAAAATTTCAATTAAACCAACGGTCTCCCGATCCAAAACAAGATTATCCAATGTCCTTATTATTCACATTTTATGATTATAGAAATAAAAATTTCAAAATATAAGTAATGTTGTACTATTGTTACGCCATACAAAAAATAATTTATCAAATGCCAATGAAGGAGCTACTCCATAAATTTTTTGTGTTTTCATGAAGTGAGGAAGGTATAAGGTCGTGCAAGTTAAGAATTTTGAAAGCACATTTCCACAAATCAAAACTACTTTTTGAAAAGTGAAAGTCTACAAAATAAGTCTATAATGTCAAATGTTTTGAAAAAAAAGAATTTTGTGTTATATTTAAGAGCATAGAAAATGCTCAAATAATGATAACAATAGAAAGATAAAATAGGTAATTCAAACAATAAAATTATGAAATGGAAAAATAACGAGAAAAATCATGAGTGTTAAAAAATCACTCTGATTTTATACCAGGAAAATCTAAAATGGAGATGATTTTTGTTTCAAGTCGATCAAAGAAAAATCATAAATAATAATGGAAGTATTTAATATATAGATTACGATGATATTGAAAAGCTTATGATCTGGCACCATGAGAAATAATTCCTTGACCATAAAGAAAAAAAAAAACCCCCACCAAGGCACCTTTAAGTTATCAAAGTTATGCGTATGCAAATAACATCACAATCATTAAAATTAGTTATGAAATAAATAAAGAGCTTCAAATCATAGATGGCTTTATGAAAAGCTTAGAAAAGATATTTTAGATGAGGTGCATTGAGAATTTTTGAATAAAGAGAAAAATGTGAAAACCTAAAAATGATAGATGTGTGTGTGCTTGTCTCTCAATATGTGGCTTGCATGTGTAGTGACATTCACCCAAACACAACAGACAAATCCAATGGAGATATAGAAGTACCAAACCACGGCAAGTGTTATTGTCTTTCTTATTAATCCAATATATTATTGCTATATCATGTAGATAAATGAAACTTTCACGCATAACAAATTATACTAAGAAAATAAATTATTTATATCGAGATTTTTTGCATTCCAATCTTGTTTCGATGGGCATGCTTGCTGTTACAACATGAAACATTGCAATCATATTTTTTGTTTTCCCGCTTACACTAACCATTTCGAATCCAGCTTTACTTCCAAACCCACAAAAAATGTCCCCATAGCAAGCCAACTTTTGCACAGAAAACATCTATATTACAAATGATAACTATCATAATAATGAAAAAAAAATCCTTTTTAAAAAAAAAGTTGAGCAACATTGACAAATCTGAATCAAAAGTACAGGGCCTTTCGCCTAATATTTTTAACAAGATATTTTATAAGAGTATTGCACATAATATGATAAGAAATACTTGATAGTAAAAAACTCATGGAATGCCATGTATAATCAAAAACAAATTTTAGCATTTAAACTCTCCGACATTCTGCTATCACAAAAAACAAGAAAAGTTCATGTTACTGCGGTCATCTAGGCATTGCAACATATGATGATACTATTCTGCTTCTCACGTTGTATTTCCGTGGATTTATCATAAAGAACATAAACACTTCAACACAGTTTGCAAACATATTTAAACAAACAGAAAATTACATAATAAATGGCATCAAGAAAAAGAGAACTTACGTATCAGTGATGAAAAGGCTGACAAGCTTGGAAGGAATGAAATCGAAAGCAGGATTTACAACATGGAGACGTGGAGAACCTCCAGAAGTGCTAAAATCCATACAATCTGAGAACTCTCCAAAATCCAACAAATCAGATGGGCTTTTGAAATCATTTAGTAAAACCTCTGGATTATGCGGATACAAGGGGCATAGCTACAAATTGGGAAAATAAAATGTATCCAAATCAAAATACATAATTATGTATTTATGCCACAAAAGAGAAAATGCAAGAAAAATATTTAAACGAAGTTAAAAACACAACAAAGCAGGAAAACATAGAAATGAACTCATAGTCTCACATGTATCAAGTTATTTAAATCCTTTAAACGCTACATCATGATTCACTTTGTGAGTAGTTTTGCCAAGATATATATAGATATTTAATATTTTATAATATAAATCTTCAAAAGTTTTTATCGAGCCAAATAAAAATAAATAAAGCTTTGCTTGTGTTTACTATGTTAATGAATTGAGCCAAAATGTTGTGCCCATGTTGGGCTTCTCAATTAACAAACGAGTCAAACATTAGGGGCTACATGAGTTGAACATGAGTTGCTTGTGAACATAGAGCAAGAAGAGCACCCTAAAGACATCTACCCTCTTCAGATCCTATAGCGGTGAAGATTTATGCTCTAAGCTTACCCTTTTTATAAAAATACAAAATTTTGGGCCATAGCCAAATGGCTTTTCTCAGAATCATCAAAGATATAGATATTGCTGCCTAGAACCAATTGAGCATAAAACTAGTTCAAAGTTTTTGTAATATACTAATATTATCAAGAATTGTTTCCACATTACCTATGTAGAATGCACAGAAAATGATGAATGATACTTTTAGATAAAGTAAAATTCCCCACATGTCAAGTTTGTAAGTTATGAAGTATATTCAGACCTTTCTCTAGTTAGTTTCCATCCATTTTTTTCCTATATAGATTGAAATTTAAGCTCCAATTTTCTACAAAACTCAAGATTCAAAACTTTGGTTTCTAAGAAACCCTTGAAAGTTGAGAGCATGATATCAAATTTCAGCTTTCTTTCCTAAGGATTTGATGCTTACAAATAGTACGAAGGCACTGAATTAAGAAAAATGAGGAAGTAAATTAGGAGAGATGATGATAAGTATCATGAAATAATTCCAGTCAAGTTTATCATAAACAAAATGCGAGTTAAAGTTCTAGCCATATTACATTTGATTTACCCCTTTCCTTCATAAGTTTTTTTACATCAACTCTATCAACCATCTCATTTTGTATCTTCTGCCTAACCACTTAGACCATATTTTAATCATTTAATCTTCAAGAGGTGCTACTCTCAACATTTCTCTAATATAATCCTTATTTATAGATATAGACTTCTCATATGACTTCTAGGTTCACAGTCTTTAGCAACACTTGGTGATATTTATGACTATTTTGGTTTCACTGACATTTGTGATATTCCTCTTGACTTTTTTATGACGTGACACCTTCAAAAGCCTTGGTGGCTTATTGATGTAGGAGGAGAGTGGCGTTATAATATGAAGTTGATTATACTGATAATTATTAAATCCTCACAAAAAAAATAATGATAATTGTACACTACAATTGAGCACATTAACAATATTACAAATTTAATGAAATTGAAAAAAATTATGACTAATATTAACCACACTAGAAATCTGAATCTTATAAGTGCAAAGAAATAGTTAAAGCTATGAATGATCAAACTTATGACAGACTTAAAATAACTAGCAACAAAGCGAGTTAGTTGAAATCAACCTCTACTCGATGTGGAGATGTCGTTCATTTCTTAGAAGTCATTTTAAAGGTTATAAGCTCACACACTCAAGTAAGCTGTCACTCAAGAGATAAGCATACAAAGAGAGTAAAAAAACTTAAGAAATATAATTTTTATTCCAAAGCCAAGTATAAAACATTACAAAGGCCTCCCTATTTATAAGATTAAGAGGGAGAATTCAAAATACTTAAACCTAACTCCAAACTAAAACCTACCATTAAGTTTTATAATAACGACGTCGACAATAGTGAAGATGATGCCCTGCATCAGCACGCCCCAACTTTGAAAGAATTTGGAGAATGAAAATCCAAATACTCTTGTAATAACCATGGACACAACTGAAGTAACTCATCAAAAATAAATCATGATTCTTCAGGTAAAGAAAGACCTTTCCAAATAACCAAAAATCTCTGAGTGCTTCCATCAAATGTGGTCAATCTAGTCTTCTAAAATTTGATTTGGGCGATATGATCTTAAGCGACAAGATGGTAGAGGAATTGGTGATGAAGTATTGATCTTCATGTTAGTACTATTTATAGAGGGAAAGTTTTATCCATGATTTGCCCATAGTATAACGTTCAATCTAACATATTGAATATTGGAGAAATTTCAATATCCATTGAAAGACCTATTTCATTAGCATTATTATTTATCTTCCTTATAATTTTATAAAGATCAAATCTCATGAGAGTTAATTTCTTAAGAGTTACAATTGAAAATATCTCAAATCTAACTTTAATAAGAACCAAATCACTCTCATTAAATTTTACATATTGTGTATGTGTATCAACATTAGCTTTATATTTATCATAACTCAAAATAAATATTTGTTGAATTTCTCAATGTAAATCATACATGCTTTGTGCAAATAAAAATGCAAATACACTAGACATATATGATATAGACAAATTAACAAGATCAATTGCTTATTTTGGTTCATAACTAATTAAAATATTAAAATGAACCATACCAGTTGACCTATTAATTGAACTGTTAAGCAAATTCTACAATAAGAAAAACTGTTAAGCAAATTCTACAATAAGAAAAACTAAGTCCCAATTAATAGCGTGATCGGTAACTAAAAATTTTAAGCTTCTATTAATAACTTTAGTTTGTTCATCTGTTTGAGGGTGATAAGTAGTAAAAGAAGTTTTGTGTCGAATTTTTTTCATAAAATTTTCTAAAAATAACTCATAAATCTCATATAACAATTAGACATAATTATCTTATGAAAGAAAATAGTCGCTAAATATGATTCATCTGATGTCTTATAACATCGAATAAAGTGTCATTTTGAAAAATATCAACTACTAGAATAGAGTCAAATCATTGCACAGTGCGAGGTAAAAGTAAGATAAAATCCATACTAAGATCTTTCTATGATTTGTGGAGAATTGGAAGTTATGTGCATAGGCAAAATTATTGTTTTTCACTCTTTGCTACTTGACAAGTGCGATATTGAGTAATAAAATAAGTAACATCTTTCTTAAGAATATGCTAAAAGAACTTATCCTCCATCATGACTATTGTCTTATGATGACCAAAATAAACAGACAAACCTCCAATAAATTTCCTCAATAAGAAAATTTCAAAGTGAAGTTAGATTATACATAATTGTATGCCACAAAAAAAGATAATCATCTCGTATTTGATAATCGAATTGATAAGTGGAACATCAAATTTCAAATATTCAAAAATTATCGAAAATCTTTGTAATTAGGTGTGGGCTCCAAAAATTCACCACCGACCTCTTTTGATGAAAAGAGTAGTTTAAAATGTCGTTGTAATTTTCAGAAGGCAGATGAGATAGTAGATAAGACACTAAGATTTCATTCTCATTTGGTGAGAACTTTAGATCAGTTCCAGGTTTCCTATAAAGCTCTATATTAATTACCTAGTAAAGAACTTATGATTAAAAATTTGATCGTTAGATCGCAATGCATGGCGTATATGGCATGTAGAGTTTTAGAGTTTGAGATATAAATTCATCAATTTAAAACCTGATGGTTGGGGAATGATGGCGTGCTGATAGATCTATGGTCCGTCATCCCGGCGTCGCGTTCCTGTCTACTTAGTCGAGGAGGTAATCACCCAACGAAGGATCTCATCGATAGCGAGTTACGTCGTCAAGAAATTCTTGTAGACAGGCGGTGTTTGTCTAGAGCAATCTTAAGATCTTACGACGAGGATTGTTTGTCTCAGTATACCTATGATTCACAACTCAAAGGCGAGCTATTGGGGAAGCATACTACGTTGTGATCGTAATATAATGGAGCCGGGGCCAGCGTCAATCATCATGCTTAACTTCGTTTGTAGGCCTCTTGGCCAATGATTCAGCCACGCGTCCTTAAAAGATCGATTGAGTGAAAATACAGAATATTTGATTTGACATTGACTCGCTTTTGTGAGTTTTCTTAATTTGTCACGACAAACATTCTGAAGGTGGATAGATTGTGTTTGATTTAAGTTTTTAATGATAGATTTCATTTAAATAGTTTCAGATTGCTATTTGAAAATTGATAAATTAAAATGTGTTTAAGAGTTTTAAATCCTGTCAACTATGTTTAGCTGCTAACAAAGGATTAGATCTACTATCACATGACAAAATCAGTTTATTAGATATTTTACTGATTTGAAACTCTTATTATAGGTTTTTAGATTTTATTAACCTCAAAAGCAGAAACAACGCACATCCCGACTTGAATTTAGGCATTCAAGATAGTCGCAGAAAGTGTTTATAAACAAAATTTCATCTAATTGAAATCATTAATTTTGAAAATCATAATTAAATGAAATTCTTTAATTTTTGATCAAAGGAAATCCTATAATTTCTGTAGATTTTGATTTAGTATCGCCGTTTCTTTATGAAGAGTCAGCAGGTCCGTTGGCGAATAAGACATTTTGAAATAGGTTCAAAAGATAATTTAATTGTCATTTTAAGAAAAGATTTACCCTTAAAGTAATTCTCAATTTTCTCCCTCTTTTACTCAAATTTGATTTCCTCTTCTTTTATTCAAATTTGATTTCCTCTTCTTTTATTTTTTTTCAATTTCTATAAATAAGGCAAAAGAGGGTGTTGCCCATGCTACCCCATTTATGTGAAAAGTTAGAGTTAAGGTATTTGAAAGAAAGTGATTAGAACTTGAGCTTCAATTCCTGATGAATTTGGCAAGTGATTTTTACCCTTCTCTTATTTTATTTTGTTTTTTATATATGTTATATGTCATTTTAATTCCCCCCTTTTTCTTATTTGTCATTTTTTGGTTTAAAATTAATAAGTTTTCCTGTTTAAAGCCTAAGTCATTTCATTTTTTTTAAGTAAAAATTTGGAATTTTTGGCAACCTCCCGTCATCAGATATAGGGGTTGCGTGGGGGTGTTTTGGCTACTGATGCTCTTGAAGCGTGTGGCGAGTCTCGCAGTGGATAGTTTTATCTCGTCGCACCTTTTGAGCCGAGGTGTCTTCATACGAAAGAATACATGCAATGATATATAATCATCCACCCTTTTTTTGAAAATTGACAAAATTTCGACATTCGTCAGGGGAGGCGACATCTAACAGTGATTGGCTTACTCTTGCATGAAGCGTGGCGGCATCTTCGGCATTTATTTTTTTCATCCCATCACCCTCATGAGTCTTACCTCGCAAAGCGTATATATATATATTCACATTCACAAATCCATAAGTTTTGAAACATTTTTCGTGACTGCGGTCTCAAAAGGAACGAGGTTGGGTTGTGATTGGGGATCTGAGTAAAGAACTGCGGCGTCGAAAATCGAAAGAATTCACATGGCCGATGTTCTTCCCCACAGGTCATGATGAAGCTGGAAGAGCAGGGTGTCTGACGAAAATCGAAGAAAAATTCACCTTCGTGGCGATGTTCTTAGATTCTGACGGCAAGCTGGAAGAACGTTCTGACGTCGAAAATCGAAGAAGAATTCGCTCATGACGATGTTCTTCCCGATTGACGGCAAAACTACTGAGGTGTCTTCTGTGAAAATCGAAAGAAGAATTAATACGATATTCTTCCCAGATTAATGACAGCGGAAGGGTTATAAGGAGGATTGTGCAAAATGGGCTTAGTTTGGGTTGGTTTGGAGAAGGGCAGAGGAAGAAGGAGCAAAAAAGAAAGGCTGGGTCACTGATTATAGGCAGAACATAATGGTGGGCAGTGGCGCGTAAATCTTCAATTCCTGGCAGTGGGAGAAGCGGGATGAGCGAGATCAGTCACGGCAGATTGCCATGAGATGAGTCAGCCGGAGAAAATCATGAGTCAAGATGAGACATCTGTACGGAGCTGGTTGGATTCTGCCGGCCGAGATTCAAGCTGAGAGCGGACTTTATGCGTGGATCAGGATAAGCCTGTCTATGAAGAGCTGAGTCGCGTCTGAGTCACAGGCATGAGTTCAGACCATGATTTTGAGATTCTGGCGGAGCTGATCATCGGAGCTAAACCATGCGTCGGAGGCATCTGAAACAAAAATTAGAGGAGAGAAATTTACCTCTTTTGCAAGCTTTTTTTCTTGGGCGTGAGGTGAGTCTGAGAGAAAACGGAAATTCAAAATAAGGGAGAATCAGAGAGTTGGAGGGAATGAGGAGGAAGTTGAGGGAAAATGGGGGGAGTGGTTTTTTCTTTTTCAGTTTTTTTAATTTTAAATTAAAGTAGTTTTTTCAAAAAATTGAAAATAGGGGGGAAAGATTCTGCGTGAGGGGCAATTTGAATTTTAAATTAATTTTAAATTAATTTAAATGATTTTAATATGAGTTTGTAGATAAATGTCATAGTCAATATATATTAATTTAGGGTAATTCCATTATTACGACACAATGGCCTTTCATTTTAGCGATTGGAGGCCATTTGGTTAGTCTAATTGAGTCAATTTAGCTTCGAAATGCGGCGCGTCGCTTTGTTTTGCTTTCGATTTTTAGACTTATCCGTTGAGTCGAGCGATGCTTATTTGATAGATTTCGGCGTTTAGCCGATGATATGATCAATTTTGCGAGCAGGTCATTTGACGCGGTCCGAGCTCGATATATATGAGCGTATTGGCGGCTTAATCGATTGTCGTTAGATTTTGCATATCATATTCGATTGATTTCGGCGTTACGACATAATGGCGAAGTCCGTTCATCGATCAGGTCGTTTCGATTTTGATGGCGTCAGGTCATTTTGAACCGTTGCGCTTCAAGTCGTCGAATTAGACTTGTGGGCTTGTTTGATTTATGACACATATGTTGAGGTCAACATTAGGGTAATCATTTTTAACTTTTTTAATAACCTTTACACTTATGATATTTGTTGACTTCTACATATGATCCACGAGTCGACTAAAATTTAGGAAGTAAATCGACAGATTTCGAACATGATCTCGTGCAAATTGAAGCTGAAATACATTGGACGTCAACAAAACTAGTCGAAACGACTTCCGATCGACGAACAGACTTCGCAATAACATTTAAAGCGTTAAAATTGATCAGAATATACATTTTGCACAATTCGACGATCGACTGATTAAGAAAAAGAGTCGTCATGTTGACGCATATATCGAACTCGGGAGGTTGTGAAGATGTCCAAACGACCTCCTTCGCGAAATTGATGCATCGTTAGCATCAGAATGTCAAAACCCATCAAATGAAATTGTCGATTTGAGACAGTGCAGTCGGCGGTAACACTGTTAAAGCTAAAATTGATTTGATTCGACGTCGAATTGAACCAAATGGACTTCGATCATGAAATGACAATGCCATTGCGACCGAAACATCGAAATAATCCAAAATCAATACCCATATTGTTCATATGATAACACCACAACAAATTCCAAATTATGATTAATCCAATCAATTAAATCAAGAAAAGGGAAGCCTGCATATATATACCTAAGCCTAAGACCTCATAACCACAGCCTTAACTCCATTTGGCGCCGCATAACTCCCTTGTCCCTATCCCACCTCCTATTCACGCATGGCCGACGAATAGCCACCTCTCTCTCCTTCTTTGGATGCCTTAGTAGTAGCACCCAAGTCCAACCTTCTCTCTCTTGCTCTACATGCAGAGAGCTCTCTCTCTCTCTCACTGATACTACTCAGTCGCCTCAGCTCATCTCTCTTGAGAACTCACTGCGTCAAACCAATCTCCTTATTCAGGCGTCCGATCTGTGATCATCTCAGGTCAGCTATCCAATCTGTGTTGAAATAAATTCCCATTTTCTCGTTGCCCTGTAGCAGTTGAAGTCGAACTCCCTCCTTACCTGTGTGAGCAAACCACCGAAACACAGCAGCTCTTCATTCCCATCCCTAAACTTTGCTCATGTTTGCTCCAGTACACCCACGGTTCTTTCATCACAAGTCAACAACATGTCTCTCTGTAATGTTCTTCGACATCTCCCTCTTTCTATTTTCTTAAGTCGCACAACTAGCAATCCCGCTCCTACTCTTTGTGTGAAGTAAAAAAAAGAGATTAATATTGTGTCTACTTGCTTGCGTTGCGTTCTCTTTAGGGTTTAATGTTATAGGACAACAATGCATTGAAATCTCCTTCTATATCCATCATACAACCTCATTCAACTGCTATAGTTTCATTGTAGAATTAGAAGAAACTTGTTGCCATGATAACCAACCTTTTTTTTAAAGAAAAACTTCACATGCATTTGAGAAAATATCTAAAGCCCACGTTCTAGCTCAAAAGAGGATAATCTATGATGTGAAAGCCATAATGATTATGATCAACTTATTGGTCTAATTGTTGGGTTGACTTGGTTTGCTAGTAGTTGAGAATTTTTTTAATCCTATTAGAAATTATTAGTAATTGAACCAAGGCTTTTTGGAGGGTGTGCATTTGTTTTATTGATATGCATCAGTCAAGTCTATGTAACAAAGAGTAGATCTATGGATATACATTCTTAGCCCATTATTTCAATAAAGATAAAAAATATTCATTTCCATCCTTAAGGTAAAGAAGGTTCCTCATCTAAGATCGCATTTTTCACCTCACCCCCTCTTTCTAATTACAATGACAGAGAACTATCTAAGAAAAATTTTACTTGCTTCCTACAAATTTTATTGTCGATTCTGACATTGTCATATCATTACTATTTGTATAAATGTATACACAAAGATGAATGCTATAACCTTAAGTACCCGTTCGTGATTGCTTCAACACAACGGGGAAACTTGCTAGATTAAAGTACTTCATGCTACTTTAGCACGGGAAGAAAACTAGGGTACTCTTCTTGTGTAGGAGTTGAAGGCCTATGTGCGCTTCTCATAAATGCAGTAGGTATATATTCCTCTTGGTCGTAGTATTATAAGATACCTATAATACACGCTTCCTATAAGCGTAGTGGTAAGGCTTTAGACTCTCAATGCAGTCCTTCTATGCAGGGATGACGTCGGAGGTGCTAGACTTTAATTTAAATTGTTGTGTACTTGCAAGCATGAATATTACATTCTTGTACTCGTTACTTTAATATAACTGCAATAGCTACTAAACTTAAGTACTTGTTCGTGTTGCTTCAACATAGAGAAGAAAATTAGGATGTTTCCTATACAGGTATTGAAGGCTTATGCGCGTTGAGTGTACAAACTCCTTTTGACCATGGTATCGAAAGACGCCTATCATGTACGCTTCTTATAAGAGTGTGAGAAGGCCCGACTCACGATACAACCATGTAGAGATGGTGGCGAAAAGGATTTTATTTCAAATAATTGTCTACTTACAAGCATGATGTATTGATTTTCTGTATTTGCTGTTTTTTTATAATTGCAAATACTTGCTAAATCATAAGTACTTGTTTGTGTTGCTTTAATAAGGAAAAAAATTAAGATTCTTTTATGCATGTATTGAAGGCTTATGCGCGCTTCCCATAAGCGCGATAGGTATACATACTTCTTTTGACGGTGTGTGAAGATTCTCATCTCTTTAGCGTGGTGGGAAAGAAACTCTAGAACACTATCGAGGACAATGGGAGTCAAATTTTATTAAAGAAATTGCGAATTGATAGAATATTTAAATGGAACAAAAATGAAAGGACATTGAAAATCTAAACAATTAATTGAAGCGATAATTGAATTAAATGTGACATAAAGTTCTTGAGCCAACATTAAAATTTCTAGCATCAAATCAAAGTGGGCATGCAATCAACTAAGTGCTTATTAAATACAAGTGAAGTGCTACAAGGAATGTTAAATGCAATGCACCATAACTTCAAACAACTAAAGAACTGAAGTTGAATATGAATGGAGCCTACAACATACATTAGGCTAAGCCTAAAATCGATGTCTTGATCTATGAGCGAATAATGGGAAGGATTATGTGTGCGCATCACGAAATAGCATTAATTCAAATATAACACCTATAGTAGCATGCTAGCGCTTAAGTGACTTACACATTTCACAAAAAATTTCTCAAAGCTCAATCTTAAATATATAGCGAAGTGTGAGAATTCCTCGAAATTGTTTGAAAACTAATTTAGTTATATACTTGCATGGATAACATCAAATGAATTCAAAGCCTATTTTGTCTTGAAAAACGTGCAAACCTCTTTACGAACTAATAATTACTTTGAAGATAGACATTTAGTTTGTAAGCTTAATTCTTGAAAATTGATGCATATACACATTACTAATAAAATGTTTCACGTAAATATTAAAGTTGTAAGTTTCATGTAATCAATCTGATCCTCCTCCTTATAAGGATTGGAGTTGACAGGATTGGTTGAAAGTTAATTGTCTATTTAGTAAGAAGAATATTTGATCTTGCATTTACATATGATCATCAATGATATAAATAAAGAAGCTTCAGTTCTCACAAATTGAACTCTAAATCAGGTTCAGAACATAATGTTCATGTCTATGGATCTGATCCTATACACTATGGCGAGAGTTAACAGGATCTATAATACAGATTAATAAAGTTAGTTTTAACTCGCATATAAAAATCATAGATCCGATCTTTTGCTAGCAAACAAGCAAAGTTGATAAAATCCATCCTCGATGATGGTTGTGTTGAATGAATATTTCAAATGGAGGAGATATCACTATCATATTATATTTAAAATTCAAAGTCAAATCGAGAGAAATTCAAATTTCATAAGAATATAAAGAATGCAAAAAAAAAAATCAAATATTATCAATATAAATCTTATATTTGTTTATCGGAGGTGATAAATTAAAAAAACTCACTTAAATGAATCTATCAAATCGTATTATATTTACAGAATAATCATGTAAATAAGCGTGGCATGTATGCGTGGTTTTTGGTAGTATGCTTTCCATATGATGTGGTTATGATTAGAGTCCTCTGACCGAGTGGTTGATGCTAAATTGCACCATTATATTACGGTCATAAATGTGACTCGTAAGTTCTCCAATGACTCTGTCCTCTGAGTTGTGAATCATATGGCGCACTTTATAGGGCAAAAGTCTTCTATCAACTAAAGTGGACTCAAATTTATCCCTTTAGATAAACACCACAGAAACCTTGTCTTGGATGGCCCTTGGCCATGTGAGATCCTTTCAGTTAAATCATTACCTCCTCATTAAATAAATTAAAACTACGATAGATGGAAACCTAGATCTTGATGGGGTCATCGTTCCCCCAAACATAAACTTTAAATTGAAATGATAAATCTCATAATTCCCAAACTCTCATAAGCTTCTTATCGCGTTTAGCGATTATAACTTTTGTGAAAGTTCTCTATTAGGAGGAACTATAAGTCTTGCTAGAACATCAAATCTAAAGTCACATAAAATGAGAGTGAAATCTTTGTGTAGTATCTTATCTACTATTTCATCCGTCTTCTGAAAATTTAACCAATATTTAATCCACTTTCTTCATGCGAGAGGTTGGTGGTGAATTTTCAGAGCCCACATATATATGGTTCAGATTCAAATTCATGTGCTCCAAACAAGTCATAAAGATAATATCCATACAACCCCAAGTACCAATTATAAGTTCATAAAAGCTCTCCATGATTGAAAAAGGTTTAAAAATTTTCAAATTTTTTAATCAAATTCAATGTTACTGAAAACTATAATACAACACAACATTCAAAGAATTATGAATTAAAACATCCTGAAAATCATTAATCTATTCAGCAAACTCATGAGCATCATTATAACCACTATATGCTAATTCCTACTGGGACACTCAACATCATAATGACCAATTTGATGACACTTAAAACATGTATGAGTAGAAATCTTAAATCCATACAGTTCTAATTTATTCCCCTCAGTATTTTTTTAAACTACAATTTTACAATCCTTAGATGTAGTAAATGAAATATACTAAACTAGATTACTTTGATGAAGTGAAAGACTCCCTAAATATGTAGTAACTTAAATAAAAAAAATTTAATGTTTGTTCAAAGTTTAATTAAATTTGAAAATTAAGTGTAAGTGTGCGAGTTATCATTTTTCTCTCAATGTCAGATCTCAAAATCAAATCTAAACCTAAAAAGTGTGTTTTAAGATTTTTCAGTGATCTTAAATGCAATAATAGTTCTTCAAATTTGTTCATAATATTCAATGACAGCCTTAGCATCTTATTTTACCAAATTAAATTCACTAAGTAATCAATCACAAAAAGACAAAAGCATATATTTCTCTTTTAAAAGTTTTTCATTTCAACCCAAGTTATGGTAGATTTCATTCCTAATGTCTCTTTGTTGTTCCATACTAATCCAATAATTGTTAGCCTCAATAGTTAATCTTATTTTCATAAATTGCACTTGTCATGCATCAAATAATCAGTCAGTCAAAATAATTCTCAATATCCAGCATCCAAAGTTTTAGGATTAAATTTATCGTTAAAGGTAGATATTTCATCTTTAAATTACTAGTAATATCATCATCCACATCAACATTTTGTCATCTATGATTTCCATTAGTATCATTATTAAAGATCATAAATTGCTATCAAACTAATTCCCATATTTCTCAATAGAATCAACATTCAAATAAATTAATTCATCATTGTGATTGAATCCACTTTAGGTTCATGTGATTGAACTTGAAAGGCACTTGAATTCTTCTTCTATCTAAATTGATGTAGCAATATTCGATTTTATTTGTTCAATAATTCAGTCAATTGATATTATAATATTATTAAAGTTTTATCACTTTCACGATCTATTTAAATTACCCTAATAGTAGCCTCGCTTCTAAGTGGCATTATCCCACAACCTATAAGTTTAATACCATTTTGAAGTAAAGCAACTCAGGTCAAAATTTTCTAATACAACTAATATGATGCTTGGCATGCTTTCATCTAAATAAAAATTGAGAATTCATGTATCACAAATTATCCATTAATCAAATAACTCACTTTTTTTAAATGAAAAAAGTGATAGCTGAATTTAATCCCAATTGATATTTAAATGATCATAAATATCTAAGAATTTCATCACAAATTTAAAAATAAATAAAATCAATAATCAAATGACTTCACTTCTACAAAATTAATTTTTTTCAAAGTATCACTTTTGACCAAAATCAAGAGCACTTAATAATTCAATATCAATTTATGTGAAAGAAATAAATAATGAACAAATTTATCTAGTAAAGAAAAATTAGGCCTCATGCCATTATAAAGAGATAACTACTCCTAGAATTAAGTATCCACACTTAACGCTATACCCAAAATAATCACATATGTAACTTGCACTAACAAGTTTAGAATTAGAAAGAAAGATTTTATTAAAGCCAAAATTTTTAAATTACATGAATTAGAACACCCCTATATATAAATTCCTCTTATTTCATGTTGGCAGATAAAATTGATATAGAATTAGCTCAATTTAAGTTTAAATTAATTTCAATGAATTAAAAACTATTCCCAAGTTAATTATATTTATATATATATATATATATATATATATATATATATATATATATATATATATATATATATATAAGACTACCATCATCCAAGCAAGTAAACTCAACTTTCCTGCAAACAGCCCAAATCTTACACACCAGTCAATCGCCCTTCACGCTTCATCTCTCTCTCTCTCTCTCTCTCTCTCTCTCTCTAACAATGTTAAGAGCACCACTTCATAATAAACACAATTTATTGCTTATTACCTTCACCTTCTCCACCATTTGTACTGTTTTTGTACTGCTAGGATTTGCTTCTTTTGATATGACATTTTTGTGATTGTTTAATACTGTCGCTCAATGGCATCTTTTAGCCTGATTAAAACCTTTGGACAACAAGTCTTCCACCAATTGGGTTGCCTACAGTTCTTCTGATAAGTGCACTATGGTGCAAATAATTGTGTACACGTTATGGAAGTGAGTCGCGTACAACTAAATGATAGCATAGAATATCCAAATTAATATTATGAGCCAAACAAAATTTTATTATAATGATTTGCTTTTTTCGTTTCATTAAATATCACATGACAAACCTAAATGGCGTATTTTAAGTAGAACCAAAATAAATTAGCATTTCAACCATTGACTACAATAATACGTATATAGCACTCAGACCAGCCATTCAAAACCTGCTTTAATTAATAAACAATCCAGTATTAAGTTTCTAAAATCGCGAACTTTACACAACTTATAAAAAAAATTTACAATTGCAACTTTTTCAAATTTTCAAATAAACACACCATTAAAGGGCTTAATCCCAAAATAGTCCCCCAACTATTTGCAAGTGGCCAATTTAGTTCCCAAAGTATTAAATTTCTCTAATTAAGTCCTTGACAACACAAAATTGATACAAGATGGTCTCTTGAGGGCAAAATTATGATCAATTTTGTATAATTGAGGGACAAATTGAGATCAATTTTGTATCACTATTTCTATATGAGAGAACATTTTGGATCAATTTTGTATACCTTTGAACAAAAGTAGAGAAATTTGATATTGTGACACAAAATTGGCCACAAATAAATAGTCGGATTTATTTTCATTAATAAATGAATTATTGAGTAGAAGTACATTTGTGATTTAGAAGCTCCACGATCAATCGTAAATAAGTATTGTTTCTCATTCCTTAGGGTATGCGTTCAATGTTGTAAGATATAAATTATTGCAAAATAAAAAGTAGTCATTATCACAATTCACTCTCCTATTCCATCAAGGGCATGAAACTTCTAATAGTTCCTGCCAAACGTACAGTTCCATTTAAGCAATCATTACACCCGTCCTCATGCATATACATTACAATAGTCCATTAATTTTCCCCAAAATTAATATTTTCATTTTTCTTCTGATCGAACATGAAGAACATAAATATTAAGCACGCCAATAATTACACTATTAGCAAAAGCTCTATAACAAACTTTATTCACGTTAACAAATTCTATATACTACGTTAATCAACCCTAAATACAGGAGTGGTGGAATCAAACCGTCAGAGATCCAGTCAAGCTTTATATAGACATAAAACAAGTCATTAATGTATTGCACATAACCAAAAACAAAGTGAACCGAAATATGCATCGGTGAAGAAAACAGGTAAGAATTGGAGTACCAACTAATTCTCATCTATAGATTAAAAATAAAGGCATGTTGTATAAATGTGCAATTTAGATGCAAATAATCATACAAAATTCATTCAAAATGATCCAAATAAAAGCATGATTAATAGAGTGAGTGGGAAAGGGACCTTGTGACTTCCAGCAACAACCACAAAAGGGACAGCATGCCTTTGAGCAGCAAGGGCAACCATATTTATTCCAACAGGTGCTATTACACCACCATTTGCCATTATTGCATGAGCACCAACTATCACCTTTAGAACATAAAATAAGATAATACTTCAAAATAATTGAATCAATGTTAACAATGATCATTAGCTCACCATGTTCACTCGAGAGATCATGGCAAAAACAGCAGAATCTGTGATGACTGTAGTTTGTAAACCTTTTGCAACCAGCTCCTTCGCGAGAACATGCCCCATATACCTGTTATAGACCAAAGCTGCACATTAAAAGAGGAAGTTGAAAATTGAGAGGAAAAAAAATAAACTATACAAAAATTATCGCACTACATGTGTAGAAGGGAATGAATAGTCAAGCTGCACCCCTAATTTTAAGATAAAGGCAAAAGAAAGAAACAAACCGCGGTGCACCCTCCGCAATGAATACACGAAAAGATCGTTTCTTCTCATTTGCCGCACAGAGAAACTCTTTGACTGTTCTTGAACGACCTAAAGTTAATATCACCTCGCTGGGAAACAAAAAAAAAAAGATACCAAAAGTGCTTAATATCAAATAAAAAAAAGTTATTACAAATACATCCTACTAAGATTTAATAAGTTATGAAAAATCAACAATACATTAGTTCTTTACCTAAAGAAAACCGACAGATTTCTTATATCTTGTATTTTTAAATCAACTATAAGTGAAAGGCCAACACTACCATTGCCGGTCCCAAGTCCGGATGCAAAAAGTGGAGGGTTGCGTTAGGTAGTCGACAGCCAGCGTAAAATTTGTCAAAATAATTATGACATGAATCCTTTAAATCATTGTGTTATCTTGGGGCGTCCCAGGCGGCGCTTGTATAGCGAATCTGATGAAAAATGTCTTAAGCATGCGTGGCCATGATGTTAAATAAGCAAGGGTTCCCACATTATGGGCGGATGCGGGCAAAGAAGTTAGTCCATGAAACTAGAATTAGGTTAGGATCTTGGAATATAGATACTCTTTACAATTAAATTAATGGAATTAATAGATATTATGGTTCATAGAAAGATAAATATTTTATGTATTCTAAATGGGTTGGTGAGAAGGCAAGGAGATTGATAGTTTAGGTTTTAAACTTTGGTATTTAGGTAAAAGTCGAACTAGAAATGGTGTAGGTGTGATTATAGATAAAGTTTGAAGGATAATGTTATAAGTATTAATAGATGTGGAGATAGAATTATAGCAAGATTATTGTTGATCTTAAGATTATCAATGTTATAAGTGTCTATCCTCAAGTAGGTTTGGAGGTAAGCTGAAAAAATTTTGGAATGAATTAGAGGGATTAATACAAAGATACCTCTTGAAGAAAAAAAATTTGGGGAGATTTAAATGGATATGTTGGTAGAGTGGTAGAAGATTTTAAAGTATTCATGGTGGTTATGGTTTGGGTAATGAAGAAGGTAGGTATATTAGATTTTTTTGCTTATGATTTTGTAGTTCTTAATATTTTATTTAAGAAAAGAGATGAACATATTTACTTATAAAATGGATCTAGTAAAACACAGATTGATTATTTTGATAAGAAAAATAGATCGTTTAGATTGTAAAGATTGTAAGGTCATTCCAAGTGAAATTTTAAGTCTCCATTATTAGTTTTAGATTTTAAGATGAAAGGTTGTAAGAGAAAAAAATAAATTATTGTCCTGATTAGATGGACACTTAAACAAATAAATAAAATATTTTTAAGAAGCTACAATTAAAATTTGTGATGATCATAAGGAAAAGCGTTATGTGAGAAAAATATCAAGTGAAATTAAGCGGTTCTTAAAGATGTCTTGGAGAATCAAAGGAAAACTTCTTTTAATAAGAATAGTTGGTGGTGAGTCGAGTGAGAAAAGATAAGAAATAAGAAGCATTGTTATAAAACTTGGTTTAGATGTAAAAATTCGGAGAATTGGGAAAGATATAAAGTGGCCTGTAGAGATTCTAGAAAGCGATATATGATCAAAAAATTTAGCTTTTAGTGATTTATACTGATAGATTAGATCCAAAGGTAAAAGATGTATGTATAAGTTAGTAAGTAAAGAGATAGGAGAAGTAAAGACATAGTTCAGTGAGGTATTAAGGATGAAAATAATAAAGTGCTTTTCTTAGAAAAGATATTGAAAATAGTGGATGAGGTATTTTGATAAACTTTTCAATGAAGGATCGAAAATCCGATTGATTTTAGCAATCTTATAAAAAAATAGAATTTCATTTTATCGTGTATTTAAATGCAAGTTAGTGAAGCTTTAAAGAAAATGAAATGTGGAAAGCATAGGGCCAGGATAATATTCCAATAGATGTGTGGAAATGTTTAGGAGATCAAGGAATTTCTTGGCTTACAAATCTTTTTAATGTTATTTTAAAGACTAAAAGATGTTAGATGAGTGGAGAAAGAGTTTGTTGGTTCTATATTTAAGAATAAAGGTGATGCACAAGAGTGTGCAAATTATAGAGAATTAAGTTAATGTGCCATACATTAAAATTATGGGAGAAGTAATTGAGCATAGGTTGATGTGACAAAAGTTTTCTCTGTCAGTTTGGTTTCATGCAGATCTACTATGGATGCTATACATTTGTTAAGAGGTTTGATGGAGAAGCATAGAAAGTAAGAAGGATCTACATATGATATTTATTGATTTAGAGAGCTTATGATAAAGTCTCGAGATGTTCTTTAGAGTTCTAGAAAACGAAATGAGTTAATATTGGTTATATTCAAGTCATTAAGGATATGTATACATTACTTGTGTCCAAACAAGGAGGATTGACAAAATATTTTCCTATTTCAGATTACATCAAGGATCAACATTAAGCCCTTATCTTTTTACTTTAGTTATGGATGTTCTTACGAGGCATTTACAAGAAGATGTACCTTGGTGTATGCTTTTCTTGATGACATTCTTCTTGTTGATAAGACTAGAGGAGTCCAACGAAACTTGAATTATGGAGGTCAACTTTAGAGTCTAAAGGTTTTAGTTTAAGTAGATCTGAATATATGGAGTGTAATTTTAGTTGTAGAAGTTTTAGTAGTGTTGTGACTTTAGGTGATCAAGTCATTAATGAAGCGATTGATATTTAGGCTCTATTGTTCAAAATGATGGTGAAATAGATGGAGATGTTATTAGTAGAATTCAAGTTGGATGGTTGAAGTGGAGGAATGCATCGGCTTTATTATGTGATAAAAGTTCCACTTAAACTTAAGGGAAAATTTTATAAGATGGTGGTAAGACACTGATGACTTATGATGCAGAATGTTGGCCAATAAAAGAAAGCATAAGACTAAGTTAAGTTACTGAGATGAGGATGCTCAGTGGATGAGTGGCTTTATTCTTAGAGATAGAATGCAAAATGAGTATGTTGGGAAAAAAGTTGGAGTAGCTCAGTGGTAGATAAGATTAGGGAGAGTCGCTTAGATGGTTTGGCCATAAAGCGTCGGCCGTCGATGACGATTAGGAGAGTAGATGCATTAGATTTCTTATGTTAAGAAAGGTAGAGGTAGACCTAAAGACTTGGTTAAGATGTATAAAATGATCTTAATATACTTGAATTAAATGAGAATTTGACACTACATTAGTTCTTTACCTAAAGAAAACCGACAGATTTCTTATATCTTGTATTTTTAAATCAACTATAAGTGAAAGGCCACATATGTAACTAAGTTGTTCTCTCATGTCATAAACTCAGCATTTAAGACAATTATAAATCTCTGAAATCACCTTCAATAACCAATGCAAGGAAAACAATGATTAATAAAAAAACATGACAATCAACGATAATCCTTGGAATATGCAACTATAACTTCCTGCTCCTAATGTTACTCATAGTTACAATTACTGATAATGGACAATAGATTTCAAAACAATAAAATATGCAAACTCAACAAAAGCATAATTTAAAGATACAAGATACATCACGATATAGAGGATGTACTTTTGGTGAATGAGCCCCACTGCTTGTTCAGAAATTTGTTCATGACAAGTCTCAATATCTTGAATCAATTCATTGATGGCCTCAATGACATCATGTTTCAGCTTCTTGCTTCTTGAACTTCTTTCAGCTGGTAACAATAAAATACAATGCAAGATTAACAAAAAAAATTTAAATAAATTTTTATCACAATCAAATTCAAAACTGCTCTGCCAAATTAACTTGTGCAGCTTGACTATTCAATGATTATATTGTCAGAGGCAGGATAGCATCATCTATGAAAAAACTGGATTCAAGCTTTTTCAAAAAATTTGATATTGTTTGGGTGATACGTTTACTCTTTCCTTCGGAGTCGCCTCCTGATGAAGAAGGGTGAGGAGCAGAAGCATATTCAGGTATGCCCTCAAGAAGTGTTTGCAATGAGGGTGCACGAAGCGTGCTTCTTGCAGCAGCAGCAACAGCAGCAGCAGACAAAACAGGGTGGTCTTCACGTTCATAGTGGTCATCATCGTCACTATTAGCAGATAAGCTCAATCCCTCCATTGCAGTTGCCGTGGATGTTAGGTCTTCCTCTCTAATAATGTGCAATACACGTCTCACAATGTTGCCAACAGCAAGCTCTGCCATCCACATTCAAGAAAATGTCATTAAGATAGAAGGCAGCACCAGCCTTGTCACAAGGTATTGCTTACATAAGATCAGTCACATCAAATGTTCAAATGCTTGTGTTTGTGAGCAAGTATTTGCTATAGATAAATCATGGATCAGGCCAAAAGAAGCTTATTTTAGATTGTGTTGAAAAATCTATATGGTATGCACTTATCATATAAAATCCTAAGGCACTTCTACATTTAACAATCTAGGGTTAGCTCTAGAATTTATACCATAATGTTTATCTTTAATCATCTTATAATAGATTCAAGATCCTTAAACCTATTACACCTTATCTTCCAATAATATTGAATGTTAATTATTAACATCATATCCAATAAAATTGTATATTATATATTTAGTCAGCCGACTAATTCTAAGAATTAAATCTTATAATCATTTTTCATCATCATCCTAACTTTTCATTTATTTTAGTGAATGTATCATAAATTAGAACTATATCATATGCAAAAAAATATACACCAAGACACTTCATTTTGAATATCTATTATAAGCATATTCATACCAAGAAATATATGAACTCAATGTTGATTTTTAATTTAAATCTTTAATAATTGAAAACCTTTGTGCCACTCAAATACTAATACTTTCTGCTGCTCCATCATACATATATTTAACATCAACATAAATATACTAAATATATTCTTGGGGTACCCAATAATATGCCTTCTTAAGATTAACAAAAATCATATAAAGATTTTTTTTGGGTTCTCTTCTTCTCCATTAATCATTTTAACATAAAAATTACTTCCATATTAATTTCATAGTAGACCTTTTTGATATGAAACAAATTGATTCTCTAAGATTGATGTAATCTTCCTAAAATTATGCTTCATTATTCTCTCGCATATCTCTGGCTTATGGTTTGTGAGTTTGATTCCTCAAACGTTAGCACAATCTTAAAGATCGCATATATTATTAAATATTAGTACCAAAATACTTCGAAGAGTTAAGCCAAGAACATAAATAACCTACCTACAGGATTTGCAGCGATCAGCTGTTCCCCAACGGCCCTCACAGCATCTAGGAGCACCGTTGCCTGATTAGTGTATGGCAACCGCTGATAGGAGACCACACTTCGCAGTAGCTCAGCAGTCTGCCTCGCGCTCTCTTGCGACCCTTCGATCTTACTGTCGGAATTGCAGGACAGAACGTCAATTGGACGGAGACTGCTGCTAGGAAGTAAAGACAAAAAAAAGGAGAATGAGAGAAGAAAAGTTACCGCCGCTTTAGTTTGAGAATGAAGTCATTAACGAGGGTTTGAACGTCTGGCATGGCTCTGGTTATCTATCCGTCACTAAGTAACCGGCAAAACAGTAACCAGGGAAACGAATTAGAATTATTCCTATCGGTGAAAAAGTTAGGGTTGGCAAACAACGAGCAGGATTTATCTAATGAAAAATTTACTTATAATTCCCGAAAATTCAGATTTAATGAAACCTCTAAGAGGGCTAAATCCTGAAAAAAAATCCTGATGTAGTCGGAGGTGTAGGCGAGTTCTTACACTGGAGATTGGAACGGAAGAGCAAGAGCTGCACTGCGTGATTGGAACCTGCGAAGCTGGTGGAAATCGCTCGATGATGGAAATCGCAACGGGATAACCTGCCGAAAGAACGCAAGCTGCTCTGCTCTGCGCGAGGAGATCAACGGTCGAGGATGATTTAGGTCGATAACAGGCGAAAGAAATCGCGTGCGGCTGAGCTCGCTCTTGAGCAGGCGATAAAAATAGCGGAAAAGGAAGATCGCGAATGGAGGAGACACCGGTCACGTTCTATTGCGGCGAGGAGAAATCTATCCAAAGCAATGGAAGTGAGCACGCAGCGATATGTGTGGGGCGGGTAATTAAGCCTTTAACTCGAAGCCAATTGGATGATCGCTTGAATTTTAACCGTCCGAATGGAAATCGCTTTGAAACTCGTCGCCATCGACGCTGACTAATCGCAGTTTTTTTAATTATTGCAGAATTGAGCCTAATACTCAAATAGGTATTTATTAATATTTTCAGATTATTATAAATATTATATTTTTTAAAAATATGTATAATCTCATAATTAAAGGGGAAAAGGAGTATATTATTTTTAAAAAATTATAGATTCTTTGTCACATATATTAAGATTTATCAATCAATATTTCAAAAAAAAAGTATAATAATTTTTTTATAAAAATTAAAATATTTATTTTTTTCATAACTATTATTTTCTAGTATATTTGATTATAAAAAACTATTTTTTATCAAAAATAATTTTAAAATAATAAAAATATTGTCGCCCAATATTTATCTAAATGTAAGCAAAATTTACACACTTGTATAAGTAATAATCAACCAATTCAATCATTTTATTTCATAATATATTTTTTACATTTTATTGACATTTTGTATAAGTAATAAATTTTGTAGTCCAATATCTATATAATTTATTTTAATTATATTATATTTTATTTTATTTCTCAAAATCTTAAGCCTTATCAAATCAAATTAATTATTTATAAAAAAATATTAATTCAAACCAAGTCAATTGATTTGTATTTTTGCATTGGTAGAATGTATTTCAACTCTCATTTATCTCTCATTCTTATATGTGAGCTTACATGCATGGGTTTTGATGCAACTCTCTACATGATTCTTCTAGTACATTTTTATTAACTTCAAGGATGGCGAATCCAAGCCTTCATATTTTTTTTTTTCTCAATTGCAATTATTTTAGTTGCAATTCTATATTAATTTTTTGATATGGTGACCTAATTAAAACTTTGATCATGAACAAATGTTTTGAAAGGGTGTCAATTTTTTCTAATATTTTTAATGTGATATTTTCTCGCAAGCTTAGGTTTAACCATTTAAGATTATAATTTAGATTTCGTTTGCTTTGGATTCACGAAAAGTTCTGGTTTAAAATACTTAAAAAACTATTTTTTCTTTTTTTGAAACGAAATTTTCAGGATGATTTAAAACGCAATTTCAAAAAACACACTATTCAAACGGGTATCAAAATTAAAAATTCACGCTCTCAAAAGTAAAACGCACTAAAAAAGCCCTCCCAAACGGAGCATTAAAAAATAGGCTTAACTAAATGAAATATGGCGCACCAGAAGGAGACATGATTTTCATAATCCTTGTGATCAACAAAAATGGCCAAACAATGTTCTCTTTATGATTCATAAACCACTGACACAATACTAGTTGGATTAACAATTAAGAGGTAAGAGCAACTGTAATGCTAAGTTGACAGTAAAAGTTAGCAAATTTCTCATTTGGAAAATACACTATGAATGCTAGTCAGTTAACAACTACTGTGTACCTGGAGCACAACTGTTTACATTTATCGATAATTGTTTTCAGTAACAATTTCAGTAGAGCTGACCAATTCAGTCTTATCATCTTCCACATTCTTCATGGCATGTTCTTCTACGTCAATCTTTGCTCCACCCTCTTCCTTATCAGAGCCCAGTGATGAGTGATGGAAACTCTGCTGTATTAAGTGGACGCCCTTCTCCACAGGCATGATTGCTTGAGATATGGTCAATGATACATCTCTGGCCACCTGTTTGATAACCGAAGCATGAGTGTAAAGAAATTGGTTAGTTTTTCGACAGAGAAAATAGTCCAGAACTGAAGTTGGTGTGAGAACCATTGGTTTTGGCAAGCTAAGTTCGATTGTGATAACTTTTGTGCTCACGGTGGCAGCCTACTGATACAGGACATGCCGATGCTTGGCCAACAGCATATTGTGGCACATGAGAGCCACATGCGTGGACAAAAATCGAGTCGGGATGGGTTTTATAATCTTTAGATTTGCTTTGAGATGTGTGCAATACATTAAGTAAATATAAAGATTTTAAAACCTATCCTGGCTAAAATTTGATCTAGATACGCTCTCTATTTTTATTCAATATATATTTGCATATTTTTGTTGTTCACCTTCATGCTGTCATAGATTCTCCAAAGTACATGCTATGACACTTCATAATTTATATCATGATGAATTTGTAATCAGGAGACACTTAGACTAAGTCTTCAGCAAACCAAATGTTAGAAGCAAATTTGTTGAAGGAATTATTAACTCGAAAGTGAAGCACAGTAAGCAATAAGCACATGAAAACCAAGCAATGGAAATAATTTAAATCAATCGGAAAGAATGAAAAAGAAAGGGATGGAGAGCACAGATGTTCACCTCAACAAGAGCAAACTATATCTTAGAATAAAGTTTCCTTGAAGGAATTATTAACTCACAGGACATCACAATAGTGCGGGCTCAAAATTCACATGACCTCACATTAAAGAGTATGATTTATGGGTAAAATTTTGAGATAGTAGATAAGACACTACCTGAGATTTCACCCTCATTTTATGAGAACTTTAGATCCCTGGGGGTTTCTATGGCAAAGCTTTTAATTACACCTCCATATCGGAGAGAACTTTCGATTAAGGTTAGTCATTAGATGCTAGAAGGATAAGTAAAGATGTGAAATTTTGGAATCGGGTTTATGAAATTCATCATTTAAATGATGGTTGAATGATGACATCAGATCTCATAGTCCGTATCCCGGGTCCCCTAATCTACTTAGCATAGGAGGTAGTCGACCCAACCTGACCGAAGAATCCCTATCAGATGATGGTGCCCAAGTAATTTTTTGACAGATGTTTGGCGACATAAGCTTAAATCTACCTTAGCTGACAAATGATTTTTTGCCCTATCAGATATACCTTATGATTCACATCTCAGAGCATTCAGGGAGCATACGACTACGGTTGATCGTAATATAATGGTGTCATTTTGGCGAACCACCCATCAGAGGACTCACGTAAGGAAGCTCATTGTGACAAACCATGAGATAGAGTACGCACGTCCTACTATGAGATTGATTGAGAGTGAATATAGAAATATATTTGATTTGACATTAGCTCCTTTGTGAGCTAAAATTTTCTTAATTCATTACCTTTAACAAATATTTGCGGAAGGTGGATTGAATGTAATTTAGTTAAAGTATTTAAGGATTGCATTTCATTTAATCATTAATAGTTTAGTGATTTATTAGATTTCATATTTGGACTGATACTCAATTTAAGTTAATTTAATCTGAAATTAAAATCACATTTTTGATGAAAATATCCCCTTCGATTAAAATCTCATTCAACACAGCCATCATAGGGATAATTAATTGATTAATTTAAATATATTTGAAAACTTTAGATCCTATCAACTCGGTTTAATTCCTAACAAAGAATCAGATCTTTAGGTTAAAGCTCATAGTTGTATTTCATAACTTTGCAATTGAATATATTTTGTGTTTCGACAAATGTATTTATATTTTGAAATTTCAACAATTAGTTCTTTTAAATATTTGTATTTTTGAGATATAATTATGAAGTTGTAATATACTCTCAAATATAAAATAAATTCTAAATTTATTTATTTTTAATCCACGCAACATCCTCAGACACTTAAATTCAAACATTCAACATTATGTCGGGGCCTATGCGGGTATTTTTCACTTAAATAATTTCATCCAAATAATGAAATTATTGATTTTAAAAATCATAATTGAATGAAAATTTTCTAATATTTGGATTGAAGGAAGCTCCATAATTCGTGTATAATTTAATTTAATATAATATTTTGTCTGCTTATACGAAGAGTTGCATATTCGGTGGCGAATGTGAAGCAAAATTAGATTTATATTTGAACTCAAAATATTGTATCTTTGCTTGCATTAAACTTATTTGTTGAATATCTAAATTTGAATAGTTGATTCATGCTCATTAATGAACAATAAAAATTTTGTGAGATTCATTTAAGCTGCTTCACCTATTTTAGCTTGTTCGATACAAGTCAAAGCATAACTCATTCGTTCATTGAAAAACCCTTCTTATGTTGGTTAACAAACTATTTGGATTTACCAAAAATCTTTGTTTGTACTTCTTAATTGGAATGTACTATGAGTTTCATTTTAAAGCTCTCTTTTTATGACTTTTACCCATTATATGTGTTATATATCAATTTCACAATTAAGTGGATTAGATATAGTGTAAATCCTTTTATGAATTTCATCTGGATCCCGTTAATTTTGAAGATAAACACTTATAGATATATCACAAGTCTCATTGTGTTTCAAATTCAATTTTAAATGCAAGATCCAAATGGTTCCTTTAAAGACTACATTCATGATTGGCCATGAGTTGTCTAATTGAATTTGTGCTTGTAAGAAAACTATCAAATTTCTTGTATACTTTGTTCTCAATTTGGAATTAGACATTTAGATTTACCACAAATCATTGGCCATCTGATATTCAATTGAAATCATTACTTTATTTGACATCAAATGTGATTATTAAAGTGTTTAATTAATATTGTTCATATTGATTACTTGTTTATGAATTTAACACTTTGAATATTCAAAGAGAAGCTTTATTTACATAAGAAGACTCCAAATCCAATATGAATTTATCTTTAACTCTACATCAAGTTTCATATTTATTTAATAACTAGACTTCAAATTTATCATGATTCTCTTGTGAGTTTAGTATTGGCCTCCCCAAGTTTTAATTAAGACTTCTTTGACTTTGAGGATTTTTGAGAAAAAGAGAACTGCATTTGTTGTTTTGCCTCTATTTAAGCCATAGAGAATTGCATTTGCCTGAAAAAATATTGTCACATACAACTTTCGTTTATGACAATTATCTATCCAACCCTGTTGTCACACTTAATTATTAAGTTTTAACAAGAATAAGTCCCATATTGATTCTTTTCATCTTTAATAATAAAGCTAAGGAGAGAATCTTTGCATTTCATTCTACTTGTTGAATAAATGTTTTGAGATCTTTAAGGAGAGAGAGAAGAATTCTGGCTCAAAGCTTGGATGAACTTTCAACTTGCTTAAACTTTTTTGTATGTATTCCTTTCCTTCTTTTTAATTTGATGTTTATTTTCATATTTATCATGTATTTTTTATTTAATTTAACTTTAGATAAATTTTAGTTAATTTTATTTAAGTCTCGAATTTCAGTCCAAATTTCGATAGTTTTTCTAAGATATGAGCTACATCTATAGCCTACTCACTCTACATCTAATGTTTAGGCTACCACGTCATGATGAGCGACGGCCGGTTAAATACTCCAATTTTCATCTCGTCGTTGAGCGGCGCCTTCAAACCTGCATAAAGAAACACACATACACACATAATATTTTCTTTTACACATTCAAGCTCACTTTTATTGCACATTCACCAAAACTTATGATTATGAACAATAACAATCATGAATGATTTTTCTGTTTTCTAAAGAACAAGAGAAATGTGGTGAGTGACTAGAATTCAAGTTTATGCCCAAACACAGAATAAAGGAAATCAGATAAATCATCACTTGCTCATGAGACAAAATGGGAGTAAGATATTCTGTGCTGCGGGTAGCCAAGCAAATTAATGATTGAATGATAGCTAGTTTGTATAACAAAGAAACGTGAAGAGGAAATGTAGGTTAGGGAAGGTCGGTTGTAGGGATAGGGAATCAGGGAAGCTTGCTAGAGTGGTAAACCGAGAGGGAGAAAGAAATGGGAAAGTGCCGGAGACCGAGAGGAACTCGTCTGATCACGGAGTTCCTTCTCCGCAACCGCAAAAGGAAGGATCGGAAGAGAAATCGACAGCTATGTGCTCCATTAGAGGAGGAATCAGAAAGGTAGCCTCCATTGCTCGTGAAATAGTGAACCCGGGAAAAAAAAAAAAAAGCTTACGGTTTGAAGGGAGGCAAGGGAGAAAAGGGAACGGGGCAAAGTCATTCGCTTGCGATTTGCGGGAATAGCTCGAGACGAAGAGCTCGAGGGCTTTTGGCTTTTTTGCTTGAGGGAATCGGGAGCACGAGAGAAGAGGAGCCAATGAGGGATTTGCGGCCTTCGTTTTTTTTAGGATCCTGCGTGTGAACGAGTGGGGGAGATCGTGCTTGCTTGCGGTTGAGAATCGAACGTGCGTTCTCTTGCGGTTACTTGCGGTTGAGGCAGACGGAACGAAGAGGGGAAGAGAGGAAGCCTCGGCTTCCTCTGTCGGGTTCGCGTGCGATCCGACTCTGGGTCATGCGGTTTTTGGAGTCGGCTATGAATAGAGGAATTAGGTCGGCTAGGGTTAGATAGGATATAAGCATTATTAATAAATTTTTTTTAGTGTTTAATTAACCCCAATATAAATTTTCCGGCGACATTATTATATAGTTAATATATGTCAATTTTAAATTATTCGACGTTCATAACGGCGTAATCGTGATCCGGTTTATTCGGTCGGCAGTGCCAATTTTAGCTTAAAAATGAACATTATCGCTTCAGATCGCTCGACATTCACATAAATTTATCCGAATTGAGCGCGAACAATCTCATTTGGTAGGTTTTAACGCGTTTAACGACAATCAATTTTATAACGCCGCCGCATATCGCACAACTTCTACTGATATGCTTGATACATCGATCGCCGATCTCGATCGATTTACCGTTAGATTGCAATAATATTTATGATCAATTTCGACGCTCAACGCGAAGTAAGTCGCGGCCGACGAAGTCATTTTGACTGATTTCAATAAAATCCAATGCATTTCAACTTCAATTTGCGCTCTATTACATCCGAAGTTCTTCGAATTTGACTTATAGGCTTAACTCGACTCATGTAGCACATATGAAGGTCAACAAGCAGTAATAAACACATGAGATCCAAGTAATGGGATACTTCAGAATCAATCAGAAAATATAAACAAAAGGGATGGAGAGCTCACATGTTCACCTCCTCCGATAACCACATCCTGAACGCTCTCAGTAATGCTGGTCCCTGGAGCTTGGACGCATGCTTTCTTCTGTTCCATAATAGCTGGCTTCTTCTCTTGATCCTCTAAGTTAGCTTTGGTTATTGTTTGCATGGAAGTGACCTTTCCATTCCGAGACAAAGGTGCAAATTGGTATGGCTCCGCTGGAAATACATATATATGTGCAATAGCTGCAATTGCCATCTGCAATGACCAGATGGCATATTAATATCAGAAAAAAATTATGTATGCTGGGTAATTTCAATAAATTACACCACATATAAATTCATATGAATAAATTTAGAATCAAAATTCCATGACAAATTTCAGCAAGACAGATCTAAGGCTTCATTTGGGAGAGCTTTTATGCTTTGTTGAGAGTATGAATTTTAATTTTGATCGTTTGAATATCTTTTAAACTGCTTTTAATCTCAAAAATTTATTTTCAAAAGCAAAAGACAAATAAACGGAAATTTTTAAACTAACTTTTCAAGAATCCGAAAAACTTAGCCAAACGAAGAAATCATCTGCTAAGCTTATAAGATATTGATAGCTAACTTACTTCAATGCAGATAAGAAAATCTTGGATACCATTCTGAATCTTTTCTTCCTTTGGCAATACACCAAAGTAACATATCATTGCAATGCCAACACCTTGCCACCAGGTAGCAAACACAATAGCTTTAAAGCTAATAAATTTTGCTAACGGTTGGATAGGTTCCAACCGTTGATGGGTCACATTATAAAACTGCACGAGACAATACAAAGCCCACATTTGACTGAAATTTATGACAACAGCAATATATGGGTACCTGCAGGAAAATTGCTCTGTCATCTTACGCAGTAAATAAAAAAGAACCGAGAAAAATATATAGTCAACATGTATGCATACCCGTAATACCACTTAAACTCCCCATCCCCATAAACACCAAAAAGCTCCAACAATAGCGCCAAGAAAGAACATAATGTTTTCAGAATCATCTGCACTCGCAAGAAATGTTAAGCACTGTAAAACAATAGAAACACAAAGAGAATTAAATTTCTTCCAGCTTACATATTGTACGAGGCCAAATTTAACTATCGTGTATAAATCCTTTCTTAGAACACTTGGATTGAAGAAAAAATCATAAAAAGAACTACTATGCAATATTCCTTTCTCCTCATCTCCCTCGAGCAACTGCTCTGTGAGCTGTTGTTTACTCGTTCCTTTTCAAGCAGTTCAATAACTGTGTCTTCACCACCTATAAGCAACAGTTTTGCAACCATGACTAAGTCAAGATGTTGCTGATAAAGGGAATAATCTGCTAAGAGAATGCTACAACAGACAAATATTTTTCAGTCTTATTAGATAAAAAGCATCCAATAAACTATATGCCCACTGGCAAAAGTAAGCTAAAGCTAAAGGAGGGATAATCAAGACATCACAAAACCAAAGAAGTATGTAATGATAGTAAGTAAACCTTTGAAATAGTCTTCAAAAATTTTGAATTTACTTGATTAATAGTCACATGATTCGTAATCATGCTATATTCATGAAACTTTTATTTGAAAAGATTCTAGCTCTAGCCATATGCAGCAAAGGATTCGTCATGTCCATGATGAATTATTCGGATGAATATATAGAATAACAAGCATGTAGTTTTACGAAACTGCATGTCGATTATATGAAGTTACCAATCACTTCAATATAAAAGAAATGTTTATATCTCCTATTAAGAGGCATAAGAAGTGTGATTACCAAGGCATGCAACCAAGTAGCTTCCAAAAGCATACAAAGCAAATGCTTCATAGCAGTTCCTTAATATGTCACATACTATTGAAAATCTTGCTTTCCATAAAGAGAGTATCTGGAGAGAGAAAAAAAACAAGAAATTTGTTTTAAACTTGATGAGCAGTAAAACAAAAAAAAAATCATATCAGAGAATAATTCGTTTTAATCTGCCATCAATCTGACAATCTGACCACATTTTAAAGTGTTATCAATCTTACTACAGTAATACCATCAACATTATTAATTAGGGTTATTGATTTTGCTTGATGTTCACAAACAACTATGTATGTCTCATTATTTCTAATTCAACTCATTCGTTAAGGAGCCGAGGTAGAACAAAAGTTATCAGTTTGTTCACTAATCATGAGTCTAACAAAAATAAAAGCTATAGTGATTGTGTTTAAATTAGAGTGCTTGAAGTATGTTCATGTATGTCTCATTGGTTCTAATTCAACTCATTCGTTGAGGAGCCGAGGTAGAACAAAAGTTATCAGTTTGTTCATTAATCATGAGTCAAACAAAAATAAAAGCTATAGCGATTATGTTTAAATTAGAGTGCTTGAAGTATGTTCATTTTCTACTCGTATATTATATCATTAAACCATCCAATATACTCTAAGAATGATGGACAACATATATTTTAAATAGGAAAAGTTACAAGTATACTCTCATACAGTTAAAATTATCAATCAAAAAAATTGTCAATGCATATGATTATCATTGACTTCGTTAGCTATTCATAATTGGCTCAACATCAACCCAATAATAAAAAGGTTGAACTTGAATATAATTATTATTTTTTAATTCAAAAACTAGAGCTCGCTTCATATTTGGCTCAATAAATGACAAACCAAGGTGAATAATGCCCTAGGAAATCCATATTTTGCTTTTTTTCTCAATTATAATTGACTCAATATGACTTGATGTTTAATGCATTGCAACAAATTTCAGATATATTGTATCAATCCAAATTATGCTTTATCATAATTGACTTAATATGACGGATGCGGGCAAACAAGTTAGTACAAAACTAATTATGTTAGGATCTTGAATATGGTACTCTTACGTGTAAATTAATGAAATTAGATATTATGGTTCATAGAAAGATAAATATTTTATGTGTTCAAGAAACTAAATGAGTTGGAGAGAAGGCTAAGGAGATTGATAGTTGAGGTTTTAAACTTTGGTATTGGTAGGTCGAACCAGAAATGGTGTAGGTGTTATTATAGATAAAAGTTTGAAAGATACGCTTATAAATATTAATAGATGGAGATAGAATTATACTTTAAAAATTATTATCGATACTAAGATTATCAATGTTATAAGTTTTATGCTCCTCAAATAAGTTTGGATGTAAGCTCAAAGAAAAAATTTTGGAATGAATTAGAGGATTAATACAAAAGATACCTCTCAAAAAAAATATTTATTAGAAGAGATTTAAATGGGCGTTGGTAGAGTGGTAGAAGATTTTAAAAGTATTCTTGGTTATGAATTTGGGATGATTAATGGGAAGGGGTACTATATTATTGCCTACTTATAATTTTGTAGTTCTAATACTTTATTTAAGAAAAGAGATGAACATATTATTACTTATAAAAATAGATCTTGTAAAACACAAATTAATTATTTTCTGATAAGAAAAATAGATCGTTTATATTGTAAAGATTGTAAGGTCATTCCAAGTGAAAGTTTAAGCACCCAACATTAATTGTTAGATTTAAATTTTAGGATGAAAAATTGTAAGAGGAAAAATAAATCAAATTATTGTCCTAGGATTAGATGTACTTGCTAATACTTTATTTAAAAAAAGAGATGAACATATTATTACTTATAAAAATGGATCTAGTAAAACACAAATTAATTATTTTCGATAAGAAAAATATCGCTAGATCAGAAAAGATCAGAAGGCCATTCCAAGTAAAGTTTAAGGCTTCATTTAAGCTTTTCTGATTCAAAAGTCGCTTTAAAAGTATTTCCTGAAAAATAATTTGTCTTTTGCTTTTTGAAAAGGGGCTAAAATGGAGCTTTCAATGAAATAGAGATAAAACGCAGTTTCAAAAAGCACACTATTCAAACGGGTATCAAAATTAAAAATTCATGCTCTCAAAAGCAAAATGCACTAAAAAAGCTACCAAACAAGTACCCAACATCGATCGTTTTAGATTTTAAGAAAAAAATTGTAAGAGGAAAAATAAATCAAATTATTATCCCAGGATTAGATGGGGACACTTAAAGAACACAAATAAAAATATTTTAAAGAAACTACAAGAGCTTAATATTTGGGTGTTAAAGTTTAATGATGGGAAAAATAACAAACAAATTAAGCAGTTCTTTAAAATGTACTTGGAAAATCGGAAAAAATTTTTTAATAAAAAATAGTTGATGTGGAGTCAAACGCAAAAGAAGATAAGAAATAAGAAACATCATATAAACTTGGTTTAGATGTAAAACCGAGAATTGGAAAATATATAAAGTCTTGTAGAGATTCTAAGAAAGTAATATGATCTGAAAAATTTAATTTAGTGATTTATACATAGATTAGATACCAAAGAAGGAAAGATGTATGTATAAATTAAACCAAAGATAGGAGAAGAAAGATCTGGTAGTGAGGTGTATTAAGGATGAAAATAATAAAATATTTTTCTTAGAAAAATATATTGAAAATAGGTGGAAGGGTATTTTGATAAACTTTTCAAGGGATGAAAGATAATCGATTTTAGAACTTTAATACCCTAAATAAAAATAGAGAATTTTATTTTTATTGTCATATTAGTAAGTCTTGGTTAAGATGCATTAGATTTTCCTTATGTTAAGAAAGGTAGAGTGAGACTAAAAGACTTAAGATGTATAAAAAATGATCTTGATACTGAATTAAATGAGAATTTGACACATAATAGACACAATGATAAGGATTCATGTAATACCCCAAATGGGATTAAGGCTTGTTGTTGTTGTCATATTAGAAAGAAGTTAGAAGCTTTAAAGAAAATGAAATATAGAAAAATAATAGGATTTGATGATATTCAATAAGTGTCGAAATGTTTAGGAGATCAAGGAATTTTTTGGCTTACAAATCTTTTAATGTTATTTTAAAAAAAAAGATGACAGATGTGGAGAAAGTTGGTTCCTATATTTAAGAATAAAAGTGATGCACAAGAGTGCAAATTATAGATGAATTAAGTTAATGTGTCATACATTAAAATTATGGGAGAGTAATTGAGCATAGGTTACGATGTGATATAAAAGTTTCTCACAATCAGTTTAGTTTCATGCCAAGTAGATCTACTATGAATGTTATACATTTGTTAAGAGATTTGATGGAGAAGTAGAGAAAGTAAGGAGAATCTATATATGATATTTATTGAAGAAAGCTTATGATAAAGTTTCAAGAGATGTTCTTTGGAGAGTTCTAGAACGAAAGGAGTTAATATTAGTTATATTCAAGTAATTAAGGATATGTATATTATTTATTACTTGTGTCCAAACACAAGGAGGTTTGACAAAATATTTTCCTATTTCAGTTGGATTACATCAAGGATCAACTTTAAGCCCTTATCTATTTGCTTTAGTTATATGGATGTTCTTACTAGGCATTTCCAGGAAGATGTACCTTGGTGTATGCTTTTTGTTGATGACATTCTTCTTGTTGATAAGAAGAGAGGAGTCCAAGAGAAACTTGAATTATGGAGGTCAACATTAGAGTCTAAAAGTTTTATAAGTATATCTAAAGCGAATATATGGAGTGTAATTTTATGGTAGAAGTTCTAGGATAGTGACATTGTGAAGGTGAAGTCATTAATAAGAGTGAGCGATTCGATATTTAGGTCTATTGTTCAAAATGATGGTGAAATAGATGGAGATGTTATTAGTAGAATTCAGTTGAATGGTTGAAGTGGAGGAATGCATCCATTCATGTGATAGAAAAGTTTCACTTAAACTTAAGGAAAATTTTATAAAATGGTGGTAAGACTCAATGACTTATGGTGCGAATGACAATAAAAAGAGAAGCATAAGACCAAGTTAAGTTACGTAGATGAGGATGCTCGTGGTGGATGAGTTTTTACTCTTAGAGATAAAATGCTAAATGAGTATGTTCAGAAAAAGTTGGGTAGCTCCAATGGCGATAAGATAGAGAAAGTCGCCTGATGGTTTGGCCACATAAAACGCCAATCACCGATGACCCTGGAGAGTGATCATTGAGATTTTTTATGTTAAGAAAGGTAGAGGTAGACCCAAAAAGACTTGGTTAAGATGTATAAAAAATAACCTAAGTATGCTTGAATTAAATGAGAATTTGACACATAATATGACACAATGGAGACAAAGGATTCATGTGGCCGACCCCACTTAGTGGGATAAAGGCATGCTGTTGTTGTTGTTATTGTATAATTGACTTAATATGAGCTTCGTGATTCATGACATTAAAGACATGGCATGTGTTTTGGCTATGTGATTTTATCGTAAAAAGGCATAAAATATAATTGATATGGCTCTCAAAATACCACTAACAAAGACAAATCTTGTCGAAAGCGATATGATTTTGAGTCAAAACCATCGAGATCAAGACTTAAAATATCATTAGAATCTTTGGAACATCAATTAAATCTCAAACAGCCTCAAATATGGAGTGTTTATAATAAATCGAAGCCTCGACGAGGATCTAACGAGCCTAAGATCTCATAATTCGACTTCATTTGGGCATCCAAATGCTCAAAATACATCAAATGATCGAAGGAATCATCCCGAGGCCCAATCAGGGGAGTGCAGCTTTACATGAATTTACAAGAATGCCCCTCCTCTCATCTATAAATAGGCCTTCATTCCTCACATGAGGGGGGCAAAAGGAAGAAGAAGAGGAACTGAAACAAGTAAAGAAGAGGAGGTGCCCGAGCAAGGAAGAAGAGGAAGAGCCCAAGCAAGGAAGAAGAGGAAGAGTCCGAGGGGAAGAAGAGGAAAAGTGAGTGAGAGAGAGTTGCTCAAGATCCTCCAAGCAAGATCGCACCCCGCTCGGCCATCAACCACCGCCACCGCCACCGTCGCCACTAATCAGACTGATTCCCACCAAAAGTTACCCCAAGATTCCACCATCGCAATAATTACAACCCGATCATTGTTACGTTATTCCTCTCTCATATGCAATTATGTAATCCCGTTATCGAAGACTTTGTACTCAAACAGACATAGTGGAAGCTTTTATCACAGCTCGTGATTTTTCCCCTCGAGGTTTTCCATGTTAAAAATTCGAGTGTCTCTTGTTCGCTTTTTAATTACGCGTGTGCTGACTTCACAACAAGCGCTAAGCAGAACTTTCACTCTAATGATTGGTTTTCAAAGACGCACCCCCTGGAAGCAAAACCCTTCAACCACTTCTGAACATCCACGCATAATAGTATAACACTCGTTCCAGCTCCCACTCCAACTCCCTAAACCAAGGACGCCAAGTTTTGCCTCACTCGATAAGCATGACCTTGTTGAGGCTGAACGGAATCTCTTTGGAAGATCGTCCACGAATGGAGGAGTCTCAAAATAAGATGATCCAGCCTTTGCAAGATTCACAACCGCTACTACAAACATATCAAGATCGGTCGGTCTGAGGAGGACAAAACGCTAATCCTCCCGACACGAGTTCCTCCGCATGGAGACCGTAACGCCGATCTCCTCGACATCGCTAGTTCCACTCATCCATCCGGTACCAACCGCTACTAATCTACCGATCGTGTTGATAGCTTCACACATGCTCATCTTAATCCCGCCATGACATTCGCAAGTACGACGCTTAATACAAGATGAATTTCACCTTCAAGATGTAAATCATCTTCACCCACACCGGCTATGAGGAGTCTCACCTTTACCAAGCCATTCTTCAACATCCATCAGGTTTCAAGCTTCCGAGCATTGATTCCTATGATGGGGCAAGCTCGCACTTGGTTTCAAGCTTCCCGTATCATGCATATCCAACGAGCTCCTGACACACTACTTTGTCGTCTTTCCATTTCCCTGCGACTTGGTTTTACTCCTTCCAAGGAGATCCATCCGCAGCCTTTGACGAACTCGCCAAGGTTTTGTGGAACAGCTCATCGCAAACCGAGAATCATTAAAGATTCCTCTCTTTCCTGATTCAACGTAACGAGGGAATCACTTAAAGAATACTTCCAGGTTCTCCTTAAGCTCGCCAAATACCTGAGTAAACTCAACTATTAAGAGGAGTTTTCTTGAGGCTCCCGTGGCCTTTTACTCATCACTCATGAGGGACACGGCCCGGCCATATGTCACTTAGCTTATCGTGGGAAGCACAAATCCACGAGGCTATTAATGCACATCGCGAACAATTTGATAATCCAGAGACATAAAAGCACCCCAAGGAACGCGAACAACACCCCATCAAAAGAAGAAATCGAAAGGCCCATTCAAGGGATATCCACGCCAATGGAAAAGAATCAATCGACATATTTAACATACCAACCTGGGGCAACTCTTAATCTCAAAGATAAGTCAAGAACACGAATGAAAAGGCAAAGATCAACAACTCACAAGTCAAACGCCTCATGGACTTCCTGCACCTCTTCCATATAAGCACGCCATCGAAGAACACTGACAAACAACCCACGATAGCGTCAAAACGCCCCTGGTGGACTTCCCGCTGAATTCTTCCATACGCTAACGCCATCGAAACACTCGACAAACAACCTGTGATAGTCAAAACGCCCTCATGGACTTCCCGCGACCTTCCATACGTTAACGCCATCGAAAACACTCGACAAACAACCCAAGATAGTCAAAACGCCTCACTTCCCCACCTCTTCCATACGCACGCTATCGAAGCAAAAACTCGACAAACAACCTGTGAAAGGTCAAAACGCCCTGGGATTCACCTTTTCCATACGGCACGCTATCAAGCAAAATCTCCGACAAACAACCTGTGAAAGGTCAAAACGCCCTGTGGACTTCCATCTTCTTTCCATACGCAGCACGCCATCGAGCAAAAGCTCGACAAACAACCTGTGAAAGGTCAAAACGCCCTGTGGACATCCCACCTTTTTCCATAAAAAGCACGTCATCGAGCAAAAACTCGACAAACAACCTGTGAAAGGTCGCGTCCTGGACTTCCCACGCCTTCTTCCATACGTTACTACAATCAATAATACAATTCAATAACCTAAGAAAGTGTCATAACTGTCCACCTACACAGATGGGTCAAAAATCTTCACCCACTTATATTATATCTCTAGCAGTAAGCGACGACATCAATTATCAACTTTGAACCATCCATCAAGTTTCAAGAAATCCTATTTCCTATAAGAAGTGGTGGACACGGACAGGCCGGCCACCGCCACATATTCGCCGCCATCGCTGACATCGCCGCCGACACCGCCCGCCGACTATCGCCGCCGTGAATCGCTAACTCATCGCCGTTACACCGCCGAATTATCGCTGTAATCTCCGCCACCATCGTTGCTGGTTACCCTCGTCGCCGGACACTGCCGCCGACCATCGTCGGTCCTCTCCGTCGTCGATCACCATCGTCGGACATCGCCGGTTAACCTCCGTGACGGCGCATCAGCGTTTAATCGCCAGACCGACGGCCGAGCGAACCGGACGAAGTCGAACCGGAACCACGACGATATCGGCCTGATCGCTTCCTAACCCGGACGGCCCGACGAGGCCAAGAATCGGAGTCCGGAACCGGAACCACGACGATGTCATGGGCCTGATCGCCTCTAACCCGGACGGTCGACGAGGCCAATAAACCGGACGAGTCGCTAAACCGGAACCATGACGAGTATACGCGGGTTTTGATCGCTTCCTAACCCGGACGGTCGACGAGTCGGTGAACCGAACCACGACGATGTACCGCGGGCTCGATCACCTCCTAACCCGGACGGTCCGACGAGGCCAAGAACCGGACGATAAAAAACCGAATCCACGACGTGATGTATCGTGGCCTGATCGCTCCTAACCCGGACGGCCCGACGAGAACCGGACGAGCCTAGAACCTAACCACGGCCAGATGTATCGGGGCCTGATCACCTTCCTAACCCGTGACGGTCCGACGAGGCCAAGAGAACCGACAAGGCCGAGAAACCAACCACGACGTATGTACCTGATTGACGCTTCGACGCTTCCAAAGGACCTCACTAAGAAGAAACGGAGATGGGAAAGGTTTCTCCCTTCACCCTGGGTATTTATAGCTCATTAAGAGCAAAAGTGGTAAACCCTCAAAAATGGCTCAAAACTCCTTCAAATTCTGGGCCATGCATGGCTCGCTAAGCGGCGCTTACGCAAGGAATAAGGACGCGTTCGCATAAAGCTACAAGGGGTCACGCCCATTCGCGGTTGTTCACGCTGAACATCACATCTGAACTGTCAGCATGTCAATCGCCACGCTGACTAATCATGAATGGCTCGCGACGCGCCAGGCGAGACCCGTCTGCAGATATTCGGCATGCTGAGAGCACCACTGCTACTGTTCACAAGCGACCGGCCATTCCTCCATGCGCAAGATCGCCCGCTACGCCCGCGACGACCCATCACGCTGCCCGCCTGGCCGCCGCCAAATCGCGTTCCGCCCAGATTCTGACCCGATGGCGCCGCCCATCGCCACAAGACTCAAGCACTGGCCGGCGCCGACGGCGCGGTCCCTGAACGCTCGAAAACTTCAGTATCCAAATAGATCCAGAACCTCAAAATCTCATGCACTACACATCTACTTCCATAATCATAATTTTGTATTTTTATGATAATTTATTCTCTCAAAATGTGATTCATGCCCGCACATTTCGTTGAAGAATTGTTATTTTCGAAAGATTTGACATATATATTTTGGATGATTTAATGTCATCCAAAAATAGAACCGATATGGCTCAAAATACCACTACCAAAGACAAATCTTAATGTAGCATGATTTTGAGTCAAAACCAATCGAGATCAAGCACTTAAAATATCATTAATCTTTGGAACATCAATTAAATCCCAAACAAACTCTCAAATATGGAGTGTTTATAATAAATCGAAGGCCTCGACGAGATCTAACGAGCCTAAGATCTCATAATTCGACTTCATTTGGGCATCCAAATGCTCAAAATACATCAAATGATCGGGAATCATCCCGAGCCGTCCAATCGGGGGAGGACGCCATGAATTTACAAGAATGCCCCTCCTCTCATCTATATAACAGTCTTCATTCCTCATGAGGGGCAAAAGGAAGAAGAGGAGTCAAACAAGTAAAGAAGAGGAGGTGCCCGAAAAGGAAGAAGAGGAAGAGCCCCAGCAAGGAAGAAGAGGGAAGAGTCCGAGGAAGAAGAGGAAAAGCCCAAGGAGGAAGAGAGCTCAAGCTCAAGATCCTCCAAGCAAGATCGACCCCGCCGCCATCAACCACCGCCACCTACCACCGTCATTACATGTACCCTGATTCACCGTTACCCGATCTCCACCATCGAATAATTACAACCGATCATCGTTACGTTATTCCTCTCATATGCAATTATGTAATCCCGTTATCGTGAAGACTTTGTACTAAACTGATACATAGGAAGCTTTTAATTGGCTAGCCGTGATTTTTCCCTCTTTTAGATTTTCCACGTTAAAAATTCCTGATTCTCTGCTCGCTTCTTTAATTACCCGTGTGTGGACTTCACAACAAGGCTATAAAACTTTCACTCACGATTGGTTTTCTAAAGACGCAACAATTATAATCAAGGCCTCTGATAGATTACTTTCTCATAAAATGCAATCATTAAATTACAATCATGGCAAAGCTCGTATGTTCTCCAATAGCCTAAATCCTCGAGTAATGAATCATGTAGTGTTCATGATAGGGGATAAAACTCTCAGTTAGCTAACGTCGAAGTTAAAATTATTTTCATAGACAAACACTCATCCTAAGTCTATGATGTCCCTTAAATAAAATAACTCACGATTGTCATGTTGAGTCAACCATCTCTTTTAATTAAATAGAGCATGATCCGTGATAATCTAGAATGACGAAACTATATGATCTTAATCGGCTTCATCACCATTTCGACCACTATTTGTTGTAGGCTAAAAGTGTTAAATTTCTCAATTTAAAACTCAAAATTGCTACTATTATAAACTAAATTTTAGCACCTAATGACTAATCTTAATAAAAGTTCTTTCATTATTGGAAGGGGTAATTAACCATAGTGGCTTACATTAATGGTAAATCAAGAAACAAATCTAAAATTAACATAAAGTGAGGACGAAATCTCTAGGTAGTGTCTTATTTACAATCTAATCTATTATTTGAAAATCTAATCCAAATCAACAAAACTCTCTTAGGAGAGCAGGTACAAATTTTTGGATCCCGCAAAATGCATTAAATTTTCAAAAAAGACTCTGATTGCATGATAAACTAATTGTGATATCAAAGCTCAAACTTCAATTGATTTATAACCAAATAGATAACTCTTGAGGATATCTTGCATGTATTAGATAATTTTGATTGATAAAAGAACTTAAATTTTTAAAAAGCTTCCATACATCATCTGATCATTCTTTCAATTTTCATAAGCCCAAGGAAATGCCCACAAAGTCTAGTTAAATGTCCAAAGCCAGCATTTGAAAACAGGAATAGAAAAAGAAACCACACAGAATATATCAAGAAAAAACAGCATCCAAGAAAATTAAGAAAACTTTAGTCACTATGACTTAAGCTCTTCAACAAAGAAAATAGTTATCAACAACAAAAGTCGATGAAAGCATTATCAAATATGCAGTAGAGCTTTTAACATCATACATGGAGACTGCAAGGTTTAGCTGAATATGGTGAAGAAAATCACTTACAGATTCACTGGCATAGACAGGGACCATGAACAGGACGCCTATTATCCACTTCTGTTCCTGAAATATACCAAAACCCATCGGATTGGGGTATACGGGGCATACAAATGCATTGTCTAAGTTCCTAACATACAGAATGGATGTGCAACACAAAATACACAAAAATACAACAAAATAAAAAAAAAGTATGACACAATATTATCTTGACAAGATTTTACCAAGGAAAATGATGATACGTGAAAAGCTTAGGCTAAAACCAGTAGTGCCACAAGCGACACGCCACATGTGATATAAACATTCATTAATTCATACAAAATATTTTAAACGGGAGTACCTTGCTAGAATTGAAGAATGTCAAAGTATCAGGGATAAAACAATGTTAAAATGAAAAATGATACAAGAAATTATAATGAAAAGGCTTAATATACACGCATGTGCACGTAGAGGGACAATAAATTGAGTTAAATGCAAGGTTCAACAAGTGTTTGTCAGTGCTTTCCAGTGGAGGGATTGCAATATTGCATGATTTCTTGTGAAGTTTTGACTTAAAAGAAAATATTAAAGTAAACAAGAAGACTTACATCAGGCTTAGTGTATGATCTAAGATGTTGGAAAATCAATAAGAAAGAGATGACCAGGGCTATCAGGGCAAATATCCCTCCAATTATAACAACTGGAGTGTGAAGGTTCCTATACAGTCTTTCCAAGTTAGAAATGTCATTGAATTCCACTCCAATCAAGCCTCCTGAAAAGGAAATGAATTTCTGTATTAACGTATTCTGATTACCCATGAAATTATATGCAATGCAGAAATCAATTTGGATTCTGAATCAAAGTAATATGTGCTATGAATGCCTTGAACATATTTCATATAGGAAGGGAAAAACATATAATAAGAAGGAATCAACAACTATTAATCATGCTGAAATAGAAGGTTATCCCATAATTTGTGTATGGTATAATCGGCATTCCTTAACACTAGAGTTTGAAATGCATATAGATAATCCCTAACTTGTTGAAGCTGTGAATTGTAAAGAATACAATGGTTTGCTAAATATATCCGTTGGATGGGCGGCTGTGAATACATGAGTCATATTGATTATTCCTTCTTCAACCTTTTCTCATAATAAGCTGACAATCAAATTTTATATGCTTTATTCATTTGTCGCGGACTCAATTTGATGCAACATGGAGTGTTTCCTTTTGTCAAAATATAAACTAACATGATAAAAAAAAATTATGTCCAAATCCTATAGAAATTTTTTTAACAAGGTGATTATCTTATAATGGCAGTAATTTATTGGCATTTGACTTCTACATTGAACTGTGATATAGTTTGCTCCTTAGTTTTCCAAGAAATTAAGCAACCATTAAGAAATATGCAATACCCATTAATTGGTAATTGAGTGTTGATGCTTACCACAATTTGCATCACATGAAGCATTTAGTTGAATTGAACTTAATGTAATTTTGTTTCGCATATCATAAGCCACAATAAGTCGTTTCTAAATGTTCCATGTGGTTAGATACACTGAATAGGGTCATCTAATGATAACAAAAATAATAGTCAAATGAATCTTCCATGTGGAGATGGATCACAAATATAGTTGCCTTCAAACTTACAAAGTGAGAAGTTTTGCTCTATTGCAAAAAAATTGACTTTGTAACAAGCTATCATACATCTTCAAGAATCTCAAGAGCATATTTTCATTATAAAGGAGTAATACCTTTATTAGGCCATAAAACCTACAAGCCAAAGGAATAATTTAGTATATTCAACATCTTGTAAATTGCTCCCTGCAATGATTACATCATATATATATATATATATATATATATATATATATGATGTAATCAAAGTAGATTGCAATGATGAGAATAGTCAGTTGGCATTTTGAGATCAGGCAAACAAGGAATAATTGGCCCTTGATTGTTTATAGTTGCTCTACTTAAAGGTTGTTGAGAGTTTAAAGAACAATAGGTGTGAAGATTGATTGAGGTTATATGATGATTTATGAAGTTTGCAAACCATGTTTCCCCCTTTCCTTTGAAACCAAGAGGCAAGGACTATGTAAAAATCTTCATAAAGGTCTTCACGCATGAAAGTACTAATAACATCAAGTTGATAAAAGAAGTTAGCAATGAGATGAAGCCACAACAAGATAAGGCAAAATATTATAAGCTTGGCAATAGTGGTAAAGGTTTCTCAATAATCTAAACTTTCAATTTGACTATATTCTTTTGCAACTAATTTGCTTTTATAGTATTCTATAGTGCCAATTGAGAATAGTTTAACCTTTTATACCCATTTGCACCCAATCGGCCTTTTTCAGGAGGCTATCGATATAAAGACCATATGCCATTAACTTCGAGAGCAGCAAGTTCTTGTATATCAAGCACCATTTAGGATAGCAAACTGTTTGTGAAAAGAAGGATAGTTCTTTTTCAACTAAAATGGAAGTTAAGAAGGATAAGTGTTTCGTGATAAGTATCATATGAAAGAACAATAGATAAAAGATAGGTGGTACTTGTGGTTTCAATCGATACATAGTTTAATGTTAGGATCTTCTATAAAGGTGAGAGATACCACCATGATACTCACATTGATAGATAATTGGGGGTTGTTGTGAGTGTTAGACAAGATGAAGGTATTTGTGGATCCAAAGGTGAGCTTGGAAAAAGAAAACCAGTAGGCGCATAAGCCATAAGAGGGATGCCTTGGGAAGAAACTTCATTATTGGAACAGGGAGGGAGTTCCACTTGCGAGAGATGGTTAGGCAAAAACACTTCAGTGTTGGAAGAAGCATGTGGAATGTAGCAACCACTCGTGTCAATGAATCAAAAAACATAGAAGTTGAGCTCACAGCTGAAAGTGAGAAGGGCAAATATATCTTCATGGATAGTAACATCTCGTGAAACGAGATTTTACCACTTGAAAGATCATATACTTTGTAATCTTTTGAGAAAAAGGATAACCCAATAAAAGACATTGGATGGCTCGTGACCAAATTTTGTGGGGTGCTAAGTGGCATCGAGACAAAACACATGAAATCAAACACTTGCAAATGGTCATATGAAGGCTTTTTTGCCAAAAAGCATTTTGAAAGATATTTTCCCTTAATGAAGAGCTGTGAAAGTCTGGTTGATGAGGTAGGTAGCAGAGTTTAGCTGGAGTCTCCCAAAAATCTCTTAGGAAGTTTAGCGTGGCATAGTAATGAGGTAGCTAGCCAAGTACTTTGCTGAAGCGGGTTGACTGGGTTCTTCATGGCAAGTTTAGTACACTCGCAACTCTAAGCCAGCAAAGTGATCTTGGTCTCAGCCTAGCGACTTCAAGTGTGCAACTCATATTAACAGCTAATACACGTGTTACAAAAACATCAAAACAGAAATAAAAGACTTATACACAATAATTTTCACACCACTAAAAATAAACTAAACAGGAGAAACCAGGGACAACTATTTGAGCCTTAATGGCGGTCCATTATAGAAGCCAAACTCAACAAATAACTATACGCACAAATTAAAACCTGGAGCGTGAACAGAATATTTAGACAACAAGCCATAAGTTTCAACAAAAAGTATTCATTACACATGTCATCGAAGCTCGATGGAGTATAGATGGATCAAGTTCATCATAACAAAACCAAGCCTCTATTCATCCCAAAAATAATACAATCAACAATCCTAATCGACATTCACTCACAAAATGTAGTAAACCTCCAGTTTAAAATCCAACAGACCTACAAAACGAAAATCCTAAGATTCCAATAGTGAAGCAACCCTTGCTAAAAAGACATTTTATTACAGAAACATTGATGTGGGACAAATAAAGCTCATCATTATATGCGTTAGAAACCACTAAGGTAGAGTAAAGTTTTACTTCCTTACAAATCCAAAGACACACACAAAAAGTATTTAAAGAGAACAATAAAACTCAGAATTTTATGTGGAAAATCTCAAAAGAGGAAAACCACGGGGCCTACAAGAAAAGCTTCCACTATGTATCCGTTTGAGTAAAGATCTTCCGATCGGACTGAATTATATGAGAGGAGAACAGCTGTAGAAGACGACGTGACGATATTGTGACGATGATGACCGACGATAGACGAGAATGTGGCCGACGACGGCGGTGACGGTGGCGGCCGACGGCCGGTGGCTGGGTGGTCGATAACCGTCGAAGTCAGACGATTGCTTGGAGGATCTTTAGAGCTCTCTCTCTTGCCCCCCTCATACGATGAATGAGCTATTTATAGATTGGAGGAGTGCTCAGAATATACGCAAAACCCGCACCACTCCACTTCCTGACTCACAATAATCCCTTTGATCATTTGATGTATTTTAAATATTTGAATGCTCAAATGAAGTCAAATTTTGAGATCTTGGGCTTATTAGATCCGCCCAGACGCGATTTGACTATAAACACTATTTAAGAGCTTTTGGGATTTAACTGATATCCCAAAGTTTCCAATGATATTTTAAGTTTCGATCTTGACCGCTTCAACTTGGATCGCTTTTAGCATCAAGATTGCGTTTAGTAGTATTTTAAGTGTCATATCGCTCTATTTTTTTGGATATCATTATTTCAATTATCCAAAAATATATATATGTCAAATACTTGAAGATAGCAAATTCTTCAATGAAATTTGAACGTCCATTAACCACATATTTTGAGAACAGATCTTCGCGGAGCACAATATTATAACCATATGTACGTAGGGTCATGGATGAGTATCGTATGTGCACGAGATTTGAGGTTACGAAGCTGCTTACGAGCATATGCCAGGCCTGGTGGCCGAGTGGCTACGGCTACCGTGGGTGCCTGTCGGCCTGCGTCGCGTGGCAACGGGTCTCACGGGTCGCAGAACGACGCTGGCGGTACGGGTCAAGGTACGCTAGCGACGAAGCGCTGCGGTCAAGCACGGGCGATAAGTCGGGCTGGCTACATGTAGCGGGCAATGCCAAGACTGGCGCCCAAACGATTTGACAAGCGGCGATTTTAACTGGCGATGATGCCCTTTTCTGAATGGTTTATAAAACTCTGGAGGAGTCACACTTCTTCAACACTCTGTGTTTCTTCTTGAGCGAGGTCGTCGGAGGATGAAGGCCGTTCATCTCAAGAAGGCCCAATTTTCCCTCGAAGAGGTGTCAACCCACTCGGACCGACCGCCGAGGATCAAGACCAGAATTCACGGCAGTGCTCCCTCGAAAGAGGTCAACCGACCTCGTCGGACCGACCGTTTGGAAGCGATCAAGACCGCATATTCGAAGGCTCCGCTTTTCCCTCGAAAGAGGTGTCAACCCACTGGCCGACAGGTTTGGAGTTATCAAGACTGAAGGAAATTGGATTTCTTCAAACTTGATGGATGGTTCATATCGATAATTGCCAAGATGGCTGGAAGCAATTGGGAGTCATTATTCAATAACTAAAGTTTGGCGTGTAATTTCGAGCATCATTGGGGAGGAATAGTTTATCTCCTTTCCCCTTTTCTTTTGATCTCATATGTATGCATGTCCTTTCGCCGATCAGAAGTAAAAAATCCTATCAAGCGTCCATGAGCGAGTCGAAAAGGTATGCCCAAGTATTGGGGTGAGTGAATAGCTTCACAAAATTTTCATATTTTTCAGATTTTATCATTTCTCCCCCTTATTTACTTATTCATGATGTATTTTCACGTGAGATGACCGAGGATAACCTATAACGCGACATGACGATATACCATCCATCGTCACATCGATAGTTTAATGGTGTTCGAAGAAATTTCATTTCCTAATGAGTTGGTTGCTATTGTTGCCAAGAGGTTTGATCGAGCTCGCTCACCTCGGATACTTCAGCTTCGAGATGATTCTTCGTCGGATGCGATTCCCTTTAGCTCCGAGTGATTGAGATCTTCAAAACATGTGATGTAGCTTTGTCACAATTTTCATTTCGCTTTAGTGGTCATCGTTTGTTTTCTTTATAGAGGGTGTTACTTTGAACATCACATACTTGTAATGTGTGTAGATTCACATGTAATGCTCGGACGGTTTATCTGCTATAAAGAATGGATAATTTTTAGCACGGATCCGTCAAAATTGGTCTAATGGATTCTTCTTGAAAAGAGGCCTTGAGAGAAGATTGAATGACCTTCCATCCATTACTAATCAGAGAACGAGATCTTGCAACTCTAATGTTCACGTAAAAGCTTACGATGAGTGGATATTGGCAAATATATAGTTGAAGATAATGTCAAGATTGGTCTTTCCATCGCGAGGGAGATCTCATTCTTTCCAATCAAGAGGTCAAGTAAAGGTGATGAAGGGTCTTCATATTCATAAGGTTCTTTCAAGAAGCCACGCAAATCAGGTCATTACTAAGAAGAGAACCAGATCTTGCAACTCTTAATGTTCCTCGATGTAGAAAAGAAGTCATATATTGGCAAATATATAGTTGAAGATAGAATGTTCAAGATTGGCCTTTCCATCCGTGCATGGAGATCTCATTCTTTTCCACCAAAGAGGTCAAGTAAAGGTGATGAAGGGTCTTCTCATATCAAGGTTCTTTCAAGAAGCCGCCACAAATCGTGGTGGCAATATTTCTTACTTAAAAGAAGACATGTCAAGTGACTACGCCGATGTCAAGAAGATTTGCCTCGGCAATCCGAGAGTTTAGTTCAACTCATGATGGGGAGTTCGTTTTCAAAGCCGCACATTCTCAAGAGGTGTTAAATCACATATGCATGAAGGCCAACGGCGATGAATTGGTACGTTTCCTTCTTTCTTCTTTTCTTCTTTTTTCCTCCTTCTTTCTTTTGTGTAATATTTGTGATGATTTTTTTTATAGGTAACTCAAACATTAGCGATGGCTCATTTGGGTGTCTTTAGATGTGGAATGAATTTGTGAAGGTAAAATATCTGCAAGGCAGTATGAGCGAAAGATGAGTGCACAAAGAAGTGACGACTTTGGAGGATCACCAACCGGCGTGAATCGAGCTAGAACATGTCGACTTCTCTTTCTCTCCACGTGGAGCGCACTCGCGGATGAGCCGATTGGTGAGGACCGAGACTCGCCAGAAGAGAAAAGACTCAAGGCACTTGCGGAGAAGGGAGCTCGAACCGGAGAAGAAAGCATGATCGTTTTTCGAGAAGGAACATATGATGTCGCAAGCAAATGAAATCTCCTTGAAGGCGTGGAAGACTTTAAGAGCTCTCGCTTATCGCGATAATTGAGGACCATGTTCGAAGCTCGTAATCATATTCTTGATGTTGAAGTGAAGGACTTGGAGCACCAATGTTTAGAGGGCTTCATCCGAGGGTTTCCTAAAAGGAATCCGCTGGCATCGCAAGACCGGAGGTCGGTGATCTATCTCTCCCAAGTGTCTCAAGACTCTTCGCCGATTCGAGATGAAGGAGTTGAGAGTGAGTCGCGGTGGATCTCCTAATGGTGAGGAGGACGTTGATATCACCAATCGATATGATGTAGATCACTTGAGGATGCATTTTTATTTCTTTTTTATATGTATTGTGGTGTATCGTAATCTTGATTCTTTCTTATATCATCATGTTAATGCTATCAATTTTTTTTTTTTTAGATGATACGCTCTTATTTTGTTTTTACCTATCCGGGGTAATTGGTCGAAATATTATTCGACGACGCTAACCTGTACGGATAAGGTTGAATTGAATCCACTCAGGATTTTTGACCTATCCGAGGTTGTTTGTCAGAGTCTCCGCTCAATGACGTTAACCTATATGGAAGAGGTCGCGAGGAGTCCACCAAGGACCTTTTGACCCATCCTAGGTTGTTTGTCAAAGTCTTCGCCGATGGCGTTAACATGGAAGAGTGAGAGTCCACCAAGATTGACCCATCCTGGTTGTTTGTCGATTTGAGACGTTAACTGTATGAGAGTCCACCAGGACCTTTAACCTATCCTAGGTTGTTGTGTCTTCGATGACATTAACCTGTGGAAGAGGTCGAAAAGTCCCCTTGGGATTGATCATGCATTGAGATATAACGTGAGTTGTATTTTCAAGTGGGAGGATTAAATGAAGAAGAAACAAATTTGTAAGAAGAAAGCTATAAATTACTGATAAGTTCATAAGGATACAATCATAATTTTAACACGGATATGAGTTTTAAGAGAAATGACAACAACAACAACAACAACAACAAGTCTTTATCCCACTAAGTGGGGCTACATGAAGAGGAAATGATAAACAGACAAAATAAAAGTCGCGATAATTATGCGAGGAATTACCGATAATATTTTGAGATTCTGTTCCAAGTTCGAGGTAAAGTTTTTCCTCCCAATCCTCGAGCTTCAAAGTTCCCCGCTTCACCATCTATAACCACATATGGGTCATCCCAAAGATGTGAGAGTTTATCATGAGTCTTTGCCCGCAGAGACTTAGGACCAAGTCACCGATGATATGGAACGAGGTTTTACTCTTATTGAAGTGACGAGCTACCCTTTGATAGGCAACCGGCAGGGTCATGTCACGAAGTTTCGGGAGTAGTCCGTGTCGGAGTTTTTCTTCATTACCGCCGATTGATCAATAATTGAACTCTTGGACTTGGAACCCGATATCTACCGGTATAATAGCTTATGTGAAAACACAAGTTATATGGTCTCACCACGGGGATGTAGCGGTCCCAAAGAACATTAGAAAGCTCATCAACCCATTGCCCCCGCCTTCAGACGGTTTTTAGTCCTTCGAGTATAGTCCGTGGTATTTCACCGTCGTTAGTTTGAGGATGCTATGTACCAGATGCAAAGAAATGAATGTGAAGATCTTTGCAAAAGGACGTAAAGACTTTTCCAAGAATTGGTTATTGTCGTGATGATCTTTGCAGAAGACCGAATCGACATACTATATTTTTCCAAACAAAAATTATTTAATTTTAACGAGTGGTTCGGCTTCCACCCATTTAGTGAAGTAGTCGAAAATGATGAACTTTCGTTGCCTCTGCTATCTAAAAGGTCCCATGATATCAATCCCCATCGAGCAAAAGGCCACGGGCTTTGAATGGATGAGAGCTCAGATGCGATGTGAGGAGGTTAGAGTGCAACCGACAACTTGCACATTTTTTTGTGAACTCAAGGCGTCTTGTTTCATCAGTAACCCTTGCCTTATAATTTTAAGGGCTACGCTTCCTCCTATGTTCCACATATCCCCGAGTGGACCTCTCTTAATGCACTCCAAGGTGAGAGACATTTGAGGTACGCCGTGAGAAAGCTTTGTATAGTTCACCGATAATAATAAAATTTGAAGCTTGTCTTCTGAGACTAATCAAGTTGGGTTCGTGAAGAGTTCCTTCTTGTAAAAAAGACGGATGGGGTCCATTCACGAATGTTCCTTTATCTCATCAATTGCTTGAATTACCCATGACCCTGGATACTGGAAAATGTATTTCTTCAACATGCCTTCTCTTAAACAGATTTAAGAAGATGAAGCAAGCTTAGAGAGCGACCGAGTATTCTTCTCTCAAGATATGAATGATTTGATGTGTCTTAAATGGGCAAGAAGAGACTTCACCAAGTGGAGGTAGGTAGGGATTATGAGTATTAAAGTTTCCCTCAACTTGGGAGGTGACAAGTTGAGAGTCTGTGTATCACTAACTCTTGAACTTCACAATCAATGGCAGTCTCAACCTCGCATGAGCCTCATATTCACCATATATTATTGCAGAAATTTTATAAGTCCATACTCTAAGGTATTCAGGAGAATAAGTAAGATTCCCGCACAAAGACTAAGACTTCAAGCTCCATCAACATGGAGTCCATTGAGGAGACGTAAGGCATGTAGCAGATAGCTCCTGAGTTGGGTGCATTCCACTATAAAGTCTCATGAAGTTTGAGACTTTATAGCGGGCGGGTAGAAAATTTATATCAAACTCTCAACTACGTAATTCACTTGATTAACCTCCCGATGCTTCGGTTTCAGGATGGCCCTTAATGGTAAATGAGTGTAAACGCCGATAGTGTGAGCTTGAAAGTATGGACGTAATTTTCGCGCTGAGAAAACTAAAGCTAGAGCCACCTTATCCGCAAGTGGATAATGACTTTCTATATCAGAGAGAATTTTGCTGACATAATAAATTGGTCGTTGTATCCCACTTTCTTCTCGCACTAAAATTGAGCTTATCGCGTGGAAGAAATGTGAGATATAAGTATAACATCTCCTTGAATAGCTTGGATAGTAGGGTGGAGATGCTAAATACTCCCTTAGTTGCTCAAAAGCAGACTGACATTCATCAGCCCACTGAAAATTATTATTTTTAGCTTCCTTTAATATTTTAAAGAAGAAGTATCTATCCCCGTAACGGAAGCGATAACGCAGAATTCCCATTCAAACGTTGAACTTCCTTAATATTCTTCTGAGGAGTCATATTTTGAGAGCTTGATTTTCTTCTGGTTGGCCTCTATCCCACCTGGGTTACCATAAATCCAAGAAATTTTCCGACGTAACTCAAAAGCACATTTGGTCGCCGAGTCTCATGTTATAACGTCAAGAAGGTTAAAGCATATTTCTAAGTCAAATATGTTGTGATTCTTCCAAGCTTTTCACTAACATGTCATCCACATATACCTCCATCAGGCCTAGTAGGTCTTTAAAGACCTTATTCATAAGCGTGTTGATAGCACCATTTTTAATCCAAATGGCATAACTTGGTAACAGTATAAACCTTTATATGTTTGAAATGTTGTAGCTTCTTCATCCGTTGGGTTCATTTTTATTTGGTTATAACTAGAGTAAGCATCCAAAACTGAGCATTTGATGTCCGACGCAGATCAACCAACCGATCAATTCGAGGAAGAGGAAAACTATCTTTCGCAAGCCTTGTTAAGGTCGAGATAATCAATACACATTCTCCATGTTCCGTTGTTTTCTTAACCATGACAACATTTGCTAGCCATGTAGGGTAATGTACCTGTATGAATCCCCGCTTCTAAAGCTTGTTAACTTCTTGCTCAATATGAGACGATCGTGCAAAACTCATTTCTTTTGGATGATTGGTTTGAATGTTGGATCAATCTTGAGAGTGCATGATTATATTGGGGTCGACCTGATATCATCTGACTCCAAGCAAAAGATGTCTTGATTTCGCAAAGAAGTCTATTTTTTCCTTTGTTCGGAGAGCAAAGATCACTTGCACGCTCGTAGTGGTTGGTCATCTCGATAATGCAAAGAGCAAGTCTTCTACAGTAAGCTGGTACTTTTCATCTCAAAATTAAAATCTTCGGCGTCAAGGTTACGTAAGCATTGAGCTTGTCGAGATAACATGATCATATCTGCTGATTTTCCTGCACCACTCCAACTCCAACGGGGTTGAAAATTTCATCTTAAGATGAGATAATCAAGTAATCGCACCAAAATTGATTGAGGGGCCTTCCAAAGATGCTATATGTTGAATCAACTGACTTGACCACCATGAATTGGATTAAATGAGCCTTGTCGAGGAAATTCACCAAGGACAACAGGAAGGGTGATTATCCTCTAGTATTACATCAAACCCGCATAAATGGTCCCAGAATGGGTTGGAGCTTTTCTAACCAGCCCATGTTAAGAAATGTGGAGTAAAATAAGACATCAACAGAACTCACATTGTCAATCAAAATTCTCTTAACATTATAGCATGGGTCACCCATCCCCTATGACAAGTGGATCTTGATGAGAACATGTACTTCTTAAGTCCGTCATTAAAAGTGATGGAATGATCGACGAGACTTCTTTAACTCGCTCTTCGTGAGATGGTAATGAGAACTTGATTATAGTATTGGTCCTCCCGCATTGTTTCAATTTCTCCAACTGTTTGATGATTGTTTTGTTATTTCTGTGATAATTGTCCTTGTTGCCCCCCAATTGGATGTATGTTTGTTTGAGTCAATTGATTCTTCACAAATCGACGTATATCCTTGAATGAGCCTCAATTTCTTCTTTGAGTTGTTTGCATGCCTCAAGAGTATGTCCACAACTTCGGGAAGTGACAATATTGCTCCCGATTGAATTTGGTTTCTGGATGCACCACTTGATATTTTCTTCATCTCGAATAGCCATTAAGAGGTTAACACGTGTTCGGCGTGTATTCCTTTGGGCCGTAGTTCACGCGTTGATATGGGGTCGTGGGAGATCACGACGCCTTGTTCTTTTGATAGACTGCCCCAGACTGGGTGCTTTTACGTTTCTGTAGATTGCTCAAATTGTTTGCGATGGGCGTAATTTCATCGCCAGAGATTTGTGCTTCCACACGATGAACCAAGTCGGCATATGAGGACCATGTCTCGCATTAAGAGTAAAAGGCTCCTGATGAGTCCTCCAAGAAAACTCCTCTTAATAGTGGTCTACCTCAGTATTTACAGCTTCTAAGAGAACCTCTAAAGTATTCCTTAAGTGATACCGCTTTTGACGAATGTCGGAGAGATGGGAGGAATCTTTAATGATCCTCCTTGCAATGAACTGCTCTACAAAAAATCTTGGCGAAGTTCAAAAAGGTATGGATGGATTCCTGGAGAGAACCAAGTGCGAAGCTTGTCCCTCGAGGGTAACGGAAAGACGACAAAGCAAGGTGTCGTGAGCTCTGGATATGCATGATAGTCCCGTGAATGGTCGATGTGTTCATGTGGGTCACGCCCCATCATGGAATCAATGTTCGAAGCTTGAAACCCAGAATAGGATGTTGAATAATAGCTTCTAAAGGTGAGGATTCTCATACCGCATGAGGGGAAGATGATTTATCTTGAGGTGAAATCCATCTTGCATTAAGCGTCATAATTCGACGTATAACATGACGAGGGGTCAGGACGAGAATGTGTCAAGCTACCAAAGAATAATTGGTGGATTAGCATTGAGCATGATGGATGAGTAGAACTAGGTGTCAAGGAGATCAAGATCACGCCTCTACGGAGGAACTCAAGGAAATTAGCATTTTGACCTCCTGCCAACAATCGATCTTGGGGAGATGTGTTTTCACAGAAGGGTCGTGTGTTCCTCGCAAAAGTCGGATCATTTCATTTTGAGACTCTTCCATTCGACACGATCTTCTAAAGAGATTACGCCTTCACCGACAGGTCACACTATCGGGAAGTGAGGCGGTTGGCCTTGGTTCAAGGATTGGTTTCGAGAGTGAGGAGAGGCTGCGCACGAAAGTGTCAGGCCTATTGGCATAACGGTGTTCACAGAATTGTGATTGAAGGGTTCTCTTCCCACGACGGGCCAAATCGAAGAAAACCCCATAGAGAGTAAAGTTTTCGCTTACTTGAAATCCAAAGACACACGTATTTAAAGATGAACAATAAACTCCAATTTTACTAAAAAATCTCGGGAAAAACCACGGCCTAGCCAAGAAAAGCTTCCACTATGTATCTGTTTCTGAGTACAATATCTTCCGACACGGATTACGAATAGATGAGAGTGGACAACACTTGCTGCAGACGACGACGTTGACGACGATGTTGACGATGATAACGATGATATGGTCACCGACGAAGCAGATGATCGACGACGGCGAGGATCACGGTGGCCGACGGCGGGCTACGGTGGTTGACGATCGAGTCGAGACGATCAGGTTTGGAGGATCTTTAGAGCCTCTCCTCTCTTCTGGCCTCCCCTCATATGAGAAATGAGGCTATTTAGAGGAGTGGCGTCAGAATATACAAAACCCGACCACTCCACTTCGGACGGCTCACAATGATCCCTTTGATCATTTGATGTATTTTAAATATTGAATGCTCAAATGAAGTCAATTTTGAGATCTTGGGCTTGTTAGATCCTCCGAGACGCCGATTTGACTATAAACACTCCATGTTTAAGAGCTTTTTAGGATTTAACTGATATCCCAAAGTTTTCAATGATATTTTAAGTGCTCGATCTTGGCCAGTTTCAACTTCGGATCAATTTGCTTTTAGCATCAAGATTCGTGCTTCGCCTAGTAGTATTTTAAGTGTCATATCAATCATAAATGCAGAGTAGCACATATAGATGACCATTGAAAGCCCATACTAGAACTTTCCTTCATGCATAGGATACCGATTAATAAAATCTGTCTTAGATGGGTGCAAAATCAAATTAACTCACCACTGTCCGTTCTCCGAATCAATCATAAACACAATAGTCCAACGCCTTGTAATACCAACTCAATAAATTTAAATAACAAAAAAATTAAACAAAAATCCCAAGTCGATCCAGATATTGCTTTTTCTTACTTTCCACAGATCAAAAGTACTTCTGCTTTTACCGTTTCCATTAATAAGAACTAGTTGTAAGATAAATCGCCAAGTTCCGTTAATCACATTCATAACTAATCTAAGTGAGGAACAAGGAACAGGCAAAAGGCTGACCTTTAGAGAAGACCTTGGACAGGATCTCCATTTCCCTCGGACGCCGGCTGTAGAGGCGGAACCCTGGAAACTGAAAAATGGTAAATCGGTGATCAGCGGCGAGGGTAGTAGGCGGGAACGGAGCCGTGTGTGGCCTCGTGATACGTGGCTGCACTTCGATGTTTGAGGAAGTATGCCGAAGTTCAGTGTGAGTTTCTGGAATCTGGATTATGGCTCAACAAAAATAAATAAATAATCTCATAACATTATATAAAAATAGGGGATTTACATATATATCACACAATTCTTATATATTTATATATCTAACCCATAAAGTTAGATATTTACTTATTTAACACTTTTCTATGCTTAAAAAGATGCATTTCACTTTTAAAAAGTGAATAAAGTGATATTTTTAATATGATATTGAAGATTAGAATGTTATATATGTAAAAATTGAAGTTTAGGTATTATATATGTAAATACATAAGAATTATGTGAAATGCATTTAAATCCCCCCATAAAAATATTTAATATATATATAATCGAATTATGATTTATTTATATGACATTTATTTTAAATTATATTAAAGATTTTGTTAATATTAATTCATCTAAAATAAAACACTTTTTATAATTTTAATAAATTGTAGACAATAAGATATTATGTAAGTAAATGTAAATATTTACATGTTAGATTTGTAAATACTTAAAAAATTTTGTGGTATATAAATTGTAAAAATAATTTAATTTTAGTTTTTTTTAAATAAATGTGCAAACTTTTTGTTCATTGCAAAAGCATTTTTGTTTGTAATTAAATAATTATAAAGGTAATTTGAAAGAAATACATTATGATATATAATTATAATTAAATAATTCAAATATAAATTATATTTAATAAGACCAGCTCAACGTTTTAGTAAATTTTAAAAATTTAAATAACCACTTAATTATACAATTTTTTAAAAGAAAATATTTAATGCAACATTTTTTATGAAATGGGATGACTAAAGTTTAAATGTAAAATTAAATCAAAAAATATATAATGAAAAAAAAAATGATCCCAATGTGAAATGGCTCCTAAAATTCCAAGTTTTCAATTAGCTCAAAATTGAAGGAGTCATTTGAGGTCACTTTTACTCTTTATTTTTCTTTTATTATCATTTATATTTTAATTTAAAATTATATATATATATATATATATGACAATAAATACAAAAACAATAACAAAACTTTATCCAACTAAGTAGGGTCAACTACATGAATCCTTCGTCTCCATTATATTCTATTATGTATCAAATTCTCATTTAATTTAAATATACTAATGTCATTTTTTTATACATCTTAACTAAGTCTTTTTAGATTTACCTTACTTTTCTTAATATATGTCATATCTAATGCATTTACTCTCCTGATAGATCATCGATGCATTTTATGTACCAAACCATCTAAGACTCTCTCTAATCTTATCTATCATGAGCTACAACTTTTTAACATACTCATTTCACACTTTATCTCTAAGAGTAAAGCCACTCATCCATCTGAGCATCTTCATCTCTGCAATACTTAACTTAGTCTTATGCTTCTCTTTTCTTAGTCAACATTTTGCACCATAAATTATTGCAGGTCTTACCGCCATCTTATAAAATTTTTCCTTAAATTTGAGCGATACTTTTTTATTACACAATAAGCTAGATGCATTCCTCCACTTCAACCATCCAACTTGAATTCTACTAATAACAGTTGTTTCTTAAAATAATTAAAATATGCAAAAAAAAAAATAGTATTTTGAATATTTTTAAAAATAATATGATTTACTTTTAAAAATATAAAAATACTTAAAAGTATTTTAAATGAATATATTTTATAAATAAAAATAAAAATTGTAAACACAAAACAAAATTGATCCCAATCCGACTCGAAATCAATGAGTCATGCCAACTGCCTCGCAATATACTTAAATCGATCAAAAATTAATTTTTATCTTGTGTGAGATAGAACTCTCTCTCTCTCTCTCTTCACTTGAAATATTCAGAATTTAAATACATTTTGAGAGGGGTGCAAATAGGGCCACTGTATTTTTAAAAATAATTATATTTTATTTTAAATCAAATATAAATAAAATAAAATAAAATAAAATAAATCAAAATTTAAAATGATTTCAAATAGCCCCGTTACCTTCTCAACGTATAGCCTTCCAACACAAACGTATAGCTTTCTACATACACATTTGACTTTTAATATACGAATAAATTACTTCATACCTTCTAAGAAATGATATCTCATGTCCTTGACTATGGTGCCCTATACTCTTTATATCCCAAATATTGTATTAGATAAAAGTAAGAAATATGATTGATTATAGATAAATGATATAAGGTCATAAATAAAGAAGAGGGCACAAAATTAATTATAACAATAATTTTCTTGAAAGATTTTTCTTGGATGATAATTTTAAGAGGAAACTTTAGTAAGTGATTACAGCGTCGAATGCAAGTATTTGCGATGGAAGTTGTTACGCTTGAAAAATCATAGGTAGAAAGTTTACGCCTTACCCTCATTGAAATCAGCACACACAAATATTTAAAGAGAACAAGAAAACTCGAATTTTACATGAAAAATCTCAAAAAGAGAGGAAAAATCAATGGCATACCAATAAAAGCTTCTACTATATATTTATTTTGAGTACAAGTTTTCCGATAACAAACATAATTATATATAAGGTGACAATGAGAATCTCAAAATCAACAACAAATACCATAAGTAAAGTCTCAGGTTGTAATAGTTCTAGTGATAGCATGATGGTGAACAACGTAATCAATAATGAATGTCACATGGAGACCTGAGATCGACGATGAGAATCAACGGCTGACGGCACGGTGGTTGGTAATCAACGGGGGTGGTCAACGACCATCGAGTGGTGGCACGATTATGCCGGGATTTTCGTTTTAGAGCTCTCTTTTCTGCTTTCATATGAGAGAAATGAGGCTATTTAGATTAGAGTGACATTTATAAATACATGCAAAACCCGCACTACCCCACTCCATCGGACGGCTTAAAATGATTCCTTTGATCATTTGATGTATTTTGTATTTGAATGCTCAAATGAAGTCGAATTATGAGATCTTGCTCGTTAGATCCATCGAGACGCCGATTTGACTATAAAACTATGTTTGAGAGCTATTTAAGGATTTAATTGATATCCCAAAGTTTCAAGGATATTTTAAGTCTTGATCTCACCGCCAACTTCATACTGCTTTTAGCATCAAGATTCGCTTCACTAAAGATTTTGCCATATCATGAAGCCCGCATGATGAATAATGAATGTTTAGTTTACAGAAAATTACAAGTAAAAGTCAAATTTAAAGTTAAAATCAAGAAGCATATCAAGGCATTTAACCTAGTTTTTGAGAGCTTAGGCAGAGTCCTTAAGTTCAAATCCATGCACATACATTACATGTGAGTTTGTAATTAAATTCTCAAATGTCTCCAAAAAGAATACGATCTGAGCTCTAGGTCTATGATTGCTTTTCTAGTGTCTATGAAACATCCTACTTAAGGGTCTGTTTGAACTATAGCTTTTTGAAAAGCTGTTTGTAAAACTATTATGGGAAAACAATTTTTTAAAAAATTATTATGTGCGTTATACTTTTTTTTAAAAAAAATTAAATAATAATTTTCTAATAGCCACTATATCTCTAATAGTTTCAATTCTTAAAATTAATTTTTCACTACAAATTTTTTTTAAAAATAGCTAAAAAAACTGATAGCTAAATATAGCTCTTTCATGAAAAATAAAGCATCTAAAAAGCTATCACAAACACACCCTTATTTGCATCAATATATGTATATGTATCTCCCTCACTTGTCCAATGTATCAGATTATATTGTTCATCTTTCATTCTTCAAATATGTTTTTAGAACAATTGAGTCAATTTAGTGACAAATTCATATATACAATATATGTGTAAAGCTTAAACTCTATATATCTTAATTGAAATTAAAGCTCTTAATTACTAGACTAAAATGCTCTATGCTCTTTCTTCAAATATGATGCAATCAAGGGGAATAGTTACGAGAGTTTTTCTCTCTTTCTTTTTTTTCATTTTTGTTTTGTTTTTTTGTTTTTATTTATTTGTTTTGTTTTATGAATGAATAAAGAGACAAGCTCAGTCTCAAGTAAGTTAAAAAAAATAGAACTGGGTGGCCTGTTGCCTAAATTAGTAAAATAAAATCGACTTTTAAAGAATATTTACATACATATCAAACAATTTTTTTTATATATTTATATATTTAACATCTAAAATTTAATATTTCTATTTATAATATTTTATCTATGCTTAATACCTAGAGAGCCAGAGAGATTATGATTTAATCCACTTAGAAAATATGATAAAGAGTTCATAAATAATCCTCATAATCTAATTAAAATAACTCAAAATTCTTATAATCTAGAATATATATATATATATACTGAAATACCTATTTCATATAATTTATATGTATAATTCATGATCATAAATGTCAAAGGATTAGGTTATGATAAAATAAAATATCCCTTTCATGTATCTGTTGTTGATTAAAATTCTCCCCTCTCCAATATATGCCTTTTGTCCTTATATCAATGGTCAGCTTCTTAATTTTTCTCATTGAAAGAGAGAGATTGGGACCTCTCTTTTATAAAATACTTAGTTTTTTTTTTTGTTCAATGTGGTTATAATTAAGGAATTAAAGTAGGATCTAGAGTTTGATGCCCTTGATCAATATCAAGCCATGGGATTTAAAATACCAATTTATTCACATGGCTAACCATGCTCTTTTTTTAAATTTTTTTATTTTTATGATGGGTGCCACCCAGGACTTCACCCACTTTATAGCGTATTGCTTCAAATATGAATAATTTCAGAGATCCAAGATTTATCTACACATTTGACTTATTTTTCTCGTAGATACACCTCATTTAGAAATTAATGTGGCGAGTTCAAAGACTTCCATACCAATAACTAAGGGTGGATGGCCATGCTTGCCTTGGAGTGAGCTATTTTCTCTTGTAGAGACCTTCTCGCTTCTTGTATAAATTTTATTGTGGATGGTGACTCCTAAATGAATATTTGATGTGATGTAATTGGTCTAATCTAGTGTACCTCTCATGAAGACTTGGTGTAATTGATCTTATCATTTGTCATTATTTCGCAGCCTTTGAATAGATTACTCTTTGCTTTATAATTTATTCTATCTTAATTTTGATATAAGTAAATTATTTTAATGTTTATTCTATTTTATTATAATTTTTTTTGTATAATTATCTTTATAATCATCCTTAAAGTTGACTAATTGTTGTTAAGTAACATTTTCCTACTAACAAAAAAATTTAATAGCTAGGTTGACTTTAATCGCTTTGTTAAAAAAAAATAGCGAAAACAATTATCTCAAACATACTCCTAATTAGTCATAATTTTTTATCATCATCAAAGTTATCTTATCCCAACTATTTTAGGCTGATTTACAACTTTTTTTTCTTACATCATTCATGTTAGGTGTCACAAGAAGTGTTAATTATAATTTATGCTAATCCTTTTGTGCAATCTCTAACATAATTACTTGGATGGTCATTATACCTAAACATTAGTACATATAATGCATAGATGATCCAATTGCAGTATTATAAAATTACTTATAAATCTTTATGATATTATATTTATTTATGTAGTCATACCTTCATCTATATCTCCACTTATTTCACAAGAAATAAGTTTCTTAAACCCAACACCTCATTTCATCTTCCTACATAATAATTGATTATAATTTTAATAATAAGTGTATGACATTTAGTTGTAGTGGATATAAAAATAGTACTAATCAATAAATATAATTGAATGACCAAATGATACTAGCACTTATAATTGGGACTTGGGCATGAGGAAACGAAAGAAATTATGAGGTAAAGAGAAAAGCAAAGAAAGGACTGCTGCTATCAAAAAAATTCATTTTACTTAATATTTCTGTCGACTGTTAAATAATTAGTGTTTGCTAACTAAGCGATGAACATAACAAATATTTCAAGATCGATTTATAAATAAGCCGAACATAAATAATCTTTTGCTCAATTGTGTTCGGCTCAATTTAACTCTAAATAAAAAAATTATTATATATATATATATATATATATATATATATATATCACAACTACAAAGCTTTTAATTAAAAAGTTTTTTGTTATGCAAAACTTAATCCATTTAATCCTCCTCTTCTGATTTTTGGATTATTACATTTCAAGTTATTTGCTCATACGAAGTTTCGTCATAATGAGCCATTTCAACAATTCGAATAACACAAACAAAATGAAATTTCATTTAACACGAGCCAAACACGAACAAGAGTTCTGCTCATTTACACCACTAGAAGGGGCATATTATCTTCTTTTTTAATTAAAAATTTTTACGAGAAAAAAATTATTCATCCAAATCAAGAGTTGAAAGAAAATAGATATTATAATTAACTTAACATATAAACCCTCATGAGAAGAAATTTATTTCATTAATAATTACTAAAATAACCATATTTTGAATACTCTAAAAACATCCTTATGCAAATTAATTTCTAATCATTTTTCCTAAGTATCATGAAAATTACTTGGGACTTAAAAGTATAGTGTCGGCATCTCATACAGTGCTCATCAAAAATTAGTTTATCTAAAAACAATTTTAATATCTACATAACTAAAGAATGCAATATTAGTTTCCAATGAAATCCTATTACATTGAAAATTCCTAAGTCTCCCACTATAAGCTAGTAAGAGACCCTTTCAGAATATAGGCACTAACTAATTGCTGAAAATCTGCAACTTGTAAGCTGAATAAAGATAGGGTTTATAATATCATAAAAATCATTTGAACTTTAAACTGGTGCTAGTGTCACTTAGGTTTGGATCTAGTGTGAACAAGTTTGAGATATAAAGTTTTACAGTAAACTCCTAAATCCATGGACATTAGGAGGAAGTAGTTTAACCCTAAGAATAGAATATGTTCGCACACAGAATGTTTAAGTGATCTCCTCCAATCAACACTATAAAATATTTTTTCTGCATGAAACTATGTTTATCTTCTGTTATTGAAAAAAAAAATCATATATTATGATTTAAGATCTTGGATTTGAAGAATAGGCACTCATGCAGATATCATAAAGTTAGTGTTTAAAACCAGAAGTTACCTGATGAATGTATGGATGTTCTCCTCATCTGAAATCATCATCTTTACAGAAGAATAAGTATTTCACTGTCTAAGGCAAGTTGTGACAGGATTATCTTTTCAGGATGCAGAATTTAGTAATCAAAATTCATGCAGGATAGGCATTAATTTTTTAGATAACCTATGATCAAAACTTTGATTTAAGTTTATTCAATTCTTGCCCCAAAGTCATACTGTTTTTTTTTTATTTAGAAATTCAGTTTCCATATGATGCAAATTGGAGACCATGCGTCGAAAAGTTCAAAGAGAATGACTGCATATCTTTCGCAGAGATTATTACGTGCGGAGTCCATATATAGCTTTACATCCGAACTTCAATAACATAATGTCATGTGACACTCAACTAATACACAACTGATGTATCTTGGCTGTAAAGTATTGTACATTGTGCATTGATGTAGTTTAATAATATGGTAATACATAAATTTCTATGTACACAGCAATACACAATACTTCACAGCCAATACATTACACTTTACAAACCATACACAATAGCTGTGTATTAACGGAGCGTCATATGATGCTAAGTTATTGAAGTTCAGTTATAAAAACTACTTCAAGTCTACAGGTAATAATTTTTCTATAGAATCTTCTATGTTTTCATATCAATAAAGAAAACTATTCTTTCATGTAAAAATTGCAGGATTTGCAATACAACATAAGAGACCAACCATCATAGTAATCTACAAGATACATATTCAGATGATTATTTTATAACCTTATTCAGGTTAAATTGAACTCTTTTTTTCAGTTGTGTTCATCATAGGACAATGGGGCCTCATTATCAACAGCGAAGCAAACAAATTTAACCAATGAAGTTTACAAGAAAAACAAGAAAGATGAAAAAATTAAATATACTTACTCATCATCAAAATTAAATAATCTCTAAAGAAAAAAAAATCCTGCTCGTATGAAGATAACGATGAAATAAACTATTGCTCATACGAAATTGCTTAAATAATATAACATGTAACAAACAAACTTACAGATGAAATTTTACAGGGCTCATGTGATTCAGCAACTTTAAAAATGACTCAGTCATCTCCCATCTGCGCAAAAGAATATCAATTCCATGAAATACACACGTGCAGTCAAAGAACCGTTATCCTCACATCCTTAGAACCAACTAAGTGCTGGAAGGCTTTCCATAAAGATTAAAGAATAATTTCTACAAATCTCACAGCTCTTTAATCCCTTCTAACGTCAGCTTCAATGGGACTTTCTCCTGCCATGCAAAGGAGGTGGGCACCCCTCAAAAAAATCAGATAAGGCCAACTCGAGATCCTCGGCTGAGTATTTAATATACATCTCAGGGTGTCTCCCACTCTCTATGTGTTGCCGGAACCGGCCCAAAAAGGACCTGTAGGCTGGAAGCAATTTCTCCGATATTGAAATCCTTAGCTCCTCTCTCAGCTGAGACTCTGGCACGAACCATGCGGCCTGTGTTCGGTGAACCTCGTCAAAGGCAGCATTGAAAGCTTTGAATCTCTCTCGCAGAGTTGATTTGGAGACGGAGGAAGAGAAGCTCCCTCCTACATGTAACCCCTCGTCTCTCAAGCAATAGAGGATCTTCACCCAGCTTGCTCTCACATAGCTAGTGGCCAGTTGCCGGAACTTTGCTGTCAATTTCTTTAGGTAATCATCCCCAATCATTTCGTGCAATTCGGGGGAGCCCTTTACTTTCTGGACAATGTAATGAAAGTTATTCATCAAAAATAGGTGGGAGAGGGCAGCATCCTTGTAGAGCTGTGCCTTATTCTCCATGTTGAATTGGAGAATGAAGATTATCCAAATTAAATGGGATGCAAGGGGGATTGTTTTGCTGGCTCTGGCAAGTCTATTTCCGGTAACACTACACCGGCGTCATCGCTGGGCAACCGATGGATAGCAGGTGGTTTTGATACGATCAGCTGAACCAGTGTCTGTTTGTAATCTGAAATGAGACTGATGTAATTCATCACATACCTCGTAAGAGGGTGGATGGTACCACCAGGCACGGGAATTTTTGAGGGCTCTCTGAGAACGGCATTCTCAAACTCCGATAAGATTCCTCGAACGGCCTCAGCAAGCCTGGCGATGATATCAGATACCTGAGTGTTGAGTGATTCCAGTGCCCTGGATTGGAAAACGACAGCAACGTCGGGAAGTAAATCTGTAAGGGCATCATGGAGGTCGAGGATCTTGAAAAGCTTCTCGGGAGAACGTCGGCCGATGCTGATTGCCTCAGCGAAACTCAACAGTTGCACCGCCGCCCCCTTCACCGTTTCAACGAAGGGGGCATCGTCCCCGGCGAAGCCAGCAAAGATGAGGTCGCAGAGGCGGCGTTCGCTGGCGAAAATAATTCGAATACAAACCCTAGCAGCGCGAATCCAGCGACGGATCTTAGATTCGAGAGCGACCCAATCCAGCCGCTGAACGTCGCCGATGCTGAGCCTCTCGATACCCAAATGGCGGAAACAGAGGTCCACCGCGGACTTGCGGACGCTTGCATAAACCTGAAAACACTCGCGGCCGTACCCGGCTGCAATCATCCGATCGGCGATGCTGCGGAGGTCCTGAGCAGCATCATCAGGGAGGAGATCGATCTCACGGATGCTACTGGTGGAGCGGTAGCTAGGTGTGCTGCTCCCCCCGAGGTTACCGCTGCTCCCCACGCTCCGCCGAAGGTTCAATCCCTCCTCCTCGGTGTCAGGCTCGGGTAGATCTGACACCAGGTCACCGGAACTAGATCGTGGGAGGGAGAGGGAGTTCAGATCTATGATCGAATCGATCTCAAAGGCGTTAGCACGGGAGACTAGTATGTGGCGGAACTCATCCTCAAGCCGTACCATGGCGATCTGGATAGTCCCGGCGGGTGTCCCGGACTTCCTAGGGCTACCGCTAGTCCCCGCCGGAGAGTTCTTTACGGCGCGGCGGATCACGTCGACTGCGTGGAGGAATCGCTCCGCTTCGCCGCGATCTCCGCCGTCAAATACCATGCGGTCACTAGACGGCGAAGCTGTCGGGTCCCACTGAAGGATGAGCTGCTCAGCGGCCTTAAGATCTGCAGCCGCCGCCGCCGCCGCCACCTGTGCAGGAGGGGTGTCGCTACCATCGGGACAGTCCATTACGGAGAAGGCAGAGGCTAGAGAGAAGTCACTCGCAATCGAGGTTTGTAACCACGGTTGCCCACCTTTCGGTCTTTTATTGATCTCCCACTGCACGGCGAATGAGATCGTCGAAGTCCGAATTTTGACCAGCTACGGTCGACGGCGCTTATGGGTGACGGCATTGAAAATATCACAATTTTGTTTGTTCATGAAGCTCTAATACAGCGGAATCATGGCCGTCCATTTTAAAAAAGAAAATTTGTACTGTAATAATAAAGCTGGTTGTGGAAATTTGTTCTATGTCCTCGACGCATTTTATTAAAAATCATAGGTATGCCTATGGATCGGATTAGTGGTGTCTGGTTTTCTGGTCACGAGTCGCAATTTAACTCGAAATTTATTTGATAATTGAAGAAATTTAAAAATGTTGATGAAATTTTTCTCTCAAAAATTTGAAATAATTTATAAATTAATTGTCTAATTTGAGGGTACTTTTTTAAATGGAAAGGGAATAGTTTCTACCAGAGCTATTTAAAATATTTATATTCTATTAAATTTTGTATATCAATTTTTAGGAGTTAATTGAGATTATTTTTATTTTATTTAGTTAAAGTAATAGATACCTCTAAAAACATAAAAAAAGATTAAAAAATATATTTTAGATATTATTATTATTATATCACTTTAAAATTTATCAAATAAATACATAATAATATAAATAATTTTAATTTTAATTCAACAAATTTATAAGTAAGTTGAATATCTTAATAAGACAATTCCATTAGAAACATAGTTGAAAACTTCAAGATATTAATCAAGTGATCAAATAATCATCAAATTTGACATATTAAATTAAATTAATCGAAGAATAATATAATCCAATGTCAAGATCACCGATCAAAGTCATATGAATCGATAAAATATTTTATGATTTTTGCGACGTTATCAAAATAGTCCTCATAAAATACCAGAAATAGAACTTCATTCTCATCTTGAAAGAAGAAGAAAAGTATAGAGAGGGCTAGGGGAGCTAAGAACTTAAATTTCATCATTACCGCAAATATCACTGATCGTTGCCAACTATCATCATCGACCATCACTAACTACTATCGCTGACTATTATGAGCATCATCGTCCGACCACTACTATACAATTGTAGTATTCTAAGGTCTTCACTCCATTTTTGAGAAGATTTGACCTATATTAGTCAAACTATGCATAGTTAATATTTTTCTACCTAAAAATTCTTGTGTAGGTTGTTCTTTTTTCTGTTACTTGTGTATGTGCTGAATTTTTTGTGTTAAGCTAAGGCGAAAAATTTTACTCTAGCTTGTAAATTTTCTATGTGACAACAATTCTATTTCAGCTATTTAAAATAATTATATTCTTTTAAGTTTGCATACAAATCAATCTTTAAGGTGTTGTTTGGGATGAATTTTATTTTTATTTCATTTATATTTTGATTTTCAAATAAAATATATTGGATAGTAATATGTGCTTTTTTAAAAAAAAATACTAAAATTATCTTAAAATTATTTTGAATATTTTTAGAAATCATGTGATTTATCTTTAAAAATAAAAAAACATTTAAAAATAAATATTGAATAAATATATTATGAAAAATAATAAAAAAATAAAAAGTAAAATTAATTCCAAATAACCACTAAGCAAATGACTAATTAACCACCCTTAATCGCTCCTTCTTAACTTTTCAATTTGAATATATTAAAATCAAAACAGATCAAATAAATTCTGAGTTGACTCACAAAAATGACTCTTTTCATGATATAATTTTATTTATTTATTTTTTCATACTAAATTAATTTATTTTGAATTAAATTCTATTTATTACACTTATCTTAAAATAAATTTAAAAATTTTAAATCCATCATGATCAAAATTTTGATCAGCATATTCTCACTTAATTTTTTTTTTATAATATTATATTTGTGAGCAATCAACACTTATGAAATAAACAATAATAATTAATCTTTTATTTGTTATGAGTCTAGCTCATTCAATTGTTAGGTGTTGGATATTGATTCCACCATAAGTTGACCAATGTATGGAATATAATGTGGGTCTTTAGGTCATGGGCCAACTTGTACATATAATTATGTGCAATTTTTTAGAATGGGGCTCCACTGAGGTGATATTTGGTACAAACAAGATATGGCATCAAGAAGTAAGCACCAAGGGCCATGGTGTAATATTTAAATCAAGAGTTGACAAAATGAGCATGGGAAGAAGAAGTCAACATAAAATATCAAGAATTAAAGTTGTCAACCCTGACTGACAAAGAAGATGGTGAGTTTTTTTTGTTTTTTTTATTTGAAGTGGGTGTTGATTAGGAGCCAAGTTTTCAAAGTTTCTAGAAATGGTGGGTTTTTTTAAGTCACCAAGAAACTTAACTTTGTGGGAGGAGTCAATAATAAGGACTTCTAGAGTGGTCATTGAGATGGGAGGAGTCTATGGAAGGTGATGTCGTAAAGAGCGACTTTAAATAAACGCATCACCAGTAATAAGAATAATTCGTGAAAAGAGGCGCATAAAAAGAGACAACATAAATGTTGATTAGGCAGTGTTAAGAGAAATAACACTTAGTAGAATGATTCAAAACATCTTGGGTTAGAGATTCTGAGGGTTGGGCTCGAATGCTATGACTCAATTGATGTCAAGGAAACAATCATGAGTAGAAAATGTAGTATTTGCTTATTTGAAAGGGGGGAGTTTGCTAAGCATAAAGGGCCACAAATGAACCGAGTGTTGGACAAACTACTCGTGGCTCGACTCGATTAGAGTTCGTTCACGATCTTTTGATAAACTGATCGAATAAGCTTAAACACTTTTGTAAATACTTGATTGCTAAATCATCAAGCTTGAATAGCTAGTCGTTCGATTCATTTCTAATCATGAACAATATCATTTAATTCTCATGAACAAGCTAGTTAAGGAGCTTGATTATGACTTAATTATGTCTCGATTAAGGCTTGTTTGTGAATAAATTATTTAAAATTTTATTTTTGAAGGCTTAGTAAGCTTTAATTGATCAAACTCATGTATATTCTCAACAAACTACTGCAAAAAAGTTTTGATTAGGACTTGAATAAAGCTCTTATTAAACGAGCTGCTCGTTTACATACCAAATTATTAATATTATATAATATACTAATTATTTTGTCACCCTCCACCCTACACTTAAATTCTTAATGATATTTTAATATTTTATTATATTATAAATTAAATTTATATGGATATAATAGTTTCATACATCTTTAAAATATAAACAAAACAATATGATATTATTTGTTTAAGAGGGTGAAATTATCTTATGATAAACTATTGCATGTATATATATTGCTTCTTACTTTATATCTTAAACATAATACTATTAGAATAAAATGTTATGACAAAGTTAATATCTTAATAGCCACTTTAGATAAATATTTTAAGAGATATATAATAGATTTAAAGAATATGTTACATAATTATTGATTATTAATTTAATATGAGATTATTAAAATGAATACCAATCATTCAAAATTGATTATATTTGTTAACTTGAAACCAATTTTATCCCGAAAGCTTTACAAATATAGAAACACTATACTTAAAAATTTAATTTGTGCATTTTAAAATTGAAGCTCTTTAACATCATTTTTTTTTAAATCTCTCCATAATTCTTGATTTATTTGAAATATTATCTAAGACTAAAAATCAATCATATATGTCCTTTTTGATCAATTGATTAAATTGGTTATAATGTTGCATGTTTCAATCACAACAAATAAATGTATTTTTTTTATAATGAATATTATCATGGCCATATTTCTAAATAAAATGCAAGATGATTTTATTTAGATTTTCATAAGAGCTCAATAAAAGCATATATTGAGAAAATATTATAATGTGTTTCGATATTGTTCGAATCATTGTATGATAAATTTGATTAAAAAAAATAAGTGACAGACAAAATAAAAAAAAATGCATAATCATAATATTTTGATTAAAAAAATATATTTTTTCTTGATTTATAAGTGGTTTTTAGCTATTTTTTATTTAATCTTTTATCTTTTTATTTATTTTGATTTGAAAAATTGTATTTTAACTTTGATCTATTTTATTTTTATTTATTTCTCCATTCCTCTATTTAAATTCTGGCTCTGCTATTATTTACATATAGTCAACCAACAAAAAAGATTATATTAGACTTTAAGCAAATTTGTCCAAGGATTACCTTCAAGCCAAAATTGAGAACATTCTCATAGTTAATAATCAAAATTAGATCTACCTATGGAACCCTTATTAAGGAACTCAAGTCCGATCTAAGAGAGCCCTAATTGATCTAATTATGATTGAGAATCTATGATTTGGCTGCCTAAAAGTTAAATTGTGCTAAAAGAGCCAAATAAGAAATCAACATAGTACTTCATATAAAATTGTGCATATTGTAGTATAAATTTAAAATATATATATATATATATATATATATATATATATATATATATATATATATATATATATATATATTTTAAATTGTATTTGATTGGGTAAGGATTCTTGTGTCTCTTAGAAGAATTTATAATTGATATGACCCTGAAAATTCTACTAGTCGAAGCATGAATCTTGATGTCGAAAGCAATCTGATTCTGAATCAAGATTAACCGAGATCAAGTGCTTATTATCAAACGACTCTTAAACATAAGGTGTTTATAGTCAAATCAAGTGTCTTGACGAGCCGGATCTAACAAGCCCAAGATCTCATAATTTCGACTTCATTTGAGCATTCAAATACACAACTACATCATATGATCAAAGGAATCATTTTGAGTCGTCCGATGGAGAGGAGTGGTTCGGATTTTGCATGTATTTACAGATACGTCACTCATCCAATCTATAAATAGCCCCTCATTTTTCATATGAGAGGAGGTCAAGCAAGAGAGAGGAGAGAGCTCGAAAGCTTGAAAATCCTCCAGGCATAATTGTGTCACCACTCGACGGTCGTCGACCACCCCCATTGGTTACCAACCACCTCCGCCAGTCGCCACTATTGATCCTTGCCATCGTCAATCTCCGTCGCCAGTCATCATCGCCAACCACTGCCGCCTTCGCGGCCATCGCTATCAACCATCGCTATCATCATCGACCACCGACGCCGGCCACCGCCACTACCATCGTGTCACACCGCCGCTGATCTCGACGGCCATCTTTGCCGGTCACTATCCCGACGACCTTCATCGTCAGTCGGTGACCCCCCCTGTTCACCATTACTATATGGTTGACGCTGATTTTGGGAATCCCATTGTCGCTCTTCATACAATTGTAATCTCATATCGTATACTTGTACTCAAAACAAATACATATGGAACATTTTACTCTACAGCTGTGGTTTTTCCCTCTTTCGAGATTTTACGTAAAATGAGTTTTCTTGTTCACTCTTTAAATACCTATGTGTGTCTTGGATTTCACAAATGGCTGGAGTAAACTTTCACTCTACCACAACCTGGTTTTCAAGACGCAGCACGCCACCAGGAAACTGATTCTCATTATTTCATCTTGTATGACGAACAAGTTTTCCAACAAGATCAAAACCACCATCGAGATGGAATATTTCAAACTTTTAAAGAGCGCAAGCGAAGAATGAAGATTCATCAAACTTTGTTCTTTCAGATTTTGTCGAAAACTGAGGGTAACTCTTAATCTCAAAAGATTATCCAAATCGATATTCTGGATATCTAATTGATTATCAGTTCGAGAAGCAACTCATGATACCAATGAGAAAGACAAAGGTCAAGGAGCAACTTTGGCTACAAGCTCAAACAAATATTTTGATTTGACCCATTCCACACAGGTTAATGTCATCGAGCGTAAACTCTAATAAACAACCTCGAATGGGTCAAAACTTCGCACCTACTCCAAGTTAACGTCATCGAGCAAAGACTCTGACAAACAACCTGGATAGGTCCTTAGTTGATTCAATTCAACCTTCTTTCATACAGGTTAACGCTATCGAAGTTTCGACAAACAACCTCGATATGTCAAAGATCCTCGCTGCCGCAACCACGCCATGCCACCGCTGCTGACCATCGCCATTACCGCTGCTGACACTATCGCCGGCCACCGCGCTGAATTATCACCGCAATTCGTTGGTCACCACTTATCGTTGCTTCATCTCCTGACTACGGACGCAACTGTTGACCATTGTTGTTGGCTTGCCGCTGACCACCTCGCCGCTAACCACTATCGCTGGCTAGCTGTCATCGCCGGCAATCTCCGCGGTTACCATCATCGCTGCCGGCTATCTCCTGCTAGACGCTGGCGCATTGTTTCATCGGCTGCTGACCACCCTTTGGCTACCACTGCTGCTGTATTACCAGCTGACATCGCCGGCAATCTCCGCTGGTCACCACCATCGCCGCCGGTCATCCTCCGATTACTGACGTCCGCTGGCTGTTGACTATCTGCCGTTGAATCGACCACATCGCTTCCGTCACCGCTGGCCAATTATCACCAAGCATCTCTGGCCACCACCATCGCCGGTGATCCTTGACTATCGATGTCGGTCATCACCGCTGCTACCAATTGTTGCTGTTGACCACTCGTCGGCCAAACCTCGTTTCGAACCACGACGAGATGTATCGCGAGTTTGATCGCCTCAACTCGGTCCGACGAGTAGCTGACGCTCTTCGAGGGAAAATTAGACACGACGTATGCCGCTTGATCGCTTCCAAGCCGGTCGGTCCGACAGGCTGCGAACGCTTCTTTCGAGGAAAAATCGAACCACGATATGTACAGCGGCTCACGCCTCAACGACTCTCTCTTAAGAAGAAGAGGGACACTTAGCATATGAGGAGTGTGCCTTCTCCTTAGCCCTGATTTTATAGACTCTATAGGCAAAATATCAAAATCGAAAACTAAAACCGTTTAAAACCGCCAAAATGTAAAAGCCAAACAGTAAAATGGATGTTTTCGCCGACGGCACGAGCGACCATCGCGGCGCATGGCATGCGATCTGTCGCGGGCGCTGCACTGCTCGCTTCGCCAGATCGTTCGCCGTCGGCCAACCCGCGCCTCACCGACTCAAGGCCTCGTTCAGGACCCATCGGACTGGTCACAACTGCGACGACGCTACATCCCGCTGGCCGCGTGACGCTCGACTCAGCGTTCCGAGCCCATCGACTCAAAACCACCTGTGATTTTGCGCGACCACCAAGCTACACCTCCTTCCTTCGCCAGCCTTCAAACCGACCAAATCGCGCAAGCACCTAAATATTTGGATGAGTCCATAACCAAACCTTGCGCCACAAGATACCTGCATTACATTCGCTCCTGCATCCGCTGTGATCATAATCTGCTTCCATAAAGATATGTTCTCTCAAAATGTATGGTTAATGGACGTAAATTTCATTGAAGAATCTGCTATTTTAAGTATTCGTTATATATATTTTTGGATGATAGATAATATCATCCAAAAAAATTGATTTGACAAAAAATTCTACTAATCAAGACTAATTGATGTCGAAAGCACTGATTTTGAATCAATACTAACCGAGATCAAGCGCTTATTATCAATCGACTCTTAAACATTGAGTGTTTATATTCAAATCGAGCGTCTTGTCGAGCCGAATCTAACAAGTCCAAGATCTTATAATTCTGACTTCATTTGAGCATTCGAATACACAAAATACATCATATGATCAAAGGAATCATTTTGAGTCCGATGGAGAGGAGTGGTTCTGATTTATGTATTTATAAAGATGTCCATTCAATCTATAAATACCTCATTCTTCATATAACGGAGGCAAGTAAGAGAGAGAGGAGAGAACTCTAAAGCTTGAAAATCCTCGAGCATAATCGTACACTACACGGTTGCCGACCACTCGCTGAGCATTAACCACCGCCGCCACCGCCGTCATTACCGCTGCATCGTTGCCATCTCGCCGACCATCGCGCCGCTTGCCAACCATCGTCGCCGGTCATCATCGTCAACCACCGACGTCGGTCATCGTCGATCACCACCACCGATCCTCGACGGCCATCTTCGCCGGTCACCATCCCGACGAATCTTCATAGCTAACCCCGCCGTTTCACCATTAGATATATGTTGTTCTCGATTTTGGGATTCCATCGAGCCTTTCATATACAATGTAATCCCGTGATCAAAAAACTTGTCATAACAAATATATATTGGAAGATTTCTACTGCAGCCATAGTTTTTCCTTTTCAAGTTTTCACGTAAAATTTGAGTTTTGTTTCACTCTTTAAATACATATACTTTGGATTTCACAATAAGGATAAGATGTAAACTTTTACTCTACCGAAATTGATTTTCTAGGAGGACAATAATGATTTAAAACTATATTAAATTATCGTCCCTCTAACAAATTAAAGATATTTATGTATTTTTTAAAATTTATAAAGTTGACAAAGAGAATTTATGATAAAAAAATTTAGCTATCTACTCTCTTTCAACCATTTTGACTCTCCTCTCTCTCTCATTATATATATATATATATATATATATATATTTATTTATTTATTTCTTTTTGTTTTTAAACCATGAGCATGTAATACTTCTTACGGTCTTTTGTTGCTTATTAAACGTTTTTTCAACAATAAGCATGGAGGACTTTTTCCAGAGAAGACCATAACTACGACGAATAAATATTAGATAAATTGTATAAATAGAAGAAAAAATTATACGTAACGAATAAAAAAATAAAAATGTATGTATAGTTTGAATATCCAAATTATTATTATTTTTAATATTTGACTTATATTATATATATATATATATATATAAGGTTTTATATATATTATTATTCTATTTTTATATATTTATAAATTAATTATTTTTAACATTAAAATTTTAAATTGACGTTCAAAAATCGAAATTCATAACCAAAGTCTAATACATAATTTTCATTTTTAAAAATTTATAATGATTTAATCATAATATGCATAAATATATGAATTTTATAGTTAAAAAATTGATAAAATTAGGTAAATTATAAATAAATATATTTTAGACTATTTATTTGAAAATATCTAATTTTTTTTATATCTTCGATACTGTTTACATTATTTTTATATTTATGAGCTAAAATTTATGTAATTATTTTTATTTTTTATTTTTTTGAAAAAAAGAGGATAATTTTCAATATGGAAGGCACTATCTCCGAGTTAATAACACGGTGCCCTAAGTCACACGTCACCGGTCGACTTTTTGGTCCTTTTTCGTGGTCTGTCGTGTTCTGCAGAGCTTGGATGAGATTATCGAAGAAAGGAACAGCGCAATCGCCCACTAATAAATGTTTCTTTGTTTAAAAAAAGAGAGAGAGATAGTGATTTTTTAAAGAGATTATATATATATATATATATATAACAGTTGTCAATAAATGGTTAACTCGCACATACAGTATGTTTCAAATGCATTTCAACGCAATTTGTTAAAATAAAATTACCACTCTTAAAAAAAAGTTAATTTTACATAAATGTATTTTTAAGTAAAAAATAATTATGTCAAAAATTTAAAAAAGTCACAGAAAAAGAATAAAATAATGTTTTTATCGATAAAATCATAGACTCAAATTTGAATTTGCAAGAAAAAAATTTATATTTGTGAGTATTTTAATTTATTATTAAATTGATTTAAATACCAATATATATATTATATAAATTGATTTAAAAATCATATGAATTAAATTCAGATAAATTGATTTCATTTTCTGCTCATTGATTTAATTGATTTTCTGTTGATATGTTATACAAATGTTTGATTTTATTCCATGTAATGATATTTTACAATCCGAAAGCCACTGTATCGAAGTTAGCGACACGGTGCCATGACTTACACGTCAGCAGATGTAAGTCTTGGTCCACTTTGTGGTCAGCGTGTTGGGTTGAACTCGGATGAAACCCGAGGAGTGGGATACAATTGTAAATTTACCATCAAATTATTATATGGAATTAAATATTATATATATTGTATTTAATGTTCACTAAAAAAGACTTTATAATTAAAACTATGTTGTATTTCTATAATCCTTGTTGCATTTGGGCAACGGTAAAAGATTTGATGTAATATAGTACTTAAATTCTAAAATTTAATTACATAATACTTAAAAATATTTAATATTATATAAAATTATCACTATTATTATTGATATGGCTCTCAAAATACCACTATAAATCACAAATGACGTCGAAATGAGCATGATTTTGAGTCAAAACCGATCAGATCAAGACTCAAATATCATGGAATCTTTACATCAATTAAATCTCAAACAAACTCAAATATGAAGTGTTTATAGTCAATCGAAGGCCTCGACGAGGATCTAACGAGCCTAAGATCTCATAATTCAATTTCATTTGGGCATCCAAATACTCAAAATACATCAAATGATCGAAGGAATCATCCCGAGTGTCCGATCGAGGGTGGTGCTTTACATTTGAATTTAGATCTCATCCCATCTATAACACCTTTCATTCCTCACATGAGAGGAGGCCAAGTGAAGAAGAAGAGGAGTCAAGCAAGAAGAAAGAGTCAAAGCAAGGAAGAAGAGGAAATCCAACTAAGGAAGAAGGAGGATGAAGCAAGGAAGAAGAGGAAGAGTCAAAGAAGAAGAAGAGGAAGAAGTCAAGGAAGAAGAGGAAGAGTCCAAAAGAGAAGAGTCAAGAAGGAAAAAGAGAAGAGTCCAACCAAGAAGAGGAAGAGTCTCAGAAGGAAGAAAAGGAAGAGTCCGAGTGAGGAAGAAGAGGAAAGCCCAAGTGAGGAGGAAGAGAGAGCTCTGAAGCTTGAAGATCCTCCAAGCAAGATCCTCCAAACAAGATCGCATCCCAAGCAAGATCGCACTACCGCTCGACGGCCATCAACCACCACCATCGGCCACCGTCGTCACTAATTGTACCATATATTACCGGTTACGCGATTCCACCCTCATAATTACAACCGATCATTGTTACATACATATTCTCTCTCATATGCAATTTTATAATCCGTTATCGGAAGACTTTGTACTCAAACAGATACATAGTGGAAGCTTTTATGCCGTGGTTTTTCCCCTTTTCGAGATTTTCTACGCTTAAAAAATTCTGAGTGTCTCGTCGCTTTAATTACTGTATTTTGACCACAACAAGGATAAACTTTCACTCTGCCACGACTGGTTTTCTAGCACGCAACAATTATATATATATTTGATGAAATTGTGTAAGTAGAGTTTAAATTAGAGGTGTCAAAAATTGACCTTTTAATATTTCATATGAGCTTGACTCAAAAATTGGATTTGAGTCTAAAAAATTGATCCATTTAATATTTTGGGTTAATTTCAGATTTGTTTTTTTAACTCGAAATTAATCTGTAAATTCAAATTTGACTCGAAATTGACATGCGAACTCAAATTGGTCAATTTTTTTTACTCATAAATATGAATTTGACTCGATTTTGATCTAGAATGCATATATAAATACATCATTTATACCGTGTTCATATCAATTGGGTTGGAAGGTGGATCGAGTTTCGGTTGAGATTTTTAACACGTTTAATAAATAAGTCAAATTCGAGTCAAATCTATTCAGGTTCGATCAAATTTGAGTTAAATTTGAATTCAACTCATCGACCCAAATTGATATTACTAGTTTAAATGCTTTATTTAAATCTCTATAAAAATGTCTTAGTATTAAATAAATTTGTTCAATTTGAGCCTGAAGTGATTTAAAAGGCGTTCATAGGAAATTAAAATATTTAATTTTTCGCACAATAAGAGTACTAGAAAATCTACAGTGAGAAAGATGAAGTGCTTACATCGTTTTTGAATCGTCAGGTGCATGGTAATATCGTATCTAATATGTTCGGTCAATAAATTTTAAAATTAATAATTTGTTGACCGAAAACATTATAAATACTTTTTTTTTTTAATTTTGATGGAATAAGTCACTAATTCTAATTTTCTTGTATTCAGGAACTCTGTGGTTGGTTCTTGGTTCGTTATCTTTACAAGCTAAAATAATTATTTGAAACTAAGAATTTATTTTGACAGCTGCAATTATCTGTGTTGCGCGGTAGAAAATCAGTTGTGGTAAAATAAAATTTTACGTCTTAGTTTTGTTGAGAAATCTAGCACACACATAGATATCTGAAGAGAGAATAAGAAACTCTATAATTTATATATATATATAAATCCTGAAAAGAGGGAAAAAAATCATGTGACCTAGCCCACTAAAAATATTTCACTATATATCTATTTTAGAGTATAAAGTTTAAGTTTCCCGATAATAGGATTACAAAATTGTATGTGAAAAAGGCTGACAATGAGAATTTGAATCAGACAATGTTTACGCAATGAATGGAGTAATAGTTATCGCGAGCGCGATGAATGGTAAACAAAGGGCTACGATGATATGACCGCTGGGTGGTGGCAGACCGGTGGTGGTGCATACCGACGCGGGTCGACGCGATCGCGCGGCGTAGCTGCGACCGACAATGGTCGACCTTGGTGGTCCGAATGATCGACGCGGTGGTCGCATGATGAGGACCCCGATGACCGACGATAGTCGGCGTCGCCGACCGCGATGCTACGTCATTGACGGCACGATTATGCTTTGAAATTCTTCAATCCTCAGAGCTCTCTCATCTATTTAGCTTTCGTGGTCCCTTATATGAAGAATGATGAGCAATTTATAGATTAATGAGTGACATTTTTTGTAAATACAAACTACTCCATTGGATGACTCAAAATAATTTCTTTGATCATCTGATATATTTTAAGTATTTGAATGCTCAAATGAAGTCATAATTAAGAGATCTTGGGCTTGTTAGATTCGGCTCGTCAAGACTATCGATTTAACTATAAACACTTCATATTTAGAAGCTATTTAGGGATCTAATTGATATCCCAAAGTTTTTAATTATATTTTGGTATTAGATCTGATTAGTCACTGTAATCGACTGATATTAAGATTCGTGCTTCAACTACTGGAATCTTCAATGTCATATTAATTTGTATGCAGTAATAGATTGTAATATATAGTTTTTTAAGTTATTGATATAATAGACTTTTTTTTAAAAAATTTAATAAGAGAGACAAAAAATATTATTTAAGACGCCAATAATGTAATCGTTTGACAATAATTAGTTTTTTATTAATATTTTTTTGCGCATTTAAAAAAAAATTTGGTAATTTTAAGTTTCTGTCCGGAAATAGACAGACAAAAAAAAGTAATTGAATAAATTTTTAAATAATAAATAAGTTGAAAATCAATAATAATGAATTAAAACAAGAGCTGATCACAGAATTGATTTTTTTTTTTTTTTTATCTCCTATCCTGCATTTATCGTAGGAAAATTATTAGATTATTTTGTACTTCTAGTATAAAAAAATTGATGCGTTAATATTTGAGATGCAAGTGAGTTAAATAAGCTCAAATAACATTGAACTTGTGCTCAACTTTAACACCAGGTTTATGACTTGAGCTTCGGTTTATAAGTTAAGTTCAGCTTTAAGCTCAAATTTCTGCCGCCGTCCTGGCCGTTAAAAGCGCTAAAATGAGAAAAAAAAATTACCGATATATCCGAGTGTGATTAAAGACGAGTTTACGCTGACCAAACCTAATATTTTTTCGTGAGTGAGTTAGAGAGAGAGAGAGAGAGATGTAGCGGAAGGCTGAGAGGGAGCTTAAATCTCCACTAAGTTGAAAGCCTAAAATTTAGGTTTTGAAGGCGTGCTGAGAATTTTATTCCAGAGATGAGATCTCGTCAGATTCAAAAATTATCCAACACACAAGCGGGATATGAACAGGTTATAATGGAAAACCCTATGGGAAACCACTGGCGCTGTCACCAGAATTTTCACTATGTGTCAAAAGATACGTGTCCGCTTCGTGGAGAAGAAGGTGTTCTGTGGGCGTAAACAATATTCAGTGTAGACAATATCGGCCAACTCCAACCCAAGGAGAAGTTTCCCAAAAGCGGCAGAATCGATCTTCTGAGCAACCTGATCTTCGTGAAAAAGGAGCGAACGGTCTTTTCTAGTCGTCTGGGCGATCTCAAGGCGAAGCTCGATCTTCGCACCAGCGGTATGGTGGTGATGGGATCGTCAAGGCCAAGTCGATGGTTCTCGAGCTCGGTCTTCAAATCGATTCTCCCCCCAAGATGAGAATGAAGCTCATTTATAGATTTTGGGAGTGGCTTAGAATTGGAAAACTCAAACCACTCCCATCTGACGGCTAAGGCGATCCCCGATCGACGCGTGTATTTTGATGATCCTGCCTTAATGATGTCGAATTGGGTGATCTTGATTCGCTTGGATTCGTTGACGGCCGACCGACTATAAATATGTCGCTTTGGACCATTTGGATCGATCCATTTTCATGCTGATAGTTGATCCGAGTCATCCAACTCGGATCGCTTGATTATGTTCGCCTCATCGAGACTCGCTTTGACTGTAAGTTTCAAATCGATGATTAGATCAAAGCATTTCAAAATGCATTGAGATTCGGCTTGATCGATTAATTTTCCGAGGATGTATCGTTGCTCTATTTTGTGTGACATTATCTCGCCATCCAAAAATATATATCAAATACTTGAAAATAGCAAATTCTTCAATGAAATTTGAGAGTCATCAACCGCGCGATTTGAAACGATCTTTATAAGACAATATTATAATTGGGAAGTCGCGCATCGCAAATGCGCATGGTGCGCGATATTTTGAGGTTATGGATCGATCCTGCGAACGGGTTGGGCGGCACGGGCGCCATGACGGCGCGCAATAACTTGGCGGTGCTCAGCGCGACGCATGGCCGCTGGGCGCCGTTCCAAGGGTCGCGGGCCCGGATGCTGGATCCGGGTCTGGCAGCGCGAGGGCCGATCACTCGCGCTGATAATGCACGGAGCCGACGGCCGGTAATGGCAATGGGTCAGCGGAGCGGGCCGTCGGTATCGCTGACCGGGCGATCGGGATGCTCAAGGCGGCGGAGCTGGGTGCCAGGAAGCGGCCCAGTCCAACGCTGAATTTGATGCTTTGAGCGATTTTGGGGCGTTTTACGCTTTTGCCCCTAGAAGGGTCTATAAAACCCCCAGGTAAGAGGAAAGGCACACTTTTCTCTCATCTCCTCCTCTGGGGTTGACAATAAGTACGACAAACAGAGTATCGATAAATGTTTAATTCGATAACAACACGCAATACAAACATACACGATGATAATGTTTTCCGCATTCACTAGAATAAAAAGTCGATACATCACGTAGTTTCGAGGTTTGTAGCATTCCGTGCGTGGAGAGTCTTCCCATACTATCCTTAAGCTTGAACGCGTGCTTGATTTTAGACACCACCACATACCGCCTTCCCAAACCGGTGAGAGTTTGTTGTTGTGGGACTTTTCCGAGTCGAGACTCGGTGACAGGTCCCCAACGATATTGGTCGTATTTTACCCTTCGGTTGAAACCTCGAGCCATCCTGTCGATGGAAGCCATTCTGAGTGCCGACATGTCGTCTCAGAGATCCAGATGGAATCGGTTTATCGTCGCTTGTCCGATCAAAGTTATGGGTTCTGTGGCACGACCCGATGTCGACCGGAATAACATCCTCAAACACAAATTGTTTCCAAGAGGGTCCTTGATGTAGTGCGGTAAGCAAAGAACATTGGATAGTTCTTCGCCCATTGCCCCCTGGTCTCATCATGTCTTTAGCCTTTTAGTATTGTCCCTATTGGTGACCCCCATTTGCCTAGATGGGATACTGTGGATTAACCGATATGCACCAGGAAAGATGTGAATGTCTTTCCGTGAACTGCGTCCATTATCTGGTGATGATTTTGCCGGAATGCCAAAACGACAAATAATATTTTTCCGGACAAATTGCTTGGCATTTGTTTGGATTTTGGCGCTCAGCCTTCCACCCACTTCGTGAAGTAATCAACGCCAAGATTATGAATTTTGTTGCCCAGGGCAATGGGAAAGGGTCCCATTATATCGATCCCCATTGAGCAAAGGCCACGCCTGATTGTGGTGAGTTCTGTGATGATGTGAGATTGGAATGTACACTGTTACACTTCTTTACAAACCCACGCGCCCTTCTTCATTATTATAGCCAAGAAACCTTGCCTCATGATTTTGAGGGCGAGGGCTTTTCCTCCCAAATGTTCACCACAAATTCGAATGAACCTCTGCATTGCATAGCCTCGTGGTAGACACTTTAAGTAGGCCCAAGGATCGCCAGGAGTTCACACCGATTATGGTGAAGTTCGCACGCCGAGACGGAAAGATCTCATAAGGCCCCGCTTTGAAGAAAGGACATGATCGTCAATCCATGAAGATTCTTTTGGGTCCTCCGAGATTGTATCACCCAAAGGGCCTCAATACCGGGAAAGTGGATGTCCTCTATGTATTTTCTCTGAAAAGATCTCTCGTTGTGGCTAACTTGGAGAGCATCTGTTCTCTTCCTTAGAATATGAGTTATCCGATGGGTCTCGATCGCAAGAAGTGACTTTGCCAAAAGATGGTGAAGCAAGTCGCGGATGACTGCATCGAAGTCTCCTTCAACTGTGAGGCCACAAGTCGTGATTGTAGATGGCTAAGTTCGACCTCACAATGGCGAGCCTAGTCTTGCTAGAGGGCCTGCATCACATTATTGGTGGAAACTTTAGAAGCCCGCACTCTAAAGTTATTTTACTTGGGAGATAAGCAAAATTCTCGCCCCGCACCGGTACCAAGCTCCATCAACATATAATGTCCATTGATTTGTCATGGAGTGATGAATGATCCGTCGGTGGTGATGGAATGGTATTCTACAACGGTCGAGTACTTGTGACTTTATATCGACGTGGAAGAAATGGATGTCAAACTCTCCAAGCTCGACCACCACTTCATCAACCTTCCATACATCGCTTTTGCGAATAGTTCTTAATGGAAGATGAGTGTAGACGCTTGATGGTGCCAGTATGCCGCAATTTTCGCGTAATGCACTAGGCCAACACCGCCTTATCGCTAGTGGATAGCATCCTTCAGAAGGATTTTGCCGACATAGTAAATTGTCGCTAATGAATTCTCCTCACATCGACGAGCTTACGCATGAGAAGAAATAACAAGATAGATGTACGCCTTCTCTTCTTGGATTTTGATAATAGAGGGGGGGAAGCTAAATAGACTCGAAGTTGCTCAAAAGCAGTTTGACATTCATCTGTCCACTGAAATCCATTTCCTCGTGCACCCCTTAAGATTTTGAAGAATGGTAGATACTTATCTCCGAGGCCAAGAATCGGATAAAGTCGTAATCCTTCCCCAAACGTTGGACTTCCTTGATCGTTCTTGAGGTGACATATCCTTGAGTGCTTTTATCTTCTGGGTTGGCCTCTATCCGCCGAGACCATGAAAGCCTAGGAATTTCCCGAGGAAACTCCAAAATGCAGCTTGCTGCCGCATCTTGTAGTGTCGAAGAATGTCAAAGCATCGGATCGTAAATATGCGTGATATTTCCAAGCTCTTCACCAAAGATATCATCAACATACACCTCCATATTGTGCCCTATAAGATCCTTGAAGATCTTATTCATAAAGCGATATGTTGCTCCAAAGATTTTAGTCCGAATGGCATGACATAAAGATAGTCCCTTATCTCGTTTGGAAGGATGTTGCTTCCTCATCTATTTTGTTCATCCGATTTGATTGTAATAGGCATCCATGAAGCTCGACTCGATGTCCTCGATGTTACATCAACTAGTTGGTCGATACGAGGAAGGGGGAAGCTATCTTTTGGGCATGCATGATTAAGGTCAGCGTAGTCGATGCACATTCTCCAGAACTTGGCCTTCTTGACTAACACTACGCTAGCCAACCGTGGGTAGTAGACTTCGAATGAACTTGACTTCCGTAAGTTTGGTGATTTCTTGTTCTATGACCGCAATCGCTCGTAATAAGGTTCTTTTCTTCTGTATCACCCTTGTAGGTTGAGTCAACTTTGAGGGAGTGCGTAATGACTTCCGGGTCAATGCCCAATATCGAGCCGTGCAAAGATATCTTGATTTTACGAAAAATCGATCGATGGACAAAGAACGATCCCACCTTCACCTTTCAGATGGATCAACTTCGAGATAGGAAGACAAATTACATCTTCAACCGGAGAAGCCCTTCGAGGCATCCTCATCTCGTAGGTCAAGTTCTCGATGTTGAGGGTTACCGACGAAATGGTCGGGTTTGCTTGATATAGACGCCAGTTATCTTGATTCCCACTTACCACGCCGATGCCACCGGTGTGGAATTTCATCTTGAGGTGAGGCACGTGATGTGACCGCTAATATGATCGGAGAGGTCTCCAAATATTGCATTGACGCGACTCGGACTTACAATAAATTGTATCAAGTGGGTTGCGTGTCGGGAAATTCTCCAAGAGTTACGGAAGACCGATTGTCCCTTCCACTAATACTCCGATTATCAAATCCATACGGGACCGCCGGGTTGAAGCTTCTCTTTCTATACCCATGCTAAGGAAAGTGGAGTAAAAAAGAACATCAACCGAACTCCCATTGTCGATCAATATCCTTTTAATATTGAAGCATGGATCACCAACCCCTGCACTGATGACAAGGGGATCATGTGGGATGCGAAGCCTCTAGATCTAAATCATCAAAGGTGATAGAATGGTCAACCCGAGACTTCTTCGCCTCGCTCTTGAAGGGCAATGAATATTTGCCAGATAACACCGCCTCCAATTGTTTCTATCTCTCCCACATTGGCGTTCCCATTGGATTTCAATGAGCGGTTGGTTTTGTATAAACGCCTAGATACTCGACGTATTAGTCTTTCAATCTCCTCCTTGGGTGGCACTCTTCGGTGGTGTGCCCTCGCGGTGAAAGTGGAATTTCTCTTGATTTCCAATTCCGTGCTTTAAAGGTCGCACTGACGCTATCCTCTTCCGAATAGCATAGGATGTTCGCATGACGTGTTGAGAGTCAGATATTTCCTCTCGATTGAGTCATCCGAGGTCGCGAGGAGGTTTTGGGGAGGTTGTCGCCTCTTCTTTTTCTGAGATGTTTGAACATCACCTTTGGGAACCTTCTTCCGCTTGCTACTTGGTGGTTCAAACTTTTTTCGATGAGCACTGATAGCTTCGTCAGTGGAGATTTGTGCCTCTATTCGGTGGACCAGGATAGAATGGACTGCTCCGCATTAATGATGAATAAGTATCCCGTGAGTCCTCCGAGAAGCACCTCAAAAGTTCGGATCTACTCTCGGTATCTGCCGCTCGAGAGGAGAACCTCGAAGTATTCTTTGAGGGACTCTCCATCGCTCGGGCGATTCCAGAGATGTGATGAATCCCGATGATTCTCTTGTTCGCCAGAACCGCTCTACAAAAAATCAAGAAGCTCTCCAAATGATCTGGACCTAGGGTGAATAGAACCAAGTACGAGCCCGCCCTTGAGAGTCGGGAATACCGACACAAGACGAGTCATTTGCCGAATGTGCATGATCGCTCAAAGTGATCGATATGCTCGTACGGACGGTTGTGCCATCGTAAGGGTCCATGCCGGGAAGCTTGAATCCTAATCGGTATAGATGATCTCGCCGAGGGACGAAGTTTTGAAGAGGCGGAGAATGGATCATTCGATTGTCGGAACTCTTCTCGCACCCGTCGTAGTTCATCGCGCATAAGGTGACGTGGAGTTTCACCGACATGGGCCGAGCCATTCGTGGGGTGAGTAGAATCGCAGATCCGAGTTCAAAGATCCGGATGTGGTGCCAAGGGTTCTCTTGTTGATCCCATTCCTGCAATCATTCTCGAAGAAAATCGGATTATGCCGAGGGCCGCGGAACCCGTGGGCTCTTCCAGTGCTTGGAACGCTTTCGGCCCTCTCAGAGTCAAGAATTTCGCTCGGGAATCCTCCATCCTTGGTATCTTCCAAAGAGGGCACCGACCCTCACCCGGGACGTAAGTCTGCTATGTAGAGAAGTGTTGGAGACTTGCCCTGATCCGAGAATGAGGAGCTGGGAGCAAACCTCGCTTACCAATCATATTGGAGATATAGCAATGGGGAACTTATTCCCACGGCAAATGCGCTGAGAATTTTATTCCGGTAGATGCGAGATCTTCATCGTAGCCCAAAAATTATCCAACACACAAGCAGGGGATATGAACACAGGGGTTATACGTGGAAAACCCGCTAAGGAAAACCACGGCCTTGCCTACCAGAACTTTCACTATGTGTTCAAAGATACAGTCCTCGTTAGTTCGAGAAGAAGGTGTTTCGGCGTAAAACAATATTAGTGTGAAAAATAATACATCGGCCAACTAACCCGCGGGAGAAGTTTCCCAAAAGGAATGATCTTCCGGAGCAACCTTTTGATCTTCGTGAGAAAGGAGAACGGTCTTTTCTAGTCCTCTGATCTCCTGGCGAAGCTCGATCTTCGTGCACGGTGGTGCCTGGTGAGATCGTCGCGCCAAGGTCGACCGTGATTCTCGAGCTCGGTCAAATCGATTCCCCTAAGGTGAGAATGAAGCTATTTATAGATTTTGGGCGGCGTGCCTTGTAAATTCGTGAAAACTCAAACCACTCCCATCGGACTCGGCGATCCGATCGAGTGTATTTTGATGATCCGGGTGCCTTAATGATGTAATTGGGTGATCTTGATTCCTGATTCGCCTTGACGCGCCGACCGACTATAAATATGTTAGTTTTGGTGACCATTTGGCGATCGGATCCATTTTCATGCTCGATATCCGATGCCGAGCTCGGATCGACTATGCTGATGTTTGCTCGTCTCATCGACGGATTGACTGTAGTTTAAATCGGTGATTAGATCAAGCATTTCAAAAATGCCTTGAGATTCGTCTGATCGAATTTTCGAGGATGTCGAAGGAGCTTAGAAATGCAATGAAATTTCGAATTATAATATTAGAGAGTATTAGATGGATAAAACAATAGATTTTGTGTGTGTTGGGCAAGTTATTATTAGGCATATTAAAAATCCTATGATATATTGGGTAGCTCGACGACTCAATCTGAGAAGGGCGGAACTCAAGCTCGACTAGCTAATGAGTTATGACTTGAACTTGAGTTCGAGTCTGTGACTCGATAAGCTGAGCTAATAAATTAAAGCTCTAGTTGCCTAAAATGACAGCTTGGCTCATTTATATCCTTGCTAATATTAATCTTCTGACAATTGAATAATGATTTAAAACTTCTTAATTTGAAATATTTATGTGAGTATTATATATATTTATTCATTCAAAAATATTATATACATTTCAACATTTTATATGAGAAGATCAAATGAATACAATATAAGTAAAGAATTTACAATCACATGTGGTCCTTTCTCATTGTGATGGTTTACTTTTATTATCGATCTGCATTTTAGTGCATGTATTTGACTTATTAAGCTCAAATTTAATATATATATATATATATATATATATATATATAACTAATTCCTATTATTTATTAGGCTGTTTGGGATAATTTTTATTTTTTTATATTTATATTTTATTTACATTTTATTTTAAAATATAATATTTTTACAATAATTGTTATTTTAAAAAAACTTAAAATAATTAAAAGCTGTTTTGAATTAAAAGAATATAAATATATAACAATATATATTTGTAAACATAGCATAGCATAAAAATAAAAATAAAAAATATAAATTAAAATTGATTTCAATTAATCTGTCGGTAATTTGTAGTACTTCTTCGTGCAACGTGCACTGCCCTTGCTCGGTCCCCGTGCGGCCTCATTCACAAGGAGTCACGTGTAATTGGAATTTATCTCCATGACAGCTGGAGTGTCATGACCATGAGTCAATCTTTTTATGAAAATTTAAATAAATTTAAACTTTCTTATTTATTTTAATATATATATTAGGGGTTTGCATTATTTAATTTTAACTAAAAAAAATTAAATTTTTTGAATAATTTAATTCAGCTTTAAACTTAATAATTTAGATTTTGATTTTAATTAATAAAAATTTTGATTTTTAATTTTTAGATCTATTTGTTAAATCAAATTTTAAATAGAATCAAATAAAAAAAATAATTATATGATATACCGTATTATTAATTTATATATTATAAATTTATAATAAAAATTATAAATATAAATTACTATTAATATTTATTATATAATAAAAATATTATATAAATAATTTAAAAATAAGAAACTTCAATTTATTCAAAATTAAACTAAAATAATCGAATCAAATTATTATTTAATTTATTTGATTTTATATTTTATTTGATCGATCTGATTCAATATTTTTAAGAATCTAAAATCAATTAATTTTAAAAATTTATTATCTAATCCATCTAAGTAAATAAAACGCACATCCTTAATATATATATTGGAGAAACGTCAATCTTCTACAAATGAGTAAAGCAGTCTTGAACTACAAGAAGAGAAACAGCACTGAAATGTACCTTTGCCAAGACAAAAGTGAAACCAAATATCACAATGTAAGAATTAGTCTATTTGAGAGACAAATAGATGAAAAAAATAAAATAAAAACTTATCTCAGAGTCATATGACATTAAGGGAGAAAAAAAAAAATTTTTGATTATGAATCTTAATCAAAACATTATGTTATGATTAACATATTTTAAATTTATTATAAAAAAAACATGCCGTGTTCTCTTTGCTTTAGCTTTCTGCAACACAAATCTGTATCTGGGCAGGATCAAAGCTTTTATTAGAAAGCCTACAAAGATTCATATTCACCTTTGTTTTATTGTCAGTTGGTATTTTGCAGCGTTTTTGACTTTTTTTTTTAGGGCTGGTTTAAGCAACTATAGTTTTTAAAAAGTTGATTATAAAAATATTACGAAAGCAGATAGAAAAATATCCCAAATATATCTTTATTTTAATAAAAATATGTTATGTTTAGAGAATTTGTCATCTATGTGCAGGTGAACAGGCCTCGCGTTTTCTGTGTTAACACTTTCCTGTGTTAATTACTAGATGGCTTGTTTTGAAAAAAATTTAATGTGTTTATTGCGTAAGAAAATCATAAAGAGAGTAAAGTTTATTATAACTTTTTGAAATTCAGACACAAGATATTTAAAGATGACAAGAAAACTCAATTTTATATTTAAAAAAATAAAAAAGAGGAAATTAAGCAAATTAAAAAATCATCCACTAAGATATTTGTGAAAGTACAAAATCAGATAACATTACAAAAGATTACATATGAGAAAAACAATAGTAGTACGCTTTAGAGATAATATGATAAAAAAGATGAAAACGAGGATATCGACATAATTTCGGCCATGATGGAGACATGAGATCACAATTTGTGATATGGAGGTATGACACCATCAGTGGCATTGTCAGAATCTTGCTTTGAGCTCTCCTCTTTCATCATATGCAAGGTTATTTATAGATGAGGTTTATTTAGAATACAAAATAACCATTCCATCTGACGTCAGATGATTTGATCATAGAATGATTTGAAGAAATGAATATAGATCTTTTGTTTGAACTGCGAGACATCGATTTACTATAAACAATATTGAGAGCTTTTTATAATTTAAATACGAAATAATAGATATTTATATTGATCTCGACTATTTCATGATTCGATCAAGATTTATGATTAGTTAATTCAGGATCATATTAGTGTTATTTTCCAATTCTGTTGGCAAGATGAAATTTCTGGAATCTTCCATGTTGTATTTTCAAGTTTTTATATATATTATTATATCGCTTGGATTTGAACCTATATACAGATTTCTTTCTGATCTATTAATATATGTATTAACATTGACAGCATTTCCTTAATTCAATTAATGAAAAAAGTAAATTAGAAGTGTAAGGCAAAGAGAAAACATATTGAAAAAAACGACAGTTTCAAAGCTATACAGAGCAGAATAAAGTGTTGAACACAAAAGTCCAAAAGGGAAGGAGGTGCACTCCGCTTAAAAATGCTTTCATCTTCACCGCATAATCAAGGACTGGTCCCCCATAGTTGCTCGATGACCGTCCACATTGTATTCTTCTTTGCATTTGAATTTTCACTATATATTGATATATGACTTCAAAATTTTACTAGTTGAAGTATGAATCTTAGATGTCAAAAATAATCTCATTTTAAATCAAGACTAAATGAGATAAAATACTTATTATCAAGATCTTAAATATGGATAATCAAATCAGTGAATAACCGGACCCAATTCTCAAGATCTCATTCTCACATTTGAAAGATTCAATATTTAAACTACATCAAATGATCAAAGAATTATTTGAGTCGTCCATATGGAAGTGATTTTGCATATGTAGACGCTACCATCTATCTATAATAAATATTCTTTCATTATTTATGAGGTGCAAAAGAGAACTCTAAATTGAAAATCCTCCGAATAATCGTGTTTACTGACGGCATAATTCATTAGTTACAACCATGCTGGCGATCAATGATCTGATCGCTGACGCTAATCTCTCTTTCTCTTAAAGATCACTGCTCCGCTTCGTCCGCTTATCGTTGAATATCGATTATCATCATACCACCGAATTTCGATACATTTAGAATCCCTTCTATTTATCTATCTTATTGTCATTCCCATTGTTAGCCCTTATCATATACAATTTTGTAATCCCATATTAGGAAAACTTGTACTCCAAAACAAATACATAGTGGAAGATTTCTACTGGGATAGGCCCCGTGGTTTTTCCCACTTTTCGAGATTTTTCACGTAAAAATTTTGGAGTTTTCTTGTTCACTCTTTAAATACTTACGCGTGTGCTGGATTTCACAACAAGACTAAGGCGTAAACTTTCACTCTACTGCAACTGATTTTCTAGCACGCAACATGTATATTAATTTTCTTAGAATTTTTAGATTATTTTAAACACTTATAACATTAATATATAGGGGTTGTTTGGTTGGTTGAAAAAAGAATGTCGCGTAAAAGAAATACAGTGTAAAAGGAATACAGTGTAAAAGAATTACTTTATGATTATTTAGTTGAGAGTTTTACGAATTCATGACTTTGATTTTTTATGTTTGGTTAAAAAATATAATGTAAAGTATTTTGTTTTCGTCCGGACGATGTAACCGGTCGTCGGCGGGTAGTGGTCAGAAGCTACGGTAATAGCGGTAATAGCGGCGTTAGTGGCTGGCCGGCGGTGAAGCGGGCGATGGCGGACGACAACGGCAATACAATACTTTATATTGGCTGATGTATTTGAAACTCGTCCAATTTGAGCGAATTCCAAATACACCAAAAATGACATGTAATTCATTTGGAATACATTATATTATCATAGTATATATAAAAATATTTGGCTGGTGTATTTACTTTACTTCAAAGCAACATCAAAAAAGTTAAAATCTTTTTATTTATTTTACACTGTATTTCAAATTCTTCTAACCAAATATCCCCATAGTATATATAAAAATATTTTAAAAATCATTAAAAAATAAAACATAGCTAAAAAATTAAGAAGCCACATAAACGGTGAAATAACACATATAGCCCGTCACAAAATAAGAATTGAATAGAGAGAAACAATCTCGAGGCCTCCCTCAACTGGTGGGGAGATAATAAGCCCATCATACTAGTAATAACAATGACCAAGCATAGCAAGTTTAAAGAAAATCTTAAGGGCTGACTGGAATAAATTTTTATTTTAATTAATTAATTATTTTATTTTATTATATCTATATTTTATTTAAATTAAAATATACTTAATTGTCATTGTAGTTTTTAAAAATACTTAATGATATGATCCAAAATTCCCAAATTGAGCCGAATCTTGATGTCGCAATTGTCGAATCACCGTCGAGATTAACACTTAAAATATCATTGAAAATTTTAAGACATCGTTAAATTCTAAAAGCTCTTAAATATGGAGTGTTTATAGTCAAATCGAGCGTCTCACGAGGCGGTTCAACAAACCAAAGATCTTACAATTACTTCATTTTGAGCATTCAAATACAAAATCGTCATATGATCAAGGAATCATCATGAGCCGTCCGATTGGAGGTGGTTGGATTTTGCATGTATTTCTGACGTCACCTCCATATAAATAGCCTCATTCCTCATATGAGGGGCCAAGCAAGAGGAGAGAGCTCTAAAGATCCTCCAAGCACAATCGCGTCATCACAGTTGTAAAACCGCACCGCCGTCGCCCACCGATCCGCCGTCGTCGACCGCTGTTCCGGTCATCATCACCACCACTATCGCGGACATCATCGTCAACATCGTCGTCAGCGTTGTCACTCTCTTGTTGTCCATATACAATTATGTAATCCCGTTGTCGGAAGATCTTCTCTAAACAGATACATAGTGGAAGCTTTTTTTTTACGGCTAGGTAGTTTTTCCCTCTTTTCGAGATTTTCCACGTAAAAATTTTGGAGTTTTATTGTTCACTCTTTAAATATCTGTGTGTGTGCTGGATTTCACAATGAAGCTAAGGCGAATACTTTTACTCTACCGCAATGGGTTTCTAGCACGCAACACTTAAATATTTAGAAGTTATTTTAAATATTTTTTTAACATAATGTGATTTAATTTCAAAAAAATAAAAACAAAATATTTTAAAAATATAATAAATAAAACTTCTTGAAAAATAACACAAAAATAAAAGTAAGATTGGCAGCTTTCAATAATTTTTTCGATAACCGAGAAGCACAAGTGTTATATATGTAAGAACTTTTCTTAATAAGGGGTAAACTTATCGAATTTGAATTCGTTGGGTTTTATTTATCTTTATTTATTCAGTAAATACTAATTAGCAGAATAAATTTGCTCATATTTCATTTATTTATCATCGATTCAAACAAAAAATGAAACGGGATTTACACACTTTTTTTTTATAGTAAAAAAATTTGAGAGACACCGTAATTTTTATATGAAAAATCGAAGAAGAGAAAAAATTATCGGGCTTTGCTCACTTAGAAATAATTTTATTATATTAATATTTATTATAATTATTATCTATCTCCAAAGTTAGAGAAAGATAGCTTAAAAAAGTAGGTTTTGTGAAAAGCTTTAATGTATCAACGACGAAGACTTTGCTTAAGGTGATAGTCTAACGATCCGAGGATAACAATGATGGTGATTAGACGGTGGTGGAACGCGATAAGCGGCGTTAATGACGGTGGTTTATGACCGATGATGGTGGTTACGCATTGGTTCGGTAGTGGCGATAATCGGCAACCGGCATACGATGAAGCGATGATGATTGATGCGGCAAGCGGTAATATCTGCGGCCGATGGCGACAATGGCGAAGCGGCGGTAGAACAATGGTCAGCGGTGGCAAGCGGTAATGCGGTGGCGGCGGTAGTGATCTGACGATGATCGGGCAGTGGAAGCTAGCGATGATGATTATCGGTGGCGGCTGGTGGTGATCCGGCGACTGTCTGGTTGTGGCAGCTGGTGGTGGTGATCGGTGGTTGTGGCCTGCGGTGACCAACAGTGGTGGTCGCGGTGAACCTACAACGGTCGGCGATGACCCGATTATGCTTTGAAAATTTTTAAGTATTAGAGCTCTCTCTTTCTCTTTCTCATCTCCAGCTTAGGTATCCGCATGTGAAGAATGAGAGACTATTTATAGATTATGAGAGTAACATTTTCTTATAAATATAGACAAAATCGAAACAATTTCATCGGACGACTCAAAATGATCCCTTTGACCATCTTACATATTATAAGTATTATGCTAAAATAAAGTCAAATTAAGAGATATTAGGCTTATTAGATTCAGTTCGCCAAGACACTCGATTCGACTATAAACATTCATATTTAGAAGCTATTTATAGATCTAAATGATATCCCAAAGTTTTTCAATTATATTTTAAGTGCTTAATTTGGGCTAGTCTAGACTCACGATCAGATTATTTTTGATTTAATCAAGATATTTTATATCAACTCTATGATGATTAAAAGAGAGTTTGAAAGATTAAAATTTTGATTCTAAGTGATATTTAATAACACATACATAAAGATTCATGCTTAACTAGGGGCGGATCCATAAACTTATTTTAGTGGGGGCACAATAAGATAAAAAATAATTCACTTTTATATAAAATAAATCATCTCATATAACAAAATAAAGAAATAAAATATCATGATAATATAATTTTTTTTCACATTACATATCATTAATAACTTCTCTTCGTATTCAAATCGATGTATAATCAATGTTGATTAATTTTTACTCTTAAATAAAAATTATTGTATACCTTAATCGATTGTAAAGATTGTTCAACTTAAAGATATTTTGATTATTCTACTTAGATTATGTAATATAAATTAAAAGTAAAGAAAATATTTTAAAATTAATATTTGAAGGATGTATATAAAATAAAATTTTTTGTATAATGGTTGACTATTTAACTTACGCTTTATCAAGTATTTAAAGATTTAATCTTCTATCTTAAATATATATATTCAATTTACAAAAATATATATATATATATATATATATATATAAAGATAAGAATGTTAATATTTTATAATTATTCTCATTTTATTTAATTTATTTACATAAAGATAATATAATCATAAGTAAATTAATTAAATATAATTATCATAATATAATACATCAATTGATTATAAATCTATTTTTTAATTATAAAATAATAAGCCTATATCATTTACATCTAATTTCATTAAATTATAATTAATCTAAAATAATATATTAATTAATCATTATTTAAATAAAATAAAATAAAATTAAAAATAAATCAAAATAAAATTAATAAATCATAAAAGGGAAGAGATTGAAGGAATTTCAGTGTTCGAAAGCAATCCTCGTCGTCCTCCCACCCTCTTTCTCGTGCTTCAGCTTCTCTAAATCCCGTAAACCGCCTACCAACAGGATTTAGCAAATCAGGATTTAAATTGTGAAAGCGGCTTTAACGCGATTACAAAAGCACCCGATTTAACTTGTCCAAAAATACCGTTTGACTAGATTTAAGTTAAATCCAGCTTAAATCCTGCTCAAATCTAACAGCCAAATAACACTTAACTTACAAAAGTGCGAGGAGGGCAAAATACTACGAGAAAAACAAGGGTTATCTTCGGGGCATGAGTCGATGCGATGGATGGTAGAGGCGGATTGAGATTTAGATAATCGGGGGTGAGAGGAAAGCCGAGGATTTTGAGGTCTCGATATCATAAGCACAATAGAGTAGATGAATCAAAAATCCAATATTTTTTTTTTTTAAAGTAGAGTTTGAGTCATAAGTTATCTTATTATCAAAAAGAAGCTGGAAGACAAAGGTGTTGGTCGGAGAGGCAGTGAGGAAATCCGTCGACCACTCAAGAAAGCGGTGCCAGTGGCGGAGGAATTGGGGGAGGTGGCCGATGATGTGATAGAGCTGCAATCCTGGCGGGTAGTGTGAGTTTTACCTAGGGAATTTCTTTCCGGAAGAGAATAAAATAAGCAGATAGATTGAGATGGAGGAGATGAGAGCTAAGATGACTAGGGGAAGGGGGAGAAAGAGCTCGGCAACCCAATCGATTCACATTTTCTTCCATCTGTAACCAGAGGGCCGTAGATATCCAGTGGGGGCACGTGCCCCAGTGCCCCCACCCTCCCTCCGCCCCTGTGCTTAACTATGAGATTTTTCTAATACATATAAATCATAATCATTATTTTTTAATTAAAAAATATATATTTTCATACATAATAGATGTTATATATTTAAATATAAAATTTAAGTTGTTAGACATATACATATATAATAATTGTCTAGTATATATATAAATCTTCCAATAATAATTTGATAATCATCACATACATAAAAAAATTCTATATTTATGGTGTAATAATATTTTTTATGATAATTTTATTGATTAGAAATATTTTAAATATCATACAACATAAAATTTTTGCTATTATTACATTTAATATTTTCACTAATAAAATAGTGTTATAACTATGAGACGCATTACCTAGATTATCATTTTGTCATTGGATTAGAATGATTTCAATCAATTTTTTGTACATATGATTTGATTTGAATAATTTATATTATTTTTACTACTTTAGAGGTAACAATGTAGTTTTTAGTGTATCATTTTGAAATTCTATTCGAAACATATCAGTATCAAAACATTAGTTAAAATACTTAAAATATACATTATTTAAATATATTTTCTTTAAAATAATATAAATATAAACAAATTAAATATAAAATAAAATTGATTCCAAACAGGCCCTTAGCAAACAATACTTTTTTTATTCTTTTGTGGTTAATTATAAATTGAATTTCATTAATTATTACGTTTAGAACTAAACATCTAATATAAAATGATAAAGTAAAGTCTATTTGCATTCCCTCAAATACTTCTAATCCCAATATACTGTTAGGTCATATTATGTGATGATTTCTTTTATTTAATATATATACAAACTTATACTCTTTTATGCACAAGGCTTTATATTCATGTTCAAAGGTAAATATATTTTCACAAACACTCCTTCCACTCCCTTTTAGGAGAATTTAATGATTTCTAAAGCCCTCAAAACAATAAAATGAGCTTGAAGTTACTTTCATTACATTATTTTTTTAGTTTCATGTCTTAATCAATGATAAGAACTTACATACTCTAAGACAAGACTAAATGAAGATAATAGATTCCTCCTAAAAATTCTACTTATAGCTTATTTTTTTTCCCTAAAAGTCACATTCATAATATATATTTTAGATTTGATGTCAATATTATTTATGAATATCTTATTAGCTAGTCGATCATACAAATCATTAGAATTGAAATCAAAATTTCATGGATGAGTGTTTATTTATTTATTATTATTTTTTATGAGCTTCGATATTGACTTATTGAGTTCTCATATTGAATGGTTAGTCGACAATCATTCGGTTTGGCTTTCACTGATCTTGGTTCTGTCTCAAATACAAGATTAAAGCATACCTCTTGGATAGTCAACTTTCAAATCAAGAAGAAACTTTTTGTGCTTATCAGCTATTTAATGATTCACTCGATCTCTCTGAGTCCATTCATCGATGATTTTTTTGCCCTTCATTTATTTTTTGGATGGAATTTTTTGATATTTTTCATTCTCCAACTGTATTATTATTGTTGCGTCGGACCGACCGGGTTCGGAGGCAATCAAGACCCGTAGTTCATACGACAAAGCTTCAGTTTTCTCTTGAATGAGGTGTCAACTGACCTCGTCGGTGGTTGATCGACCCATAATACATACGGCTCATTTTTCTCGAGAGGTCAGCTAAACCAATCCAAACGCTCAAACGGCAGCAGGCGAAAACGGACGAAACGATCTGTGGACTAAGCGCCTTATGATGTCATTTCGCGTGCCTCCCATCTCCGCCGCTTGCCGTCAGCGGCGACCTATCCCGTCCGTCCGTTTCTGCGTATGGCGCGCAGCCGAATCGTGCCTCGTCGGTGACCCGTGACTCAGCGTGACCCTCAGGATTTAGCTCGCCGCTTGACCAATTCAGCTTGCAGACCCCACCACGTTCGTTCAGGTGACCCCACCAGGGCTCTGGCTCGCCATGCGCCGCTTGCCGCGGTCGCCCTGCGTACCGCTGACAATGGTTCGCCGCGCCTAGATGAGCTCACGAGCACTCAGCTGCCGTTCATACCCGGATGAGTCCAGAATCTCGTCACAGATACTACACTCAGCCGCATCTTCCGTCATAATCTTGTCTCTGAAGATCTTCTCTTAAAATGTGTGGTTAATGACACTCAAATTTCTATTTTCAAATATTTGACATATATTTTTTTTGGATGATGAGATGATAATGTCATCCAAAATAGATGATATGACACTTAAAATACTATTATTCAAGACGAATCTTGATGATCTTAAAAGCTGATCCAAGTTGAAAATTGGTCGAGATCAAGCACTTAAAATATCCTTGAAAATTCTAGGATGTCAGTTAAATTTCTAAATAACTCTCAAACATGGAGTGTTTATAGTCAAATTGAGCGTCTCGACGAGCCGGATCTAACGAGCCCAAAATCTCATAATTCTGACTTCATTTTGAGCATTCAAATACACAAAATACATCATATGATCAAGGGAATCATCATGAGCCGTCCGATGGAGAGGAGTGGTTGGATTTTGCATGTATTTACGAGACGCCACTCTAATCTATAAATACATTCATATGAGGTAGCGAGAGAGAGAACTCTAAAGCAGATTCTCCAAGCACAATATCCTCACCACTGACGGTGTCAACCCGCCTGCCGCCCGGCGATTCTTGCCGTCGTCAATCTCACGTCGGTCTCCATCGACGACATTAATCGTCGATGATATCACCATTGCGCTCACCTTCTAGAACGTTATCACTAACGTGTATATAGTTATTGTTCTCTTCATATGTAATCCGTAATCCCGTTATCGGAAAGATTTTGTACTCAAGATACATAGTGGAAGATTTTCTTTAGGCCTGTAGTTTTCTCTTTTCGAGATTTTTGTAAAATTAGTTTTTTTTGTTCACTCTTTAAATCTACATGTGTCTAGATTCAATAAAACTAAGGAACTTTCATTCTACGTGATTTTTCTAAGCGTAATAATAATAATTATTATTATTTTAACGTTCAACCTTTGTTTCTCATCTCCGCTCTTATATGTCTTTATATTCTCTATTGTAATTATCTTCACTAATGTCAAAAATCGATTAGAATTGAAATTAAAACTTCTATAAAAAATTTTAAAAACATAAAGTTGCAAAGCAGCATAACTCACTTCCGTTAATCGATGGCAATACGTGCAATCTTATTTTATGTGAAAAAGTAATTACGATGATATTTTCGCAATATAAATAATTATTTTTATAAAATAAATTTAACTATCTTACATGCTGCATTAATTAGTTGAAATTTAAATATAACAAATTATCGTCTAATATATACTATTTTTTTATAATTTGGTTATGCTATTTCACCGGATTTTTTGAATCATTGTTTTTCATTTAGCTTTATCCATTATTAATTCGGATCGAATCACAATTACAACAGAGCTGCGTCGAAACGCACTCAATATTTCGGCCTCATAGAGTTCTTATTGGGCTTCTTTTATCGAGCCGTGATGATTAACTGGGCTTCAGTATTGCATGTTGTTTTAATAAACGAGCCCATCATCAACATTAATAGTATATTGATATATTCTCATACATTCTCTCTTTTTTTAATCTTAACTTTAATGTCCTATTTAATTAAATAAATTTTTAATATAAATCTCAATCATTTAAAGACATAGATAAATGGTATAAAATGCTTATTAGTGTTTTTTATTATATAAATTATAGACTAATTGTTATGCACATGATATATTTTTTTGATTTAAAGTCAGTAAAATACTCTATGTTATAATATCATTCTTCATGAAAGGAGATCATCTTCATAGTTTATGATGCACATTTGTGTGTCTTTGTTGTAATAAATAAGGATGAGTTTGCATATGTGATAATGAAGTTTAGTTCTTTGTAGACAAAGTGTTGAGGTGAAGAACCATTGGAATAGCGATTTCTTAAGGTTTTGTATGGCTTTGTACCAGTGATGAACATATTGAGGAAGATATAGACTGAGCCTAGTTGATAGTGATGTTCCTGCCATCAATTTTAAAAAAACTCTAAACTTAATTTTAAAAAAACTCTAACCCTAAACCCTAAACACTAAAACTAAACCTAAACCTTAAACTTTGAACCCTAAACTTACAACCCTAAACCCTAAACCCTAAACCTTAAAATCCTAAACCCTAAATCCTAAACCCTAAACCCTAAACTTACAACCATAAACCCTAAACTCTAAACTTTAAAAACTCTAAACCCTAAATCGAATAAGTGAGCGAGAATTTTCGATTAAGGTTAGTCGTTAGGATCATTGCTTAGCACAGAAACCATTAGGAATATAGTACCTTTCTAAACCTTATATGGTTCTTAATTTGCTAAAAATTTAAATCCTTGTTTCAAAATTAAGTTTTTATTAAAATGATGATGCATTACATCTCTAAACAAAAATTAAATTGAAGATAATTTATTTAATTTTTGTGATATATATATATATATATATATATATATATATATATATATATATATATATATATATCTGCTATTTTATTATCATTAAATATCATGAGTTATAATATTACTAATCATCTGTTATATTACATCAGATAATTAATATTTTCTTGATCTACTTTTGTTGTGCTAAGATTATAAGTCTTATTTCTTAAATAAAAAACAAGGCAATTCAATCTTGCATTATGTATATCAAATCAATACATAATGGATTTTAATAAACTCGAGTGGATCTAATTAGATGTCCCTAAGAGATAAGACAAGTTGTATAATATATTAAAAAAAAATACTTTCGACAACTATCTTACATAGAATTTGCTAATCTTTCAATTCTTTACATGAATAAATTTATTAATTGAACACACTTAATAAATTTATTCATCCAATATAAAAGATTCATTCATTTCATGAAAATAAAGAGTAATTTTAATTTTGATCTAACAGGATATTATAAATAAATTAGTAATCTGAATTTTAAAATTATTAAATTTATTTTAAAATAAATATCATATTATTTTTTTAACAATTATCTTATATTATGCTCATTTTAAAGTAAATAAGAAAATTTTAAAATTTATCTCACCTTAATTTAATAATAATTTTCTAAATATTTATAAATTATGCTCTCCAAATTAAAAATTAATTTAAAATAAAATCAAAGTCATCCTCCACCATCACCTCATAACCAAATTATCCAAAATTCCAAAGTGGCATCCTTCGCTTTTACTCTTTTTAAAATTGACTTTGTCAACGGCCTTCCTCACCGTTTTAACACCTCACATAAATTTTTTTTTTACAAAAAACAATCAATTTCCCCTCTGTGAAGATTCCTTCCCATCGGCTTTCAAGGCTTCTCTTCCTCTCCCCACGTCAAATAAACAAAAACCTAGAAAAATATCCCCTTATTTAAAAAAAAATAAAATAGCCACGACCTGCCCCACAAACGGCGGCCAGTCCTTCCACATCCATGGCCGCTGTTCTCCTCTTCCTCCTCCTCCTCCTCTCTCTTCCTTACCTCTCCCTCTCCCTCTCTGACGCCGATGCCCTCCTCCTCCTCAAATCTTCCTTCCAAAACACCGAGCCCTCCCTCTCCTCCTGGTTCACCGGTTCACTCAATAGTTCCTCCCCATGCGGCCTCCCTCGATGGACCGGCGTCCTCTGCTTCAACGGCATCATCACCGGTCTACGTCTCGGCCATCTCAACCTAACAGGCACCATTAACGTCGAAGCTCTCACTCACATTCCCTCCCTCCGTACCCTCAGCTTCGTCAACAACTCCCTTTCCGGCCCATTTCCTAATTTTTCCCGGCTGGACGCTCTCAAATCACTTTACCTTTCCCGAAATCATTTCTCTGGGCCCATCCCGGTCGACCTTTTTTCTCCCTTGGATCATTTAAAGAAACTCTGGATTGACGGCAATGATTTCTCCGGTCCTATTCCGTTATCTTTATCGAAAGCTAAGAGTTTGTTGGACCTTCACATTGAAGATAATGATTTTTCTGGAGAGATGCCGGATTTAAAGCTGCCTTTGTTGCGGTCCTTCAATGCGTCGAATAATGAGTTGAGTGGACAGATTCCGGTTTCTTTTTTGAGGTTTGGGTCGTCGGCGTTCCAAGGCAATGAGAGGTTATGTGGACCGCCAATGACAGGCCCGGCTTGCCCGGTGCCATCCCCTGCCCCAGCGCCGGCACCGAGCCTAGCGCCGAAGAAGAAAGTTATTACGCCCGCGGCAGCGGTAGTGCCGAAGTTGAGGACGGTGGTTGCACGCGGTGTCAAGGGAAGACATTTCGTTGGCATTTTGGTTGGAGTGGTATTAGTTTTGGTCTTGTTGATTATTGGATTTGCCGCCTTTAAGAGGCGGCAAAAAGTTAGTGACTTGGTTTCTGTCGGCGGACGAAAAGAGTCTGCATCGGATGTGGAGAAGGCGGCGGTGGCATCAGGAGCGACGGCAGCGAGCCCGGGGCGTAACAAGAACGAGCATGGATCTGGTGGGCACAAGCGATACCGGGGAGCTGGCGGTGCTGGAGGAGGAGGTGAGGTTTGGTTAAGAAATATAATTTAAATATATTAGCCAAAACACATTTTAACTTTTTATTACTAATTATCCATCAAGTTAAGACTTATTATGATTCTTTTCAACATAGAATATTTTATTTTGTATTTTATGTAAGAAAAAAACTTAGAATTGAAATTTAACAAGAATGTATTTTAAATTTTCTTAATTTGAAATTAATGTTGTAAAAAAGTAATTAATTATCCTATTATCTTAAAACTCATGTTGATTAAAGCTTAATAGAATATTTCGATTTCATTTATTGCTTTAATTTAATCTTCTTTCAATATTGAATATTTCATCTTGCATTTAATGTTTGTGATATAATATAAATTTAATTTTTAAATTATTGTTATTTACAACAATTCATGATTATAATTGCCAAAAAAATTTCATTCATTCATTAGAGAATCCCATTAACGACCTCATTATTTTGTATATATTTCATAAATCATTTCAATCCCCCTTATATAATCTCCTAGTTAAATATCAATTGCCGTGCGTGGCAGGGGGAGGGAGCGGCGCCGTGCTGGTGATGGTGAACAGCGAGAGGGAGGCCTTCGGGTTGCCGGATTTGATGAAGTCGACGGCGGAGGTGCTTGGCAATGGAAGCTTAGGTTCGGCTTACAAAGCCATTATGGCCGGCGGCTTCGCGGTTGCAGTGAAGCGGATGAGAGAGCTGAACCGACTAAACAAGGAGCTGTTTGATGGCGAGATGCGGCGTTTCGGGCGGCTTAACCATCCTAACGTTCTAACCCCGATCGCTTACCATTACCGGAAGGAGGAGAAGCTTATAGTCTATGATTACGTGCCGAAGGGAAGTCTGCTTTATATACTCCATGGTAAGCTCTAATGCATGCAAATATATTTATATATATATTAATGGCATTTTTCATGTTTAGCCTATTTGTGCTACATGTTTTTAATGAACGAAAAAATTTTAGTGAAAATTAACATTTAATCAAAAAGAGAATTAAAATATTTGAATTAATTTTAAGATTAATGCAATATAAGAATTGATTGAATATATAATAATATATTTATTTTAAAATACATCTAAAAATTAAAATTATGATGATTATAAACTGATATATGCTAAAAAAAAAATTCTTTAATATAGCTTTTGTTGAAAGGTGTTACTTCACAACAAAAACTTTAATATTATGAAATTATTTCTGTTTTATAAAGTAAATTTTAGGCTTTAGTTCACCTAAAAGAAGCAAAAGTGGATAGCCAGAGACATATAAAAAAGCAATATTTCGATTTAAAAAATAAAATAAAAAAGTTATGGAACAGAACTAAATTAAATGTCATACAAGGAAATGATATTATTTGTGTGTGTGAAACAATTTTTTTTTATGCATAGCTTATAATATAATAATATTATTAGATAGAGAAGGATTGTATTATATAGGGAAATTGAATTTGATTTCATGAGGAGACACCTACAAACTTTAATATATTTTCATCACATAAGCTATGTGTCAAATCAAAGATATGAGGGCTAGGGCTGCAAACAAACCGAGCCGAGTCGAGCATATATGTTTTCAAGCTTGAGCTTGCTTAATATTATCGAGTTCGAGTTTAATTCGAGCTTTTAAGAATAATGTTCAAGCTTCAGCTTGTTTATCATTGTTGAGCTCGAGCTCGATTCGAGATTGTTCTCGAGCTCGGTCCAAATTGGATTATCAAGCTTATTAATGAGAAGCTCGTTTAATAAAATAAATGAGCTTTAATCAAGCATTAATAGAGCTTTTTCAGGACCAGCTTATTTTGAAATATATATAAGCTATATCAATTAAAGCTTATTAAGCTTAAAAAAATAATAATTTGAACAATAATGTACACAAACAAGCTTTAATCGAGCTGTAAATGATCATAATAGAGCTTTATAAAAGTTATATGCATGTCTTATTATGAAAGGAGGATTTACTTGTAATCTTTCTTTCACAAATCCTCCTTTCATTTCAAACCAAATAATATAGTTCATGAAAATATTTTAAACATATTTTTTATAATATTTATAAAAAAAAAATATGAAGCTAAATACACTAATTAATTTATTTTTACAATTTGAGGAGTTTATATTAATTTTAAACACTAATAAATTATTCATCATCTTAATTAAAACGCACAATTTTCAGTTATACTAAAAAGAATAATAATGATAAAAATTCATCATTTCTTATAAATGAGTTATATCGACTCACACTTCTATGCACACCAATGAATATAAACTAAGTATTCCTATCTAACCATTTCACTTGCTGATTACCGTGTTTGCTGCAGGAGACCGAGGAGCGGATCACGCAGCCTTGGACTGGCCAACTCGGCTAAAAATCATACTGGGCATCGCGCGGGGAATGGCGTATCTTCACGCCGAGTTGGTCTCCTACGAAGTCCCCCACGGCAACCTGAAGACCGCCAACGTCCTCCTCTCCCCAACTTTCGACCCTCTCCTCGCCGACTATGGCCTCATCGCCCTCGTCAACCCCGACGTGGCTCCCACCGTTCTCTTCTCCTTCAAATCCCCCGAATCCCAACACCTCCGCCTGGTGTCCCCCAAATCCGACGTCTACTGCTTCGGCGTCGTCGTCCTCGAGATTCTGACCGGCAAGTTCCCGTCTCAGTACCTGAATAACACGAAGGGCGGCACAGATGTCGTACAGTGGACGGCGTCGGCGATCTTCGATCGCCGGGAGGCTGAGCTTATTGATCCGGCGATTACGGGGAAGTCGGCGCCGACGATGGAGATGGTGAGGTTACTTCGAGTTGGTGCCGCGTGCACGCAGGTTAGTCCGGATGAGAGACCGGAGATGAAGGAGGCGGCGGAGCTTGTGGAGGAAATTGCTGCTGCGGCGGCAATGGTGGCGGTGGAGGCTGGGGAATCGGGCCGGGAGGTGGCAGCAGGCCCCGTGGAGCCTGTTGACTCGTTACATGCCAGTTCATCATCATGAGCTATTGGAGTCGTTTGATGCTGATCATACGGTGGATATTCGTTCAATTTTTTTATTCTATATGAGGATCTTTCTTTGACTTTTATTTATTTTTTAAAATAATGTTCTACTATCGAACACATAATATGTTAAAATAGGTTCTCTCAAATTAAGTCGCATGTTTTATATTTATTTAAGTGAATTTAATCACAAAGACAAATTTATAATTTTGTACATATGATTTTGCATTTGAGATTTTATATTGAGAGTTGAAGCTTTCAAATATAAGGGTGTGCATAATTCGGTTTAAACCGAAAATTGTTTAAAATCGAACCGAATTTTTTAAATTGGATCGGTTTTTAAATTTTATTTTAGATTTTGGATTTAATTTTAGCTAATTTGATTTTGGATTATGGATTGGATTTATAAATTTATAATATTAAAACCGAAAATCCAATTAACCGAACGAACTCGGATACTCTAAGGCCCTTCGCTCGCGGTTTCTCGTGCCCCTGCAAAAAAACCGATTAGTGACCTAGGAGGGAAAGGGCAAAAGCAATCCAAAATGACACGCCAATCCCCATTCCTGATTCCCCCGATCGCGGCCGAGGTTCTCTTATCGCCTTATGGTCTTATCTCTACTGCTACTTCTCTAATTCTCTTCATCTTCGACTGCTCGCTCGACTATTCGTTGTAGGCTATCAACTGGGACGCTTTCGCTCGTCATCCGTTTCCGCTTCTCTCTCGATTTCTCCCTTCTCTCCTCTCTGTCTCACGAATCATGAGGCCTACCGCTTCTCCCTTCTTCTCAAATTCATGCCGGTCTCGATTCTCATGGATTCTTTTATTCTGCTTTACTTGTTTAGTGTTTTGTTTGTATCGCTTTGGAAGTTTGGAGACTTGGAGAGTTGAGTTGGAATTGTACTATTTTGAATTACTGAATCGGAGGGCTTAGGCCGAGTAAGTGGTATTTCGGCCTAAACTGAATGGAGTAATGGATTATTATGTTATGTGAATTTGTTCTGACTTTGTTATAAATTCGCCTTAGTGTTTTTCTTAAAGCATGTTTCTCTATTTTTGGAAAATGCATTCTAAATGTGATTTATGTGAATATTAAGGCTTGAAGGTTATAACCAAAACTCTTATCATTCCCGATATGATATATTCTAGCTTATTAGATCATTTGAAATTTTCAGATATATAAATTAGAGCTGAAATTAGTTTGCCGTGTAATGAGGTAAATCATTTTCATCTTAATTAAATTGAGTATTTTGTTTGATTAAAATCTCTTGATGAGATTTACATGATGAAATAAAGGTGTAAGTTATAAAAGCATGGTTATCTAATCAAGCAATGAAGAGGGTACCTCATGTAGCCCCCAACCGCTTTAAAGGCTATAATATGAGCTTAAATGATATGAGTTCAAGGAAGTTGTTGAACTGGAATCAAGGCTTGAAAGGTAGTTTATTGGCCTCACTCAAATACTCTTTTAATATTATACCTTAGCTTTCAAAAGTCAAGAAGAGAGGGTTTGAGATTAATCTGGGGGTCAATCTTCCTTATATCAATTCTCAATTGAAAATATAATTATTTGATAGTCAGTCTTATTTTTTTAAATTTCCGTCATTTTTTGTTATTACGATTAGAATAAGGTAGCCATACTTAAGTCTTATTAATCTTCCATTTGGCTTATTCTTACTAGATCTCTTTACACTTTGATTAGATGTCTCATTGTGGAGAGAGTTCTAAAGATGATTGGTTCTTCCCAAAATCAAACACCTATCAATCAAGATAATATCCATTGTATTGCAAGTGCTTCAAGTAGCAAGTCATCTTTTGAAAAGAGAACAAGAAAGACAGTTCGATTAAGATCAGATGTCTGGGATCATTTTACTAAATTTAATAGTTCTATTGGAGAAAAGATGAGTAAATATAACTATTGTGGGAAGACTTATCATAGTGATACAAAGCTTAATGGTACTACAACTTTACGGACACATTTATCTGTATGTCAGAAGAATCCTCATAACATGAAAAAAAATCAAATTCTACTAGTATTGCAACCTAGTGACAAAGGTGAACAAATAACTGGAAGTCTTAAAGCTTGGAAGTTTGATCAAGAAGCTATTAAAAAAGCTTTAGCAGCCATGATTATTATGGATGAATTACCATTCAAACATGTTGAAGGATATGGGTTTAAATATTTTATGACTCAATGTTGCCCAATGTTTAAAATACCTTCGCTGGACACTCATGATTGCTTTGAATTTTACTTAGATGAGAAGAATGCTTGAAAAAAATATTACGAGATTCAACTACTAGGGTTTGTTTGACAACCAACACATGGACATCAATTCAGAGAATTAATTACATGTGTCTAACCGTGCACTATATTGATGAAGATTGGAAGTTAAATAAGAGAGTCATTAATTTTGTCCCATATATAGTCATGAGGGAGATTGTTGCGTGAGGTAGAGAGATGTTTGATTGATTGTGATTAATGATTTACAATACACTTGATAATGCTAGCTCCAATAATGATATTATCAATCATTTGCAGAAGAAATTTTCTAAACGGGAGGGAAGTGTTCTTGATTGTAAGTTCTTACACATGAGATGTGTTGCACATATTATAAATCTTATTATTCAAGATGGAATTAAGGAGGTTGGTAGATCTGCAGACAGGCATGAGGTACAGTACCCATCAAGACTTAAAAAAATTCAAAGAATGCATTGAAATTGAAAAATACAAAGCAAAAGCTTGTTATGTGTTTGGATGTACCTACAAGGTGGAATTCTACATCATGCCAGCCAAAAGCTTTTGAGAGATATGAAGAGCTTGATCCTCAATTTAGAATAGAGTTGGAGAAGGAAGTGGATGGAGGTGGAGTTCCATGTGATTGAGAGAATGCAAGAAGCTTGTAACATTCTTAGAAAGATTTATGAGCTTACTCAAGATGGTTCCTTATATGTTACTTCAAACACTTTCTTTCATGAGATTATGGAGGTCCAATGTGCTTCAAAGTTGGGAATCACATAGTGATATTGAAGTTAGTACCATGACAAAGAAAATGAAAGTAAAGTTTGATAAATATTGGGGTTGTGTTGATAAAATGAATATGAATATTTATCTTGTAGTTGTGCTTGATCCTAGGTTCAAACTTAGATATATTGAATTTGATGTAGTGGATATGTATCCGGCTTGGATTTGGCACGAAAGAAGTCTAGCTACGATATGTTCTATGATTATAAGATGAAGTTAGTTAACAGGAATAGAGATGAAATTGCTCCTGAGATAAGACAAAATATTATTGAAAGCCAATTAAGCCATCATGATCCAAGGAATGGGGGGAGAAAGTACATGATGATTGAGAAGTTTAAGAGGCATAATTATGGGAGAGATGATCTTGAGAGTAAAACATATTTAGATAAATACTTGGCTGAAGACTCTGAAATTATGCAAGATGACTTTAATATTTTAACATGGTGGAAGGTTAATGCTCCAAGGTTTCCCATCTTATCTCAAATGGCTAGAGATATTTTGGTCTCCTATATCAACCTAGCTTCGAAGTCTACTTTAGTACGGTGGCCATATTCTAGATGCTTTTAGAGCTCTTTATCTCCTAAAATAGTGCAAGCTCTTATTTGTGCCCAAGATTGGATGAGAGCAAAGTGGACAAATGAGCGTCCAATGTTGAGAAGAACATTCGTGACATTGATAAATTTGATGAAGGTATTGTTATATCTTTAGACTTTTCCAATTACTTACAACACTTTTTTTTTCAGCCATACATCACTACCATACTATATTATGCATTATTTCTTTTTCTTTCAGATCTATCAAAGGTTATAGATGATCCAACCTTTTGGTAAAGAATTAAAATGATCAAAATACATATACACGATAAGATACAAGTTAGCGCTAGTTTCTTGTTGTTGTTTTCCTAAACTTAATGGCCTCTTTAAGGATTTGCTTAGCTTTGGTTTTTTCAATTTAATTTTGGTTGTTTTTTTCCTTTTCCTAGCTAAGTTGTGGCTCTCTCGGTTCCATGGCTTGGTGACTTGTGATTATTGTTATCTTGTCTTGATGTTTGATGCTTCTACTACTCTACATTGGCTATTGGTATTGAATCCCTCTATTACTTATTTTGCTATTTGTATTGAATGTTAAAGACTTAAAGTCATCTTCCACCATGTTATGATTGTTAAGTGTTAACAATGTTCGGTGTTTCTGGTATTTTCTTCACATCTTTGTCTATGGACTGGATGTGCCGATGTGGTGTTTTTCACCACGATAGCTTGCATGGTGGTGGCTTTGATGGTTATTTCGGTTCCTGGATGCCCTCTTGGTCTCTTCTAGATCGTTTTCTGCTTTCCTCTCTCTGTTGGCTATAGCTTATATTTGCTTTACTATTATTAGCCTATTTGGGATTTTGGGTGGAGATTTTGCCTTTGGGGTCTTTGGTCGGTCAGGCTCTCTTTGTTGGGTGTTACTGCTCATATGTTATGTCTTTGGGAAGGTAAATTAACATAATATGTAATACCAATGTTTAGTGAGAAAGACATACACAAGTGATCTTGGTGTTTTCATTTTCATTTATTAACAACCTTACCATGGTTTTTTTTTTATCGCATTGGTGGTGGCTTTGAGCCTTTGATTTTTTTGTGGATGTTTCCGATCCTTCTCAGATTTCTCCTATTTCCTCCTTTGATGGGTGTTCAAGTACACAGTCAAGTATTGGGTGTTGTCCATTTCCCTTTTGATAAATGAACCCGCTTACTGTTTAGGGTTTATAAAAGATGATGGTTTTGATGTTATTTTTGAAATCGAATGTGAGCATGGATTGCTCACTGACTTATCACTTATCCCGTTATCTATCTATGCAATTCCATTTGTTATCCCGAAATGAAAAGTGAATGTAGATCAATTATTTTGTAATTTGTTATGCCGATCCGGGAGTTGTTTAATGTTTACTAATCCAGGTAGGTTTTGCATACTTGAGAATGTTGATGATGGATGAGATGGCTTTGATGTTATATTTCATTTCATCACTGCATTGTATGTGATTGTAACCCTCCAATCAAGTTTGATGCTCACATATTCTCGCTGTAATTTTTTGAGCTGAGCCTTTATTTTCTTTTGAATTTTATTTTCATTTTTTTAATCTCTCTTTTGTTTAATCTCCTATTTCAAGTCATTAATCAGAAACTATGAGCATTGCCATTTAGCACAGCCTCTCAGGTAAACTTCAGGTCAGGTTTTTTTCTTAAAAGTTCTTACATTTATGTATTTGTTATATTTATTGCTTTCCACCTATTTTAGTAAGATGATTAGATCTTTAAATCTTTTAATATTATTGCTTATCAAAGTTTAATAACTACTTATATCTGTGTTTTGTAGATTATCATTTTAGCTAAAAAAGAAATATGCCAAAATGAAACTCTTTCATCGAATGCGCAAATGGGCAATCTTGATCATGCTTCATTTTGTAAATGTGGAAGAGAATTAAAATATTTATAAAGAATTTATGAATGTGTTTATGAATGTTTACAATGATATGTAATTATAATTTTTTTAAATGTGGAATGTTTATGAATGTTTGTAATATATTGTAATTGAAAATTTTCTTTTTTTAGCATATAAATTTTATTGGTTTAATGAAAATGTGTTATGCTATTAAAAATAAAAGAAAAGAGATATTTGAAGAAATAGTTTCTTTAAGAAATATATTACATTACAGGTGTTGTGTGAGTTAATTAGTGCCTTTTAAGTAATAAATTTAATATTTATTTTTTTATTAAATACAAAGTCACAAAGTCTTTCAAATTATAATTCAAAAAATAAACCTTTTTCTATTTTATTTAAAAAATATAAATCATAAACGACAAAACGAATTAAAATATCAAATATATCATTTAATTAAATAACATTTTATTTAATTATTTTCGGTTTTAAAAGAGAACTTTTTTTTGATTAGATTGATTATATTAAATCTTATATGGATTGGATTTTTGGATTATGAATTTCAAACCGAACGGATTAGCAAATTAAAAAATCGATCCGTCCAATCTGACCGAATGCACACCCCTATTCAAACATTAAATTAAATTATGCTGTGCGTATAATACTAATAAGAATAATATGAAATTTGTGATATTTTCGATTATAATAGTAATTTGAGAATAAGATTATAGATTCCAAGTGAATAAGTTTGAATAACATTTTTCAAATTCAAACAAGCTCAATCCTAGCCGTTTAAAGTAGATTGGATGGCTATAATTCTACAACTTTAATTTGGAGAGATTTTAATCTATAACATCTTAAGAGCCATTTGGGATCACTTTTATTTTTTATTTTTTATTTTGTAATTTTTTTTATATTTTGCTATAAAATAAAATTTATTTGATTATATTTCTTATTTTTAAAAATATTCAAAATATTATTTATTTTTAAAAATAAAATATAAAATCACGTAAAAAATATTCTAAATAAACATATTTTTAAAATAACATAAAAATAAGAATTGAAAACAAAATTGATCTCAAATATCCCCTTAACATTTTAAAATAATATTTGAAGAGGGTAACATTACACTTATTTTGTAATATATATATATATATATATATATATATATATATATATATATATATATATATATCTTAAGAAGAGTATAATAAATATTTTATTAGACATATGTTGTAGTCAAATTGTAAATATATTAGATATAAAATTAAAGTTAATAAAATTTTATTTAGAATATTTGATCCAAAATTTATTATTTTTTATCTTCCTCTACTTCAAATCTTTATTTAATTGTAGAATTCGGTTGCTGAAAATTCTAATCTAAAATTTATTAATTATTTTAAATTTAACTATTATCTTGTAAAATTAAAATATTTAAAAATTGCATGTGATTATCACATATCATATATCAATAATCATAGACTAATAATATTCTTCACCTATTTTGATCATTGAAGAGAAACAAAGAGGTGGAATAAGAAATTAGATGCTAATAATTTGATGCATATGAAAAATTAGAAATTTGATGCTAATAATTATGAATGATATTATCTAATGATTTTATAAATGTTTTATATATGTTTATCAAATTATAATAATCATGAGATGATATGAAATTCTAGATGATGATAATAGGGTTTAACTAAGCTATTTTAAAACATTTGTCAGTAAGTGGGTGAGGATCAAGATAATCAGTATACAACGAGTTGAAGGGGATAAAAATACAAAAATCATGTCATATTTTTTTTCATTCTTTTACTGGGCATGAGAATTGATTTTTCTGTGATGTCCAAAACTCTATAAATAAAGATTTTAAGGGTCTTTTTCCTCAGATAATCTTAATATTTTAAGTTTCGAGCTGTAGTGAATAAAAGTATTCTTCGCTTCTCTTTTTCTCTCGCGCTCTAATTTCTTTCTTTTTCTTCTCTCAGATCCGCCTGTATCCCACTGTTCGCCGTGGAAAAATTTAAATACAGCACAGATAGAATATATAGTTATGATTCTGGATATATATATCAAGTTTGATACCAAGTTGAGGAATTGGAGCAACGGCCAATAGTTAACCTCAATATTTACCACACCGCTTGTGCTGGTGCTTTGCAAGTCTTACTCTCAGCAGACCCTAAGGAGCATATCCTAAGCAGGAGAGAAAAGGAAATGAAAGCTGTTCTCTTCAGTATCCCATCCAAATAGAGCTTTTGTCGTCAAGCAGTTTTTGGCTTAATTTTTAAAATAGGCTAATTAATAATCATAATTAGGTGATTTGGTATTTTAAAAAAAATTAAAATAGGCTGTCAGTCCGCCGACCAGATGCGCCAGCGCCGTAGACGGGCGATTGGTCCGCTCAAATTAAGAACCGAGAGTGGTGAGCTCTTGTTATTTTTTCTTCCGCGGCAATCGTCGTCGCCGTCGGTACGCCACGCCAAGACGCTACCACCGCTTAGAGGGTCGCCAAGAAGCTTCGCCGCCGTTGGTGGTTTCCGCCGGTGAAGGAGTGAATCTTAAACATTTTACGCCGATTAAGGTAAATTTTACCCGAAATAAAAAAAATGTTAGATTTTATTTTGAATGTGTTATTTTTATAGGAAATATGAGTTAGATCTGATTTAGTTGATATTTTTAAGCTATGTAGTTTGATTTTATAGTAAATATGTGTTAGATTTGATTTTGAATGTGTTATTTTTTGGGTTAGTTGAATTAATGAGGTTATTTTTGTTTGATTAGTTTATGCCATATCTTTTGCTCAATATGTATGATCTTTAGTTGGATTAAGCGATTCCTTTTGTGGTGAAAAATTTGATAAGATCAAAGTTTGATTAGTTTGTGCGTGATATTTAGTTTATGAGAATTTACTTGTAATGTTTCATTAGTTTATGCGTGATATTTGTTGATGAAAAATTTGTATGTGTGATATTTATATAAGAAATTTTAGTATAAATGATAATATGTTTGTGCATGTTTATAGATCAAAGTTTATTTCATGTTTATTTTTTTGTGTGGATTATATTAAATTTGAACAACAAAATTTTGTAAGGTCACATTAGAGATATGAAATAGAGTATAAAATTTGAATTATTAAATTTCAATAGGTAGCAGTGAGTTAGCCCCATCATTGTCTTTATCTGATTTAAACTATGTAAATTCATGAGAGGATTATTGTTGCTTTGTTATTATTAGTTGAAAATGAATTTGGATACCGTCTGTATAGTTCTTTACTATGGTGGTGAACTGTGAGTAAGTTTCATTCCAATATATGTTGGAAAAAATCGTCCCAAATCCGACGATGGATTAATTTTGTTGAATTACAGAAAAGAATAATGAGGTCGTTGAAGCTAGATCCAGCATAATTATCTGTCAATTTGGGTCGCTTTCTATTGGTCTTTGGATTTATTGCCACACATATTGATAAGTCTCGGAAGCTATAATTAATGCAGCATGTGCAACCTCTGTGATTTATGTTGAAGTTAAAATGCGGTGGGAGATAGGGACAAAGGTAGTGGAATGTCGATAGGAAAACAACATGATTACATCACACCATCTTCTCAAGTGGAATTTATGGGTGCAGCAAAAAAATATGATTATTTTTTTTGTACTACTATATATGAAGAGATGATATGAATATGCTATATCTAGTAGTTGATGATGATGAAGAGGATGATAAGAGAGATGATTTGAGGAAACGACAGAAATTTGATTTAATTTTTGAAGAACAATAAATTTGATATAAATGACTATAACAAACAATGGGGAGATCTCACATTTGATGGTCTATTATAATTCAATCTTTGAGGAGGAGAATTCATTATGAGGTATTTTCATGAGAAGAAGAATATTTAATTTTTATTTTCATATCACAAACAATCGAAGTATGTCATCTATGCTTCGAAAAAATCAAAATTCACTATGTTGTGTACCCATCATTCTGACCTAGGTAGACTATGTTTGTGTTACATGAAAGCTCAATTAAGAGGTTGGGTGGTGCATGGAGGATTGGTTCAATTGAGTCACCTCATACCTGTGCTCATTCAAGCTTTAACGGTCACATGCAATGTACATCAAAATTCATCGCCATACAACCGCAATCGACGTCACTGATCTAAAGCTCGTGGAAATTATAGGACGAGTCCAAGTTCAATATAAGAGTGTCTTACATGAAAGCCCCAAATGCATGAAGGAAAGAAGGTGATATATTGGGAGGAATCTTACAGATCTTTGTGAAAATTCATGGCTGCAGTATCTTCATCTATGCCTAGGTCAATGTATCATGTCCACGCAACAGAATCAAATAGATTCTAATGATTGTTCTGGTTATTTGAACCTTCTTTGACAAGATTGTCGTCCAGATTATGTCTATGACACCTTCCTCCCGGTAAGTATCGAGGTGCTCTACTTAGTGCAGTTGGAATTAATGCAAATAATGGCTTGTTCCCATTATTTTGCCAGGGAATCGAGTGCACAAGTCATGGGTATGGTTTCTAGACATTACAAAATTTGATCCCACTAGTGTCTACAGGTGATCTCTCGCCATCGTGATAGTCATGCATGACTTGTTCGTGGCTGTAGAGAGATCTTTCCCTGGGCTGCACATCGCTTTTGCCTGCGCCATTTAAGGGAGAACTTTAAAAGAGCAGTAAGACAGGTGATGTTGAGTTCATATGTCAGAAGATGTACGTTGCTGGGAATACTGATGATATTCAAATTTTTAAAAGGTATATGTCGGACATCATGAATATTAAGCAGGATGCATATGATTGGCTAGTCTCTAGGGACGTTAAGCAATGGTCTCTAACTCATGATGAAGGTTATAGGTATGATATAATAATCATAAATGCAGCTGAGTGCTTCAACAGTGTGCTAAAAAGAGCACGTAGTTTACCAATTCAAGCCTTGATTACAGCAAAGTATTATAACATAGTGTCACTATTCATGAAACGGCTAGAATCAGCTACCACACTAGAAAGACAACATGATACCTTGTTCTCCCCCCACATTATGACAACGTTGCAGGATAATGAACGAGAGGCAAGAAGAGTTCCTGAACCATTGAGGATAAGCATGACTGAGTACCAAGTGTTTGATGTCACAAGCAGAACCTTCAAGGTTGAACTAACTGAAAACAATTAATGTAGGTTTCATGTAGACAACCACAGTCTTACCACCTATCGTGTGCACATGTAATTGCTATTCTGGGACAACGACGCCTAAGCTATGTGCAATTTGTCTCACCTTATTACAGCTTCAAAACTATATTAAAACCTACTAAGGTGAATTCCATGTAATACCGAATCGTGAAGAGTGGTCAGAACAATTCAGTAGTGACACATACCGAAATTACAATCCTCCAAATGTCAGAAGAAAGTCTGGTCATCCTAGGTCAAACAAATATAAGAATTCAATGAACGAGAGCACTTCTAGAAGTTCAAGGATTTGTGGTGTGTGTAAGACTGTTGGGCATAATAGGTCTACATGTCCTCAAACTAGATCACAGAGATTATAATTTATTTTAGTTTATGGGTTGGTTGTTATTTCTGGTGTATGTAAGACTGTTGAGCTTGTAGTACCCCTAATTTCATTTATAGATTGTGGAGATTGTGATTTATTTTAGTTTATGTGTTGGTTGTTACTTATTATTTGGTTTAGTAAATATCATTTCATTACATACAAGTTCAAACTCATGGTTGACATGCAAGCTTCTTTAATTTGATGTTTTATCTACAAGTAAATTGCTTAGCTCTAAATGCTTTCATTGTTGTGTCTCTCAATTTGCACTTCTTTATTCAATTGTTAGTTGCTAAATTTATAACAAGGAAAATGTCCAGCGATGACGCTCCTCGTCCCCCACGTAGGAGGAGGCACGAAAGCGAGAAGACAGCCAGGACTATGGTTCGCCACCAAAAGTACACCCAAAGATACATTACGCGCAGTAATGAGTCAGAGATCATGATATGGTAAAGGGTTTTCTTAGAGTTTTGTGTTTGGTTTTGTGCAGACTTTATTAATATACTAACGCATTATAATCATAATTCATTTGATTGCGGTTTTGAGGTCGCCGCGAAATTATCGATGTTTAGTGAATAACCCGTTAACCGCCCTGGATACCTGGAGCCTACTGGTGGTCTCTCGATGCAATATATTAAGCTTGATCATCACTTACCCACGACTTCAGAGAGCCGGTGTCCAGACGAATACGCCATTGGAGAGATGATGGTTACTACGGATGTGGCGATGATGATTCGTGATATGGCCCACCTATGATGAGCAAAGACTTGTTGGTGGCGGAAACGTTTCGGGCGATTATTCGATGAGTTGATTGGAGCACATCCAGAGCCGCACGTCATTTACCGTGATCCTGTCCATCCACATGTTATATCAGAGTTTCACATGGGACAGGCTCATACGCGTACTTGTATACATTGACGATGATTACAATGGATATATTACCGCGATTTGTACTTAGATCTACCAGATCTCCAGTTCACTATGCATGTCAGAGCCTACATACTATTTGCTATTGGATCGTTTCTTCTACCAGATACTTCAGGTTCTGAGGTTCATTTGCAGTATATGCCATTACTTGAGGATATCGACACATTTGGGGTTGTTCACCGGTTCGCTCATCTATACAGAGAATTATATGAAGCAACCAAACAAAAGCGCACGAACATGGCCGGATGTACTCATTTACTGCAGGTATGGGCCTGGGAGCACACTCATGTGGGAAGACCTACGTTATGTGTTCCATATCCTACTGACATTGACGGGCTTAATGTTGGTTTTCACTGGAAAGAAGGATATGTTCGGGAAATACCATTATCCACAATCAGAGTCTATAGGGATGAGCTGGATGGACTTCTACAGAGTCAGGTATGCTGAATTGATGTAATATTATTTGGCTAACTCATTTGATTCAGAATCGTAATAACGCTTTAACGGTGTCATTCGAGCCATATGTACATCGATCCGCCATATCGCGAGATATGTTTACGTGGAGAGGAGATACTGCGAGATATGTTAGAAGAGGTAGAGTGGTACCTGCCTGATTGTGTGCTCAGACAATTCGGGATGCCTCTATCGACTGATGTAGCCCTGATAGATCCATCATTCATACGAGTCGATGGACGAGGAAAAATTGATGTTGATTGGGTTGAAAGCCACCACTCCTTCATTGCACAGTGAGAGCACAAGCATGACTCGATTATCATAGTTGATTCATCGTTGCAGGATCCGGAGCCAACGATCAACCGCTATATGAGGTGGTATCATTCATGGGCATCACTTTACATGCTCAAGGCACCGACAATACCTCCTGACACATATTACCCCCAAGCACCAGGGGAATGTTTGATGGTTCATATGTATGCAAAGTATTATAATTTGTTTTTCCCATTAACAATAAAATCCTGATCTAAAACTTCTATATGCAGCGCGAGCACATCTTGAATACTGAGAATATATTTCAGCACTATTTCAGCAGAGATGAAGATACAAAATTTCAGAAATCTTTCAACGATTATGAAGAGCTGCTCGTGGACTTGAGGCAAAATATGCATATCTCTGACACTAGATATAGGGATACAAACATACCAGGCACTTCTGCATCTGCGTGGACAGACGTTCTCTCGATGGATGAGGGGTCATCCTCGACATCAGTGGTGGGGCAGTCTACGTACACATTTTCACGCCACCCCAGTATTCATATCAGGAGGCAATGTGGTCTTAGATGCACCCATGGCACGCAGCAGTCCAACCGACATATGGACCACCGTCATTCCATATGACACCGCCATACGGAGTGTACCATGGGTATTCACCAGTGGGTTGGCTGATCATTCTACTTAGGATATTCGCAACAACCTCAAGTGTAAAAGAGGAGGACCATCAACAACATCTATGCTGATCGGCCATGGCGACCACCAAAGATATTACATTCCGTGTAGTGATGCGATTCCACCACACGTATCACCAAGATAGATGTGTTATCTTTCTTATCTGATGGAAGACATGTACTCTTTCTTGTTTTTTATTTGTTATCCTTAGTCATTCATGTACTTCTTATTGTATTATCCCAATGTACTTTATTATTTGTATATTTTGATTAAATCAAATGCGAGAGAGATTCAACTGTAAATTACATAAAGATTCAAACTCAATTTTTATATATAATATAATGAGAGTATTTGATATTATCAAAAAAATAATATATTCAACTTCAGAAGTCACACATTTGCAAAAACTATGGCTCACCAGGCGAGATTCGTCGAAAGTTGTCATCATAGAAGTTGTTGAATTTTTCATTATCTTTTCAACAATACCAATAGGGGTGTAAACGAGCCGAGCTTGAGTGAGCCGAGCTGTTGTTCATATTCGACTCGTTTATTATTTTTTTTTTCGAAATTGGCTCGTGTTCGAAATAGCTCGTTTATAGAGTGTTCGTGTTTAGCTCGAAAAAATATTCGTGTTCGTTTTAGGCTCGTGTTCGGCTCGAAATTGGCTTGATTTTATATTTTAATAATATTTATTTTTCTTAATTTTCATTTAAAATTTAAAGAAATTAAAAAAAGTAAAAAAAATTAATGAAATCTTATATAGTAAAATAAAATAAAATACCATTGACAAAAATAAAAACTAAAAGATATACAAAGTAATAATATACAATCAAAATTGTTATTTTGCACTTAAAAAAAACTTAATTGCACAAAAAAAAAACTAAATAATATCAGCAAAGAATAAGTAAAAATTTATTTAATTGAAACTAAATGATATACAATCAGAAATATTTATTTTTACACAAAATTGAATACAACTTAAAATACTAACTTATATAGTTATATCATTACAATTTACAAATTTACAACTTACTAAAATAAATTCATCCTAAAAATTTACATGATCATGTACAAGTAACAATTTGATTTAATAAAGGCTAAAAAAAATATTGATATTACAATTTCCGAATTCCAATTTCTAATCAAATCCATAGCTTCAAGTTCAAGCCTTCAAGTCTTCAAGCTTTCAAGCCTTCAACCAATCTTGAATCTTCAAAACTGTAATCTGCACTTCATGTAAACAAAACTAGCAAAAAAATATAAAATAAATATTATGAATGGGCTCAGAAAAGTAAAATAAATAATCATTGATGACGTCTATAGCTTGATGGCTGTGTGAATGTTAAACATTCAAAAAATTGACAAAATGAAAGATTAATAATAATAAGTGTAGGAAAAAAAAATGAAATGAACATTGAATAAGCAAAAATTAGAATGAGAACGAAGGAAAAAATATAAACAAAAAACTTTGTACATAATATAATAACAAAGAACAATTAAAAATCACAAAAAATTAAATTGAATGTTTGAAAATACATACAGCCAAATATCAAGCTAAGTTGCATCTCATACATCTATTTGGTTTTCATCATAACTCATTAATGTGTAATATCACAAGTGATTTTACATATTAATAAGTGTAGCATCTGTTCCAAATTAACTAAGTGTAACATCTGTTGATCTTATCATAGCCCATTAAGGCTGTAAAATCCCTGTCCATTTATTTTTAAGCCAAATGGGAGCACCACCAAGGTTGCAAAATCCTCCAAAGTCCAAACAATAAACATAACAGGCTGTAAATATATCTTGAACCTAAACAGCCGAGCCAACTACCAAGCCACCAAGCCACCAGAATAACCAAAATCAAACTGAGCAAATAACAGCAAAAAAGAAAAACACAAGTGTTGTAAAATAGAACCAGCCAAAATAGCCACTCGTCCAACCAAACCAGCCAATAGAACCAACCAAACTAGCACCAATAGAACCAACCAAACTAACCAAACCAGCCAACAGAAATGCCATCAACACCAACCAAACCAGCTAGCCAACATATCCTCCATACTTTTACATGCAAAGAACAAAAAAATATTGATATGCTGTCAAAATAGTCACCAAAGCCAAAGGAGCAAGAAAAGATTGATCTCCAGATCATGTAACAAATGCAATGCAAAAATCTTTGTTTGTAATTTTCATAAGTTTGTTATTAACGCCAACAATTAAGAATAACCAAGCACCACCATAAAGAATTAACCAAAATCAAACTGAGCAATTAACAACAAAAAAAATACAAGTGTTGTAAAATAGAACCAACCAAACCAGCCAAAATAGCCACCCGTCCAACCAAACCAGCCAATAGAACCAACCAAACCAACCAAATCAGCCAGCAGAAATGCCATCAACACCAACCAAACCACCATATCCTCCATACTGTTCTTTGTCTAAAAGGAGCAAAAAAATATTGATCTGCTGTCAAAATAGTCACCAAAGCTAAAAGAGCAAGAAAAGATTGATCTCCAGATCATGTAACAAATGCAGAAATGCAGCAAATGCTGTTGTCTAACAGCAACCAAAGAAGTTCAGCAAGTTGTGCCACTTTTAGATTTATGAAATTTTCTGCGATAATATATGCATTGTAAAGAGGGTGTACTCTCCCCCTTAAATATAGAAGTGATTTCTATAAAATACTCTCATACTGAATATACTCTCTTTCTACCTCTCTTAGGGTTAACATCTACACTTGTAGTCTCAAGCACATGCCCATCTGATTCAACATATTATGAAGAAATAGTTGGTATTTCATTACCTACAACTATATCATTACCACATGATGCAGACTGAGAATGATCCACATTAGACATGATTGCACACTAAATAAAAAAAAGAAAATGTGTGAGACCACGATGTAGAGCCTGGCTTCATACATATTTATGTTGTATATTGTTCCATAAAAAATCACCACACAGTGTCAATGTGTTTTAATGTTGCATTTAAAACAAAATAATTGTAATTTCTCGCTTTAAAAATTCTTCAAAAAATACAAAATCCATAATCATTGGTTTGTTGTAAAATTTGACTAATGCTTATTGCTTCACCATCCTGATTATTTTACTTAAGAATCATATTCAAAAGTACAAATGACATTGAGATAAATTGATTAGAATAGAATCACTAAACATAGGCTTTTGGATAAATATTAACCTATCAAAAAAATCCAACTTAGTTAAAAATCCAACAAACTCCTCGACAGAACAAATTGTATAATTATTGCCCTACAAAATAAATAAAATCCTCATCGGCAAGAGCAAGAATATGAGGAAAAAAGGTCTTAGACATTCCATTCTTTCACCATACTGAATACACTCCTTTCAAAGAATTAATCTGAGGAAAAGAATGTAACAAGCAAAAGCAATAGCGATATTCTAGTATGGGACAGAGATAAACGCCTGCAACCTAAAAAATAAAATAGTATGCATATTCTCCATTGCATCTCTAATAACAACAAGAACTCCTTAAAATAAGAATAAAAACGAAAAAGATTAACAACACATACACATACACAAACACTCTCCATATTAAGCCATAGAATAGCTCTACAAATTGTAAAAGCTTAAGAGCATTTCTCCTTTTAACATGAAACCAATGTAGAAAAAAAAAAGAAAATAATGTCCGGTACCAAACCCTAGAAAACCAGAGATCACTGAGGAGGTACATTTATTGATATTATTATTACAACTCAAGACTCACAACTCGACTCTTGCTTGGGAAGAGTAGAAATCGCGTCTAGAACACCGAGAAAGAGAGAGTCGAGGGACTTGGGATTAGCGAGCAGAGAGAGAGAGTCGAGAGAGTCGAGAGTTGTTAGGGCTGCTAGGTCGCGATCAGAATTCAGAACGAGGAATAAACATATATCGTTCGCATTATTTTAAATCCCAGCCGTTAAGATAAATTATATGGCTGGGATTTATCTAAATAATAAAGTTTTGTGGTATAGTTAAATAAACTAATTTGGCTTTGGTGACTATTTTTGAGAGCAGATCAATAGTTACTATTGTAAAAATAAGTTATTAACTAAGTTACCGATTATCATAATTAAAAAAATCCCTAAATTATAATTATTAATATATTTTAGCTTATTTGATTTAAAATTTTATTAACTAATTTAATTATTAAATTAAATATAATTTCTAAAAATATTTAATGACATAAATTATATTTTAAATAAAATTTTATATAAATTATTTATTTATTTCGAGCTAAATCGAGCCGAACATGATCAAACAAAGGATTGTTCATTATTTATTTATAAATCGAGCTGAAATATTTGTTAGTGTTAACGTTTAGTTAACGAATGAATATTGTAATAAAGCTCATGATCAACGAGATTTTTTTTGATGATACCAAACCAGACCATGGCTAATGATATAGAAAAAATGAGTCTTTGCGTCAATATCTTGAATTTTTTGCAGAGTCGCATTTCTAAACACTGCGCTCACCGGATGAGATTCGTCGAAAGTTGTTAACATGAAAGTTGTAGAATTTTTCATTATCTTTCCTTCCAAAATCCGACATCTGTTGAGTCGATCGGTATAAGATAATGGATTCGATTTAATTTTTTTAAAAAAAATTAAAGAGCTAATGTTGATTGGGTATATTTTTAATTTTTTTTTTAAATACTTAATCACCTAATTATGATTATTAATTGACCTATTTTAAAAATTAAACTTGCAATTTTTCCTGTAACTATGACAAAATATTTCCTGCAGTTTTAATTTTTTTTCTTCTTTGAAAAGTATGATATGACTTAAACAGCCATTGATTTGAGTCTTTGGCAGTAAGGATGTGCACTATATGAATATTTCTAATACATATATGCGCATTAAGTCAAGGCATGTTGGTTAGAGAGTGATGCTAAAATAGTTCTTTTTTTTAAAGGCAGTATTTATGTCTTTTCTTCGCTCTTTGTAGAAATCCTGAATGCAAATTGTGCAATCGCCCTCATCTTTTTCCAAAAAAATAAATAAATAAATCCTGAATGCTAGCATTGTCGGTTTGACTTACTATGTTAGCTGACTTGTTCCGGTAAGCTTTTTGACTTTTTAATCAATTATTGTACTTTTCTAAAGTTGAAGTTTGCAGCCCTAAGTTGAGTTTGTTGCCCGTCCTTCAAAATGATGCGTTTGTTCAAAGGCACTGAATAAAGCGCATCATTAAATTTCATCTAAATGAAAATAAAAAAATTATTCTAATAATTTATTTTGAGATTAAATCCTGAAATAATCTCTGATTATTCTCACATGATTAATTTAGCCTTAAACATATTTCTCTAATTTAGCCTCTTGTCTATATAATTTCATATGATATCTTATGTAGAAATTATAACACAAAATTAACCCTAATTTAATCCATTGATTGTACAGAATTGGCTTTAATTTAGACCATGAGAGATCATTTTGGATCAATTTTTACATTGTTAAAAAATTAAATCTAATAAATGTGATTGTTTGAGATTAATAGTGTATTTGGCATAGTGATGATGCACTACACTGTAGTGATGTTTGAGGTATTGCATGTTAAAAAATTTGTGATGAGACAGATATATTTTTTTTAATTTGATTTAACTTTTTTTTATTGTGAGAGTCAGAAAATTATAATTTAATTTTTTAAAATTAAAAAAAATTATTATAAATTTATTAAAAATTTTAAATAATAGATTTTTCTGTAATATCTATTCAGCCACATGTGAATACTAAACGGATCATTTATAAGTTTGTAGGAAACGCTTATGAAAACTGCTGAATGCTTCAGGCTTTAGAAGGATGCCCAACAGACCCTCATCGTTGCAGAATGAACGGTATTTAATCAATTAATTTAGACATTTATTAACAATGGAGTCTTGTCTGTTTAGTACCTTATTTCAAGTCTGAATTTTATTTTTGCATTTTTGTCATATATATGTTATGCATTGTGAATGCTGTTGAAACGGCTTATTTTTCTTAAATGAACAGTCAATTCTGATACGAAGAATTCAGAACTACTCTTTCATGCATCTTGCTCGGTTGGTAAATTTAGCGTCGAAGCTCCGGGGCCGAGTTGAATCCCAAGGCACGCTTTATCTGGGTGGGGAAAGTAAGTGACTCGGCGATATATGATGAATGTGATCTTGGGCGTGAGAGATTATGAATAATTTTATCCATGAGCTGGAGTGTTGGGTGGATACCCATTACTAAAAAAAAAAAACTATTCTTCATGTCTTCTTTCGTAGAAGGAATCCATAGATGCTATCCGTCAGTTTTGACTTATTATTTTAAGTTATTTGTTTCAGTCGAAGTTTTTTTTTTGACATTTTAAACGAAAATAATTGTGTTTGGTTAAAGTGATTTGAGCTTTCGAAGTCTAAGGTCCATCATTTGCAGCGTTCAAAAGGCATAGCTTTCCCCGTTCGGGACAGTTTTTCTACCTGTTTGACAGTTGGATAATTTTTTATTTTTTTTGGAATGGGTATCCGCCTCCACCCATCTTATGAGTAAGGATGTATCAAAATTGCTAAATCTATGTGTATCCACTACATATTCTCATCACGCGGAGGAATCCTTCGGTTAATTTTTGGTGTTGCATCAACGAGCTAAGAGACATTGGATAATTAGTTTCTACTTTTACTTCCAATAATTTGTACTCGAAAAGCTGATTTTTCAATCTGATTTAATAAAGTATTGTGATTATTAAAAAATTTATCTAAATTTTTAATAAAAAAAGTATTTACTTTTTTTAATAAATTAGAAATAATAATTTACAAATTCAAAATAAGATTTACATTCATATCATATAATTCTTATACAATTACAAATTTAATATTTAAATTTTAATATTTATAAATATAATCACTACGTGAAATCTTTTACACCTGATTTTAGTTAAAGTACTAATATCTTAATATTTTAAATCATCCACCTGTAATAACAAAAGATTTTTAAAAAATAAAAATATAATATAAAAATAATCTCAAAACAGGTCCTTCACTTTTTTAATTTAGGTTAAATAATTTTTTTATCTTGAAATTCGAATAATCATATGACATTATTATATAAATTTAGAAAAAATTTTTAAAAAAAAATTAATCACAAATTGATGTACTTATTATTTCTCCAAAAAAAAAAAAATGATGTACTTATTAGCCATTCGTGATGGAACCGGCCTCGAAATGTCACGTTGGTGGCTCTTCTCATTGATTTTAAAACAGGAGAGTAATAAAAAAAAATACTTATTCTAAATATGAAACTTTTTAATTTTTTGAGCATTAATTAAATTTTAAAAGTAAATTTTTTTGGGGATCAAATAAAATTATATTATATTTTTAGTATTTTCTTATGATTATTTCTTTACTTTATAGCAAACTTGATCTATGATTTAACTAATTTGCTAATTATTAATATATTTTTCAATATATTGAGCGTGAAAGCATAGGACTTTCGTATACTTTGTGTTATTAGTCAAACCAGAGACAAATATGAGGCCATTATGTGGATGAGTATTATTCAATTTGAATTCTCAATACACCAACAAGTGGCAGAGAGCATTCTGTGTTTTCAGTGAAATTTTTTTTCTTCTTATATTTATGCATTAATTAATATATCAAGAGAGGGAAAATCTATTTTCAAATAATATTTTTTTCTAGAGTTTAAAATTTTATAAAATATATTTTTTAATATTTAAAAATTTGAATAAATTCAAAGATGAATGAAACAGGTGTCAAAGCTCAAATGAACCTTCTAATTTTTATAAGAATTATCTATTTAATTCTAAAGTGTGGTTCAGTTTATTATTTAATAATTATGATATGATCCCATATCCTCTAAAATGCAAATTATAACATACAAAAGAATTACCATTACAATAATCCATTACAGAAGTTCAGAACAGCCAGGAAATAACAATCCGGAACAATATACATTGGATAATAGCTCAAATCATTACTGAACCTCTATTCATCTTTATATCTGACGCTTTCAGGTAATTATACGAAAGAACAAGGGTAATTACAGTCTGAAAGATTAACGATCGTTACAACCAACGGTTCAAGCCAATCTTTGGAACTAAAACAGAACTACGACTTTCCGAAGAAAACTTCCTCACAAAATAACGGCCAAAGAACAAATGCTTGAAATAACTTCCAGAATAGCTGGTAAAACAAGAAGACTAATAGCATGAGATCAAGAATCCTAACTGAATATACGACAGAGGCAAGAAGATAGAAATAGCAGTAGTTCTGAGATGAGCACAAGAACATTCTAAGAACAAATCCAAATAGAGATGAAGAAATCAAGAAAAGGGTTGAAGAATTTATCTCAAGAACTCCTCTCTCCCTCCAGTCTTCTCCTCTTTCTTGGTCTTTCTCTCCTCTGCGCTCAAATTTCCGCGGTGGAAACCAGGAAAACCCCAACAGGCGAAGTCCCCGGATCTCCTCCAAATTCTCTCTCTCTCAAGGTCCTCGCCCTTTCTACGGTGGATCTTCCTTGGATCGACCATCCATCTAGGATCTCCCTCCCATCTTCCCTCGGGAACCCTAGAGACCAGCGGCCGAAACGCAATGCAAATGAATTAGGGTTTACGATTTAATTCAATGATTCAATGTCTGAAGACATCTGTTATCCAGCTCATCCAACGATCCTTGATCAAAAGCCGGATCACCGGGGATTGAACACTGTAATCCACTCGGGATAGCCATAATCGAAGCACGATCAAATAACAAATCAGGGTTAGAAAACAACGCGAAATCGGCTCAAAGAAGAAAAGAAGAACTCAATCCAAGGGAGCCCATCCAGAGAAATAAGCGCTAGATCCACGGATCGATAACACCGATTTGCTTATTAACTCGGTAGGGTTAACTCAATTGGAAAGGGTTTGACTCTTTTGACTCAAACCAAACCAAGATCACCAATTAAGAATTGGACATCTTCCCATTTGTTCATTATCAGAACAGTTGAATCACAGAGGCAATTTACATGAACGAAATTACAGAACTTGGGTTCATATCATTGGTGCTCTTGTTGACTTCTGTTGATTCCCACAACTCACACACAACACTCAAAAAATGGCGAAGGAACCGAATAATGCCAAAACACTTGAAGAATGTGTTGCAGACAACAACAATGAGCAGCAAATGACCTCAATCACTATGGCATTGAATGAAATATCAAAGAGATTGACATCAATAGAAAACAGGTTAGAAAAACAGCCTCAAAAGCCAGGTATGTGATGCATCCCTTGATGAATCCTATTCTCCAAACATACCACATACACACCCATATATTAAAAATAGATATGCCCAGATTTAATGGAGAAGATCCTAGAGGATGGATCTTTAAAAGCGGTAATTTTTTTAGATTATCAATCCTCGGATGATCGAAATTTTTAATATCCTCAATATACATGGATGGACTGCTGGTATCAATGGATGCAAACAAATAAACAATTGCATTCTTGAGTTAAAGAACAAATTATGCAAAGATTTGGCCCTTCCCTCTACCGATTTAAGAGGAGAACTAGCTAAGCTTCAACAACAACCGATTTTATTTATCGAGTTTGAAGACTAGCTAACCAAATGTCGAGATATCCCACAGAATTGCTACAAAGTTGCTTTGAATCGGGCTTAAACCGAAATTAGAAGAGAAATCGAGCCCACAACCTACTTCATTTGCAACAAGCATTTCAATTGGCCAAGCTAATGGAGGATAGGCTATCGATCTGACAAATCTGAAATACTGAGTAAAGCAACAACATACAGAAACACCAACACCCTAATCCACCAAATGGCAATCAATATAGCAATAAACGACCCTTAGCCAACTTGTGCATTCATGAGTGTCAATGAAGAACAAGAATATCAACTTCTGACATTATAGTCAACCGAAATTCGATACAAGAAAATCCATTAGAAACAAGCTTCAAATATCAGCCTTTTAATCCAGATTAAGACAGAAGATATATAAGTATCTAATTATAAATTAGTATACATAGTAAGCAATAATTCTGACCATTGAAGTAGCTTAGAAGTATAATTCAGATAGCCAATTCTCTAAGGCCATCAAGCGATTACAAAGAAGAAATGCCGAATTAGAAGCAAAGATTGAGGCACAACAAGCTTTCAATACCAATTAAAGAGTCTCAAAGAATTCCCAAAGCGAAGTCAACATTACATTTAATAGATGAATCCAGTTTAGCATCTGAGAGGTAATCCATACATGATCATGAGCATCTGAGAAACAATACTACAACAAGGGATAGGTTCTTACATCTACATCGGCAGAGCCATCCAATTAAGTAGAACAAAAGAAATTATAGCGGATATAGTAATCAGTTATTTACTTTTGAAGGAGGAAAGTATCAAGCGAAATAGATTGAAGGAGGAAAATGTTCAATTTTGACCTTGAGGACAAGGTCATGGTGAGGAGGGAGTAATGATATGATCCCATATCCTCTAAAGTGCAAATTATAACATACAAAAGAATTACCATTACAATAATCCATCCAGTTGAGCGACGGGAAATAACAATCCGGGAACAATATACATTGGATAATAGCTCAAATCATTACGAACCTCTATTCATCTTTATCTGTGACCTTTGGGGTAATTATACTGAAAGAACAAGGGTAATTACAGAGCGATTACATAACGGTTCAAGAGTCTTTGGAACTAAAGCAACAGACTACTTACACTTTCCAGAAAACTTCCTCACAAAAATAACGGCCAAAGAACAAATGCTAAATAACTTCCGAATAGCGTAAAACAAGAAGACTAATAGCATGAGATCGAATCTCAATATCTGACAGGCAAGAAGATAAGCGAAATAGCAGAATTAGTTCTGAGATGACAAGAACATTCTAGAAGAACAAATCCAACTATAAATAGAGATGAAGAAATCAAGAAAAGGGTTGAAGAATTTATCTCAAGAACTCCTCCTAACCCTCTTCTCCTTCTCTGGTCTTTCTCTCTCCCTCTGCGCTCAAATTTCACGGTGGAAACCGGGAAAACCCCAACAGGGCAAAGTCCCCGATCTCCTCCAAATTCTCTCTCAAGGTGGTTCCGGCATCCTCAGGACCTTTCTGAGGTGGATCTTCCTTGGATCGACCATCTCCGGTAAGGATCTCCTCCTTCTTCCTCCGATATTCCCTCAGGAACCCTAGCAGACCAGCGGCGCTGAAAGCATAAAGCAAATGAATTAGGGTTTGATTTAATTGATATAGCTTCTCGATCCGCGACATCTGTTATCCACTGAGCTCATCCAACCTTGATCAAAAGCGGATCACAGGCAGGATTGAACACCGTAATCCACTCGGGATAGCCATAATCGGCCGCAGATCGAATAACAAATCAGGGTTAGAAACAACGCCGAAATCGGCGGCTCAAATAAGAAGAAAAGAAGAACTCAATCAAGGAGCCCATCCAACGGTGAGAAATAAGGCTAGATCCTACGGATCGGATAACACCGCGTTGCTTATTAACTTCGGTAGGGTTAACTCATTGGAAAGGGTTTGACTCACTATTTTGACTCAAACCAAACCAAGATCAAATTAAGGAATTGGACCAATCTTCCCTGTTTGTGACTCAATTTCATTGTACAGAACCAGATTGAATCCAACAGAGGCAATTTACAACACCAATTTAACTTGGGTTCATATCAAATTAATTATGTAATTAAATTTTATTAATCTAGAGAGACTTTAATCAATCATTTATGAACCGTTTGATCAAATAAACTATCTCTTCATAGAGAAATTATTAGTTCTCTTCCTACTTTTTAATGTGTAAGTGTCTATCCATTAAGATGACTATCTGAATAAAACTTGGGTGAAAGAAGAGAAACTCTAGTTTCACAAATAAAAAGAACTCATGATAAATCAAGATCTGATTTATTTATTAATTGAAATTTTATGAAAATCACTTTATTCAAGATTTTGATTTTAAGAGTTTATATAATTATGCTGTTTGTATTATTAAAAAATAACTTTTTTGACGAATAAAAAAAATTTCTTACAATTTTAAAAAATTTATAAAAGAAAATTGAATTAAGATATCTTAACTAAGAATTAAAATGTGTGCAATATAATATATGATCATTAACAAAATTACAATAGACTCCTTCAATGGTAAATATAGTAATTAAAGAAATTATTTAGCTGAAATTTAAATCAGAAGCCATAATTACTTGTAAGATTGTTATGTAAACATTTTGCATTCTATAATTAATAATTCCTTGCATTTATTATGCACATCAATGCTTATCTAATTCCTTCCAATTGAATTAATCAATTAAGCAATTTATGGAATTGTATAAATCACGTGATTATATATATATTTGTCCAACTGGTTAAGATTTGGTCAAGTTTGATAACATTTTATAACAAGGCAGGTCAGGCTCGGATAAATAATAATTTAGTCCCACGTGAAAAAATAGTATCCGTAACTTAAAAAATATTTTTTTAAAAAAAATTCTAATAAGTGAAATGATTTTTTTATGTATCATTGAATATGATATTTAATTTTCGTTAGGTGGTTGCTCAATCAAGATGCTGGGTGCCCCAAAAATATTTTTGATTTATTTTCTGGATAATTATATACAGTTAAGCTGTCGAAAAAAATCGTAAAATTTTAAAAATTTAAATAAATAAAGTGACTTTGATTGGGTTAGTTTAAATTTGATTTAATTTAAGTTGATGTTTTGCCTATTTTTATTTACTTTATTTAATTTAAAATTTTAAAAATAAAATAAAATAAATCTAATTGAACTAATGAAGTATGTTATATGTAATTATAAATTTTATTTTAATTCTTATTGCCTAATACTCACTGAAATAATTATGTAGAAGGAGCAAAATCAGGAGATAATTAGAAAGGAGCAAAAACTCATTTTTAAATGGTGTTTTATGGGGTTTTCATTCTACATATCGTATCGTATAGGCAAAAAAAAAAAAAAACCTCTTTTAAAGAGGGCATTTTCATCTAGGCTCTAAAAAATTAAATAGGATAATTGACATGTTTTAAAATTATATTATATAATAAAATAATTAATTTAAATAAGCTTAATAATTTTAAAATTTATGTAATTCCAATCTATTTTATTAAAAAGACTTAAATTATTAGTAATTAAATTTATTTTCTTATTCAAGTAATATAATATAAATTTTACTAGATTAACTATATACAATATTCTTTTAAATTAAATTTTATGATTAAAATTAATAAATATAATTTTTTTGAGAGTGCTTTGTAGGATAGCCCAAGGAATTAAATAATAATCATGGATAATAAAAAAAAATAAAAATAAAATCATACTCTTCTATGGGTTTTATTACTCACTAGGATGCACAAAACATCTTGTAAATAAATTTATTATGTTCCATTTTGCTTTTACTAATTACCTTTAAAATTATATTTCTTTTTCCAAATTTGTCTTGTTTTAATTTCATTCAATTTATAAATGTTTAGGGATACACTAAATTAAAATAGCTGTCATAATCAACATGAATCAAATCATTAAAACTCTTATTGTTTGCGTCTTAAAACCAATCAGTAGAATGAAAGTTTACTTAGCCTTATTGTGAAATCTAGCACACAGTGTTAAAGAGTGAACGAAAACTCCATAATATTTTAAACCTAAAAGGGGAAAAAATCGCCAGTAAGAATCTTCTTATGTATTTGTTTGAGTACAAAATTCTCGATACGATTACAAATTGTACATGAAGGCGATAATAGGAATCAAAATCGAACAGCAACATATAATAGTGAACGTGGGGATCAGCGGCCAGATAAAGGTCGTCGAGATGGAAGAAACAAAGATGGGTCGAGATGGCCGCGGTGTCACGATGTAGTCGGCGGTACCGGTTGAAGGTCGCGATGATGGCGGCAGCGATGGTTGACGATCCGGCAACGAGGCCGGGAGTGGTCGGCAGCGATAACCGGCAATTGAGGATGATAAGGATCGGCCGGTGGTGGCCGGCGGCAGTGGGTTAGTAACGCAGGGCCGACGGCAACGTCAAGTAATTCATGCCGGAGGATTTTCAAGCTTTAGAGCTCTCTCCTCTCTCTTGCTTCACCTCCCCTCATATGAAGAATTAGAGGCTATTTATAGATTGAAAGAGTGACAACTCTGTAAATACATACAAAATCCGAACCACTCCACTTCATCGGACGGCTCAAAATGATTCCTTTGATTAGTTGATATATTTTAAGTATTTGAATGCTCAAATGAAGTCAGAAGTATAAGATCTTGGGCTCGTTAGATCCGGCTAGTCGAGAGGCTCGATTTGACTATAAACACTCCATGTTTGAGAATTATTTAGGGATTTAAGCGACATCCCGAGTTTCAGGATATTTTAAGTGATCTGATTCAACTTTGAATGGCTTGCTTTAAACATCAAGATTCTGCCATTGGTAGCATTTTAAGTGTCATATGTCAGTTCTATTTTTTGCGATGATATTATCTCAATCATCCAAAAATATATATGTCAAATATTTGAAAATAACAAAATTTTCAATGAAATTTGAGGGTCCATTAATCACACATTTTGAGAGAACATATCTTCATGGGACTACAAGATTATGACTACGGAAACAGATATAGGGCCGCAGATGTGTGTAGGTATGTCGAAGTCTAAATTTTGAGGTTCTGACTCATCCCTGAGCAGGCCATGAGTGTTCATGCACCCATGGCGCAAAAGAGCTGGCCTTGAGGCGCTCGATAAGACCGCGGTTGGTGGCAGTCCGTCAGATGTCCGGCGATCGCTGGTGGTGGCAGATGGGCCTCGCGGGTCACCGACAGACGCGGGTCGATTAGTCAGCGAGGCTGGTCGAAGAGGGTCGGGCGCTGTATGGGCAAGTGGCGGACGCCGGGAGCGGCCAGCCTTCATTCCCGGCCAGCGTGGGAAAAGCTCCATTTTCGGTTTTGGCCGTTCGCCCGATTTTGGCGCGTTTTGATGATTTTTGATATTTTTTCCTTTATAGGGGGTCTATAAAAACCCCCATAAGGCCAAGGGAGAAGGCACACTCCTCATTTGATGGAGTCTCCCTCTTCTTCTCAAAAGTCGGCCGGCGGTCGGCGATACATATCGTGTATCTGATTTTCTCGAAAGAGGCATCAAACTCGTGGGGATCGGTTCCAGGCTCACTCAAAATACCGTGTCTGATTTTCCCTCAAAAGAGGCATCTACTCGTTGGACCGTCCGGTTGGAAGCGTCAACATCGTCGTCTACGTTTTCTCTCGAAAGAGGCATCAACTGTACTCGACCGTCGGGTTTAGCGATCAAGGCGTACATCATCATTTGCAATTTTCCCTTAAAAGGCGTCAGCGCTCGCCGTGGGCCGGGTTTGGAAATCAGGCGAGCAAACCAAGATGGAGGTTGATAGCGATGCCGTGATGGTGGTCGACCGAGTGGCCCGGTGACTGCGGCGGTGGTGGCGGGATAACCAGCGATGATGGTGGTGGCCAAACAGATGCCGATGGTCGGCAGCGATGGCGTATAGTGGTTGGTGCGGATAGCCAATAAACGGCGATAATGTCAGCGGTGGCGGCCAGCATCGATAGTGAGATGATAGCAACGGCGATGGTGGTGACGGCAAAGATATGCTCGATAGTTAGCGATGGGGATAGCAGCGATAATAATATAGATGGCAATGGTTAGCGGCGGTGGAAACGGCCAGTAGTCAACGGTAACCGTGAGATTAGCGGTGATCATTTTGACTATCGAGGTTGTTTGTCGAGTGTGTGACTTCAATGGCGTTATCTGTATGGAAAAAAGTTGAATTAGTTGGCGAGGATTTTGACCATCCGGCGTTGTTTATAGTGTTACGATGGCGTTAACTGTGGAAGAGGTTAAATTGAATCCGGCGAGATTTTGACCCATCGAGATTGTTTTTCAAAGTGTTGCAGATGGCGTTAACATGCGGAAGAGGTTGAATTGAATCCGAGAATTTTTACTATCAAGATGTGTATTTACGATAAGCGTAACTTGTATGGATGAGGTCGAATTAGAATCCGTAGAATTTTGACTCATCAGGGTTGTTGTTTTGAGTGTTACTTCGATGGCGTTAACTTGTATGGAAGAGGTCGAATTAGATCAGATTTTTAACTATCGAAGTTATTTGTAGGAGGCTTTGCTTTCGATGGCGTTATATGGAAGAGGTTGAATTGAATCCTCTAGGATTTTGACTATCAAAGTTGTTTGTCAGAGTGTTACCCGATGACGTTAACCTGTATGGAAGAGGGCAAATTGAATCCGTTGAGGATTTTTGACCTATATGAGGTTGTTTATCAAGGTGTTACACGATGACGTTATCCTGTGTGGAAGAGGTTGAATTGAATCCGCTAAGGATTTTGACCCATCCGAGGTTGTTTGTTAGAGTGTTACCCAATGACGTTAACATGTGTGGAAGAGGTTGAATTGAATATGCTAAGAATTTTTGACCTAACCGAGGTTGTTTATCAGGGTGTTACCCGATAACGTTAACCTGTATGGATGAGGTCGAATTGAATCTGCTGAGGATTTTGACCCATCCGAAGTTGTTTGTCAGTGTTACAGATGGCGAAGATGAATCCAGGATTTTGACCTAGGAGTTGTTGTCGAGTATGACTTCAATGAGCGTTAATCATGGAAGAGGTTGAATTAGAATCCGTGAGGATTTTGACATTATCGAGATTGTTATCAAAGTGTTACCGATGACATTAACTATGTGGAAGAGGTTGAATTGAATCCCGTATTTTGACCCATCAGGTTGTTTGTCGAGTGTTACAGATGACATTAACTTGTGTGGAAGAGGTTGAATTGAATCCGAGGATTTTTGACATTATTTGTCGAGTGTTATTTGCAGATGGCGTTGCTGTATGGATGGGTTCAATTGAATCCACTAAGGACTTGACCCATCAGGGATGTTTTGCGTGTTGCAGATGGCGTTAATGTATGGAAGAGGTCGAATTAATCCGCTAAGATTTTTCATGTATCCAGGTTATTTGTGAGGCTTTGCTCGATGGCGTTAACTGTATGGAAAAGGTTGAATTGAATCCATTAATTTTGACATATCAGTTGTTTATCAGTGTTACCCGATGGCGTTAACTGTATGGAAGAGGTGAATTGAATCGTGAGAATTTTTGGCTTATCAGAGGTTGTTTGTCGAGGTGTTACGATGGCGTTAATATGGATGAGGTCAAATTGAATCCGAAATTTTGACTATCGATTGTCGAGTGTTACGATGACATTATATGGAAGAGGTCGACATGAATCCGCTATGGATTTTTTACCTATCCGAGGTTATTTGTCAGAGTGCTACTTGATGACGTTAACCTGTATGGAATCCGTGAGGATTTTGACCTATCAGGTTGTTTGTCGAGTGTTTCCGATGGCGTTAACGTATGAAAGAGGTTGATTTGTATCCGGCGAAATTTTTTGATCAAGGTTGTTTGTAAGAGTGTTACAGATGGCGTTAACACGTGGAAGAGGTTGAATTAAATCCGAGGATTTTGACTATCGAGGTTATTTGTCGAGGTGTTACGATGGCGTTAACTATGGATGAGATCGAATTGAATCCGAGATTTTGACCCATCCGAGGTTGTTTCGAGGGTGTTTGTCATGGAAGAGGTCGAATTGAATTTGCTAGAATTTTGACCTATCAGGTTGTTTGTTTGAGGCTTTCTTGAATGGCGTTAACACAGAGGTTGGATTGAATCGCTATTATTTTGACTATCGAGGTTATTTATCGAGTGTTACAGATGGCGTTAACGTATGGAAGAGGTTGAATTGAATCCTGAGAATTTTGGCTATCAGGGTTGTTTGTTAGTGTTACAGATGGCGTTAACTATGGATGAGGTCGAATTGAATCGAATTTTTTGACCTATCAGAGGTTGTTTGTCGAGGTGTTATCGAGTTAATCGTTTGGAAGAGAGATCAATTGAATGTATGACTATCAGAGATTATTTTTGAGTATGTTGATGGCGTTAACTTGTATGGAAGAGGTCAATTGAATCGGATTTTGACTATTCGAGGTTGTTTGTCGGTGTTACGATGATGTTAACATGTGAAAGAGGTTGAATTGAATCCGAGGGTTTTGACCCATCCAGGTTGTTTGTTAGAGTGTTGCAGATGACATTAACATGTGTGGAAGGTTGAATTGAATCCAGGATTTTGACTATCAGGTTATTTGTCGGAGGTGTTACCGATGGCGTTAACTTTGTATGGATGAATCGAATTGAATCGAGGATTTTGATCCATCAAGATTTTGTTAGGGTGTTACCGATGGCGTTATGTATAGAAGATATCATTGAATCAGATTTTGACTATCAGGGTTGTTTGTCGAGCTTTGCTCGATGATGTTAACATGTTTGGAAGATGTTGAATTGGGAATTTTTTACCTATCAGGTTGTTTGTGAGGGTATTACAGATGGCGTTAACTTGTATGGAAGAGGGTCTAATCCTGAGAATTTTGACTATCAGGAGGTTGTTTTTTGAGTGTTGCAGATGGCGATTAACTGTATGGATGAGGTTGAATCGGCGAGATTTTGACTATCGAGGTTGTTTGTAAGGGTGTTACGATGGCGTTAACTGTATGGAAGGTCATGGGAAATCCAGATTTTGACTATCTATGTTGTTTGTGTCGAGTCTTTGCTCGATGGCGTTAAGCTATGGAAGAGCTCAAATTGAATTTCTGAGGATTTTGACCCATCAGGTTGTTTGTCAAAGTACTTGATGGCGTATGGAAGAGGTCAAATTGAATCTGCTTAGGATTTTTGACCCATCCAAGGTTGTTTGTCAAAGTATTACTTAATGACGTTAACCTGTACGAAAGATGTCGAGTTAAAACATCCGTTTGTGGTTGTAGCCAAAGTTACTCCTTAACCTTGGTCTTTTTCATTGATATTGCTGACTTGCTTCTCTAACTGATAATCAATTAGATATCTAGAAAATTGATTTAGATAATCTTTTGAGATTAAGAGTTCCCCCCCGTTTTCGACAAAATCTGAAGGAACGAAGTTTGATGAATCTTAGTTCTTTTGCTTTGCTCTTTAAAAGCTTGAAATACTCCACCTCGATAATGGTTTTGATCTTGGTTGTCTACAAGATGAAATAATGAGAATCGTTCCATGATGTCAAACGTTGTGTGCTAGAAAACCGGTTGTGGTAGAGTGAAAGTTCTGCTTAGTCTTGTTTGTAAAATCCATCACACTATTTAAAAGTGAACAAGAAAATTCTTTACGTGGAAAATATAAAGAGGGAAAAACCATTAGATTACCAGTAAGAATCTTCTTATGTATTTGTTTTGAGTACAAAATTTCTCGATAACGGGATTACAAAATTGTGAGAAGAGGCAATGGGAACTCAAAATCGAGCAAACCATAGTAATGGTGAGCAGCAGAAGTCGGCGAGAAGGTCGTCGAGATGTGAGGAGAAGAAGGATCGGCGGATGCGTGGTAGTCGGCAGCGGTCAGCGTCGGAGTCAATGATGATGGCCAGCGGCGATGGTTATGGATAATACGCCGGCGGCAACCGGACGGAGATGTGCAAAATCGATGGTGGCAAGCGAGCGGCACGATATGGTTGGTAGTAATGGAACGGTCGACGAGTCAATTAATGGCACAATTATGCGGAGATTTTGAACTTTAAAGCTCTCTCTCTGCTTGCCTCCATATGAAGAATGAAATTTATAGATTGGATGAGTGTCATCTCACATAATAATTCGAACCACTCCAATTCATCCGGCTCAAAATGATTCCTTTGATCGTTGATGTATTTTAAGTATTTGAATGCTCAAATGAAGTCGATTATGAGATCTTGGGCTCGTTAGATCCATTTCGTCGCAGCTTTGATTATAAATCCATGTTTGAGAGTTATTTAGGATTTAACGACATCCGGGGATATTTTAAGTCTTGATCTCGATCGGTTTACGGATCAAATTTTTAGCATCAAGATTCATCTTAATTAGTATTTTAAGTGTCATATCACTTATAAAATAAAAACGAATAAAATTAAACTCATTCTGGATTAGCAAATTAATTGTTAAAATTTAAAATAAAATAATTAATTAATTGGTTTTGTCTGATTTATCATAATGATGATAAAATGTTAATTTAGTCTTATTAATTAAATATATTTAAATCAAATCAAAAGAATTGGGCATATACCTACAAACAATGCTGAAATTTTTTTAAAATGACTGCAGTTATTTATAAAATATGTTTTAAAATTATAATTTGCATATTAAAAAATTTGCATTAAATATTAAAAGTGATTAATAAACCTGTAATCATTTTCCTTTCGCTTCTGCCTAATAAATATATTATAATGATTAATATATAGCTGGACTTAAGCTGGCTAACGAATACGAGAGTCGGTGAATGGAGACATGTGTGGTGTGGGTATTGGAAATTTGGAGCTGCCCAGTCGCAAGCGGTAGCCGCCTTTAGTGGAAAACGCGCGCATAGATGTAGATTTATTTGAAAACAATTGATCAAAAAGAAGTCAAAATGAGTTTTAAAATTATGTACATATTAAAAAAATGATAATTCGCCTAAAATTTATTTTATGAATATAAAAAATAAAATTTATATACATATTGAATATTTTGATAAAAATTTTTATTTATTTTTGAAAAAATTTATGAAAAAGATTTGTTAAAAACTTCTATTATGTATAAAAAATAATTTATATTTATTGTTTAAAAAATTTATAAATCGGCTAATAAAATATAATTTCAAAGATAAATATGATTTAATTAATAAATAATATAACTAAATTATAGGATATTTTTAGTATTTTTTTATAAATTTTTGAAGATATTTGAACAAATTTAATCACAAATAGACACAATATATATATAAGGACTTGAACTCAAAATTTCTTAAATAAAGAGTCTTGAGCTTTGCACAATATATATATTTTTATAATTATACTTATAAATATCTAATAATTTAATTAAAATAATTTAATAATTAAGTTTCTTTATTTAATACTATAATTAACTTGTATACTAATTTTGTTTTATTGAGGGCTAACATATAATGGATAAAATTAACAACATGCGCAACAAAAAATTGTCACTTTAGTAAGATATTATGATAGAATTTTTATGTGAACTAATTTTTTGGATAAATATATAAAATCATACTTAATCATTTTAAGTTTACATGCTAATAAGGACCTATTATAACTGTGTAATGAGCACTTTTCAAGTGAAATAATGCTAAATAGCCATTATCATTAATTAATTTGGCAATTTAAATGGGTATATTTATTTTAAAAGAATTATAAGTGAATTTAACCAACTTTTTTTTTTTTTTTATTTATTATTATTATTATTATTTTTTTTTTTTTTTTGTGAATTTAACCAACTTGCAAAGATGAGTTAGATAGTAGACATGAACCTTGGGGTTGAATAACTTTTATTTTTATTTAGGATCACTTTTAATTTTTATTTATATTGATTTGTATTCTATTTAGAGATAAAATGTCTTTGTTATTAATGTTTGAGTGTTAGTTGTTTAAAACATTTAAAATAGTTAAAAGTTATTTTAGTAATTTAAAAATCAATATGATTCATTTTAAACAAAAATAAAAGTAAGATTTACAAACAAACGAGACAATTTTTATGCATTTATATATATAACACCTAAAGTTAATTATTTACTTATCTAATACTTTTTATGATTAAAAGTTTATTTCACTTTTTAAAGTTGACTAATGATGACATTTTTGATGTTATATTGAAGAACCTGTAAAAATTAATCATATTGAATTTAAAGTTTAAATATTAGATATGTAAATACATAAGAATTATGTGGTATGCATGTAAATCCTCCAAAATAAAATCACTTAAAATTAACACCAATTAAATATATTTTAAAAATAATATTCAATAATATTTTAAAATAAAATAAAATTGATGTTAAATAGGCTCTTAAGAGAATGAATTTATACCATAATTTTGTTTGACAAATAATGAATGATAAATTATAAAATATATGACGTGACTAAAAGTCTAAAACAGCAAAAATAAGTATACTTGCCATTCAACTGATACAATGATTAATTCAACTGATACAATGATTAGTTCAACATCATTTTCATGAGAAATTTTTATAAAAATTTTATTATGTTTAATATGATCCTGAAAATTTTACTAGTCGAAGCACGAATCTTGATGTCGAAAACAATCTCATTTCAATAGCAAATTAAGCGTTTATTATCAATCATTCTTAAACATTGAGTGCTTTATATAATAGAACGTCTTGGAGGATCTAACAAGCGATCTCATAATTCGACTTCATTTGAGCATTCAAATACAAAAAATACATCATATGATAAAGGAATTATTTTGGAGTCAGATGGAGGAGTTGATTTTGCGTATATTTGAGACTCATAAATATAAATACCATTCTTCATATGAGAGGAGAAGAGAGAGAGAGCTCTTTAAAATCCTCTAAGCATAATCGTGTCACTCGACGATTAGTTGACTACCGTTGGTGGTCGACCACCCTTCCGCCGCTTTTTTGATCTTTCGCGATCGCTATTCTCCATCATCCGACCAGCATCTAACTGACGTGATTATATGAATTTGTTGTTGTCGATTGAGATTCAGATTCTGTCTTCTCATATATCTGATTTGTAATCCAGTGTCATTGAAAACTTTGTACTCAAAATAAATATATAGTGGATGATTTTTCTTTAGCGTGATTTTTACCCTATTTGGTTTTCCGTAAAATTTTTTGGAGTTTGTTGTTTTTTTAAATATATCATGTGTGAATTTCAAAGATAAACTTTCACTCTTCCGATTTTTTGTAGCACAACAAAATTAATTTTCAATCTTATACAACTCTAACTTTTATACAACTAAATTATAATGCATAAAATTTAAGCATTTTTAATACTCTTCTAGTCTCCTTCAAATACTAAGACGTTTATTGTTTAACAGCTAAACTCTATCTTCTCTATCGCAGCACCAAATTTTTTCTAAATTGAATGCCGCGGCACTATTTTCATAGAGGGTACTGGTCGTCAAACTTTGACTTTTCTCATTGTTACTTAATGTGAGAATTTTTTTATTAAAAACATAAAAAAATAATCATAACTTAATATTAGTTTAACTATTGTTGCGTACTAGAAAACCAGTTGCGATAGAGTATAAGTTTTACCTTGCTTAAAATTCAACAAGCGTGATTTAAAGGTGAACAATAAAACTCACAATTTTCATAAAAAAATCTCAAAAGAGGCTCTGCTTCGGAAAAGTTTCCACTTTATATTATTTTAGAGGATCTTCCGATCACAGGTTCTGATGTATATGAAATGACAACATATGCAATCAATCGTGTGATTCTTGTAGTGAGATGATGATGAACTATGAGCAATCACCGTGAAAATGCGTAAATCAGCGGGGAACAATCTGGTAGAAGTCATCATAATGGAGAAACGAGATTGACGAGGATCCGGTGGTGATGGCGGCCGGTGGTTAGACCATCAGTGGACGTATTGTGCTTGGAGGATCTTTAGAGCTCTCTCCTCTCTCTCCCTTGGCCTCCTTCTCCTTCACCCCCTTACGTATGAGGATTTATAGGTGGAGGAGTGGCAATAAATCGTGCACTCCACTTCATCGGACGGCTCAAAATGATCCCTTGATCGTATGATATATTTCATGCATTTGAACGCTCAAATGAAATCGAAATTATAAGATCTTTGGCTTTTGTTGGAAGCCTCGTCGATTGTTATAAACACTTCATATTTGAGACTAAGGATTTGATATCCCAAAGTTTCAAGGATATTTTAAGAAGATCTCGACCGGTTCAACTTGTTGGTTAACATCAAGATTCGCTTGTATTTTAAGTGTGTCATATGGGTTGCTATTTTGGATGACATTATCCTAATTCATCCAAAAAATATCTAATTTTTCTAATGTCATAATGAGTAGAAGGGTTCTTTTTTAAATAAATGTCATAATGAAGAGTTTTTTTCTAATTAAATATCATAATAAAGAGGTTTTTTAATTAAATGTCATAATGAATGGAGGATTTTTTTAAAATTAAATATCATAATAAGAGAGGTTTTTTTAATTAAATTCATAATAAATGGAGGGTTTTTAAAAAAATATCATAATGAATAGGGGTTTTTTTTAAAAAAAACTAAATGTCATAATGAAAAGAGGTTTTTTTTTTTTTAAAAAAAAAAAAAAACTAAATGTCATAATGAAGAGAGGTTTTTTTTAAAAAAAATTTATTCTTTCTTTCCCTCTATGGTGGATCTATAAAACCCCAGAGGCATTCTCTTCTTCTTCTTGAGTGAGGTTAGTTTGGGCGATCAAGACCGTACATCCATGGGCTCAGTTTTCTAGAAAGAGGTGTCGACCCTCGTCGGACCACCGGGTTTAGAGCGTGGTTCATTGGCAAGGCTCAGTTTTCCCTCAAGATGTAAGTGGCCTCGTCGGACCGGCCGGGTTTGGAACCGTCTTCATCAAGGCTCCAGTTTTCTCTCAAAAGAGGTGTCATAACCTCGTCGGATGTTTGGGTTTGAAGACCGTAGTTCTGCAAGAGCTCCATTTCCTCGAGAGGTGTTACCTTGTTGGCAACCCGTTTGGCGATCAAGACTCGATTTTCGACCTCTTTTCCTCAAAAGTGGTGTTAGCGACCTTGTCGGAGGGGTTTGGAATCAAGACCGTAGTTCATCTTGCAAGAAGTTTTCAACTCGTCGGACCGGGATGCGATCAAGACACTAGTTCATCCGGCAATGCTCCGTTTTCCAGAGGTGTTAACACCTCGTCGGTGTAGAGATCGGGATCAAGACGATTTCATCTGGCAGTCGATTTTCCGAAAGAGGTGTTAAACCTCGTCGACCGACCGGGATGCGATCAAGACCCGTAGTTCATCTGGCAAGGCTCCAATTTTCCCGAAATAGGTGTTAACTAACCTCGTCGGACCGGCCCGGTTGGGCGATCAAAAGACGATCGGAGGCGGGTTGCCATATCGGCGATGGCATGGCCGATAACCGCAACGATGGTGGTGGACGGAGTACCAACGATAATTGGCGGCGGATTCAGCAGTCTGCGTGGTTGCGGCGGGAAATGTAACGGCAACAGCAATCGTATGTCGCATGGCGGCATGTCGATAAAAAGATGCCGGCGATGGTCGCCGTAGTGGCAGCAGTAGTTGTGCCGCTGAGGTTAGCCGATGTTATCAGCGATAACAACCAGTAATCGATGGTGCGGCCAGCGTCAGTAGTCGTGAGTGATCCATTAATATTAATGCCAGCGGTCAATATGGCTTCGAGAGGTAGCCATGAACCAGCGTAGTTAATGGTGGGGCGTCGATAGTTAGCGGGGCGTGGATGACGATGTAACCGAAAAATTGCCGTGATTGTCAGCAGTGGGGCCGCGATGGTGGTTAATGGCCGACGTCCGCGAATGGTGGCTGCAACGGCAGCGGAGTCACGTGCATCTATGGTCAGCGGTGGCCGACACCGATGGAGACCTATCGAGGTTGTTTGTGAGAGTGTGACTCGATGACGTTAACCTATATGGAAGAGGTTGAATTGAATCCGCTGATGATTTTGACCCATCCGAGGTTGTTTATCAGAGTATTACTCGTTGACGTTAACCTGTGTGGAAGAGGTTGGCGAATTGAGAATTTTTTCAGGAGTTCTTTGTCGGTGTTACGATGGTGTATGGAAGAGGTCGAATTGAATCCACGAAGATTTTGACCTATCCAGGGTTGTTTGTCGAGTGTGACGATGGCGTTAACTATATGGAAGAGGTTGAATTAAATCCGCTGAGAATTTTGACCCATTCGAGGTTGTTTATTAGAGTATTACTCGTTGATGTTAACCTGCATGGAAGAGGTTGCGAATTATTGAGAATTTTTGACCTCGAGGTTCTTTGTGTGTTAGATGGCGTATGGAAGAGGTCAAATTGAATCCGAGGATTTTGACTATCGGTTGTTTAGTCTTTACTCGATTAACATGTATGGAAGAGGGAATTGAATTGATTTTTTGACATATCCGAGGTTGTTTGTTAGAGTGTCAGATGGCGTTAACCCGTATGGAAGGGGTCGAATTGAATCCGGATTTTGACTATCAGGGTTGTTTGTCGAGTCTTTGCTCGATGACGTTAAGAGGTTGAATTGAATCGTGAGGATTTTGACCCATCCGAGGTTGTTTGTCGTGTTAAATGTTAACACTATGGAAGGGGTCTTGAATCGAGGATTTTTGGCTATCCGAGGTTGTTTGTCGAGTCTTTGCTCGATGGCGTTAACTTGTATGGAAAGTTGAATTGAATCCGGGGTTTGACCCATCCGAGGTTGTTTGTCGGGAGTATCTAACCTTATGGAAGAGGAATTCGAATTTGCAGATTTTGACCTTCAGGGTTGTTTGTCGGTGTTACCAATGCGTTAACAGTATGGAAGAGTGGGAAGTCCACCAGGACCTTTTATCTAGGTTGTTTGTCGAGTCTTTGCTCGATATGCAATGTATGGAAGAGGTTGGGTGAATCGCGAGGATTTTGACTATCGAGGTTGTTTGTCGAGTCTTTGCTCGATGGCGTTAAAGCATGGAAGAGGTTGAATTGAATCCAGAATTTTCCTATCAGGTTGGTTGTCGAGTCTTTTCGATGGCGTTAATATGGAAGAGGTCGGAAGTCCATAGGACCTTTTGATATCTGGGTTGTTTTGCCAGTCTTTGCTCGATGGCGTTAACACTGTGGAAGAGGTCGAAGTCCAAGGACCTGACCCATCCTAAGTTGTTTGTCAGAGTCTTTGCTTGATGACGTTAACCTTTATAAAAGAGGTCGATTAAAACATCCGTTTGTGGTTGTAGCCAAAGTTGCTCCTTAACCTTGGTCTCATTTTTCCATGAGTATGAGTGGAAAAACATAATTTAAAACTATATCTCTTCTCATGTTGAAATATCCTCCAACTTTGACTTGTTTCTTGGGATAGTATCGATTAGATCTTATATTAACATAAAGATCTTACGAGATTAAAAGTTGCTCCCAGTTCGACAAAATCGAAGGAACAAAGTTTGATGAATCTTCATTCTTCTGCTCTTTAAAAGCTTGAAATGCTCCACCTCGATGGTTGTTTTGATCTTGTGAAACTTGGTCGTCATCTAAGATGAAATAATGAATTAATTTCCAGTGACGTCAATTATTTGCGTGCTAGAAAACCGGTAGAGTAAAACGTTGGAAAATCCGACATACACAGTATTTAAAAAGTGAACAATAAAACTCAATTTTTTACGTGAAAACCTCAAAAGAGGGAAAAATCACGAGTCTTGATAAAAGCTTCCTTATGTATGTTTGGTACAAGATCTTCTCGATCTGGGGTTACAAAATTGTATATGAGAAATGGACAACATATGTGACAGTGAATGGGTGCCGGCTTGTAGTAGAGAGATGATGGTGAACTATGGGGAGCAATCATAGGTAAAAAATCTATGAGAAAATGAGAACAATCACGGAGGAATAATCCCGGTAGAGTCATCATGATGAAGCAGAGCCGGTGTGGCGGGGATCGATGGTTGATGGCGTGACGATGGTGTGTCTTGGAGGATCTTTAGAGTCTCTCCGCTCTCACCCGCGCCTCCTTCTCCTTCATGCCTCAGGAATGAGGAGATTTATAGGTGGAGAGTGGCGTCTTTTAAATACATGCAAACCCGTTACCACTCCACTTCATGGACGACTCAAAATGATCCCTTGATATATGATGTATTTTAGTGCATTTGAATGCTCAAATGAAGTGGAATTATAAGATCTTTGACTTGTTAGGCGGCTCGTCAGATGCTCGATTTTATAAACACTTCTATTTGAGATTTAAGCGATATCCCAAAGTTCGATGATATTTTAAGAGCGATCTGATCGGTTTCAAGGATCAGCTTTTAACATCAAGATTAGTCTTGTAATAGTATTTTAAGTATTATTTCAGTTTCGTGCTTCGACTAGTAATATTTTAAGTGTCATATCAACTATAAATACACAATTTAAAACACATTAAATTTACTAAATTTATAATTCTTATCAATATATTCTTCAAATTTATAATTTTGAATATACAATTCTCTTTTAATTAAAAGATTGTAATTTTTTATAATAATGAATGACAAATCATAAAATATATAATAATTTTATAATCTTTGAGATATGATTATCTCCTTTGACACGTGACTTACCGGACTGAAAAATAAAGAAGAGGACTCGTACCCTTAGTCTCTTAGCTCGATTGATGGGAGAGCGAAACTCCCTGATCGCTTTGATTCTCCTGGAGACGCTGTCGTAACATCAGTGATCCAATATGGGTGATAAATGTGTTATTTATGACTCTCGTAGGATTAGTCATAATGATATCTTCACCTATAAGATGAGTGAAATATTAAGTGAATATCTGTAAAAAAAAAAAAAAAAAAAAAAAAAAAAAAAAAAAGGGACTCCTCTGTGTCGAACCTACGCAATTCCGAGTGCGACGTAGGACTGAAAAATCTTCTGTGATGATGCGCGGGACCCGATTCCATTGAATTCTATCGGCATTCACTGCCCTTTGCCCCTTTTTCCCAGAAATTTCAGACGACTTTTTCTACCTTCCAACAACTGCTGCTGCTCACTAACAGTGATCCGGTGATGCCTACATCAGAATTATATAATTCTCTCTCTCTTCTCTCTAGAGCTACAAATGAACTGAGCTTTCAACAAGCTATTTGTAACTCGGCTCGATTAGAACTAATTTATGTTCGTTTATTTAACTAATCGAATGAGTTTGAACACTTTTGTAAATACTCGATTGCTAAATGAACAAGTTCGAACAAATTGTTGTTTCATTTACGGTAACATTATCATTTAAAGTTTCAAATAGTCTGGATTGATAACGGCTTGATTAAGCCGACAAAGTTTGCTCATAAACAATATCATTTATATTTCTCAACACGCCACTGCAAACAAGCTCGATTAAGCCGCTTATTTTATTAAACGAAATACGCTAATGGCCGATAGTTCTAATCAATCGAAATCAAAGCAGCCGAGTCGAACAAGATTTTTTTAAACGAGCTCAAGCTTGAACACCATCTTAAAAGCTCGAGCCGAGCTCGAGCTCAATAATGACATACTAGCTTGAACTCGAACAAGCCTCTGCTCGATTCGACTGGTTCGTTTGCAGCCCTCTCTCTCTCTCTCTCTCTCTCTCTCTCTCTCTCTCTATATATATATATATATATATACACACACATATAAATATCTTCACTTTATATATCTACGTATTAGTGTATTCACACACATATTATATAATTATATGCAGTTGGGTTTATGCTAATCAATTTTTTTGGAAATCCATTGGTCAAGGATCAATTCAAAATTTGCCAAGATTGAAGTCACTTGTGGCTAGTGGCAAAGCTTGAAACTTTTCATAGTTGGGGCACAAGAGTAACTTTATCTCTAAACTTATAACTTATTTCTTTCATATATATCATTTTAACTTGATGATATTTTTAATTTCATTAACTTATGTATGCGTATGTAATATTATAAGAATATAATAAAAAGAGAAGTGACAACAATTTTTCTGATATATTTAAATAAATTTATTTTTTTATCTCATTAAAATTTTAGAAGATTTCATACTTATCACATAATTCTTATGTATTTATATGTCTAACACTTAAAGTTAGATAATTACTTATCTAATATCTTTTTATGCTTAAAAAGATGCATTTCACTTTTAAAAAGTAAGTGCTATGTAGGAGTATTCTGGTTTATTCGGGTTTTGATCCAACCAATAAACCAAACCGTATTTTGAAAACCAACCACCAAATTAGAAAATTATATAAATCGAACCAAATAAACCGAATTATAGTTCGGTTTATTCGGTTCGGTTTTCCCTAAAACTAGGTTACTTGCAGATTGAAGATATTACTTTACGGATTGAAGCAATCACCTTGATAATAGCATGTAAAACAAAGAAAACCGGAAAATGAAATAGATGATAACTCGAAAGTCTAAAAGATCCAAGAGGGAAATGAAAACTCAAAATAGCCATCAAACATTGCTCACCCAGTCAATCAAACATTCAAACCATCAACAAAATTTCAACAAAGGAAGGAGTACGAACAGGATGTAGCTATCTATCCCAAGATCCGCTAGGCAAAAAAAATAAAAAAGGAGAAGCAGCCGCAAATAGGAAAGTGACGAAAGAGGAAAGCCCAAAAGATCAGAGTCAGAGATTCGGAATCAAGGCTCAAACTCTGAATGCCAATGCCTTATGCCCTAGTCGAGACTCAGACTCTCCATCCTCAAGAAGGGCATGGCATTGGCCATCAAGAGTCGAGGAATGAACACTGAACTCCGCTGCCTCTAAGTAAATCGAGACGACGAGAGGCAACGAAATAGGCTCGAAGTCGAAGGCTGACGCCCTACCACCTAATCTATAATCGAAATAAATCGGTTTAACCGTAAAACCGAAATTTAATAACTTAAAACCGAACCAAAAACCATAAAACCGTATTAACCCAATCTTTCAACCAAAAACCAAATAATGAATAAAAAAATCGAACCAACCCGACCAATTAACATCGGTTCGGTTCGGTTTTTCGGTTTGAACCGTCTAATGCACACCCCTAGTGCTATGATATTTTTGATGCGATATTGAAGATTGATGTGTTATATATGTAAAAATTAAAGTTTGGGTGTTTGTTATGTAAATACATAAGAATTGTGTGATATGTATTTAAATCCCTCTAAAATTTTTCATCAAACATAGATCTTCTGAAACTTAACATATTTAAAAAATAAATAATAAATATACATACATTAATTATTTGTTATTTATGTTAGTTTTATAATTTAATATTATAATTAATCCTTCAAACAACTGCAACTGCTGCAATTGCTCCAATCTCATCTAAGTTATGTATGATATGATTTTTTTTAAAGAGAATAATCCAAATCTCTCTCTCTCTCTCTCTTTGTGGATCCCAATTTATGACTATAAACAGTATTGAATCTAACAAACAGCAATTTAAATTGAATATTTAATTTTTAGCAGCAAATGTAGTAAATGTTCAAATGCCATTATTTTTGGCGGTGCCGACATTTGTTAAAGATAAATTGAAGCAGTTGTTTAAAAACATTCTTAATTTAACGAAAAGGATACAATTGGATACGAAGAAGGTATATGAAAGCTTAATCATGAGTACTATGTTGATCTTAATTCTGAAGTTAAACTTATCTTCTAATAATTTCATTATCAGTCCGTTTGAGATCAATTTTCTTTTGTGTTTTCCATTTTTTTAATATTTCAAAAAGTTTATTTATTTAATACATTTTAAAGTTTTTTATTTTTTTAAATATATTTTAAAAACATTATTTTTTTTGAGTAATTTAGATATTTTTAAAAATAATCAATACTGCTAAATATATTTATTTTAAATTAAAATATAAATAAAAATGATTCCAAATAGCTCCTAAGAGATCATCATCCACATTCTTTTAATATTAGCTCTGACATTAATCATCCTGAGGAACATTCTAAAAAAAATATTACGAGAATATATTTGAGAAATTTTTTTAATTATTTTTGAGGTAAAAAAATAGCTAATAATAATAATATTTATTTAATTTGGTGCATTTTCATCAATATATATTTTTTAAATCTGCTTGCTTAGTAAAAGACGGATATAGAGTTTTGCCTATTTCATCATATTTCATATTTAATTTATTATATAATATTTTATCTGTTTGGATGGAAAATATCTCATTGTCTGTTTATGTCTGTCTAACAGAGTTTTGTTTTTATTTATATTTACCAAATATTATATAGAGAAATTTAAATATTAAAAAAATACTTCATCAACTAAGGAACAAGGAATCAAAATAATTTTAATTTTAAAACTATAGAATAACTCTCAATTGTAAATATCTGATTAATTACAATTCAAGGTATTAAATATTATTTTAATTATTTAGTTCATATATTTTTTTGGGGTCAAAAATTTTAAATTAGGTTTAATCCTAATCTTGATTAGCAATTTAGACACGAATTTTATTTTATTTTAACAAAATAGTCAATTAACGAATACCTCAACAACGATTCTCTGTCAGCATTATTTTTTTATTTTTATTTTTTAAAAAATTGGGATAGTTTTCATATTTTACGCGTATTGGAGTCATATGTCGAAATATCGTGATTGAAATCTTAGAAGTTTTCTACAATTTTCTTTTGTCAAAAATTTAAGATTCAACAAGCTTTAACGTGCTACCATTTGAGAAGCCGAAATTTCTGAGTAGTCGATTTACGCAGATCGAGTCATACAAAGTCGGAATAGAGCAAAATTGGTATCGTTGGAATCGTAACAAAATTTTATACAACTTTTATGTTGGTTGAAATTTACGATCAGGATCCGTCCTCCAAAGTATCGACTCAAAGTTTCGAAGCCTGCAATTTTTTTGCTCAGATTCGCCACAATCATAAATTTCAACCAGCATGAAAGTTGTAGAAAATTTTGTTACAATTCCAACTATACTAAGTTTGCTTGATTCGACATTGTATGACTCTAATACGCTGCGAAAATACACAAAATTTCAAATTAACGCCGCAGGTTTTCGTTCGCGAAATCGCCGCCAGATCGTACAATCTTAAATTTTAACTGACATAAAAGTTGTAGAAAATTTCGTTACGATTCCAACGATACCAAATTCGCTCAATTCCAATACTATATGACTCCAATACACCTAAAATATGAAAGCTGTCTCAATTTTTTTTAAAATAAAAAATAAAAAAGAGCTAGTCGTTTAACGACGACTCATACGACGGACGTTATCGCCGCCAAGTCGTCCGTTCAACAGGAGACTTGGCCTATTTTGTTAAAAAAAAATTTGTGCATAAATTGCTAATTAAGATTAGGATTAAGCTTAATTTAAAATTTTTGTCTTTTTTGGACAATTTTTTTATTTGTGGCTCGATAATATTTTTTAATGATTAATGGAGTATTCATCCTACTGATCCCTTGGCTTTAAGATTGACTGTTATGGGTGGGCATGTTCAGCCACTAATGAAATAAATAAAATATGACTGGTTGGATTTGAGCACGTGGAGAAAGACCTTCAATGGTTGTGAGAGCTGAAGATGAGGATTAGCGGTGTGAATGAATCTAATTAAGTTTCAATTTATCTAATTAATGAAATTCAAATTTAAAATTAATCCATTACAAGGGAAGGGAAGTCCAAGTAAACCATTACTAGTAACGTAGTCACTCGACTGAAAGGATAAGATAGAGGAATTGAGTGGAATAGAAATCATATGCTTCGAGAAATAAGAGCACAAAAGAAACCTGCGGCGTGATAGACATGACAGGGGTTTTGCTTATAGGGCAAACTTCACTTAGCCGGAAACTTTTTCAAGAGCCTCATCGACTATCAACATGATGAGGGGAAAAATCAGCTGATATAGAATTGAAAGAAGATGACTATATAGATGTTTGAGGACATGTTGCGGGCATGTAGCTTGGATATGGTTTCCGATCGAAGATTCATGGATCACAAACGCTCTCTCACCATGGCATTTCGCCTCTGAAAGCATCCTTCCTTCTCAATGCCCGGACATCCATCCAATGCATGATTTTCGATAGCTTGAACGCGGTAGATTGAGCACCCACCCAATCTCGATTTGACATAGACAATTCAATTAATTGTTGTGATAAAACAATACAAATAATTAAAAATTGTAAAATAAATAATAAGAAATTAGTTAGGAATAAAAAAAGAATTTCACCTTTGAATATTATTTTGATAATTTTGTACTCCTAATAAATTTTGAACCACTACATATTCATATATTTAAAAAGAGTTGGCTACGATCATAATAGTTAAATTAGAGCCAATTAAAAATCAACTTTAAATCCTTTATTCAGCCAAATGTAAAATAAATTATAAATCAATTTGATACAGTTACAAAATAATAATATTATTGAAGTGAATAATCTCGCCGACTAACGGATTCGGCATCAAAGCAGCTCATACGACGAGGCTGGTTTTCCTTGAAAGAGGCGCCAACCGCCCTCGTGACCGATCGGGTTTGATCAAGTAGCATACTGGTGAGGCTGTTTTCCTGAAAGAGGCGCCAACCTGCCTCGCCGACTCGGTTTGGAGGCGATCAAGGCCCGTAGTTTCTACTTTTTCTTGTATGAAATTGAATTTCTTGAAACTCTAATTGATGATTTAACAGTTGATAACTACCAAGATGATGGGGAAACGTCAATTAGGAACTATCCTTCGAACAACTCAGAAAGTATGACAGATAATCTCAAAGTATCATTCTCCATGATATTACTTGATGCCGATAACTTGTATGGAAGGGATATAATTGAATTCGTTGAGAATTTTTGACTCAACCGAGATTATTTGTCAAAGTATTACTTGATGACATTAACCTGCATAGAAGAGATTAAATCGAATCCACTGAGGATTTTTGATCCATCCGAGGTTGTTTGTTAAAGTGTTACTGACTTTAACGTATGGAATTAATCAATCCAAGATTTTGACCCATCCGAGGTTGTTTGTTAAAGTGTTACTTGATGACGTTAATCTGTATGAAAGAGGTCGAATTGAATTTGCTGAAGATTTTTTACTTATTCGAGGTGGTGGTTGGAGGCCAACGGAGGTGGTCGGCGACCGTCGAGTAGTGGCACGATTATGCTTGGAGGATTTTCAAGCTTTAGAGCTCTCTCTTCTCTTTAGCTTGGGCCCCCTCATGTGACGAATGTGGAGTTATTTATAGATTAGAGGAGTGACGTTTCTGTAAATATATGCAAAATCCAAATCACTCCATCGGACGGCTCGAAATGATTCCTTCGATCATCTCATGTATTTTAAGTATTTGAATGCTCAAATGAAGTCAGAATTAGGAGATCTTATGCTTGTTAGATTCGGCTCGTCAAGATGCTCGATTTGACTATAAACACTCTATATTTAAAAGCTATTTAGGAATTTGACTGATATCCTAAAGTTTCCAATGATATTTTAAGTGTTGATCTCATATAGTTTCAACTTAGGATCAACTTGTTCTTGAGATCAATATTCATGCTTCGACGAGTAGTATTTTAAGTATCATATCAGTTGTCCCCCTATTTTTGGATGACATTATCTCAATTATTCAAAAATATATACGCAAAATACTTGAAAATAGAAAATTCTTCAATGAAATTTGTCGGTCCATTAACCATATATTTTGAGAGAACAGATCTTCATGGGAGCACAAGATTATGATCACGCTGGCGGGTCACGATATGTACTACCGCAAAAGTTTGGGTTATGGACCCATCCAATATTTACGGCACTTGAGAGCAGGTTGCAGGCGTATGCTAGCGCTTACGCTGCTGATCACGATTTACGCTGTCCGCTTGTTCTCGCGGCGTGCAAACCACATCAAGAGGGGTTTTTTTGTCCATTTTTTGTAGTTTTCACTCATTTTTTACGATTTTTCTTTGATTTTTTTAGCCTTTTGCCCTTATAGGGGGTTTATAAAAATCCCCTAGGACCAAGGGTGAAGGCACACACCTCATATACTCTAGTGTTAATCTTCTTCTTAAGAGAAGGTCATTCAGAGGAGATCATGATCCGTAGTTCATACGACGAGGCTCTGGTTTTCCCTCGAGGCGCCAACTGCCCGTTGACCGACCGGTTCGAGGCGATCAAGGCCCGTAGTTCATATGGCAGGCGATTTTCCCTCGAAGAGGCATCAATCCTCGCCGCCACGCATCTGAGGCGATATCAAGCCCGTAGTATATCCCAGGCCGATTTTTTCCTCGAAAGAGGCGCCAATCATCACCGATTGACCGGGAGGCGATCAAGGCACGTAGTTCATAAGGCGAGGCTCTGGAGTTCATACTTCTTCTTGTGGAAAATTGGATTTCTTGAAACTCAAATTGATGGTTTAACAGTTGACAATTGCTAAGATGGCGGGGAAATGTCAATTAGGAACTATCATTCGAGCAACTCAGAAAGTCGATAGATAATTTCAAAGTATCATTCTCCATGATGTTACTTGATGCCATTAACTTGCATGGAAGGGGTAGAATCGAATCCGTTGAGGATTTTTTGACCCATCAAGTTTATTTGTCAAATATTACTTGATGACATTAACACATATAAGAGATCGTATCCGGCGAGAATTTTGACCCATCAAGATTGTTTATCAAAGTGTTGCAGATGGCGTTAACTATGGAAGAGGCGAATCGTGAGGATTTTGACTATCGAGGTTGTTTGTTAGAGTGTTACCGATGATGTTATCTGTATGGAAGAGGTCAATTGAAACATTTTTGACTATCAAGGTTGTTTGTCAGTGTTACCAGATGATGTTGTATGGAAGAGGTCGAATTAGATCTTGAGATTTTGACTTATCAGATTGTTTGTCAGTATTATCAGATGGCGTTAACTATGGAAGAGGTTGAATTGAATCCGTTGAGGATTTTTGACATATCCGGGGTTATTTGTCAAAGTGTTACTCGATGACGTTAACTTGTATGGAAGAGGTCGAATTGAATCTGCTGAGAATTTTTGACCTATCCGAGGTTATTTGTCAAAATATTACTCGATGACGTTAACCTATATGGAAGAGGTCGAATTGAATCCGCTGAGGATTTTTGACCTGTCTGAGGTTATTTGTCAAAGTATTACTCGATGACGTTAACCTGTATGGAAGAGGTCAAATTGAATCCAGGATTTTGACTCATCCAGTTACTTGTCAGTGTTACGATGACATTAACATGTGGAGTAGTCAAAGTTTTGACTATCCAGGGTTGTTTGTCGAGTTTTTTCGATGGCGTTAACACTGTGGAGTAGGTCGAAGTTTTGACTCAAGATTGTTGTCGAGTCTTTGCTAGATGACGTTAACTTGTGTGGAGTAGGTATGAAGTTTTGACCTATCTGAGGTTGCTTGTCAGAGTCTTCGCTTAATGACATTAACTTGTGTGGAGTAAGTCTGAAGTTTTGACCTATCTAAGATAATTTATTAGAGTCTTTGCTCGATGATGTTAACCTTTGTGGAGAAGGTCTGAAGTTTTGACCTATCCAAGTTTATTTGTCAGAGTCTATGCTCGATGACGTTTACCAGTGTGGAAGGGGTCAAATCAAAATATTTGTTTGAGCTTGTAGCCAAAGTTGCTCCTTGACCTTTGTCTTTTTCATTAGTATTACTGACTTACTTTTTGAACTGATAATCAATTAGATATCCATAATGGATTTCAATCTCCTTCATTTACAATCCAGTTTGTTGCGCCGTCTTTGCTCGATGACATTTGCCTTTTTCATTAGCATTGATTCCCACATATGATGCTAAAATGTTTGCGTCTTAGAAAACCATTGTAATAATAAAGTTTACTCCTTAGCTTTGTTGTGAAATCCAACACACACATAGATATTTGAAGAGTGAACAAGAAACTCTAGGATTTTTACGTGGCAAAACCCTAGAAAGAGGGGGAAAAAATCACGGGGCCTAGCCCAGCAAAAAGTTTCCACTATATATCTGTTTTGGAATACGTAGTTTTCCCGATACAGGATTACAGAATTGTATATGAGAAAACCTGACAATGAGAATCCCAGAATCAGGTAACAACATTTATGCGGCAGTGGTTAGGCTATAATTAGGGGTGTGCGTTTGGTTGATTTGGATGGATTGGATTATAAATTTTTAAAACCGATTGGTTTTGGATTCCTAAAAATATTGAACCAAATCGACCAAATAAAATGCAAAACCAAACAAACCAAATAATAATTTGGTTGATTATTTGGTTTGGTTTTGGATAAAAAGTTGGCTACATTTAAAAATTATTTGCATAATTTTTTATTGTATAATGAACAAGCAATAAGAAAAATAACATAAATATAATAAAAAAATGCAATTAACTACTTCATGCGCTAAAAAAAATATTTAAAACTAATTTTTACTTACTTGAACAATGTTTTGAACTTAGAAGTTGATGGAACCATATTACCATATTATGAGACGAAAATATTTTAGCAAATTGGATAATGATCCTCTAAGAAATCACCTACCAAATATTCAAAAATAAATAAAAATAAGTGTATAATAGATATACCTATTATATATAAATTAATAATACCGCATTACATATAATTACTTTGATTTATTTGGTTCCATCAAAATTTTATTTAACAAACCGATCTAAAACTAAAACCAAAAGTTTTCATTAATTAAAACTAAAATCCAAATTACTAAGTTCAAACCAAAAATTACTCAAAACTTTGATTGGTTTGGTTTTTTGGTTAAAAATAATACACACCAAATCGTTTTGGTGGTAGTTTGTAATGGTGAACAGTGGAGGTTAGCGATGATGGTGATGACCGGCATCGGCGATGGTTGGCGGTGACCGGCGGTGGTCGGCGATGATGATGCGATGATGATACGATAATGATGATTGATGGTGATGATTGATGGTGGCCGGCGCGGTACCGATGTGCGATGGTGTTGTCGCGGGGATGACAGCGGTGGTTACGGCGGCAAGGCGACGGTGGGCAACGCCGGCAGTTAGCGATGGTTAGCGGTGATACGGCGAGTGATTCGGCGGCTGGCGATAGAACCGTTGAAATGACGATTATGAGGATTTTCAAGCTTTAGGACTCTCTCTTCTCTTTTACTTTGGTCTCTTTCATGTGAAGAATGATGGGCTATTTATAGATTAAAGGAGTGGTGCTTCTGTAAATACATGCAAAATCCGAACCACTCCACTCCATTGGCCGGCTCAAAATGATTCCTTTGATCATTTGATGTATTTTAAGTATTTAATGCTCAAAAAAGTCGTATGAGATCTTGGGCTTATTAGATCTCGTTAAGATGCCGATTTGATTATAAACACTCCATGTTTAAGAGCTATTTAGGATTTAACGATATCCCAAAATTTTCAATGATATTTTAAGTGCTTGATCTCTATCAGTTTCAACTTCGGATGAACTTGCTTTTAACATCAAGATTTGTCTTATTTAGTATTTTTAAGTGTCATATTTTATTTTTGAATGACATTATCTCAATCATCCAAAAATATATTCTCAAATACTTGAATAATAGTAAATTCTTAATGAAATTCGGAGTCCATTAACCATACATTTTGAGAGAACAGATCAGCACAATTATGATCACTGAACGCGGATGAATATATACGGTACATTAAGTGGTTTGGGTTATAAACCCATTGACATTTACAGGCGCTTATAGCCATGAGCAGATCTGTGAGACTTTATTAGAAACCATTCGGTAGAATAAAAATTTACACTTTAACTTTGTGAATTAACACACCGAGATGTTTGAGGAATTAATAAGAAAACTCATAATTTTTATTGGAAAACCTCGAAGAGGAAAAAAATCAGCGTAAAATCTTCCACTATATATGCTTTAGTACAAAAGTTTCCAAATAATTACAATTGTGTATAAGAAGGCTAACAATGAAATGGGAATCAAAACAACAACTATATAGTCGTTGGTTATGCGATTCTTAGTGATAGATGATGTGACAATGATCGGCGATGAAGGTCGTCGTGGTGACAAGATGGATGATAGTTGGCGGCTCACCGCGATAGTGTGAGGCGGCCGGTAAGCGATGATGACAGCGATTATGGCGGCATGGTCGGCGATGACCCAGTGGTCGGACGACCGGCGGCGAAGATTGATCGATGAGGATCGGCGGTGGCGGGTGGCACCGACAGTGTTGGCAATGGGGTGGTCGTAAATGATGTATGATTATGCTTGGATGATTTTAAGCTTTAGTGCTCTCTTCTTTGCATCAGAAGAATGAGGTTATTTATAAATTAAAAGAGTGGCTTCAAATATATCAAAAGCAACCACTCCACTCATTGACGGCTCAAAATGATTCTTTTCATTTGATGTATTTTAAATATTTGAATGCTCAAATGAAGTCATTATGAGATCTTGGCTTTGGATCCTTTGAGGCGTTTAATTTGACTTATAAACATTATATGTTTAAAAGAGATTTAACGATATCACAAGTTTCCAATGATATTTTAAGTGCTTGATCTATTTTTTGTGATCAACTTGCTTTTGAATTAACTTGATTGGTATTTGTCATATCAATTTATTTTTGGATTATCTTGTCATCCAAAATATATTATACTTCAAATTCTTCAATAATTTATGGTCCATTAACCATATATTTTGAGAGACAGATCTTCGACAAGATGATGATTGCGAGGCGTGTCAGGCATGCATACGTATTTTGGTGATGGACCATGCACTTACAAAGATGTAGGGTGGCCATGACAATGAAATACTAACAATTATAATAAAAATTAGGATAATAAAAAGATATTTAATGAAAAATAGATATAAATAATTATCTTTTTATAAAAAAATGGATATATATATATATATATATATATATATATATATATATATAATGGAGGTGTAACAAGCAAAACGCAGGGTCGTGCTCGTGGGCATTAATTTATTTTATGTAAACAGTGGTTGGAGGAATGTGGAAATCTTGTGATTGTCATGACTTCTTTTGCATAAAAATCCAAAATTAGTCCAAAAGAAAAGAACAAAGGAGTCCAGCCATAGCACGAAGGCACGCTTTTCTTGTGCTTATCTTCTTATGGCTAAAGCCATACAGCTACACATAGGAGATTTTGAAATTTGGTACATAGAGAAACTGGCATGTAAGTCGTGTGTCCTTTCTTACTTAGTTGTAAGATTTTCAAATAAATTGATAAATTACTAATTCCTTCGTAATTTATTTGTTAAAAAGAGACTTCAATTAAATTTGAAGTTTTTAAATATTATTTTAGAAGTTTTATGTACTCTATTTTTTGATAAATTTGCAATCAAGATGATAAAGTTTCATGAGTGAAAATCATGTGAATATATTTGGGCTGTTAACTATGCCAATCAATTAAAATTAGATTGATTTCTTTCTTGTCAGGCGATCAAAAGTTGATGGACCTACAGCTTAGGCATTACTATCTCTTGATTTTTCTACTACATAGGATCATGAAAGATTCAATGATTTCAACTTTTTGATAATATGTGAGTCCTCTTTAGGCCAAGAGATTATAATTCATTTGATATTATGTTATTCTTTAGAAGAATAATTTATCTTAGACATAACAAAGTTTCATCTTCATTTTTTGATGACTAACAACTTCGATTGAGAACTTTCTAGAAGAATGTGACTCTGAAAATAACTGATTTGTAACTTGTTGATGGTGAAATGGCGATGGATTGCTCTAAATGAGAAAGATAAATTCTTAGCAAGTTTGTGCACACTCATCATCAATTTAAGGGAACATTTATAATTTACCCTCAAAATTTTATTCTGGATGATTTGATTATCGGATCTTCAATTTATCAACTATGTTGTACTCATGAAATATAGAACTTCAAGGAGGTAGGTATCCTTTGTTCATCAATCAATGGCATCAATATTGATAGCTACTATTAGATCACAAACATCATTTATTGGTCAACTTCCTAGACCATTGTAACCCAATTAGGCCATCGGATTGGCCCAAGGAGTATTTTGACTAATCCATTATAATGCATCAATTTGATGCATCTTGATAAAATTGATGAAAACAATGTTCAACCAAGATAGATTTCGCTTAAAAAAGTATGAATTCATAGGAGAACTTTATATTTTGATGCCCATTTGGAACCTCCTATCTGTTGTACCAAGTGTTTTATAGATCTAGAGTTCTCTTTTAATTTTCTGGTCACTCATTTTTCTTCACAAGCAAGAAAAAGGCCAAAATAATTTCAATCATCCGACCACTGAAAACACCAGTTCTACAACACGTATCAATGACAAATCTAATTACTTGTTGCCCAATGTCTCCCGTCTTGTGTTATTATTTTTTGTTTATAGGCACTCATCATATAATGTCATTAGTTGTTTTGTACATATAATCTTTCAACACTAATGCTCAAAGCCCGCCATCACTAGTCATTCACCATGTACCTTAATTGATGATAATCTCCATTATCATTACTCGTTGAATACCATTTGAACATCTACGCTAATAGTTATCGTCTTCTATTGCATGTCATCATCCACCAACATTGATATTGACCTCCATAACGATGATAGCTCCACATATTTTATAAAAAATATAACATGTGGAATCTATATATAGCTTCTATATCCATACTTTAATAACATAATATAATGATGCTTAACTAATACGCAGTCGCTGTATATTGACCGTAAAGTATTGTGTATTATATGTGTATAGATATTATATATTACCGTGAAGTTAATATTATATCAATATATTAAGATACAACACTCTTAGCCAATACATAACAGATATATTTTAACTGAGTGTCGCATTGTGTTGTATTATTAGAGTTCGAACGTAAGGCTACCTCTAGACTCCGCACTTAATAATGTCTCCATATTTTAATAATTTGTATTCTAATTATTTCTTCTTTAACTTTGTAAAGAATCAATTATATTAGTCAATGTGTTGTATCAACAAAATTGTTTTCAACTAAACTAATTATTCTCGTGATTTTTTCTTAATTTTTCATATCAAGTAATCTCATGTGTGAAATATTAATTTTAATGTATATAAGTGAATTATTTCAGCATATAAAAATATTAATATTTATTAGAGAGAGACAACATGTATGATTCTATAATTAAATGATTATCACATTTTGGACTTCATGTAGACGACCCCACATAGTGGGATAAAAGTTTATTGATATTATAAAAAAATTAATATATTATTTAATTTGAAGTTAAAATATATTAATTATGCTAAATTTTAGAAAATTATTAAAATATGTTATTGATCATATCATAAAATTATCGAATCATCTAAAGCTTAAATCCATGATTGGGCCTTTTGTTATAATTTAAGTTATGTATTATTGGGCTTTTATATTTTGTACTTGAGCTTATATGTATTGGGTATTCTTATACTATGAGTCATTGTAGTAGGTATGACACTTTGGGTAGGTATGGAATGAGTGGTAGGTTTGATAGTAGGCAGTGGTAGGTGTAGTTATGATGGTGTTAGGTTTGAGTTTGGAGTTTGGTTTGAGTATTCTTAACTCTCTCTTTCAATCCTATAAATAGGGAGACTCTTGTAATGCTTGGCACTTGAATTTGGAATAAAAGATACCCTCTTAACTTCTTTTACTATTTTGTGTGTTTTCCTCGTGGACTACTTGAGTGTGTGAGCTCACAACCCTTAGAAGGACTTCTAAGGAAGGAGCGATCTCCACAATGACGACTTTGTAGAGGTCGATTTCAACTTATTCCCTTCACTTCTGGTTATTTTAAATCATTCTGTTAGATCGTTCATAACTTTTCAGTTATTTCTTTGCACTTATAAGATTAAGATCTCTAGTGTGGTTAACATAACTTTAATCAAAATCTTTTCAACTTCTAAATTCATAATATTGCTCAATAATAGTAATAATTTATCATTACTCTTTTGATGATTTAAGAATTATCATGTAATAAATAACATATCATAAAAAAGCATGTCCTACATCATATTTGGTATCAGAGCAAGTATGTTTCTTTGGGAACATCTTGTTTAGTATTGAGTTTTATTTTTGCATTAGAGTAATCTTGCAATTCATTGTTAAAAAAAAAAATCATACAAAATTTTTATCTAATTAGAGCATTTACTTACTTTTAATCGTGTCTTTGATTTCATTACATTGCATTTTTTTTAAAAAAATTATTAATTAAGTATTTGCTTATATTAATATTTTTAAAAGATTATCATCATGTCAACTCGTAGTGATCTTAGATATCAAGATCAATCCTTAGATGAAAAACATGATTCCTATGAATTTTTACTAGAAAAAATAAAAAAGCTTACCCTTATGCACCAACAAACCTTTAATGAATTCCAAAAAGATTTGAAGCCTTAGAATAAAAAGTTGGTAGCTTACAACACATTCACGACTAACCCAATCCTAGAACACCAACTTGAAGAGAGAAGGTCATCATGTTGATCTCGTTCTCTTCCTCTCCCACCTCATCCACATTCTCCTATTAGACCCGTTATGCCCAGGAACAACTTTAATGAATATCCGAGTTTGATGAGGTACTTCCTCACCCACCTCATCGAATAGGGAAGACAATTACGAGATGAAGGTTATGCTCATCGAACTCCTTATGAGCATTATTCTTGACATTATGAAGAGCCATTATCTAATTTTGTTGCCCCTCGACGTACACTTAGAGAACCTGATGATGATGTTATTAGTAGGGTTAAAATTGATCCACCTACTTTTGATGGTCAACTTGATCCTAAAATTTTCTTAGATTGGTTAGTAGATATGGACCAATATTTTGATTGGATGCCCATGTCGGAAGAAAGACAAGTTCATTTTGCCTGCATGAAACTAACTAGTCATGCTATTTATTGGGTTAATCTCACACGAAAATATCAACAATTAGGACAACCCTATTGCTTCTTGGGATGAGATGAAAGAAATTTTAAAGCAAAAATATGTACCATTAAATTTTCATGATCAACTTATGGATGAAATGACTACGCTTAAATAAGGATCTTTAACATTTGTTGAGTATATGACAGGTTTGATGAATTGATGACCCGTTGTGATGTTAGAGAGGATCAGCACAACAATCTCTAGATTTAGATCTAGGTTCTGGCGATATAATGAAATGATAACTAGAAATTTATTCTCTTGAGGATGCATTTTGAGTGGCGACTCAAATTGAACAATATCTTAGATCACAACCTTATAAGCGATTCACAACTTCATCTACAAACAACTCTCAATCGCATGTTAACCCTCCTACTTTAGTAGTTCCTAAAGGACTTAGTGAAACAAAAGGAAATGCTTTGGTGGGAACATCTAGCTCTAAGACTTCTAGCATTACTTGTTTTACATGTGGTAAAATTGGTCTATGCAAGTACTTGTCCTCGTTGAAACTTACACTTAGATTATGAAAATGAGGATCAACAAAATGAAAATAATCAAATCATTTGATCCTTATGAAGAAGCTAGTGATGCGAAGAAGCATTAGATGAGTCTCATATAGTGTATGCGTTGTGTGTTAGCAACCCACAGCTAATATTGATTGGCACATCAATTTTCCACACTTATTTTAAGAGTGGTGAAAAGACGTGTAAGTTAATCATGATAGTATTGCATGAAATATTATTGCTACCTCTGCTTTAGCTAGGATGAAGCTCACCCAAGAGACCCACCCACAGCCTTATAAGGTTGCTTGGGTAGATAAGACCTCTATCTCTATATCTCAATGTTGTCTTATACCCATTCAATTAGGAGAATATTGTGATAAAATTTAGTGTGATATTCTTTCGATGGATGTTGCTCATATACTTTTAGGTAGACCTTGGCTTTTTGATATGGATGTCACAAATTATGGGCGATCTAATACATATGCTTTTAATTTTCAAGGTAAGAGAATTGTCTTAAACCCAAAAGCTTAAAGAGGTGACTCCACTTCAACCCCAAATTTCTTCTCCACCCATGAAAAGAAATCCTACATATTATTAATAAATGTCAATTTCAACAAGAGATTAATGGCAATATCATTTTGCATTAGTTGTCCTAACCTCGAAAATCAACTTGTGTTAACTCATTCTCATCAAGTACATGAACTTTTGTTGGAATATCAAGATATTTGTCAAGAACTTCTAGTGAGCTTCCCCATTAAGAAGTATCCAACATGCCATAGAGCTAATTCACGGATCATCACTCCCAAATTTGTCACATTATCATTATGAACCCAAATGAACATGCAAAGCTAAAACAATAAGTTGATGATTTATTATCAAAAGGGTTTATCGGAAAGTTTATCTCCATGCGGTGCACGCTCTTCTTACCCCAAAGAAAGATGGTAGTTGGCGTATGTGTGAAGTCGTGCTATAAATAAAATCACTATTAAGTATAGGTTTCTCATACAGATTGATGACATGTTAGATATGATGGCTAGATCAATAGTTTTCTAAAATTGATCTTAGAAGTGGATATCATCAAATTAGAGAGAAGGAGATGAATGGAAACCCAAGACAAAAGATGGTTTGTATGAATGGCTAGTAATGCCTTTTGGATTGACTAATGCTCCAAGTACATTTATGCGGTGATGACTCATATCTTACGGCCATTCATTGGAAAATTTTTAGTTATGTATTTTTGATATTTTAATTTTAATCAAACTAGAGCGTCATGAGAAACATTTACAAGTCTTTGAAGTGCTTAGTGAAGAAAGACTATATGTTCACTTAAAAATGCTCATTTATGACATCTTGATAGTCTTCTTAGGATTCATTGTTTCTTGTGATGGCATCTCGGATTCAAAAAATTAGGTATTCAAGAGTGGCCTACCCCAACCACAATTCATGATGTGCGTAGTTTCATGGGTTATACATTTTATCGAAGGTTTATTCATGGATTTAGCTTATGGCCCCATAACTCAATGTCTTAGGTTTGTTTGGTTCTGCATTTGATAGTTAAAATCTGTAAAGTGAATTGAATTCAATACTTTTATTGTTGTTTGGTTGTGTAAGTAAATACATGGAACTATTTTTTTCTGTTTGGTTGGATGAATGTAAAGTAAATCTTTGTATTCTTACTTTATATATATAAATTAATTGAATTTATTCACTAATTAATGTATTCAATTAAAAATAAATATATATTAAAATACAAATAAAATTATAAATAAAATTTTTTTCTTGACTAAAAAAAAATAAATAAATCAAACAAATATAATGTATTTTGAATATTTAATTATTTAATTTACAAATTTTTAAGATATTAATTATTAGTGTTATAGATAAAATTTGAATATTATCATTTTATATTAACATAATATTAAATATATATATATATATATATATATATATATATATATATATATATATATATATATATATATATATATATATATATATATATAATTTTATTACTATATTAAACATTAATTAATTAATAGAATTTTTATTAAATAAATTAATCATCAAGTTATGATTTAATATTTATTTATTAAATAATTTTTCTTTAATAAATAGTTTACTCATTAATTATTTTTTTGTTAAATAAATTAAAATTTAATAATTATTTTAATTTTTTTATTTATCGAAATTATTTATCATCAATTTGAATAAATATAATTATATTTATTAAATTATAATTAAGCTATAAAAAATCGAAATCAAAAAAAAATTTTTTTTAAAAATAATAAGATCCGAAGTCTCGTTTAAAAAAAAAAAAATTTTTTTTCCCATTTTTCCCATTTCTTTTCCGCGTTCGGCCAAAAGAAATTTTTTTTTCATGTTCATCAAAGTAATCCAAATACGTTTTTTTAGCGTATTTCAAGTCACAAATAGTTTATGATGTATTTCAAACTCAAATAAATATAATTTATTTCTTTACAAACCAAACGTAAAATTTTATAAAATGCATGTAAGTGAATGCAATACACTCACTTTACTTGCAAAAAACTTAAAAGGAGACTTTGTTTGGACAAAGGCATTTATTCTCTAAAATTAAAGAACTTTTAACAAGTCCGATATTACAATTGCCAAATTTTGACAAAGTATTTGAGGTATCATGTGATCTTAGTTGGTATTGGAGGTGTTCTTAAATAAGAAGGTCATCCTATTATTTTCTTTAGTGAAAAATTAAATGAAGCGTCACCTATATGACCACGTATGTTGTCAAACCAACGTTATTAGCTTACATTATCTTCTTTCACGAGAATTTATACTTTATTTTGATCACGAAGCGCTTAATATCTAAACACCCAAAAGAAACTTAGTTCTCATGTAAATGGGTTCAATTTCTTCAAGAATATACGTTTGTTCTTAAACATAAATGTGTAATAGAACAAAGTTGCGATCAAGTAGAATATGTACATTATTAAATACCATGAGTGTGAAGGTTACTAGATTCAAAAGGTTAAAGATGATTATCCTAATTGTAAAGATTTTCAACAAATTTTGAATCTTTAAAATTTGATGTTTCAATTAATAATCAATTATCAAATACTGAGATGGTATTATCTTTTGGCAACAACTATGTATCCCAATTCATCACTTCAAAATTTTCTTGTTGAGGAAATTCATTCGGAGGTAGTCATTTTGGTGTGATAAAACAATACTATGATGGAGGATATTCTTTTGGCCTAGTCTTAAGAAAGATGTTGCTCATATCATTTCAATGTACTTCAAGTAGCAAAAAGTGAAAAATAAAATTATGGTCTATACACACCACTCTCAATCCCCACAAACCTTGGGAAGATCTTATGGACTTATCTTACCTCTTGTTTGACTTATCCTAGTAGTTGTTGTTGATTCTCTAAAATGACACACTTCATTCCATGTTATAAGACATCGATGTCTCACATATAGATAATTTTCTTTTGTGAGATATGGTTACATGGACTACAAGACAATTGTGTTTGATCGTGATGTAAGATTTATGAATATTTTTGGAAAATTTTATGGAAAAATCTTGGCACAAAACTCTTATTTTCTACACCACCCTCAAATATGGACAAACCAAGTTGTTAATAAGCTTAGAAATTTACTTAGGTGTCAGTGGATCATACTACTAGTTGGGACCTACTTCTTCCCATTGAGTTTGCTTATATAGGTTCAATTAATAATTAGGTATGAGTCCTTTTTATTATAACCGGTTATGATCCAAAAACCTTGATCTTGTTGAATTTCAGTAACATATAGGTCTAGTGCATTTGCATCTTCATTTTGCACAAAGCATGCATGATTTACATCATGAAATTCAACAACTTACTTTATGATAAATATAAAGCTAATGTTGATGCACATAAATATATGTAAAATTTAATGAGGAGATTTAGTTCTTATTAAAGTTAAGAGATTTTAACTCTTAATAAATTAACTCTCGAGATCATTCTTATAAAGTTGTAAAGATAAATGATAATGCTTGAAAATGATCTTCCAATGAATCCTAAATTTCTCCAATATTTAATATATCGATTTATAATGGGCAAGCCATGGATGACACTATTCCCTCAAATAGTACTAACATCAGTTCATACTTCATCACCGACTCCTATACAATCTCGCTTGATCACATAATTCTAATCAAATTTTAGAAGGCATTATCATCACATCATGGAGGCACTCAGGTTTCTCGCGTTGGAAAGGTCTTTCTCCACTTGAAGATTCATGGCTTACATTTGATGAGTTACTCACAATTATTACAAGAGTACTTGGATTTTCATTCTAGAGGAGAATCCTTTAAAGTCGAGTCTTGCGCAGGATCATCATCCCCGTCATCGACGTCATCATCATAAAGCTTAAATCCATGATTGGTCCTTTTGTTATAATTTAAGTTATGTATTATTGGGCTTTTATATTTTGTACTTGAGCTATATGTATTGGGTATTCTTATGCCATGGCCCATGAGTCATTGTAAGGTATGACACTTTGGGTAGGTATGGAATGAGTGTTAGGTTTGATAATGGTGGTAGTTTGGTAGTGGGTGTGGTATGTATGATGATGTTAGGTTTGAGTTTGGAGTTAGGTTTGAGTATTCTTAACTCTCTCTTCAATTAAATACTCTTGTAATGCTTGGCACTTGAATTTGGAATAAAAGATACCCTCTTAATTTCTTTTACTATTTTGTGTATTTTCTCTTGAGTGACGATTACTTGAGTGTGTTCACAACCCTTAGAAGGACTTCTAAGGAAGGATCTCCACTGACTGTTTGTAGGGTCGATTTCAACTTATTCTGCCCTTCGGTTATTTTAAATCACATTACGTTAGATCGTTCATAAATTTTCGCTTATTTCTTTGCACTTATAAGATTGGTCTCTAGTGTGGTTAACATAACTTTAATCAAAATCTTTTTAACTTTACTAAATTCATAATATTGTGAATGTGCTCAATAGTAGTGTATTTATCGGTACTCTTTTGAGGATTTAAGAATTATCGTAATAAATAACATATCATAAAAAAAGCACTCTGTCTACATCAAATATTTCATGAAATAAGATTTTAACACATTATATTGTATTGAGATTCAAGAGTTATCGACTAAATTTTTGAAGATACATCATATGAATCTCAATTAAGTCTAATTTTTTCAAAATCAAAACCTAAGAAGTAGAAAGGAAGAAATTGAAGAGTGACATTACTTTATTTTGCTAGGCCACTCCTCTTTTAGCTAATATAGTTGGTCATAATACATATTAAATAGTTATCAAAATAGTTAAAGTGTACTTTGTCAATAATGTGCCAAATATTTTTCCTCTGTCCACTTTTGAAAATAAATATTTTCAATCAAGATTAAAAATTCTCTTTTAATTCATCTTGGGTGATTTTCTAATTTTTAAAGTTGTTTGAATCATTCGACAAATCTTAAAAACATCTCTTATCATGAAGGCCTATAATATAGTAAGATCTCAAATGCAATCACTAATGATAAGGCCCAAGTTGTAGTCATTGCTTGCAATAATTAGAGATAAAACTATATCAAAAGTTGTGTAAAAATCATTTTTCATAAGGCTAATTCATTAATATCTCTTACCATCTACTCTTAATCATTGACATCCCTCTAAGACTTATATCATATCTATCTTTTTAAGGCCTTATCACATTGTTTCCTATAGGAATTCTTTATCTTTGAAATATTTATTAGAAATTTGATACTTCATCCTTGTAATTTGAAGAGAGCAGATTAAGAGACTGTTTGGGATCAATTTTGTTTTTTATTTTCTATTTTTATTTTTATATTATTTTTGAAAATATATTTATTTAGAGTATTTTTAAAAATAAGAAGTACAATTAAACAAATTTTATTTTTAAGCAAAATATAAATAAAACAAAATAAAATTCAAAATAAAAAATAAAAAATAAAAGTGATCCCAAATGGCCCCTATGTTTCTTAAAAATAAAGTACCTTAAAGATTAAACAAGATCTAGCTTTTGTCTCTCCTATTTTTATCTTGAACTTGATTCATTTCATAATTAAACTATTATTATTCTCTTACAAATAATTTTGAATTCAATAAATGATATTTGGCTATTTGTTATTAGAAATGTATTCAAAAAAATTCATTTAGTCAAGCATGATTATTGACTCAAGTATTTGAATTAAAAAAAAATAGAATCAAATTTATGTTCACTTCAATTATAGTTTTAAGTATATTTATAGTTATTGTATCTCAATAAGAAAAAAAAATTAAATGAGCACATGAGGATTGCCTAATTTTGAAGCCATTAAGATGTTTAAATGTTTATAAAATTTTAAGTAATTAAGTGAGTTATTCTAAGGCTTTTGATTTCAAGTTTAATTTGCTATTTAAGATAAACTAATTCTTGTACTAAAAAAATTATAAATAGATCACTATTACCAAATGATTATCGCCTTTTGCCAACCAATGCTTATATTGATTGTTGCTTGATTGCCATCTCTCCCTTAACATCTCTTTCTATTGATCGATTTCAATATTGGTTATTTTTTAATCATTTTCATTTTCTATCAACCAACAATGATGACTATTGTGACTCGATCACCTTCGTCGACCTTTGCTGTTAATATCGCCATTATTTTTTTAATATTTGCTGTTATGAAAGTTCCACTTAAACTTTTTTTTATAAGATGGTGGTAAGACGCAAATGACTTATGTGCGAATGTATAACAAAAAAGAGAAACATAAGATTAAGTGTTACGAGAGATGAGGATGCTCAGGTGGATGAGTGGCTTTACCCTAGAGATAGAATGCAAAATGAGTAGGAAAAGTTGGAGTAGCTCAGGGTAGAGATAAGATTAGGAGAGTCGCCTTAGATGGTTTGGCCACATAAAGCGTATTAGAGTAGATGCATTAGATTTTCCTTTTAAGAAGGTAGAGAGACCTAAAAGACTTGGTTAAGATGTATAAAAAATGATCTTAGTACCAATTAAATGGAATTTGACACATAATAGGACACAATGGCAAAGGATTCATGTAGCCGACCCCACCTAGTGGGATTAAGGCTTGTTGTTGTTGTTGTTGTTGTCACATTGCTCTCATTGGGGATTATAATTACAATTCAAACTTTATAATCTTATCTTCTCTAATTATGAAGATTTCCCAACTTTTATAATTTTTATATTATATAATAGACTTTTGAATATTTTCTTTTTAAGGTTTTCATATAAATGATAAAATAAAAAATTTAATTTCTACCATCATTAGATGCTATTCAACGTATAAAATATTTTTCTTCACCATTTGTATGTACAAAATGTACAAAATTAAAAACGAAAAAAGTTTATACGATACTTAGAAATTAACCATCTCTCTCCTAACCTTATATATATATATATATATATATATATATATATATATATATATATATATATATATATATATATATATATTATCGTAAGGCTTAGTAATTTCAATAATTTCAGTAAAACATCTCTCTGACTTGTAAGATACACCATTCATAGCATAATCTTATAATATCCCATCTAAAATCATATTATTTTGTCTGAAAATTTAAATTTTATGAATACCTTAAAGCTTGATAATTTTTTGAGCTAGCATAAATAATTTATTTAAATAATTTACAGATAAAAACCTATTCAATATTATTAAAAAAATTTGTAAGGGAATATCCCAATATAAATTGCACTAAGATGATTTTAAAGTTTTCTTATGCGTATAAATAGTTATAATTTATATTTAAAAATTAAGATAATGATAAATCACATGATTGTTGAAATAAGAGCAATTTCTTTTTGCAAAGTTGAGTTCTAATTACAAATAAATTAAAAAATATTAGTTAGTGTGTGCTTCGAATCTAAATCTCAATGAGAGAAAATCTCTTTTAACTTCTTAGAAGCTGAAACACCGAATGTAAACTTTTAATTTTTTTTATATCATATTTTTATGATGATTGTTTTTTTACCATTTTTTGTTTATGTATTTATTTGCATATTTTAATTTTAAAAATATCATCTTATTAATAAAAATATAATAATAAAATTATTATATTTTAATCATATTTAATTAATATTAGAAATTTGAGTTAAAGTATTTTAATCAATTTTTTTATCTAGATAAATTTTAAAATTTTTAGATTTATTTTAAAATAGCTACAACATACATTTTAATAGAGCATACATTATAATTATTTATCTATATTTTCTACTTATTAAAATTAATCTAAAAAGTTTTAAATTCATTTATACTAATTTTTAATTAAGATATTCTATATAAAGAATTTTCCCTCAATTAGCATACATTCTAGTAATAAATAAATATAAAATGAATAAAAATATTTAGCGCTAAGTGGCCTGACCCCATCCAAATGCCGACCTAAGTCCTCACGTTCCTCCAGAAAATGGGCTCATGACGTTTTCGACCGTTTCGTAGGCTGTCCGGTGCCGTCTAAAGTAAATCTCAACATTTCCCACGTGATTTCTCACAAAACCGGCGAAAGCGAAACCGCAGTACAGTTTTTCTTTTTCCTTTTTTTTATTCATATATATATTTAATAACTCAATTATATTTCTATTTTTTTAATTTTCTTGCGTGCCGTTTTCGCGGACCAAGCACTTCTTCCAGGAAACACACCTCATGTTTGCCATCCCCACCTATTAAGTAAAATATTATTATTTTATTTTAAAATTAAATAAAATTTCTCAAGCTCACGTGCTTTAAATCCCCGCCATTCTCGCTACACGCGATTCTACTTTATAAAAAAAGGCACGGCGGTGTCTGGATGGAAGCGAAAACAAAGCGCGAGAAAAAACTGGACAGAGCGATAATAGATCGAGGTCGAGGGAAAGGATCAAATAAATAATTTTGTGACTGCGAGCGATTTGGCGGAGAAGATCGTGGAGATGACGAGCTTTTCGGAGATGGGAAGGCGGCCGGAGAAGTCGAGCTTTTCGCTCACTTGCAGTCTTTTGAGTCAGTATATCAAGGAGAAGGGTTGTCCCGCAGATCTAGGACTTGGGAGGGCTATTCGCTCGGTTGATCCCGCTGTTTTAGGTATTTATTTTATTTTTAAATTTTTCCTTCGTGTTTTTCACTGGTAGGTTCAGAATTAGAAGGTTTTTCTACGATTTATTCGTTTTCTTTGTTGGTGTTTTTGAATTATATTCAGTATTTTTGTTGGCAGGCTTTCTATCCGCCATGATTTCGTATTCTCTGTTTCAATTTCGTCTTTTCGCCCTTTTCTTCCGACTTTGATATCTTCTGAATGCTGAGAGTTTTTTTTTTTCTCACTGATTTGTTTGATTTTATGGTTTTATTTATTTATTTGTCATTTCTCTTAGATTTTCTTCGGCTGGACCTCGCTTAGAGTCTTTTTCAGTAAGAAATGTGGAGTGCTTTGAAGTTTGGGATGATTCCTGTCCTAATTATTTGTTAAATGCTATTTGTTGTGATTTGTTTCAATTTCATAATTTCAAGCTTTTTGCAGACTTCGATTAACGCATGGCTTTAATTTTGTCTTAAAATTTCGTTTCATGCTGTTTTTCAGGTAAACCTGAGGCGTATCGTCCTCCGACGACCATGAGTTTACTTCCCGGCGTCGATGTCTCCGCCAACGATATCGCCGGCGCGAACGACGACGTATTGGCCCGAGACGATACGAAATCCATTGAGCTGTTTCCCCTTCAGCCCGCTAAGTATGTCCGATTTGTTTTCTATACCATTGAAGATTCTATTATACATAATAATAAATAAAAAAACCATGCAATTTTGCGAACATTCATTCCCTTGGCTTTCTCTTGACCCTTATTTTGTTTATGGTGTTGGTTTTCAGGCAGCCGGAGAAGGCCCAGCTGACAATATTCTACGGCGGGAAGGTGTTTGTTTTCGACAACTTCCCGGCCGAGAAGGCAAGCGATTTGATGCAGCTCGCGAGCAAAGGATCAGGCGCAAACGTTCAAAATTTCTCGTTCGCGCCTCCAACCGTCGCCTGCGACCTCCCAGTTCCCCTGCTCAGTCTAATCCTCCGGCGAGCTTCCCACCCCGGCCGCAGCCCAATTTTTCTGGTAAGCTCTCGTTTTTTTCCTGCCGGCCTGGCTACTTACTGTACATTAATACCTTTTTAAGGAAGTTCACTGGAAACTCAAGATGGTCGGGTCGATCAGGACTGCATGATGATCAAGTCCGCATGGCCTTTAGGGGCTGTTGGGCTACAAATAGGAAATCTTGAGAGTATTAAAATTCAGAAAAAAAAATTAATTATTAATTATTATATTTATTTAAAAGTATATTCAAAATTCTGAAATTAATTTTAATAAAAAAAAATCTGATCTAACTTTTTTGAAAACTTGAGAACTGTTTTGCATCCAACTGTTAAATCTTACCTTGAAATTTATTATTTATTTATTTAAAGAGAAAATTTTAAATTAAATTAGCGGAATTTAACACGTTCTAGACTTAAAATCGGACCCCAACTACCCTTAAAATAATCTATTGATCAACTACTTCTGCAGTCTTGGTCAACCAAAATTATTGATAGGCTAATATTTTTAATAACGTTTTGAAATATTAAATAAGTTTATTTGACCGTCTTTTTTTTTCATCGATCAATTATTGACCATATATTAGTGAGAATTTAGCACACAGACGGCTCGTAGTGTCCTTTTTTTGTTATCTGCTCAATTGTTGAGTGATTAGTTTTAATTTGTTTGTTGGAAACAGATCTACCTATCGCAAGGAAGGCATCTCTCCACCGCTTTCTGGAGAAGAGAAAGGATAGGTGAGGAACTTTTTAAAAATTTTAATTTAATGATTCATTCGTTTTTAAGCAAGTAATTAAATATATTACGAATGAAATTTTGTTTTATTAATGATCTTTTTAATGGCTTAATTATCAGGATTACTGCTAAGGCGCCGTATCAGCTTAGCAGCAGCGAAGCCTCAAAGGATGCTGGTTCTGTGAAGCAGGAGGAGATCTGCCAGCCATGGCTGGGTTTGGGGCCTCAGATGTCGAATACCAGCAGCTGATAGTTTAGTTACTGTTTTTTTCTTTCTTTTTCTTTTGTTTAATTAAGCTCTTTTGCGATTGTTGTTTCTAATTGAGGTGTTTAGCACGTTATATAACTTCACATATAACAGGATGTGATCTCTGACTTGCAAGTTTGGCGTGAAGATTTGATCTATTTGTTTTTGCAGATTCCTGATGAGGAATTTGTTTCAAAAAAAGCTTTATTGCCACATTCTTTTATTATTTTTCGTTGGTAGTTGATGGAATAGTCTTGTTTGTTCAGTGGCCTTCAGTCTTCCATTGCTCACAAGAAAAAAATCACACAAAGTGCTTAAGCCGTTGGATCTAATTGCTTTTGATTGGAGACGCCATTAAAATGATGATTATAGAACTTTGGTATCGATAAGAATTTTGTCCATTTGGTAATTGAAAATTGATGGTGATTGACAATCAATGTAGTCTCTACAATGGCATCATTGTAACCAGTTTAAGGTTTCCTCGTATCGACGCTTCAACCCTAAATCATCTAAGAATTGCTGGTGACCCTTGTTATGTGTATCGCTTGTGTTAGGACGAAGATGTTCATGTTTTTCTCCATCAACATCATGTTAGTTTTATCATCCTTGTTCAACAATGATAAATTCCTTTAGTTTGTGAATGTGGAGTTGTTGGCCTTAGATTAAGGCATAGAGGTGATGACAACTATTTCTATTATAAATAGTCTTTGCGGAAGATAACAATATTTTAATGGATCATCAACGATCAATGTTGTGTACATCAGTGGAATTCAATAGAAGTGTTTATCATAGATGACACCCAAAATTTTCATCAATAATACTCAAAAGGGGATTAAATGTTGGGTATGTTGATCTGTACAATAACTATTTGTGACAGTAGCAATGTTTAAGAATTTTCTTGATTGAGCTATATTTTTGTTGCGCGGTTTATTTTGATGATCTTAGGGATCATCTTATCATGAGTATCCCATAGGTCATAAATGATAGGACAAGGAAGTTGAGGTTGGATTCAAACAATTGCATTCACCCACCGTCTCTTAGCTCGATTGGGCGAAGCCGGAACCGGACCGCGTTGATTCCTCTCCGGAGGCCTCTCCAGGAGGACATCGGGAGCATGATGAATGTGATGCTTTAGAGATTAAACCATCCCCATGCTATTTGGGTGGATGCCTTTCAAAAAAAAAAAACAATTGCATTCATCCACATTGATATGATTGTCTGCCAATTTGAGCAACTCCACCAACATCTTCAATTATTGCAAATCAAGAACATGAGAAAACGAACCTTCCTCATAGCTTTTAATAAGAGGGCTAGTTGGGCTAATTATTTAAAATTGTTGAAACAATAACTCCATTGTTGTGGAGATGTCAATGCTTAAGAGAGACTGTTGATTCAAGCTTTTGGGGGAAATGGGCGAGAGGAGTGGATAAGTAATCTTCCCTGTTTTTAGGATGCTTTATAATTTGATTATTTGTCAAAAACATTTTCATGTTCTTCGCACCTTAGGATATTACATTAAATATTCTGTGTAAAAAATGATAATCCTAATAGTAATATTGATCAAGCCAAAACAACAAAAGTGAAGAAAAACTTTCAAAAAATTCTAAATTTCATACAAATTTAGAATTTAATGTTATTTTAGTATTTCAGATTGGTTCACAATTTAATACTATATATTGAGTGTGAAATATTATATATTATTGTTTGTGTATTATCATCTTTTTCTTTTCGTTTTATTTATTCTTTTCTTTGAAAGGAAATGAATACATAGTCTTGTTTGTTTTTCTTTTTTGCCTGTGGAAGATGTTGGGAGAAACTTTGTTTTCTTCAATGACCCTTCATAATTTAATATATACGCATAATATATTCTTATTATAATATGTTCAATTTGTATTAATTTAAAAACCGAAGATTATGATATATGCAATTTACCTTTCTTTCTATTCTAATTATGTGAAAATAATTAGCAACTAAAGTTTTAAAATTAGGCTCCTTTTCATTATCAGTTCATAGTTAAATCTTTAATTCGATAATTTTGAGTTTTCATTGGTTTGAGAAAAAAAAATATATATATATATATATATAACGTATAAAAATAAGATAAGAAATATTTAATTTGAGATTTAAGTTCCAATGTAAATAAATTTAAGGAGATGCCAATGATTTCTAAAATAAATTTAATTAATAATACGAGTTTAATCTATAAATAATTAATTAACTATCTATTAAATACCACTCATAAAAAAATTAATTTTAAAATTTTAAAATTCTTCATGAATCAATTGAGATTTATACTTTTTTTTCCAACACTCTCAAATCAATCATGATTGAAAATATTAATAATTAATCGACAATAATAATCTAAATTCAATCGAAATTATTGAAACCACCAAACTTTGAAAGTATTATAGCAACGTGCTTTGAAAAAAAAAAAAACCTTGGGTGGGAACATGGTTTGATGAACTTTAATTATTAAAATCAGTAACTTGTAAAAGCAGCTTGCATGCCGTGGTGGCGCGAGTAGCAAGTGGACACGTGTGTGCAAGCGTGTGAAAATCGGACCGAACCGAAAATAAAAATCAGAAGAGGAGAGGTTCCAGATTGGATGATTGATCGAAATTGAGCTGATGATATAATAAATATTAAAATAATTAAATATATATATATATATAATTAAATAATATAATAATTTAAATATAGGATAAATATATAATAAAAATAAATAAAAATATATAAATAATATTACTAATAATTATAATTTTAAAGATTAATATAAAGCTCATTTATTTATAGTTATTATGAATTATAAAATTAGTTAAGTGTATTAAATATATCAAAAAAATTATTATATAAATTTATGAAAATTAATATAAATTATAATTTTAAAAAAATTATAGTTTGTATTAAAATTATATAATTTAGAATATAAAAATTATTTTTAAAACTTAGTAAAATATATCTAATATGTAAATATTATTATAAAAATTATATTTTTAAAATATATAATATTATTATAAAATTTATTTTAAAAATCTTTTATAAAATTTAGCTATTATAAAAATATAGTATATAAAATATTATTATAAAAATATGTATTTTAAATATTTTGTTATATTATAAAATATAATTTGTAATAAAAATATGAAGTTAAAAAATTCAAATATTATTCTTATATTCTTATATCTTAATGTATTTTTATTCTCAAAATTAAAATATAATTAACTATTTATTCTAACTCTTTAGTCACACATCATAAAGAGTAATAAATTTGTACTCTTTATATACAAAAAAGAGCTCCAAAGAGTAACCTTGTAAACTACTTGAGTGGTTGCATGATGGTTACATCATAAAATAATTTAGTTACATTCATATTAATAAAATAAGATTTCAGAATTTATAAAGGAAATTAAAATTATTATTAAAATTTATATAAAAAGTTTAATTATGTATTTAAATAATATAAAATAGTGATTAAGAGAGAATTTATTGAACCAACCGATTCTTTAAAATCGGGACTGGTTCAACGGTCGAACCGGCGATTCTCCCCGATTTGAACAGGCCTAATGCAAATTTGATTTTTCTAGTTGATCAGGCCGGCCTTATGACCGATTCACGGTTGAATCGGTCCGACTAGTCGGTCCAGTCTGATTTTCACAATACTGCGTGTGCGTGTCTTGCTCGAGAAAATTTCCAACATGGTCATTATTTTTAAATATTTTCTTTTTTTTTTTTGGAAAAAAATGAAAATATTTTACGCAGCTGCGTGTTGGGCACACAGAGCGAACTATTCTTTCGCCTTTTAAATATTTTCTTCCCTCATAAGATTTAGTATTTTATTATTAAATTAAAAGAATATATAATATAGGTCAAGTGGATAGGATTAGACCAATTAATATATTTAATTAATTTATCATGTGCAAATTTATGAATTAGAATAATATTAATAAAAATGTTAGATTTATTAAATTTATTTTAAATGAGTGTGAAAGAATCAGAAGATTTATTATTATAAAATAAATTTAATAAATTTATAATATTATAATAATAAATCAAAAGTTTTACATAGAGACGTCAATATTTTAAAATTTATATTTATAACATTTTCTCTTCAAATTAAAGGATGTATTTATTTTTAAAAAAAAGATAATAGTAATATTATTTTTGATATGATATTAAAAATCAATTACATGGAATAATAATTATATATATATATATATATATATATATATATATATATATATATATATATATATATTGTTGCGCAAGAGAATTTTATTTAGATGAGATCTTCGCCGTAGCTCAAAATTATCCAACACACAAAGATATGAACACAGGGTTATACGGAAAACCCGTGGAAAACCACGACTGCCTCAGAACTTTCACCATGTGTTCAAAGATACGGCCCTCTTTCATTAGTTCGAGAAGAATGAAACAATATTCAGTGTAGAAAATACAATATCGGTCAACTCCAACCGGGGAGAAGCTTCCAAAAGAACTGATCTTCTGAGCAACCTCTTGATCTTCGTGAGAAAAGAACCTGCCTTTTCTAGTTCTCCTGGGGTGATCTCTAGGCGAAGCTCCGATCTTGACTACTTGGTGGTGGCAGTGGTGATAGATCGTGGCCAAGGTCGACCGGTGGTTCGAGCTCTCGGTCTTCAAATCGATTCCTCCCCTAAGGTGAGAATGGCTCATTTATAGTTTTTGGGAGTGGCGTGCCTAGAAATTGTGGAAAACTCCAACCACTCCCATCGGACTCCAGATCCCCTCGATCGACGTATTTTGATGATCCGGTGCCTTAATGATGTCTAATTGGGTGATCTTGGATTCGTTGGATTCATCTGACGAGCCGCCGACCGACTATAAATATGTCGCTTTGGTGACCATCGGATCGATCCATGTTCGATAGCTGGATCTCGACTATCCGAGTCGCATCGACTGCCCATCGGTGATCGGGCTTGATCAGAGCTAAGAAATCTATGATTGGGATCAAGCATTTCTAAAAATGCCTTGAGATTCGTTGATCGACATTTTTCGAGGATGTATCGTTGCTATTTTGGGTGACATTATCTCCATCCAAAAATATATGTCAAATACTAAAAATAGCAAATTCTTCAATGAAATTTGAGAGTCCATCAACCGCGATTTCGAGAGAAGATCTCTTCATAACAAAGACAATATTATAACTGGAAGTCGCATCGCAAATGCGATGTATGCGCGATATTTTGAGGTTGATCCATCCCGCGGCGATTTGGGGTTCGCCATCCGGCATAACCTGGGCGCTCTGCCAAGACATGGCACTGGGCGCGGGCTGCCCATGGGCCGCTCACGGGATGCACTGCGCGCGGCTGCTGGATGCATGGCTGGCCGCTACGGCCACGGTCATGGCGGCTGGGGTCGAGCTGGGCTCTGGCGCATGGCCATGGCCAAGGCTACGGCCGGTCACCGGGGTCGCGCCATGCTGACTGGTTTCTGCGCACCTGGATCGCGGCTCATGTTTGGGGCGGGCGGGCTGGTGACACCGCTTCTGACTGCTATTTTCAGCGGCTCAAGGTGAATGGCTGGGCCTAATCTATAAAACCCCTGGCTGGGAAGGCACACCTTTTCATCTCCTTTGAGTGCATACCTCCCCTGTGGAGCGCACTCTTTATCCACACCCCTGGTAGAGTGCAACCCCTCCCCTGAGCTCCCTGATCAACCTACCTCATCTCCACCAGAGTGCATAGCCTCCCCGGTGGGAGTTTGGGCACTCTTCTGATCAACCTCACCACCTCATCTCCACCAAGCCAGAGTGCATAGCCTCCCCGGTGGGAGTTTGGGCACTCTTCGATCAACCTCACCACCTCATCTCCACCAAGCCAGAGTGCATGCCTCGGTGGGAGTTTGGGCACTCTTGAATAATTTTCATCTCGATGCACGAGTTGCTGGTTTGTATGGGTGAGAATCTTTGAAAGAGACACGTCCACCCTGTAGAATCTGAGGCGCCGACAGGGAACCTTCTAAAAAATGGGAGGAAGATTCGCGGGAGTCGCCGATCACGGAGACACATTGATCGTTTCGAAAAAAATATTATTTTCAATGATGATTTGGTTCTTAAGTGTCCGAAGAGCCCAATCTCCACCACGGGTATTTCACCACTTACGATGAGATGAGCTGGATTGCGGTTTCCATCCCCAGATGATCGCCATTTTGTCAAGATGAGGTTTGCATTTCCCTTGGCGCAATGACGATCGGATGGGACTTATTTTTTTCGAGGATGCGCACCTTGACATCGATTACCTCGCACGGATGTGCAAGTTTACTCATGATGCACATGGTATCACCGCAGGAGTCGCCACTTGACCTCCTGGACAAGGATCCTCCCAAGAGTTGGGCAAGCGATTCTTTTGTGAAGAATGATCGGGTCTTCGAGAAATGGGAAAGCAGATTTACCCATTCCCCCGTGTGGTGATGAAGATACCCGCGACGAAATTCCGTAATATTGAAGATCTTCGATTTGAGATTCGATATATCAGATGAAGTGAGGAATCTTTGTTCGAGTGGGCTTTTATTCATCCCAGGTCTTATGCAATGCTGAGAAAGCCCAACAAAGAGGTTTCCATGATCTCCCAAGCTGCTCCGCTTCTTCCCCAGTAAGGACCCGCCTCAATAGAAGAGGAAAAGGAGCTAAGAGGTGATGGTGATATCGACACCAAAAGAGCCTTCAGTAGTCCCCCAAGGATCTTCATTCCCAGGACGGTTGAATCATTCCTCAGTAGGCCGCGATGTCAAGAACTGTAACAATCCTTCTCTTATGCTCATCATCTTTATTTCCCATTGTGCTTAACGTAATTTTTCTTATTTCGATATCGAAGAAGCAAGAACTTGACTTCAAAATGAACATCAGTCAATGACCGGAATTCGAGTTCGTGAAGGTCAAGTTTCTCCATGGTGAATATAAGAAGCTGCATGTGGAGAAAGTAAAAGAGATGTCCGTGTTGGAGAATCAACTTGATGAGTGCAGACCGAAGTTACCTGCTTCTCTTTCTTTTCACGAAGTGAATCCTGGATGAATTAGTGGAGGCTAGAACAGGTTGGTTATGCCGCAAAGCGATCTCAAGATCTTTTCCGAGAAGGTTTCGTGTCTTGAGGCAAAGAACCGAGAGTTACGCCGTGAGAAAGAGGCGCCTTTATCTCTGGAGCCGATCACAGTGTGGAGGACTTCAAGAACTCGACACTTCAAGAGTATCATGTGATCACGCCTCGTGAGGCCGAGACCAATGATGTAGAGGTGAAGGCTTTGAGCGCAAGGTGTTGATGAAGGCTTCATCCGAGGTTTCTCAAGGGGACACGCTTACGATCGCAAGCTGTCGGGTGTTGAGGTCCTTTCTCCTAGCCTAGCTTCCCTCGACCCTTCTAGCGACGACGAGGATGACTCAGATAGTTCTTCATCATCTACTGATGAGACCATCAAGACTGTGTAGTTCCTTTATGGTTGCCTGTCAAAGGTTGTATATTATTTCGGTTGATTGTACTTGTATGTTCTCATGAGAAATATTAACAATCCACAAAATTATTTGTGAATATTTCTGAGTTGTGTGTCAAAGTGTACTGATGATAAAGATTCAGAAGAGATCATCTGGAATCCCTTTGATAATTCGATCTATTCTAAGATCATTACCGAGCTGCTACAAACTTGCACAATATATTTATGAGGTTCTCTCGTAACCTCGATCTATCCTAGGTTGTGTATCTGAGCTGCCACTCGATGTTAACCGCTATGGAGAAAGCAGTACCTATGAGGATTGCCAACTTATTGTTATCGAATGCTACTCACGATGTTAACCTCAGATAGAAGATCGATCAATTCCCTCGGGATCGATCTACTCAATGAGATACAACATGTATCTCGAGTCGTGTTTTAAAATGTAAGCAAAAAAGTCACAATAAGTATGAGAACTTTAACATATGATAAAACATAAATCCAAACACCTTGATGCGTTGGACAATAAGCAAACGACAAACGTATCGATAAATGTTTAATTCCAACAATTGCAATACAAACATACACGATAATGTTTGTGATTCACTAAATAAAAAAAAGTATACATCACCGTAGTACTTGAGGTTTGTAGCATTCCTGGGAGAGTCTTCCCATACTATCCTTAAGCTTGAACGCGTGCTTGATTTTGACACCACCACACCTGCCTTCCCAAACCGGTGAGAGTTTGTTCATAGGGCCTTTTCCCAGGTGAGACTTCGAGGATGAGGTCCCCAACGATATTGGTCTTTTACCCTTCTTGAAACCTCGAGCAATCCTCGATGGGAAGCCATTCTGAGGCCATGTCGCTGCGTCTCGGCAGAGATCCATGGAATCGCTTATCGCTGTCGCTCTGATCAAAGTTATGGGTTCTGTAGGCTCTGGACCCATGTCGACGAATAACACCTCGCCAAACACGATCAGACGCGCTTTCTCCAAGAGGGTCCTGAGCGGTAAGCCCAAAGAACATTGATAGTTCTTCGCCCATTGCCCCGCTGGTTCCGGTTCTTTAGCCCTTTAGTATTGTCCTATCGGTGACTTCGCCCCATTTCATGGATGGATGGATTAACCGATATGCGCCCCGCGTAAAGATGTGAATGTCTTTCCCGTGAACAAGGCCCCATTATCGATGATTTTTTTGAATGCCAAACGACAAATAATATTTTTCCGCAAAATTGTTTGGCATTTGTTTCTTGATTTTGGCCACGGCTCACCCACCACTGGAAGTAATCAACGCCAAGATTATGAATTTTCGCCCGCTGGCAATGGGAAAGGGTCCCATTATATCGATCCCCATTGCAAAAGGGCCACGGCTCTGATTGTGGTGAGTTCTGACATGATGAATGTAATCGACACTTGTTACACTTCTTTACAAACTCCAATGCCCTTCTTCATTGTAGGCCAAGAAAACCTTGCCTCATGATTTTGAGGGCAGGGCTTTTCCTCCCAAATGTTCACCACAAATTCTGAATGAACCTCTCGTGCAGAAGTTAGCCTGGTGGTAGACACTTTGGTAGGCCCTAAGAAGGACCGCCAGAGTTCGTCACCATTATGGTGAAGTTCGGGTTTCACGCCTGAGACCTGACAAGACGGTAGTCAAGGCCCCCCGCTTTGAAGAAAGGACATGACATGATCAATCCATGAAGATTCTTTGGGTCCTCCAGAGATTGTATCACCCAAGGGCCTCAATACCGGGAAAGTGGATGTCCTCTATGTATTTTCTCTTGAAAAGATCTCCGCGTTTGTTGTGGCTAACTTGAGAGGGCATCCGCCGCTTCTCGCCTCCCTTAGAATATGAGTTATCTGATGGGTCTCATTCGCAAGAAGTGACTTTGCCAAAAGATCTGCATCGAGCAAGTCATGATGATGCATCAAGTCTCCTTCAACCCGTGAGGCCACAAGTCGTGAGTCCGTAGATGGCTAAGTTCGACCTCACCAATGAAGCCTTAGTCCCGCGCTAGGGGCCTCGCGCCACATTATTGGTCGGAACTTTAGTCAAGCCCATACTCTAAAGTTATTTTACTGGGAGATAAGCAAAATTCCTCCCTCGAAGTACCCAAGCTCCATCAACATATAATGTCCATTGATTTGTCATGGAGTGATGAATGATCTGCTGTGGTGATGGGATGGTACATTCTACAACGGAAGTCGCCGAAAGCACTTGTGACTTTATATCGACGCGGAAGAAAATGGATGTCAAACTTAAGCTCGACCACTTCATCAACCTTCCGATACATCGCTTTTGAATAGTTCTTAATGGAAGATGAGTGTAGACGCTGATGGAAAGTAAGTACGTCGCAATTTTCGTGCAATGCACCAATAACGCCGCCTTATCTCTGGTGGATAGGCCCTTCCAGATCGTAAAGGATTTTGCCGACATAATAAATGGGTCGTTGTAATGAATTCTCCTCAGACGCGACGAGCATGAGAAGAAACAAAGAAGATAGATGTACGCCTTCTCTCCTTGGATAGCATAATAGAGGGGAAGCTAAATAGACTCAAGTTGCTCAAAACCGACATTCATCCACCGAATCCATTTCCTCTGCACCCTTAAGATTTTGAAGAATGGTAGATACTTATCTCCGAAGGGCCAAGAATCGTGATAAAGTCAATCCTTCCACCAAACGTTGGACTTCCTTGATCGCTCTTGAGGTGACATGTCCTTGAGTGCTTTTATCTTCTGGGTTGGCCTCTATCCCGCTACCGAGTGACCATGAAGCCTAGAATTTCCTGTGAGGAAACTCCAAAATGCACTGCTTTGACATCTTGTAGTGTCAAGAATGTCAAAGCACTGCATCGTAAATATGCGTGATATTTCCAAGTTTTCACCAAAGATATCATCAACATACACCTCCATATTGTGCCCTATAAGATCCTTGAAGATCTTATGCTGATATGTTGCTCCAAAGATTTTAGTCCACCATACAAAGATAGTCCCTTATCTCGCTTGGAAGGATGTTGCTTCCTCATCTGCTTTGTTCATCCTAATTTGATTGTAAAATGTGTAATGCATCCATGAAGATCTGGGCATAGTTAAGTCGGGCATGCCATGCACATTCTCCAGAACCGCTGGCCTTCGACTAACACACGCTTAGCCAACCGTGGGTAGTAGACTTCGAATGAACTTGACTTCCGTAAGTTTGGTGATTTCTTGTTCTATGACCGCAATCGCTCGTAAGCGGGTTCTTTTCAGACACCGGCCAGATTGAGTCAACTTTGAGGGAGTGCGTAATGACTTCCCGTCAATGCCCTGCATCGATGCGCCCGTGCAAAGATATCTTGATTTTACCGTAAAATCTAATGTGATTCTGTCTCGACCGACAAAGAACGATCCCACCTTCACCTTCGTGATGGATCAACTTCGAGATAGGAAGACAAATTACATCTTCAACCGGAGAAGCCCTTTCGTAGGCAGGCATCCTCAGTCAAGTTCTCGATGTTGAGGGTTACCGACGAAATGGTTTTGCTTGATAAAGACGCCAGTTATCTGCTGATTCCCACTTACCACGCGATGCCACCGGTGAATTTCATCTTGAGGTGAGGCATGTGACGCTACCAATATGAATCGGAGAGGTCTCCCAAATATTGATTTAGACTCGTGACTGACTACAATAAATTGTATCAAGGCGGTCGGGAAATTCTCCAAGAGTTACGGAAGACTGATTGTCCTTCCACTAATACCGATTATCAAATCCACGACCGCTGGTTGAAGCTTCTTTCTATACCCATGCTAAGGAAAGTGGAGTAAAAAAGAACATCAACCGAACTCCCATTGTCGATCAATATCCTTTATTGAAGCATGGATCACCGACCGATGAGGGATCTTGATGGGATGGCTCTAGATCTAAATCATCAAAGGTGATAGAATGGTCAACCCGAGACTTCTTCTACCGCTCTGGCAATGAATATTTGGATAACACACCCTCCCGCAATTGTTTATTCTCCACCGCCATGTTCCTTCCGAGTTGCTCAAGATTTGTTTGGACGGGTTGGTTTTGTATAAAACGCCTAGATACCTCGACGATTAGTCTTTCAATCTCCTCCTTCCCAGGCACTCTTCTGGTGTGCCTCTACGTGAAAGTGGCGTAATTTCTCGATTTTCACCTGTGCTTTAAAGGTCGCCACTGACGCTATCTTCCGAATAGCCAGGGATGTTCGCGCATGACGGTTGAGAGTCAGATATTTCCTCTCGATTGAGTCATCCGAGGTCGAGGAGGTTTTGGGGAGGTTGTCGCTTCTTTTTTGAGATGTTTGAACATCACCTTTGGGAACCTTCTTCCGCTTCGGTTCAAATCGCCGATGAGCACCGATAGCTTCACGGAGATTTGTGCCTCTATTCTGGACCAAAGATAGGAATGGACTGCCTCCGATGAATGAATGTAAGTATCCGCCGAGTCCTCCGAGAAGCACGCCTCAAAAGTTCTGGATCTACTCTCAGACTGTCGCTTCGAGGAGAACCTCGAAGTATTCTTTGAGGGACTCTCCATCGCTCATGGATTCTGAGATGTGATGAATCGATGATTCTCTTGTTCGCCAGAACTGCTCTACAAAAAATCAAGGCTCCAAATGATCGATGACTTGGCGAGAATAAGTACGAGCCCGCCCTTGAGAGTCGCCGGGAATACTCGACAGAGTCATTTGCACGTGAATGTGCATCGCTCAAAGTGATCGATATGCTCGTGGACGGTTGTGCCATCGTAGGGTCCATGCCGGAAGCTTGAATCTCGCCTAATCGTATGCGAGATGATCTCCGAATGGGACGAAGTTTTGGAAGAGGCGGAGAATGGATCATTGTTTCACGGAACTCTTCCTCGCACTGCCGTAGTTCATCGCCAGATAAGTGACGTGGAGTTTCACCGATAGGTCGAGCCATTCGTGGGGTGAGTAGAACGCAGATCAAGTTCAACATCCGGATGCGGGGGTTCTCTACTTGATCCATTCCTGCAATCATTCTCGTGAAGAAAATCGATTATGCCGAGGTCATGGAACTGGCTCTTCCAGCTGGTTGAACGCTTTTGCCGGCCCTTCGCAGAGTCAAGAATTTCGCTCGGGAATCCTCCATCCTTTGAACGATCTTCCAAAGAGGGGCTCACTGACCTCACCCGGGACGTAAGTCGTTATGTAGAGAAGTGTTGAGACTTGCCCCTGATGCGAGAATGAGAGCGGAGCAAAACCCCGCTTACCAACCATATTGGAGATATAGCAATGGGGAACTGCTTTTCCAGACGGCTAATCTAGGCGAGAATTTTATTCTAGAGATAGATCTTCAGTAGCCCAAAAATTATCCAACACACAAGGTGGATATGAACACGGGTTATATGGAAAACCCGCTAAGGGAAAACCACCTGGCCTCGCCTCAGAACTTTCCTATGTCAAAAGATACGGTCCGCTTCGCTAGTCTGAGAAGAAGGTTTACAGAAACAATATTCCGAGTGCAATACACAACTCCAACCCAAGGAGAAGTTTCCCAAAAGCCGCAGAACCGATCTTTCTGAGCAACCTTGATCTTCGGGGAGAAAGGAGCGAACCGGTCTTTCTAGTCCTCGATCTCCTGAAGCTCCGATCTTCGTGCACTACGGCACCTGTGGCAGATGGGGATCGCCCCAAGGTCGACCGGTGGTTCTCGAGCTCTCGTCTTCAAATCGATTCTCCCTAAGGTGAGAATGAAGGCTCATTTATAGATTTTGGGAGTGGCAGCCTTGTAAATTGTGGAAAACTCCAACCACTCCCATCTGGACAAAGGCGATCCGATCGACTGTATGATGATCCGGTGCCTTAATGACGGAATTGGGTGATCTTGGATTCATTGGATTCGACGAGCCGCCGACCGACTATAAATATGTCGCTTTGGTGACCACTCATCGTGATCCATTTTCATGTTCGATAGCTGATGACATCGAGCTGATGAATGCTATGTTGATGTTGCCTTTATCGACTACCGCTTGACCGTAGTTTTAAGCGATTAGATCGCATTTCTAAAATGCCCAGATTCGCATCGATTAATTTTCTCGAGGATGTATCATATATATATATATATATATATATATATATATATATATATATATATAACTCTTTTTAGCAAATATTTATTACTTTTTATATTATGATTAAGAAATTTTAAAACTTTCAATATATGATGAAAAATATTAAAAATAGTTTTTAAAATTATTAATTTGTGCCCTTATTTAAAAAAAAATTCTAGCTCCGACCTGAATTTTTGGTAAAAGTTCTGCCATTTAAAATCAAATGTGAATCAAAATTGATTACAAAAAGAAATGCGAAATAGAATTTTGTGAGAAAAAAAAGTTTTCACTGTAGCTGCTGCTGAGAAGCTTGGCTCACGAGATCCGCGTGTTCTAACGAAGAGGGAATGCCACGAAACCTGTTAAACCGATTAACACGTGATCCGATTAGTACAGATACCTTATTTATCGGTTGGAAGGACAACTTTAATGGTGTTCGGCTTTGAGGACCGTCGGATGGGCTCCACCACGCACTGATCTTTATGAAGAACCTGGCAAGAAACATTGATGAATGATTATTAGCACGGAGAGGACCATATTAAATTGTTGAATGTATGTATATACATATTTATTTGAACCATATTTACTAATTAATTTAATTGATATGGAATTTCAAATCTTTGATGTATGCCCGACAATATGGGTTAAAAGTCGGCGCTTTAATAATATTGATTGGACTCTATGTTCTGGACCAAACTATTTATGGGCTGTTAAAGCTCCAGCGCTAGAAGCCCATCCATGGGTCCTGTTAGGCTTTTGCTAGGTCATTAACAAAAGGCGATTTTGCCAAGAGAAAATAAAAAGATTCATCCTTCAACTTATCGAGGATAGAATTGTACATAGCTAAATATCACTTGTACTCTTATCTTTATAGAAATATACCTTAGCTGCATTTAATATGCATATAAAGCTCATCAATAAATAAATTTGAGTGTGGCTCATAATTGATTTGAAATTTTTTAGTGAAAAACAGAAGTAAAGCTTCACATTAGCAAAGCTACCATATATTTAAACACCGAAATTTAAAGGCATAAATTTAAAAAAAAAAATTCACAGAAAGTAAAGAATAAGTTGGCTTGGAAGGTGCATGTCAGGTTTCTGAAGGTATAAATGAAAATAACAAATAAGTGTTTATAATCAAATCGAGCATCTTCATTTGATCATTCAAATTATTAAAATACATCAATGATCAAATGAATCATTTTATTAATTGGAATGATAATTTCGTATTTACGAAATATCTAATCTATAAATAATAAATATTCATAATGACCGCAAAAAGAGGAGAGAACTCTCGTTTGAATAACCTCAAAGATAATCGACTGACGCCACCAATACCCTCTCGCCGTTAGCCGCCACCGCCGGTTTTAGCTGCCGCCGCAGCATCGACCACCGCCGGCCAGAAGCGCCACCATCGCCACCGCCGACCATCATGGCCGCCATACCAACCGCATTTCATCCGGCCGCCACCACATCATGCCACTGATAATCAGTCAAATCATTTATAGTTCGCTACTATCTTCCCACATAATGTCATCCTTATCCCCCGCTCCACCTTTGCTCTCTATCCTTCTACAGTATCTGTTTCTCTCCCTGTGTGCTTGTGTTCATACTGCACAATGAAATGGCTTTGAGAACTTCATTTGTTGAAATCCAAGGTTTACTGGTTTGTCTTTAAAGCTTATTGGAATCATAACTTGGGCATTCCAAATCCTAAAATTTGAATCCGTTTCCTCAGCAAATCAATCAGTCGAACGCTGCCTCATAAAGGTTAGCTTCATAAGAAATTTGGGACTTAGAAATATGTAAGTGATATATATATCTCATCATGCTATACCTAATATATTGAAATTATATATATGCTTAAAATATCAACCTCACGCTTCGATGATGTGATGTTAAAACAATCATGATGTAACCTTGAGGATGATCTTAATAATCTCAAATTTAATTTCAAAAATTTTGGGACTTAGAAATTAAAAAAAAGAAAAAGAAATAATCAAAGAACTTAAATAGAATTAAATAAAGACTTAAATCAAAACTTTGGTTATAAGCTAAAATGTGAAGTTATAAATGCATAAAATAAATATAAGTGCTCATATGAAATTTGAAAAGATAACCTATATGAATAAAACTAATTGGACATTTGAATTATCTCATTTAACGCTTAAGTGAAACCAAAAGATTTCAATTGAATATTGTGAAATAACAAATGATTGGTAATGAATTTAAACCCGGTTTTGAATAAAAAATAGAACTTGATGCGAAGTTAAGGATAAAATCATGTTGGATTTGAACTCTTCTTATGTGAATAAAGCTTCTCTTGAAAATTCAAAGTTAAATTCATGAACAATTAATCAATATGAATTAATATATTGAACCATCTCATTTGATGTTAAATGAAGTAAGGATTTCAAATGAATATCAAATTACCAATAATTGGTGGTAAATCCAAATGTTCAATTTCAAAATGAGAACAAAGGTGCATAAAAAATTTTTCTTACAAGCACTTTCAATTAGGCAACTCATGATCATTCGTAGCCTTTAAAAGAATCATTTGGATCTTGCACTTAAAGTCGGTTTGCACAAGAGATTGGTTGAGTGCTACTTTCAAGCTAAAGCGAAAATTAGATTAACTTCATAAAAAATTCTCACTGAAACTAAGTAACTTATTAGCAAGAATGGTCGAGACTTCTTAGTGAATAATTGACTCATATTTGAAAAGAGCCTCAATTTGGATAAGCTTGCTCAATAAAGATATAATATCTTATCTCGGGAGAACAAAAATTGAATGTGATGACTATTGGAGGGTTAAATGTTCATTAATAAGTCAAGCGAAGGTGTAATATTTTTGAATTACAAATAGAAACTTAGCTTTGTTCCTTAAACACAATTGATATGCAACTTTTGTGAAACAAGACGATACTAAATTAAATTCTACAAAAATTAAGGAGCTTCTTTCAATCTAAAAATTAAAAAAATTTATTCTAATTATAATTGCCAAAGTTAATGACTCCATTAATTAGATGAAATTATCTAAGTTATAAATATCTTCATGTGTTCAGACATAGAGATTTAAAATATAAATTTTAATGTCTGAAAAGATTGCGCAAGCTAAGTTGAAATTAAATGAAAATACAATATTATTCTTATAATTCTTAAAAAAATATATGAATTATCAAATACCCGCATGGTCCCCGACACTATGTTGAATGCTTAAACTTAGTGTTTGAGGAATGTTGCGCGCGTTGCTTCCCGGTTTAGTCTTATGATTGAGTCCCGATTAACAAAACTTAAAAATTCAATTATTATAAAAATTTCAACTTATTAAAATATCTAAGAACCTAATTTTGTCATATGACAGTAGTTCTAATCATATATTATTAAACTAATGGAGTTGAGAGGATCTGAAATAATAAATTTAATGATCAAGCAGTATATCTACCCTGATGTTTGCTTTATTGAATGAAAATTTCAACATGATGGGATACCTACCATCAATATATGCTTGCAAGCTCAAATTGAATTAATCAAAATCAAATGTCAACTCTATTGAATGAAGATTTCAACAGGATGGGATATCTGCCATCAAAATATGATTGCAAGCTCAAATTGAATTAATCAAAATCAAATGTCAACTCAAATGTAAAATTTAATATATCATTAAGCTATTAACAATTAAGTGAAATTTAATTCTTTAAAAGTTTAAAGCAAACTCCATTCAATCCACCTTCCGCAATAATTTGTTGAAAGTGACAAATTAAGAAAACTCTAGCTCACAAATGAGCCAATGTCAAATCAAGTATTCTACTATATTCACGCTCAATCAATCTCATGCAGAAGGAACTCGTATCCTCTCATGGCTTGTAGTAAGAGCTTCCATATATGATGTAGTTGACAAAAGTTCTCGATCGGATGGTTGCCAAATGACATCATTATATTATGATCATGATTGTACTGTATCTTCCGCCGCCTTTGAGCTCAATCATGTTAACCGGTTGAATAAAAGGTCATTTGTTTGGTAGGCCACTCTTAGACAAACATCATCACATTTCTTTCTACCACAACCTAGCTTGATAAGGATCTTTCGACCGGTAATGACTACCTCCTCTCACTAAGTAGACAGGACAACCCGCCACAACCATTAATCGAGATCACATCATCATTACCCCAACCATCTGCTTAAAGCTAAATTGGTGAATTTCATAAATTTTAAACGAGAAATCAAAACTTTACATGCTACTATCTATTTAGCAATTTTACAAATTTTAATCGAAAGTTCTCCTCTCGCATGGGGTAATTAACTATGTAGGAAACTTGAAACGAGATCTAAAGTCCTTACAAAATGAAAGTGAAATCTCTTGGTAGTGTCTTATCTACTATTACATCTGTCTTCTAAAAATTACACTAACACTTAAATCAATACTCTCTTCATTGTGAAAGGTCAGTGACGAATTTTTAGAGCCCACGACTCTTCACTTTAAAATTAATCCACCTCACAATGACCATTGTGATCATTTAAAGATCAACGATATTTATATTTTGAGAGATTTACATTATATAACACATAATTCTTATATATTTGTATATTTAATATTTAAAAGTTAATATTTATAAATATATCACTTTTCTTATACGTTGAAGGATACAATTCACTTCAAAATTCATGATGATCCTATTTTTATATAATATTAAAATTTTAAGTATTATTTATATAAATATGAAAATTTAAATATTAGATATATAAATACATATAAGAATCATTTGCTATTTATTTAAATACCTCTTCTTTTATTCTAACGATATCTATCTTCTTGTGTATGTGTGTGTTTGTCTATATATATATATATATATATATATATATATATATATATATATATATATATATATATATATATATTATTATTATTATTATTATTATTATTATTATTTTGTGCTAAGATATTTTGGAATGTTTGGGTTCCGAAGAAATGATTTCTTAGATCCCATTGTGAGTTACTTTGTCGATCGGTTTAGTCTTTCAACTTTTAACGGTTGAGAATTAATAATTTTAGTCAAATCTTTTACAAGGAAGAACTGATCTAATCAACGGGAATTCAATGGTTAACTGATATTAGAATTTTTTTTTCTAAGCTAGAGTTTAGCATAAATTTTGAATTTTCTGTCGTATATTTGACTTGTTTTACATAAAATTAAGATTAATACTGTTATAAAAATTATAATTAGAAATTTTTTTATTAAATTAAATAGTGTGTTAATAAAAAATTGTACTAACTTGATATATATATATATATATATATATATATATATATATATGTAAATCAAGTATGAATCTCAAGGTAAGTCATGTATGCAATCAAATTAAACAACTTAATAAGAAAAGTTCATCGAAATTAAAATCAGGTCAAACAAAACCCAAATGATCAAATAACTTCCAAATTTGATGTGCTTATAGTCGAATTAAGAGGCTCGACGAGATCAATCCAATGAGCTTAGGGTCGCTCATATCAAAGGTCATTTGAATGATCAAATCACCAAAACTATCTACGATCAAATGAATCGATATGAAGTGTTATGACATTTTGGTATAATGATTAAAATGCCTATCTCAGAATCCTATACATAGGACTCCATTGTTGTCATGAAAGAAGAAGGGAGTTAGAAGTAAACTTGAGAGAAAGCTGGGAGAGCTAGAAGTTAAGTTCGTCATTACCGCTATTGTCGCCAATCACCGCCTATTGTCATCGCTAACTATCACCAACAACCAGCCAACTATCGCATCAAGGTTAAGAAAACCAATCATGGTAGAGTAAAAGTTTTCACTTAGTTTCATGAAATCCAAAGACACACAGTATTTAAAGAGTGCAATAAAACCTGCACTTTACTAAAAACTAGGGAAAATCAATGGCAAATTTCAAGAAAAGCTTCCACAATGTATTTGTTTCAGAGTACAAGATCTTCCCGATACCAGGAATACAGAATTGTATATAAGAAAGGAACAACAGCCATGTGACAACGATCAGTTGGTCAGCCAAGAAGTGATGATGAATAAGGAGCAATCACCGTGGAAATGCGAGGAAAACCATCGAAAATGGGAACAATCACGCGTAAAAGGAACAATCAGTAGAACAATCACCTAGAAGTCATCGATGGAAACCGACAGAGATCATTAGTGCGAACCAGCGCCGGACAACGGGATTTATCACGAGTATGCACGATCAGTTTGAAGATTTTGAGCTCTCTCCTCTTGGGCCTCCCTCATATGAGGAATGAAGGGCTATTTCTGATCGGAGGAGTGAGTCTCAGAATATGGAAAATCCAACCACTCTCGTGACACAACTATGATTCCCTTGATCATATGATGTATTTTGTATATTTGAATGCTCAAACAATTAATCAAGATTTATTTGTTAGAACCCGTTGAGATGCTCGATTTGACTATAAACACTCTATATTTGTTTTTAGGAATTTAACCGATGTTCCAAAGTTTTCAATGATATTTAAGTGCTTAATCTCACCCGCCAATGACGACTGTTTTCAAAGATCAAGATTTGCGCCACTAGAAAAATTTTCGTGATCATATCACTCTATTTTTGGATGATATTATCTCAATCATCCAAAATATATATGCCGAATACTTGAAAATAACAAATTCTTCAATGAAATTTGCAGTCCTTAACCACATATATTTTGAGAGAATAGATTTTATGGATTATGGATACGATCACAAGATACGTACAAATATGTGTACAGCAAAATGAAGCATGAAATTTTGACCCATCCCGGCTCTACGGCGCTTTGGTACCTGGGAGCCCGCTGCGACGCCTGCTGGTGCGCGTACGCCGCCAAGAACCCCACATGAAGGTGGTGTCGCCATGCTCGCGCCCCATGTGGCGGGCCAGGGTCGAAAGGGTCGGCACAAAACCACGGTCCTGGGCGCGCGAAGGCTGTCGTCGGGTTGACGGGCCGAGCGGATGGGTGCAACGATAGGTCGCGCGGTCATGGAATGGTGGACCGTAATGGCCGGCCACGGATGGATCGCGCAATGAGACGGCCCAATACCAATGAAGCCACCTGCAGGTATTGGCCATAAAATCTTAAAACTGCTGGTCCGTTTTCACCCGTTTGAGCGCTTTTGAATGATTTTGGGCGCTTTGGGCGCTTTTGGAGGTTTTACCCTTTTCCCCTAAAGGGTCTATAAAAACTCCCAGGACCAAGGAAGACACCTTCTCTTCTTCTGAGAAAGGTCATTTGAGGCGGCGACGCGATTTACGTTTCCCTCGAAGAGGCGCCAACCTGCCTGACCGTCCGGGTTTGAGGGTGATCGCGTCTGCAGATACGTCGTTGTTCGCTTTTCCTCGAAGAGTCGCCAACCGCCTCATCGACCGTCCGGGTTTGAGGCGATCAAGGCCCACATTCGCCATGTCTACGCTTTTCCCTCGGAAAGAGGCGCCAACTGCATTGCCGACCGTCCCGCATGGAGGCTATCAGCGCTGTACATAGAGGTTCTACGCTTCTCGAAGAGGCGCTTAATCACTGGCCTGACCGCTCGTACAGAGTATCGCGCCCGCTGGTACATACATCGCGGTCTATAGTTTTCCCTCAAAGAGGCATCAATCAGCATTTCGCCGGACCGGCCCCGCACGGAGACCGCGCCCGCAGCATACGCCGTTCATGCTTCGAAGAGGCGCCAATCGCATCGCCGGACCGTTTAGGTTTGAGGCGATCATCGCATGATAACCAGAGACGGCGACGGCGATGCCCGGCGATGGTGGTCGGCAAGTGGTCGGCGAGGATGATTGGCAATGGTGGTAGATCGGCTTAAGATTGCCGCGATGGTCGACGGCTGACCGCGACGATAGTGGTGAATTAACTAAGATTGCCGATGCTCTGCGGCGGTGACCGGCGCGATGATAAGCAGGACCGCCAGAGATGGTCGCGACGGCTCTGCTACCGGACCGACAACCGTGATTGTCGCCGACGCGGGTGGACGGCATGACCGGCGCTTAATGGCTGTGGATGACCGACGACATGGTGGTGACCGCTAAGATTGTCGCCATACGGTCGGCGCAGACCGGCGACGGTTGGGTACCGACGGGTGGCTCTGCAGAAGCGGCAACGGGCGCATCGACGGTGACGACGCACGACGCTGGCTACGGGTCTTTGACCTATCCGGCGGTTGTTGTCGGTGTTTGCTCGGCGACATTAACCTCGTATGGAAGAGGTTGAATCAATCAACTGCTGAAGATTTTGACCTATCCGGCGCTTGTTTTCGAAAGTGTTACCGGCGACGCTAACCTCATGGAAGAGGTTGAATTGAATTCCGAGGATTTTGACCTATTCAGGTTGTTTGTCGAGTGTTACCTACGCTATCCCTGTGATGGAAGAGGAATCAATCGCAGAATTTTGACCCATCCAAGGTTGTTTATCGAAAGTGTTACCCATGACATTAACCCGTAAGAGCCGGAAGTCCACCAAGGACCTTTTGACCTATCAGTTGTTCGAGTCTTTGCTCGATGACGCTAACCTATGAAGAGGTTGAATCAACTACCGAGGATTTTGACATATCCGAGGTTGCTCTGAGTTACTCATGACGCTAAACTCATGGAAGAGGCTGAATCAATCACTGAGAATTTTGACCCATCCGAGGTTGTTTGGTCGAGTGTTACTCATGACGTTAACCCTATGGAAGAGGTTGAATTGAATCCTGCCGAGATTTTGACCCATCCAAGGTTGGTCGACCCGGACGCTAACTCGTGGAAGAGGCCGTGGAAGTCCACCAAGACCTTTTGACCTATCCCAGGTTGTTTTGTCTTGCTCATGACGCTAACTTGTATGGAAGAGGTTGAATTGAATCCGCCGGAGATTTTTTGACCTATCCGAAGGTTGTCGGTGTTACCCAATGATGTTAACCATAAAGAGGTTGAATTGAACTGCCGAGATTTTGACCCATCCGGTTATTTTTTTGAGCGTTGTCCGGCGACGTTAACCTGTGGAAGAGGTCGGAAGTCCACCAATGACCTTTTGTCCCTATCCTAGGTTGTTTGTCGAAGCTTTGCTCGATGACGCTAACTCATGAAGAGGCTCGCAGAAGTCCACCAAGGACCTTTTGACCTATCCGCATTAAGTTTGTCGAAGTTTGCTTTCATTTCATCTAACCCCAGGCAAGTAAGTAGTAGAAGTCCACCAAGGACTCACCTATATCCTAGTTGTCGTTAGCAGTTGCTCGACCAAAACCCGTGCAAAGAGAAAAGTATGACCCCAGACCTAATGCAGTTATTTGTCGATTCTTTGTTGTTAACATGTATGTAAGAGTCGATAAAACATCCGCTTGTGGGTATCAGATCCAAAGTTGCTCCTTAACCTCCTTTTTTCACAGACATCGAATTGGCTTCTCAAACCGATAATCAATTAGATATCCGTAATATTTTCGATAATCTTTGAGATTAAGATTTGCCCCGCCGACAAATCAAGGAAACAAGTTTGATGAATCTTCATTCTTCGCCATGCCCTTGAAATGCTTTACATCTCGATAGTGGTTTTGATCTTGTTGGGAACTGCCATACAAGATGATATAATGGAATCCGCTTCCTGCACAAACTATTGCGTCTTGAAAACCAATTGCGGTAGAGTAAAAGTTTTCACCCAGCCTGAAATCCAGACACACACGTGTATTTAAAGAGTGAACAATAAAACTAGAATTTTCACATGGAAAACCCTAAAGAGGGAAAAAACTAGTCAGCCTGCAAGAAAGTTCCACCATGTATCCTGCTTGTAGTACAAGATCTTCCACAGATTACGAATTGTATAGGAGAAAAAAACCATGTGACAATGATCAGGCCGAAGTGAAGATGGATGATCGTGGGTGAGCAACCACCAATTTAAAATGTAATTAATGCAGCATAAACGAAAAACAATCACCGCGTAAACGCAGGGAACAATCACCTAGAAATGTGTGGAACAATCACCGGGGTAAGTCATGATAGACCCACGAGTAGATTGAAGGATCAACCATTTGCAATCGCCGGTATACGCACCGCTTTAAAGTGGCGCATGCGACGATTGTTTTGAGGATCTTTAAAGCTCTCTCTCTCTCTTGCTGGGAATTCCCCTCATATTATTTATAGATCGGAGAGTGACGCCTCTGTAAATACACGAAAATCCAACCACTCCTCTCCATCTGGACACTCATGATGATTCCCTTGATCATATGATATTTTGTGTATTTGAAATGCTCAAATAAAGTCAATTTAAAGATCTTTAGCTTGTTGAACTCGTCCCAGACGCCATTTGGATTATAAACACTTTATATTTGAGAGCTTTTATGAATTTAATTGTTCCAAAATTTCCAACATATTTGGCTTGATCTCACCAGCCAATTACTAATCCTGCCTTGCTTCAAAGATCAAGATTTGTGCTTCGATTAGAGGAATTTTCAAGATCATATCAGCTACATAGTTATTGTAGCATAATTTTGGAATTCTCATTGTGAAGATTTTTTCTCATACAGTCTTGTATTCTCGTTATCTATAAGATTTAAATTTTGTACTCTAAAGTATATATATACAGTGAAGCATTTTATTGCGCTAGTCATCGTGGTTTTTTCTTCTTCTAGAATTTTTTAATGTAAAAATTTTAGAATTTATTGTCCTCTTTCGAAATATATGTGTGTTTGTGTATTGAATTTTCATATAAGTTAAGGCGTGAAATTTTATTCTACCGATATGTTTTTTTTAGCATGCAATATAACTAAACTTTATTTTCACTAAATTTAGACAAACTCAATAAATTAAGATGCCTCGATATAAACCTAAATTAAATATTTAAAATATAATTAAAATTTATTTAATAATATTAGTTAAATAAATAGTTTTTGAATCTTATGTGCTTATGATAAAAAAGAGTGTCCAAAATAAGCACAATATAATGAGTATAAGATCACTCAAATTAAGTGTGACGAAGATAGTTATATCACAAATGATTTTTTTTTTAAAGATAATTGGCCATTTGATAAAAAAAGTTGGAAGGTTTTGGCTAAGCTAACAAAAATGTTGCTTTAAAAATTATAAATAAACTTTTATGATTCATGTAAAGAGAATTTTAAATTATAAAAATTTTAGAAATATAAAAAATTATAAAGCTCCATCCAACATTCAATGCTAATAATCATCATTAATAGTTATTGTATCCTACTTGCCATCACTAAAATGTCTCCCACAAGTTTCACATTCTACTGAGAACATTGATAATAACTGGTCGACGACCATCTCTTGACCATTGTTATCATGATTCACTCCTTTTATATTTTTTTACTATGTTCAAAGGGGATTAACATATTAATTTTTTACTTTATAATCTTATTTTCATTAATTGCTTGGGAAGTAAAATTTTATAATCAACTTTTTCATAGCGAAAACTTTCAACCAAATTAAGATTGCATTTATAGCAGCTTTCTACTTATAAAGAAGTGTGAAAAATTATATTTTGACTATGTTTTGAATAAGCTATAGTGAAAAAGTTATATTTTTCGACTTGATTTAGTAGAGTATTATAGCTGCAAAAAAGTTGTAATCTTTTTTTAAAATAATAAAAATTTGTAATTCTTATCATAGCTTTTTAAACAATAACTTCTTCTACACCAATTCTACATCTATTTTTTTAGATAGTGATAGCTCCAAAATTATCGACCGACAACTTCGACATGAACCCACTCAAAAATCTCGGGGTTCGGTAAAAATTGACTTTTTTCGGGTTAATTCCTCCAACCCAAATTCAATTTCAATAATTCTCAAATTGTCTCGCTAACTCAATTTATTTTATATATATAAACTCAAATATATATATATATTATATTTTAATATATATATATATATATATATTCTGGGTCAATAATCGGAAGATCTTGATTCGCCAAGTTTTGAGTTTAATAACGAATGTTCGTCAACTTCTGTTAGGTCAACCCACCACCCAAATTACACTCTACCCCAAATAGTCCTTAAGCTGCTTTAGTTTTCTTCTTCTAGTAAAAATATTTCTATTGTGAGAAATTTTTACTTGTTTGCATTGGAATTTTGTCTAATACTAAGACATAAAATACTCATTATACCATTATAATTTTTTTTCTCACGTAACATTAATAAATATATATAAAACAGTAATCACATCCTAAAGAACTAAACTTAGATTTATAGTTTTGAAAAAGAAATAATCAATAATCCAAAAAAAAATTTATGATCAGTCAGTACAAAGATAAAGTTGTACTTGTCGTTTTATTAATACAGTATTAATGCGATTCGGCAAGCAAATTCTGAGTTTTGACTGAGCTTTTATTTAACAGTGGTCTGAAGTGGAATTAATTATAAATACAGTCAATGCTTGAGAACAATTAGCTGTATATTATTATCTTAATATACGTCTCGATCTATTAAATCGTGATTAAGAAATGAATGGAGTGGTTGGCTGATCACATTCATAAGTTAGTTGTATGAACAGTTCTTCCGAAGAATTCAGTGTAAAATACTGTTTTTTTATTGCATGAGATAAAACCTTTGGAGCTGTTCAGAATCACTTTTGTTTTTTTTCTTCAATTCTATTTATATTTTGTTTTGAAGTATAATATGTTGATGATTATTATTGTTTTTAAAATATTCAAAATATCTAAATTTGTTTTGATTATTTTTTTAAAATAATAATATTTATTTTAAAAATACATCAAATAAATAACTTAAAATAAGCAAAAAAATACAAAGCAAAATTAATCCCAAACAGGCGCTTAACAAACAACTTTTTTAAGCAGTATTATCACTTCAGTGACCAATAATTCCTTGGCTATTCTATTTTTCTTTAATTTAAATATAATAATTTACATATTTAAAACAAAAAAAAAAATTGTTCAAGTTAATTTTGGAACGAGGGATGATGCCAACTTTTAAATCTCTCAATAAATTATATTTTATATTTAGATAAATAAGTTTGGATTGAAAATAAGACAAATTGCACGCCCTTGAAAACAATATACAGTATTTTTAAATAGGCTAATATATTTCTTTTCTTATCTTTTATATTTAAAATTTTATATATTTTGACATGTATGACTGTCTCTATGTGCCGATAAATTCATAAAATTAATTTTTAAAGGACTTATATATAACACTTAAATTTTGAATATCTCATCAAAATATTATTTATTTATTTATTTATAAAAAAAATTTTTTATACACATAAATGTATTATGCGGTAAGTGTGTAAATCTTTTTTATATTTTCTTAAGTAATGTTTATGACTTTGAGACATCATTTCTTGTAATAAATTTTAAAACTATTTTACAAATAAATATGGGTGGAAATTGTTTCTCTTTTTTCACGTAAGGACCACTTTTACATGCGGGTCACAGAAAATTATTTGTTGGAAGCTTTGGGCCCGACATTTAGACCACAGACTGTGACCACAAACTTAATGGACCGGAAGTACTTGTCTGTTTAGGACAGAAAAGAAAATGGGAAAGGTTCTACGTGGGCCCATATGTTGACTTTATGGGCCCGAAATGACGCCTAACAGTGCAAGAGTTTGTCGCGTATTGCCAGGCGGGCCATCAATCACGTGGCTCGAGAAAACTTAAAGTTACCGTAACATGACACGTGTATTGATGCACGTGGGTGCGCACGCGGTCATATATTAGCAATATTTAATTTAGGGCAGTGTCCATTGTTGAAGAACATGTAATAAATTACGCAAAATGTTTTTGTAAATAATTCCATTTATTTGAACTGTTAGCTCGATTTAATAAAACTCGGATTGAAGCATTCCGAAATATTTGCAATAATATTGATATTTTGAAGAGTTAAGATAATGAATGATATTGCATATACAAATGAATTAAAAGAACCATGTTAGAGATATAATTTCTACATGAAAGTTATTAAAATGAGAAAATTATTAGAACATAGATTAGATAAAATAATTTTGCTAGTAAAAGTTACAAATTTTAAAAATTATTATCCACATGGAAAGTATTAATAAAATACAATATGTTGACCTAAAATTTATGTTGATTCATTGAAGAAGAAGGAGAAAAAGGTTAAGTAGCTACTAAGTTGGTTTAATCACTAACTAAGGGAGAAGTCAAGCCTATAGGAAGATGAGATAGAGGAGATTGTGTTGAAAAAGATAGAAGAGGAGGTTATAATGGATGTGACAAGAGAAGAAGTTATACACTTTGTGAGAAAGTGGATGAAGGTAAAAGAGAGAAAAGGTGACAAGCATTGTGACAACAACAAATACATTAACAGTGCTGACTATCATAGTAGAACATGAAAGTAGGTCATCATAAAAGTTACTAGAATAAAGGCATAGACGTTGTTCACTTGGAATGCATCTATGGTGACAATGACGAAGGAGTTGACAGTAATGATAATGTTAAAGAATCTCTTAATTCATAGGAAAAATTCCTAGGATATCATCTCGCTAAGTTCTTGAGCATTCAAATCTCAGTAAATTTTAACTATATTACCAAATGTTATCAAGCTGATCAGGGATGCACGTTTTTGCCTAGCTCCAAATATGGTAGGAGCCATCAAAGAGATACTACATATAGGAAAATATGATCAAATCTATAAAAAAAAAGGGATCTTTGAGCACCTTCCTCTTATAGCCTTCTCTAGGATAGTGTTTTATGTCATGAAATCTCTTCTAATATTGATAAAGAAGACTAGCCAAGGTGATAAACATGAACATGCAGTCTATGAGGTCAAACAACTCATGAAGAAGTAGCTTCAAATGGATTACGCTAAATGGTTGCAGTCCATAAAATAACCATAAATAAACTATGCAAAATTGTTGAAATCTAATTAGAAGAAGTCCACACATTAACTACGATCGTAGAGACTCTTGATCGAGTGATAATTTTTATAATGTATATTTAATAAAAGAGTTATCATTAATTTCATTATCATACGGTAATCAAGCAGAAGATTACGATATTATATATCAATCATCGATATATTCTTGGACCTATAAAATTCTAGAAAATTCTTAGGTGAACCCATAAAATTCTTGAATATTGTGGAAGTGATGGCATTAGCAAACAAGAAGTAGGAGGTTAGTGACAATGTGGACAAGAATGTTAAAAGCTAAAATTAGGTGTTGCACCTATCTCAAAAGAAATCTAGTAAAATCTATAGTTCACATGTTCGATCTTTAAATATCTACTTTTGATTGTCATAGCTTTTTTCCGGGAAAAAATGAGGGTCTCGCCCAGATTTCATTTACTAATAAGGATTATAAATAACAGAGAAAGGGGTTGATAAAACCCACAAACAGCAAAACCGTATACAAATCCTGTAAGCAGTTGTCAAAAGATAAAGACTATGTAGCACAAGGAAAGAAAAGCGAAAAAAATAAAATAATAAAGTAGAGAGCTCAGAGTGTCCAGCCAAGGGTAAAATAATCATGTTACGCTCCTTCCAGGGCAACAAATGACCTTCGCAAAAATAAGTTTCCCACTAGGTACAACAGTAAAAGCAACAAGAGAGGTAGCCATGCAAAATGTATAATGCCAAGATTCAGGTGCATTGAGAACCGGTTGAGGCAAGTTAGGCTCCATCCAAGGAAACCAACGACCTGAAATAATAATAAGAAACCCACGAGATACTGCTACTGTAGCAACAAGAGAGGCAGTCCTTGCAAAAAATGATGTGCCAAATTCCAGGTGCATTGTTGGCCGATTTAGCCAAGTTAGGCACCATCCAGGACAACACAAGACCTGCAAAATAAGAAGCCCCTCGAGAAACAACAGCATATAAGAACCATGCCCGACACAGGATCATTGGTGGTCGGTTGAGCCATAAGAAGCTGGTTATCATCATTGCTCCAAAAAAAATACATGTATAGGCATGCTTTCCAGTTGATGTAGAGCCCGAGCAACAACAGTAAATAAGAATTATGCCCGACACAGGATCATTGGTGGCCGGTTGAGCCATAAGAAGTTGGTTATCATCATTGCTCCAAAAAATACATGATATAGGCATGCTTTCCAGTTGATGTAGAGCCCGAGCAATCACCATCTCATAAAGAAATAACAGAAAAAATATGCTAGCCCAGCCAAATGAGTCCAATAGATCAAAGAAAAGAGAGAGAGGAGGTATTAGTAGAAGTATAATTGTTGGATAATCTCTGGCATAGCTCTATTATATTTCTATCTAAGACTTTTCTGCTTGATAACATAGCAGATTTTGCTAGTAATCGTGCTAGCCTCAAGAGATATATCATTCCTTTCCATCCAGATATAATGTGCAGCAATAGATATAGAGAGCAAGTAAAATTTTTTTGTCACCTTACAAGATAACTGGTCAGCATGAAGAAGAAGTTGCATTAATGAGCAGCCCATGTAAAAAAAATAACCCATTGGTATAGAGGATTTAAGAACATCCATTGAATATGAACATTCAAAGAAGAGGTGGTGGTGATTCTCATTGATATTATGACAAAAGACGCATAAAGGGTTAACAGGCATATCTCTCTTAATTAAAATGTCTTTAGTTTTCAACCCTTCCATAAGGATTCTCCAAGAAAGAGTGACATATTTTATAGAGTAGCCTTTGAACCAAATAAATTTTATCCAGTTAGGTTTAATATGATCTTCAAAAATATAGATGTGAGTTGCTTTGTGGCTATACCAGTCCTTATCCAACCATAAACAGCTAACCGTGTTGTTTAAAATGGGAGTATTTTGAATCAGATTTATACATTCATACGGAGCATGAGCATTGATAGGTAAATTCCAAGTATTATCAGAAATTGCCTCACAAACCAGCATATATATATATAGAGCAATTAAACCAAGTAAAAATCACAGATCCAAATTTTTCAACAAGAGACACACCAACTAACCATGGATCAAAGAAGAAAGATAATCTACTATCATTTATCACTTGAAAAGTGAGGCAACATCTGCATCTTACAGTCGAAGACTTAAGCTCTCTGCATAGAGTCGTGGAGGAGCTGGAGGAGTTTCCCCGAAGGTGGAAATGTTGCCCATTGAAAAAAGAAGTTAGTGATTTAGAATTGTACAATCTCCATATAATTTTAGCTTTGCACATCAGATTTAAAGATTCAATGCTGGGTATGCCGAGGCCACCAAAATCAGTAGATTTAGCAGTGTTTACCCAGGAGATCATATGGAGTTTCCTTTCAGACCCGTTGTTATGAAGGAAGGAGGAGATTAAACTCTTGATAGTTTTTCTAATGCTCTTAGGGATAGATTGATCTGAACCAGTATACAAGGTAACTCCAACAAGTGAACCTGATTAATTGCAATCTACCTGCAAAAGATAGTAAGGAGCGTTTCCAACCCGAAAGCCAATTTTGTAATTTATCATAAATTTTAGAGCAGTCTGTCGATTTCAATCGAGATGAGGAAATAGATAGGCCTAAATAATTCCAAGGAAGATCAACAAGCTTAAAACCCAGGACAGAGCTCAGATCAGCCTTTAAATGCAGCTCAACTACTTTAGAGAAGCAAATAGTAGATTTAGTGCAGTTGAAAGAGAGGTTCGAATCCTGATAGAAGATAGAAAGTAAGTATGAGAGGTAAGTGATATTAGTATAACAAGTTGATCCAAAAATAAGGAGATCATCCTCATAATTGAGGAGAGACAAAGTTCCAGATTTTTTCCTGATAGGAGAAAAGCTTGCTGAATCAATGAAAGTATCCAATAGCCTAGAGAATGCATCCATAATAATAGTGAATAAGTAAGGGGATAGGAGGCAGCCTTGCCTCAAGCCAGTAGAAGAAAAGAAGTATCCAGATAGTTCTCCATTAAGAATAATAGAGAAAGGAAAATGAACCACACAAGCTTCAATCCACTTAATAAAGGTTTGTGAGAAATTGAGCACTCTTAATCTATATAAAAGAAATTGTCGATTCACATTGTCAAAAGCTTTCTTTAGGTCTATCTTAGCACAAAAGCTCTTCGGGCTATTTTTATGATTGAAACCATGCAAAACTTCATTAGCCATAATGACATTATCAGCTATATCCCTCCCTTTTAAAAAAGCTACTTGAGCATGATGAATGATATGTGTAGAATTAATTGGAGCCTATTTGCAAGCAGTTTGATGATCACCTTATAAAGAAAGTTACAAAGCAATAGAGGCCAATAATCAGTGATGGATTTAGCATGGCATTTTTTGGGGATGAGAGTATTAGCAATGTCTTTAACCATATAAGGAAGAGTTGAGGTAGAGAAAAAATGTTGAATAGCAGCCCCTAAAGAGTGCCCAATAATCTCCCAAGTGTCCTTGAAAAATTGAGATGTAAAACCATCGGGCTCTGGAGTTTTATCAGAACCAATGGAGAAAATCGTTGTTTTAATGTCTTCTATGTTGGAAGGTTGAATTAGAAATTGACTATCTTGGCTTGTAATTTGTGGACCAACATGAATATCAAACCAGCCATGATGAGGGTCTCTATAAGAATTGTTAAGGAGGTTAGAGTAATATGATATAATCTCATTAGCCATGTCTTGTTGAGAGCAAATATCAACACCGTTGACTTTCATATTTTTTACAGAATTCTTATTTTTCCTAATACTCACTCTTTGGTACAGAAATTTGATGTCATCTTCACATTTTGTTAGCCAAGCACATTTTGCCCTTTGCATAATCCATTTGTTCTCCCATTCAATAGTTTCATTGAGACAACTTTGAGTCTGCAAAACCTCTTTTAAAATTTCAGAATTAAGATGATTGGAATCAAGTTTAGAGTGTAACTCCTCAAGTTTAGTTTTCAGAGTAGAGATTCTATTTGAGATATAGTTGTGGGAATGCCAGTTAGCAGCCTTAAGATAATGCTTAGTATTTTTGAGTTGATTACAAATGGCAAAAATTGGGTCACCTGCTCCAGGCATGTTGCACAATATCAAGAAAATCCGGACAATGACTCCAGTAATTTTTATACATAAATCTATGCTGAAGAATCGGCTTATTACCAGTAGAAAGTAAAATGGGAGAGTGATCGGATGTAAGAGGAGTCATGACTTTCCAGCAGGAATGAGAGTAAGCATTTAGCTAGTGTGTATTGCAGAGAACCCTATCCAGCAAACATCTTATAGGATTATGAACTTATTGGTTGTACCAACTGAAGGAATGACCCATATTGTTCATTTCAAGCAGGCCAGTATGTAATATGAATTCATTGAAGTCAGATAATTTGCTCAAGAGAGGGGTGCGACCCCCCACTTTTTCACTAATCATACTGATGTAGTTGAAGTCTCCCATAATGATCCATGGTTCATCAATAGAATTAGCCAGAGAGCTAAGAGATTTCTAAAGATTCCTTCTACCATGATTAATGTTATCAGCATAGACAAAAGAGAAAAGGGAGCTGTAGGTAGTACCCATCATTAATCTGCCATGAAGGAATTGAGGATGTTTGCAAATAACAGAAAAGGAAGTCACATCAATATTCCATTTGATCCATATACGACCATTAGGGGCATCCAAAAAATTGCCCACACTACCTTCATGTTTGAAGATTTCAAAGTGTTTTGTATCAGTGGGGCTACAGATAGTATTATGAGATAACTTGGTTTCAAGAAGACACATAATGTCTATATTGTTGGTTTTCACAAACTTTCATCGGTGAGACGCCTTTGAAGCCTCTTACATTCTAAGAGGCAATATTCATAATTGGCATCATTATTTAAGAGCAAGGGGGAGTCCCCCTTTTTGTCTATCTTTTCGGCCTTTAGAAGGGTTAGTAGCAGAACTAGTTTTAGAAGAAGATGCAAAAGCATTGGCAGTGTTAGATGATGTCTCCTTCAGATTTTCAGGCAAAGAGTTGGAGAGTGAAGCAAATAAGTTTTGGACAGTTCCAAGTGAAATGGATGTGACAGGAAGAGATGTTGGATTGGGAATGTAATCTTCATTTTCAGCACTGAAATCAGAGTCTTCAGCAGCGGATTCTAGGCTGTTAGTGGGGTTTGGATAGGTATATTAAGATCAGGAGCAGGAGTAGTAGAGGTGGAGGGTATAAGCAATGATTTTAGAGGTAGCGGGTTCCATGCTGCCAGCATCAAGGTGTCGAGTCCAGCAGAACTGAGCATAGTTCTAACTCGGGGCGACGGGAAGGCACGAGGAGGTTTGTAGTTGGGTGATTTAGGACAGTTAGAGGGGGAGTGAGCAAACGTGTCACAGATACTACAGGGTAGTGGCTTCCATTCATAAGAGACCTGCTGAATCACTTCCTTGCCATTAAGAGAAAGTTTAAGGGATTCGGGTAGAACAGTGGCTGTGGTAATTTGGATGCTAACACAGGCAAACGTGAGTCTAGCCCCTTTAGCAGTGAGAGGGTCGACAGTGAGTGGCATACCAATTTTGCTCACAATTTTTGAAATTTCATTTTCCGACCAACAACATAAAGGAAGGTTAGGAAATTTAACCCATATAGGAATTTCCTTGAAATCTTCCCTCACTGGAGTGAAATCCGGTGTCCATTTTTTGAAAAAGAAGGGTTTTCCCAAAATGAACCACAGTCCACCATTCAAGATCATATCAAAATCTTCGACACAATTGAATTCAAACAAGAAGCAACCATCAGCTAAGGAGATGAGGTCAACGTTACCGCGTAGGAACCAAATTTTCTTTATGGCTTGCAATAAGTTGTCATAGAAAGGTATCCTGCCCAAGACATAGCCAACAAGCGCGTTGCACCATTGTTTGGATCCATCGGCAATCTCTTCCTCCGAAAACAAAACGGCCTCGAAAAATGAGGGAATAAAACTAAGGTTGAAAGGGGCTGAAGGGGGGGCTTGAGATGTGAGAAGGCTTTTCCAATTTAGTGTGGAGGTGGGTCTTTCGGATATGGGAGAAGTTGTTGACCCCATGACTAGCAGGAATAGGCAAAGGCTTTATGACCTTGCCACCAAAAAGAGCTCAATGTTGGACAAAGATTGTGTCATCCTCGCAGAAGAAGGAGAGAGGATGGAAGAGACGGCAGTGCAAGAGAGGAAATGCGAAACCCTAGCCAGAGCTCACTCTTGGTCTAAGAATCTATACGTTTCTCTTTCACTCAGCTTTCTTGCTTTAGAATTTGGAAGCATTTAATTGTCATGACTTGCTCTTTAAAATTTTGAATCATGAATGAGAGGTTTGATGTGAATCTATTAAAATTAATAATAAAATATTTATCAAAATTTAAATTTAAATTAATTTAATTGACTCACATGACATTATAAATCTATTTAATTTCAACTCGAACTGATAAATATTTTTTATTTTAACTTTCATTTTAATCCTGTTTAATTTATATCAATATATTGTTTCTTGTTGATTATAAACATATAATTAAGACCACACAACATTGCTTAAAAATTCTAGCTGTTTATTAATAGGATTCCATTAAATAGACCGATGATGCCTTATTTATTGTCGTCAAATAATTATTGAGATAATGCTCCGCACTGCCGATCGTCACGTACAAAACTCTTTTAGCCTTCTTCTTTCAAGCAACATACTTTCATAAAAATATTTATTAAATTTTCTTTATATATATATATATATATATATATATATATATATATTCATGATGCTGAATAAGTGCAAGTTTAATACAAATAAGTTTCAAATTTAATATTTTGCCAAAAGAAAATGTTTTTTTATTACATTTGCAATTACTAACCTAATTTATTTTAAATATTGCAAGCTTATTAATTTTTGTTTTTAAATATATATATATATATATGAAGTGTTTAAATGCAAATATAATATAATAGAAGTTTAATAAAAAAAACTTTCATAATAATTTTTGAAATAATCAGCAGTATGTGGTTCAAATTTATAACATTAAAAATAATTTTCTGCTACAATTATTAATATTAGAATATGAATCTGTTATTCGATAGTTTAAAAAGTAGTTTGGGAATTAAAATTTTAAAATTTAAATTTAATAATGTATCATTAATTATTTTAAAATTTGTTGTTATTGTTAGGTGAAGAAAGATTTGGGTCGCTAGAATAGGAGAATTTAATATCTTAACGAAAGTTATACGCCTGGAAAAGTTTGAGGGCATCATGATTTTATGTGGAAAAAAAATCTGATCGCGGTGAGGTGGTGACGGTGGCGGCGGACGGTGATAATAGTGATGTCGGCAATGTGGCGGTGACATTGGCCGTGACCGTCGGCGGAGGAGGTGGTGATCGGCGGCGGTGTGGCGGTGATCGTGGTGTGGCGATAATCGTCGATAAAGCGGATAATGGCGTTAGTGGCGAGCTGGTGATAAACAGCGAAGTTAGCGGCGCGTTGGCCGTGAGGTGTGCGGCAATGGCGATGGTTATGATAATCTGATCGGCCGTGCTGATTATCGAGATTCGAGTTTGAGAGCTCCATCCTTCCTTTAGCTTGAGCCCTCTCATATGAAGAATGAGATGCTATTTATAAATTATGAGAGTGATATTTCTATAAATACAATTAAAATTCAAACAACTCCATCAGATGGCTCAAAATGATTCTGATATGAATCCAAATAAACAGATAGACAACAGAAGTAAAAGGAACAGAAAACTCCCAAACTGGTTAAAGGATTTTAATTAGTAAAATAAGAAGTTACAATAAGCAAAGTAATTGTAAGATAAAATAAGAGACAAAGCTATAAATATACTCAGATCAACAGAAATTACATATACAGAGACTAATATCACGTATCACAACGTAAAGTAACATAATACTACAGGCTAATGAAGGATGTGCTCTTCTTGAATAAATCTACATAATATCCGAGCATATCAAATACAACAACAATATTAACTACCTGATTGGATCAAGAAACAAACAGTAATTCAAAAGCGAGGGAGCAAAAGAAATCTTGACAAGTCTGAAAGGCTAACAGTTATAAGCGAATATGAAAGAAATCAACTTAGGCTAAAGCGAGAAAGAGATCGACAACATGTAAATAACGCTCAAATAGAAGAATGGTTCTTGAATATGTAAAAAGCTAGATCAGGATAATAAAGAAAAGAGTATAAATAGAGTTAAGAGGAACAAGCAGGGGTAACAGATTATTTTGAAAGAACTCTCTCCTCCTCTTTTCTTCCTTCTTTCTCTCTCTCCCTGCCTTTGGTGTATTCGCCGGAAATCACCATCTTCCCCGGCAGAACCCTAGGGTTTCCCCTCTGCAAATCTCCCTCAGCCCCTCTTTCCCTCTGGAGTCTAATCGGCCGCTCGAAGAGCCGATCAAGGAAATAACCCGTAATCCATTCCTTCCCCGAGAAGCTACATCCAACGGTGATAAAGAAAAGCTAATCGCACTTTAGGCTATCTGATCCCCTATCCATGATTCAAGTTCTCCGAGCGGTCGAGCGATTTTTAAACCCAGATCTAACAGTTCGAGATAAGCGGTCATCTCACTTGATCCAGTTGAATCAATCCGGGACTATCATTCCTTGATCATCTAATGTATTTTAAATATTTAAATCAAGTTAAGATCTTATATTTGTCAGTCTGTATATACAATTTCGATTTGGTATAAATATTTCATGTTATATTTAGAGATCTAACTGATATTCCAAAATTTTTAATTATATTTGAAGTGTTTGATTTGGACTAATCTAGACTCATAATCAGATTAATTTCGATATCAAGATTTATGTATCAATTAGGAGAGTTTTTAGTGACATATCAATTACATATATAATAATAAAATCTCAATTATTTACAAATTAACAGTCTAGAATCTCTCTTTTTTTCAAATGAAATTATAATTCAAATATTAAAATTCATAATTTTAGATGTTATAATATATATATATATATATATATATATATATATATATATATATATATATATATATGAATAAAACCAAAGCGCAGTTCGGGCATTTAATTTTTGTTCCCTCAAAACAATAGGATAAAACTGTTCCGTCGCTTTCCCGCAGCTCATCGCGAAGGTTGGGTCGTGGACTCGTGGTGTGACCATGCGCAGTGTAACTGACACGTGTCATTAAGTTACTCCTGCATATTACTGCATACCGCATTCCACGTCGCCACGTGTCTTATGGCTTGCAGTACCTCTAATCTCTACAGTTCCAATGGTTAAGATTTAAGTTCCTCTTTTTTTTTAAAATTTGGGTAAGAAAATTTATTTTAATGACACAATATTTTTATATATTACATAATTTCATATATTATTTTTTACATAAAAAATGATGTATTTCAATTTAAAAATATAATAATAATAATATCTTATTATAATCCTAAATATTTACATATGAAATATCTAAATATTAAAATTTAAGTATTAGATAAATAAATATAAAAGAGTCATGCAACTCTAATTTTTAAATTAACTAAATTTTAAAAATTATTGAATTTATTATAAAATTATCATAATGTTAAATTCGATTTTTTTATATTAAATATATCATAAAATTCCAAAATTTATGATTATTTAATATAGAAGCATAAATTTACTCAATGCATTAATTTAAGAACTTTTTATTGAAAATAGTGAACAAGTGATTAATGCTTCATAGCGTTTTTTTTTTTTTTTTTTTTTTGGGTGGGGACGAGGAGTAGTAAATGAAAAATCTGTAATTCAAATATGCGATTATAAACAAATAATTATTTATTTTAATTAGTAGGTCACTCATCTTCTCAAATTTATATCATTTATCAAAGTTAAGAAGATTTAATCATAAAGAAAATATTATCACACTTAAAAACACTCCTATAAAATGTAATTTTGAAAGGAATTCATACTGTAGTGCTGAAATGATAATTTTATAACACTCGCTAATTAATTAAGTTTAGAACTATTCTATTTTATTTGAATATGAACTAAACACTTTATTAATTAAAGATCATCTTTATTTATTAATTATAATTTTAAGTTGAAGGAGTTGAAGAAGCTCCTGTGGCTGTGGGCTTTTAAAAGCATCCAAGAAAACCCACTTTTCCACTCCCTCCGAACATCACAACCATCTCCTCCTACTCTCCGGCGATGCTAGCTGCCCGAAATCTACCGAGCCCGATCGCCACCGGCGACGATCATCCAGCTCGCGGCCCGACGAGCCCGCTGGAACGCAACCTGCAGTCGACCAAGGGATGGAAGAAGAAAGAATCCGACGGCATCGGGCTCGGCATCGTGGCAAAGCTAGGGAAGGCCCGAAGCAAAGGAGACGAGCCAGCGGCTGAGATCGCAATCAGATCCTCGCGGGCCGACGTGCTGGGCTCGGCCGGCCGAAGGGCCGACAGCGCCAACCCATCGGCCGCCGTGGAAGATTTTCAAGTGGCCGACTTCCTTGCCTGCTGTTATTTGTGCAAGAAAAGGCTTCATGGGAAAGACATATATATGTACAGGTAATAAACTAATAAATAATAATTACTTCTGTTCTTCGATTAATTCCTTAATTCTTTGAAAATAAACTTCGTCGTTAGTTTAAATATGTTTATAAGATCATCGGCATAGTTAGATATATATAGTACAGTTAAGCGAACAACTATATATGGAATGATTTGTTGTTTAATAAATTCAAAAGATAAAAAAAAGTAGATATTCATTTAAATTTAGCTCAAGTCTATTTTTTAGTGCTTTCGATTTGTAAAAATATTTTGAAAATGAATATTTTTTTTCAAAATTTATCAATTAATTATTGCTAATTTTTTTATAATTGTAAAATTGGATATGAAGTTAGAAATCAGTATAGATTAATTTTTAATTTTACAATTTTTTATTTAATTTAATTATATATATATATATATATATATATTATTTTCACACTTTAATGAGTGGAAATAATAATAATAATAATAATAATAATAATAATAGTATTATTATTATTATTATTATTATTCTTTTCATCTACAAGCTGTCAAATGAACTTCTTAGATAACAAGATATTTATTTATGGACGTCACAATATATATTTCTTTTTTCCATTTTATCGTTTTGACTGGCACAAATAATTATCCATAATTTTATCGTTTATTATTTTATAAAATTAAAAAAATGTCATACAATTAGATAAAAATACTTTACCGTTCAGGGAAAAAAAATTATATAACATTAGTTAATTTAATTCAGAATACTCTCATCTAATCAGTTAATTCTGATAATTATTCGCTAGGTTTCCTAGCTTATAGCTCATGACAATTATTCATATTTTTAATTAATTTTTCGTGCATTGTGAGAGTAAATTACTCTTTGTGATAAATAAACTAATGAGAAAAATGGAATTTGGTTGCAGAGGGGAGAAAGCCTTTTGCAGCATAGATTGTAGGTATCAGCAAATTGTGAGCGATGAGTGCTTGGAGAATTAATTATATAGGTCTGAAGTTGTCAGCCTGCTGGATCTCTCCAGCTCTCCTTGCTCCGGCGGCAGCTCCGGCGGCAGCTCCGGCGGCCGAAGCCGGTAGTTCTCATAATGGAGAAGATGATGTGATCATGTGATTGTTTTAATGAACCTGATAAAGGATATGAGAGAGAGAGAGAGTAGAGAAAAAGAGGAATATAATTAATGTAACGTACAGCTGAATGGTTGATGAGATAGGTTCAGGAAAAACTTTTTTTTTTTTTTTTGCTTCCCCATTTGATGTTTTATGATCTGTAATGGAAACTGTATAATTCAACAACCATATATAATATATTTTCTGTTTTTTTTCTGTTGAATGGAAATATATGCTAAAAGAGCAAGGAAGTATTACAGTGGAAACAAGTAAAAAAGGAAATTTTAAGTGCGAGCTAATGCGAAGACTCACTAAATAAATGTAAAATTGTATTCAAAATTTTGAAATTTCTAAAATTTTATACAAAATTTTGGGCCATAATAACATTTAAAGCATAAACATTGGATAATACATTATAGAAATAAATATAAAATTTATAAATTCATAATTACAAAGTTCTCATAGTTAGAAATATAGTGTAATGATACATTTAAGAAATCACTTTTGTGACTAACACAATTATTTATATATAATAAAGGATATATAGCACGCTTAGTAATAACGACAATTACAAAGTAGCTTCTCATATAAATAGAAATTTGCATATTAAGATATACACACACTCACCCACTCAGCCGCACATGCATCTTGTATATAAAGATTCATATAAATATTCATTTCAAAATAATATCTTTACTTAAATTATAAAGTTTAGACATTAAAACATTATTATTATTATTATTATTATTATTATTATTATTATTATTATTATTATTATTATTATTATTATTATTATTATTATTATTATTATGTATACACTCAATAATACTTTAAATAAAGTTTTATTTAATTTATAAATTACTTGTGCTCTCATAAATACACTTTAATAAGTTTTTTTTATTTATAGATAATTTTTACACTCAAATATAATATTTTAAATAAGTTCTTCTTTCTTGAAAATAATAATTTTTTAAAGAAACTAATTGATAAAAACAAATTTTTATTTTTATTATAGTCTTCATTAATCATATTACTTTCTTAAAATTAAATAACAATTCATTTATTTATGTTGTTCTAAAATAAAATGAAAAACTTATCATACTCATATAAATAAAGTTTAATGTTTTCTTTTTGAGTTGCCAAAACTAGACATCACTCATAGCAATCTATATAATAAGATTTTCTCTAATATGTCTAAATATGATAAGTCAGCAGCGCTTTATTCTCATTTTTGCTCCTAAGGCTCAAGCTATTTCAAGATTTTTTTTGTTTTTTATTTGATATAGTGAAGGCATAAATTCAAGCAAATTTTTTTAAAATAAGTATCGATGTAAAGTTAATTATGGAATTAAGTATCATTAAAAAAAATTTAGAAATATGTATAATTCATTAAATGCGGTAGGTACTGTCAACTCGGCGTGGCGTGGAAAGCTTTTGGGCCAGTTCACTTAGTGGATGACTAGTCGAGGGTTAAAGAAATAGGACCGATCGACCGATTAGCCTTATTCGCATTACCTATATTCGATCCGCCCCTGCGTCGGCCTCCACGTGAGTTGCCACGCATTTCTCCTTCGCCGAGCCGCTTAGTCTCTAAGCTTCCCGTGACCGTCGCTCTGACCACCGCATTGCTCCATCTTCCCCTTCTAGACAAACCCACCTCATTTTTTTTGCCGAGATAGTCGTTGCGTGTGTCAGATTTCCTCTCAAGCTAACATCCCTTGGAACCCAACATTAGCTTCCGGTGACGATTCCGACGGCTCCGTTCCATTCGGGGAAGTTTTCTGCGGCGGATTCTACAATTTTTAGCGCACATTCCTGTCGTTCTTCGTAAACACATGGCAAATCCCTAATTTGTTCTCATTTATAAATTAATAGATTATGTGTTCTAGGCTTAGAGCTGTATTGTTAGAATTTTGTAGTAGAATTTGATTTGTAAGTTTGTGTTGGCGTCGCAGTTCATGTAATTGATTTATAATTTTAGGTGATAATATGTCGAGTATACTATTATAAGTGACTACGAAATATTTATGAATGATATGAGTTGGGTTTGAGTTGTTGCAGTTGGGCTATAATATTAGAGCCCTATTACCTTTAGAGGTAGTCACCTTGGATGGTGGCGTTCGCATAAAGTATCGATTGATTTAAATTTTGTTTGATTTATGTAGTCTGTACTTCAAATAAATTTGGACGCGCAATATTTTTCTAGATGTAGAAAATACTGATATGAATGGTTATTCTCCAGTTATTTGAGAAATTAGTAGAGAGTTTGTTTCGCCGATCCTATTCTATGGAGGCGAAGTAGTATCGATGAGCAGTTCACTCCAAGTTATGTGTGAGGTAGAAATGCGTCCGATTAAGGTTACAACGACGCACTTGAATTGAAATAATTATGAGGTCCTTGCACATTGATTCAGATCGCCACTCTGTAAGTCTTACATGTCTTTATCCGATGGGTAATGGATTTATAGCGTCTGTTATATCTGACGATGAAGTTTATGACGTTACACTGGACGAAGCTTCCCGTCATATATTTGTGTTGTATGTGGAAGTGGATGATGCTAATGTTGCATCCATATCAACTAATCTGGTAGTAAGGTCAGTAGATATACCAACGACGCATATACAAGATTTCATTTCATATGCTCTTGTGGCGACACAAAGCAGCTTTGACGAATTGATTCCCAGATAATATCTTGTCTATTTTTCCCTGTTTATATTTGTAATATTTAATATTAAAGTGTGTCATCCTACTTATGGGTTTTGGGTACCGATGATATTATTTATCGTTAAAAGGAACCGTATGTGCCTCAGAGTGCTGCAGGCGATGGTGAGTATGAGATTATAAGCAGTGGTTCAAGTAGTGAGTCTGAGCAGGATATCAATGATGATGATTGTTCACTTGGGTTAGAAACTACTGTGGTGGGAATGTAGCTAGTCACGATCTTTTAAAAAATCATTCATTCTAGAATATTGATAGTGAAAGTCAGATGTTTTCTACAAACGAGTATCTACAGATGTGTCAAACTATGAGAGAGTGAGACAATGATATTTATTTTGACGATCCATCTAATGAAAATGTCCTAACATACGATGTTGAAATCCTAAGTAACATTGTAGAAGGAATGTGTTTTATAAGTAAAAATAGTTTTCAGTTTGCTGTTATTGGGTGGTATGTAGTGAATAATGTTCAATTCCAAAAGGTTACCTCAAACTAAAAGAACTATACAGTGATATGTGTACATTATGATAGCCCTACCAGACCATGTAATTGACGTCTGCATTATAACAACAACAGACGCTTATGGGGTGCTTGGGGAATATCCATAATTGGGGAATACCATAGATGTATCAATTCATGCGATTGGCGTGGCGTCATCGTGATCTGATTCTAAATTCATAGCTTATTTCATTATAACTATGATCAGGCATCAAATTGATCTGAAACTTAGAGATTATAGGTAGAATGGAGACAAAATTTAATATCAAAGTTTCGTACATGAAGGCCTGGGATGTTAGGCATAAGATAAAAATAATAATTTTTGGTAGTTAGGAAGAGTCTCATAGAACCCTCAGCCTTTACATAGAAGTAGTTTGTAATACTTTACACGGAGCGATCTACAAAATTGATCTAGCATTTCAGTGCTAGAGATTTTTTTTGGGCATTTGGTCCTTCCATTATGGTGGGGTATTCTCGCTCTTCACTTTTGACACATTTTTTGTTACCGCTGGAATAGATGGAATTATTGAAACTGAGTCGTTGATTCTTGGTTGTGGTTCTTAATGTACTTACATGATATGGTGTCTGTAGTGTCAGCTGGATGTGATTTGTGCATCATATCTGATAAACATACTCGTTTGTTATGTGGGTATAGAGAAATTTTTTCATGGGCCGCTCACAGACACTGCTTGTGTCATCTACGTGAAAATTTTAAAAATGTGATACGTATATTGGGAATTGATGATGTTGAATTTCTTTGCCAGAAGATGTATATAGCAGGAAGCACTGACGACATTCATGAGTTTAATCATTTTATGATAGATATTAAAAATGTGAAAGAAGAAGCTCAAAATGACTTATGGAATGCGACCTAGTTAAATGATCACTTGTACATGATGGTGAAATGCGTTATGGTATAATGACGACTAATACATCTGAATGTTTCAACAGTGTTCTGAAATGTGCATGTGGTTTGTCTATTCAGGCTCTAATCACTATTATTTATTACAATTTAGTTGCACTATTCATGAAAAAAATGACTTTATAACTCAGCAATAAGAGACTAATTTATCTATTTTTCATCCAAAGGTATCCACTATGTTACAACGTACTAAGAGGGAAGCCAGATATTCCCCTGAATCGATGAACATCAACCCTTGTGAGATGCAGGTGTTTGATAGGTCAAGCTGATCATTTATAGTTGATTTGCTTAATAATGGTCAGTGTAGCTGCAGTTGCGACAAAATAGTCATATATCATTGGCCATGACCGCATGTTATTGTTGTGCTGGGATTTAGAAAATTAAACCACATGACGTGTGTGTCACAGTACTACACGCTGCATTTGTATAAGTTCACGTACTCAACTGAGTTTCACACTTTTCTTGACCATTCTGATTGGCCATCTTATAGTGCAGAGCATGGTTTAATAGCATTGCAATCACCCAATTTTAAGTAGAGACCTCGTACCTAGGTTGAAAATATAATGATGAGCTAGTAGTAGTAGAACTGCGATCATGCAAGATAGTTGGCCATTATAAGTTATCGTTACACCTGATATTAATAGTAGAAGGTATGTCATAGATACATTAACATATAATGTATATGTTTAGTGCATATTATTTAGACTTTTCATGTAGGTTGCAGCATTCTTTTTTGGCTTAATTTACGCTACAATTTTCCCTTTTATTTTTTATAACTTTCTGACATTAACTCCTGCATTTATTTTTTTTCAATAAGTACGATGGTTGAGGAGCACTACCCACTAGTTAGACGTTGGCGTCGGGGCCATGCTAGGGAGGACACCTATGGTTGAGTCCTCGAGGTCCACCTACCATAGCCTCCCACGTGGGCGACATAAATCGACGTCGTAAGTAATATTTAATTTTTGTTTCTACGTTACACCTGCACAACCTTCATTTTGGCTAATGACTAATCGACATGTAATTTTTTGTAGAGCAATGTTCTAGAGGCTACTTCACACTTGCTTATGTTGAAGGAGTGACCCATCACTTGCAGGAGATTCATCAGTGGCTTAAAGGAAGTAGGCCTACAGTGTGCTAGCTAGCTTCATTTCATCCGCCTGGATCATCATCTGCTTACTTCCCTGGTTGAGAGATGATCTCCACAGACCAATACCATCCACCTAGCTGTTGGTGAGATAACAATGACGCTCCAGGACATGGCGATGATCCTAGGATTACGTGTTGATGGGCCACATGTTATTGGCCCAATTGTGATCGATAAGGGAAAGAGATGGTGTAGCTGGCCAGACTGCTGCGACGTGTTGTTGGGATGACACTCTATACTAGATGTGGTGTATCATGACCCGATCAACCCACACATCAGATCGTCTTTCAGGATGGGTCAAACATAGGCGCAGACATGCATGCCATTGAGGTGGCTTAGGTGGGCTTTCCACAGAGAGTCATATGCGCTCATGAGTACTTAGAACTGCGTGCCATTTTATTTCTTATTGGGTGTTTCTTACTGCCGAATACATCAGGTTTTGAGGTCCACCTGCAGTATCTTTCACTTCTAAGGATCTAGATTCATTTAGTTTGTTATCTAAAGGAGGAGCAGTTTTGGCCCACCTCTATAGAGAGTTGTACAAGTCTACAAGGCCCAACAGGGCCAATATGACTCACTGTCTACACCTCCTGTAGATATGGTCTTGGGAAAATCTTCATGTGGGGAGGCCGACCCTGCATGTGTCATATCCGACTGATCTTGATGGTCTTGGTTTGAGGTATATTTAAATTTTTGCACTTTTCAAATTTTTAGCTTATATGATTGTTTAAAATGTGTGTGTGCATAGGTAGAATGAGAGATATGTTCGCCAGATGCCAATGGCGAACGTTGTATTGTATAAGAATGAGCTAGATGGCTTGCTGCATACGCAAGTTGGACTTGTATAGTACATTTTGATTCTAATTTATATAATACATATTCTAATTTAACATTATTTTTAATATGTGCACGTAATTTGAGAACCGTTGGCAGATCACTTTGTCGCGCCATGCTCGGCGCTCGATATATGATTGACATGAGTCCCGATCAAGCTGGAAGAGAGGGTGGAGTGGCATTTATCATCAGTCTTTGTGGTTTGGACTCATACCAGAGTAGATGTGACACTAGTTGACCCTAGTTTCAAAGCGATGGTCGAGGAAAAGCGGATGTAGGCGGTTGCTGGGTGTACATTGCCGCTTGGGAGAGGCAGAAAAGGATTACCTAGTCGAGGGCTTGGATGAAGATGAGGACAGGATGGTGGCTATCAATCAGTATATGTGTTGGTTCAGATCTTGGGCTTCTCTCTTCTTGGATGCCCCGATAGATCCTCAGACTTCTTATCATGCGTATATATGTAGCGTTAACATAAGTATTACGTTGAATTCAATATGTTGAGGCTAATTTCACACATTTTTTCATGCAATCAAGCACATCGGTGACTCAGGGACATCTTCGGTCATGCTTTGGCATGCGGATGAGCATGATGAGCCGTAGAGGTACGAGGTGTTATGCAGAGACTTGCGGTTGCATGTACACATCAGCGACCCACATTACGGATCGAAGCCTACGGAGGATGTCCCACAGCATGGGGCGTCGGACCATCTACATATGCTGATCGAAGTCCATTTACATATGGTGATCCAGGTCCTTCTACATACTAACCTATGTATGAGTCACATGTGCCTATCTTCCCGTCACAGGACTTTCCTACGCAAACTTCCGAAGATCTTGTATTGGAGGGTCACCATCAACTGCGTGATCGTCCATCGTCACACTTGACGCGTACACACAGGAGTGGTGCGATTCGCAGGGCGTTAGATGTTTAGGATAGTCTATTTGTGCGTCTAAATTATATTTGTTCTTGTTTATTTTATTTTTATTTCTGGATCATCCATTTATGTAAATACTTGTACTCACTTTTTTAGAATGACTTGTAGAATTTATATTAATTTTCAATAATTAATCATTTGAATTACTCACCTAATGTCATAACACTAACACTATAGCTTGTACAATTAAAATTACCATCAATATATTTAGTTTTAGATCTACTTAAATGAAAATCTGCAGACTCTAAGGTTGACCTCCATAATTGACTTTAAGGGCTTAAAGCTCACAAATGGAACATCCAAATCTAAAGCAAAAAAACATAAGAGCTTAAAGTCAATCCTTGATATAAATAATTCCATGAAAAAAAAAAATTCCTACCAGTCATTAACCTTCTTGGATGACTTCTGGGCAGAACAGGACTAGGTGAGAAGTTATAGACTTAAATTACTTAATTAGATATGATCTACATTAGCCTTACTACTCTGGAGTTGGCGGTTACCTAGTCACCCACTTAGTGGATGACTATACCTATTTCTAATTTTTTTTAATGATACTTAATTCTCTAATTAAATTTATATCAATACTTATTTAAAAAACATATCCTAAATTCAATTTTATGTAGATAGTCATTATGGTACATAAAACTTGCTTGGACGTCAATCTATGAGGACACACTCCTCGAGCGCAAATAGATAAATTAAATCTTATACCCTTATTCCTCATTTGTTGTCAGATGTAGAGACCCACCGCAGTAACCATAAATACTGACTTTGTACAATCTGTGTTACTTTAAAATTAATATGCTTTTGTAGTACTCTATTTTATGTATGCAAAATTTTTAAACTAAGCATAATTAAAATTTTAATTAGTGGAATAAGCATTTTTTTTAAAAAAATTTGAAATAGACAGCGCCCATTTAATTAATTGGTGCTGACTGTAAAATGCCTTAAACGGGCGACTGGCCACTCGCTAAAATAAATTTGTTTTTTAAGAGAGAAATTTATATACAGATCACACAATTCTTATATATTTACATATCTATCCTAAAATGGCACGTCTCTCTCTCTCTCTCTCTCTCTCTCTCTCTCTTCGTTATTTTGTTAATATATAATTTAAAATTATTTAAAATATATAAATAAATAATTTATAATAAATAAATAAATTATATAAATAAAGTATATATATATATATAAATTTATTTAGTTATTTATATATTTAAATTATATAAATATTTTTAAGTTATATAAATAAGTTAAAAATATTTAAAATATATAAATAAATAAATAGTTATTTATATATATATTTAATTAGTTATTTATTTATTTAAAATATATAATTAGTTAAATAAATAAATAAAAATTTTAAATTATATAAATATTTAGTTATTTATATATTTAGAAAATATTTAGTTATTTATATATATATTTATATATATTTATTATATATTTATTCCTTTCTTTATTTATTTATTAAAAATTATTTATTTATTTATTTTTTTATATTTTTATATTTTTTATATTTTTTGTTATTATTATTATTATAGACTTATATAAATAAATAAATTATATTTTAAATATTTTAAATTATATTATATAAATATTTTATAAATTATATAAATAAAATATATATATATATATATATATATAAGTTATTATATATTTAAATTATATAAATATTTTATTATATAAATAATATAAAAATATTTAAAATATATAAATAAAATATAATTAGTTATTTATATATATATATAAATATATATATATATATATATAATATACATATATATATATATTTAATTATTATATATTTATTTAAAAATATTTATTTATTTAAAATATATAATTAGTTAAAAATAAATATATATATAATAAATTATATAAATATTTTGTTATTTATATATTTATAAAATATTTAGTTATTTATATATTTAAATTATATAAATATTTTAAAGTTATATAAATAATTTAAAATATTTTAAAAATATAATTTTAATATAATATAAAAATATTTTATTTTATACATATATATATATATATATATATATATATATATATATATTATTTATATAAGTCTATAATAATAATAATAACAAAAAATAAAAAAATATAAAAAATAAAAAAAATAAATAAATAAATAATTTTAATAAATAAATAAAGAAAGAATAAATATATATATATAATATATATATATATATATATATAACTAAATATTTTCTAAATATATAAATAACTAAATATTTATATAATTTAAAATTTTTATTTATTTATTTAACTAATTATATATTTTAAATAAATAAATAATTAAATATATATATAAATAACTATTTATTTATTTATATATTTTAAATATTTTAACTTATTTATATAACTTAAAAATATTTATATAATTTAAATATATAAATAACTAAATAATATATATATATATATATATATTTTTATTTATATAATTTATTTATTTACTAAAAATTATTTATTTATATATTTTAAATAATTTTAAATTATATATTAATAAAAATTGAGGAGAAAATAACAAAGAGAGAGAGAGAGAGAGAGAGAGACGCCATTTTAGGATAGATATGTAAATATATAAGAATTGTGTGATCTGTATGTAAATTTCCCTCTTTTAAAAAAAAAATTATAGTTAGTCGCCCGTTTAAGGGCGACTGCCGACTGCATACGTCAGGTGTAAATGGCGACGTATTTTGAAATTTTTTTAAAAAGCTTATTCGCTAATTAAGATTTTAATCATGCTTAGTTTAAAAATTTTGCCTTTTATGTATTTATGTGTAATATTTTTATAAAAAATGGGCATTTATATACATACGTAACATACCACACAATTATGATATATTCATATATTTAATACCTAAATTTTAATATATATATATATATATATATATATATATATATATATATATATATATATATATATATATATATATATATATATATATATATAATATTCAAATCTTTAACTTCATAATAAAAATATCATTATTATTCTTTTTTATAAGTGAATGCACTTTTTATGCACGAGTGTTAAAAATATAAATATAAAATTTTAAGTGTTAAATATATAAATATATAAGAATTGCATGTGTGAAAATTTTTAGTATTAGATTAATTTTCTTGGGGATGGAAAGTAATTTAAATGATATTATTATTATTATTATTTTGTCTTCTCAAAATATAAGAGTAGATCAAATCGTCTTAAAGGACTTTTTTCTAATATTTTTTTTAAAAGGGAAAATTATGAATTTATAGGAATATAATTGGAGAGTGTGAGTTAATTTGTACTGTCATCATTCTTGATATGACCCGAAAATTACTAAGACGAATCTTGATGAAAACAATCGTGAATCGTAATAGAGATCGTTATTATCAATCGACTTAAACATGGAGTGTTTATAATCAAATCGAGCGTCTTGATGAGAATTTAACAAGTCAATATATCATAATTAGATCATTTGAGCATTCAAATAAAAAATACATCATGATCAGGGGATCATTTTGGCCCATGAAGTGGAGTGGTACGGGTTTTGCATGTATTTGAGAGATGTCTCCTCCAATCTATAAATGGTCTCATTCCTCATATGAGGGGAGGCCAAGCAAGAGAAAAGAGAGAGCTCTAAAGAAGATTCTCCAAGACACATCACCACTGGCGCCAACCACCGCCAGCCGCCGTTTGATCCTAGTCGTCAATCTCGGTCTCCATCATGACCGACCTTCATCGTCGATGTCCCTGTTCACCATCATCGCGCCACCGTACTTTACCAACGATATATAATTATTGTTCCTTCTCATATGCAATCCTGTAATCCGTTATCGAGAAGATTTTGTACTCAAAATGTATAGTGGAAGATTTTCCGGGTTAGTTCGTTTTTTCCTCTTTCAAGATTTTTTACGTAAAATTTTGAGTTTTCTTATTCACTCTTTAAATACCTATGTGTGCTGGATTTCACAACAAAGCTAAGGCGTAAACTTTCACGCTACCGCAACTAGTTTCTAGCACGCAATAATTTGGCGTCGTCTATGGGATGTTGAATCCCATTATTTCATCTTGTATGGCGACCAAGTTTTGCAATAAGATCAAAACCACTATCGAGGTGGAGCATTTCAAGCTTTTAAGGAGCGCAAGCGAAGAATGAAGATTCATCAAAGTTCCTTGATTATCGAAACTTGGGGCAACTCTTAATCTCGGAAGATCACCCATGTTAAGCATCTAGTCGATTATCATCCCAAGAAACAAGTCAAAGTTGGAGGATATTTCAACATTGAGAAGAGATATAGTTTTCAAATTATATTTTTCCACTCATACTCATGGAAAAACGAGGGTTAAGGAGCAACTTTGGCTACAACCACAAATAATGTTTAATTGACTATTCCATAGTTAGCGTCATCGGGTAACACACGACAAACAACCTAGGATATGTCAAGGTCCTGATGGACTTCCACGACCTCATACAAAAGTTAAGCAATGGCAAACAACCTCCCGGATAGGTCAAAATTCTCACGGATTCATTCGACCTCTTCCATAGTTAGCGCCATCTACAACAACCTAGAATAGGTCAAAGGTCTTGGACTTTCCGACCTCTTCCATATAGGTTAACGCCATCGATGAGCAAGACTCGACAAACAACCAGGATATGTCAGGTGTGGACTTCCCCTCTTCCACACAAAGCTCAAAATTCACTCGTGTAATCTCGGATGGGTCAAAATTCTCATTCAATTTGACCTATTCTATACAGTTATCGGGTAACACCCAACAAATAACCTCGAGTCAACATTCAATTCAACCTCTTCCACATAGTTGCGTAAACACTCGACAAACAACCTCGGATAGGTCAAAATCCTCGGATTCAATTCAACATCTTCCACATAGTTAACGCCATCGAACGACAAAGACGACAACAACCTAGGATAGTCAAAAGGTCGCGGTGGACTTCGACCTCTTCCACACACGTTAACGCCATCGCAACACTCGACAAACAACGGATGGGTCAAAATCAATAATTCGACCTCTTCCATAGTTAACGCATCGATAACACCGACAAACAACCTCGGTTAGGTCAAAATCTCACGGATTCAATTCAACTCTTTCACATAACGCCATTCGTAACACACATTAAATAACCCGGATAGGTCAAAAAATTCTCGGATTCAATTCAACCTCTTCCACATAGAACGCCATCGAGCAAAGACTCGACAAACAACTTAGGATAGGTAGGTCTGGTGGACTTCCGGGCTTCCACCACGGGCAACACACAAATAACCCTGGAGATGGGTCAAAATCTCAGGATTCAATTCAACCTCTTCCATACAGGTTAATGCCATCGAGTCACACTCTCACAAACAACCTCAGATATGTCAAAAATCCTCATCGTCGCCGGTCACCGCCACCGACTACCGTCGCCGGTCACCGCCGCCGACTATCGCCGACAATTTTCGGTCATATCCGCTGGTCATTCTGATCACTGATGCATGGCCTTATTGCGACCACTCGTCTTAACCATGTTGCCATCGGCTACGGCTACGTCTTACTCCGCCATTATCGTCGTGAATGGTGGTCATCCCACATCACGCCAATCGGCTATCTTCGCAGATCATTTTTGACCATTTATTTTGCTGGGCAACCATCTGCCGCCATCATTGGTCACTATACCGGCCCATTCATCACCGCATTTCGCCGGTTTCGCGCTTCATTACCTCGCCATTAGTATTATCGACCTCATTGCCACAGGCTGCGACCCTCGGTCTACTAACCATCAGATGCGCCACCTGCGATTACTCGTGTTATCATTAGACCATTTGCTTGCAATTTTGGTCATTCATCGACATAGACGCTGGCCGCCACTTTGCTGATATTGCTTCCATTGGCTGTTACCTCGCAGCCATCACTAATCCGCTGGATTCTGCTGGCCGCCGTATCACTCCTGGCTTCGCCATTACCACCAATCGCGCCGCATCCGTGATAAATTGCAGTGCCACGTTGCGATGCCGTTTAACCGCCGCTGGCCACCGCCTGGTCCAACCATCAGCGCTACCGCCATCGGCTATTTTCGCAACCACCATCGTTGCTTCCGCCATATCGCATTCCGTGGATTATCACCGATGCGCTGCACCGTCACTACTGCCCGGTAGTTCGCTGACATTATCGGCGCATTTCAACGGTCAGCCGGTTATCACGTTGATCACTGCTGGTAAGCGGCCATCTACGGTCCAAGAACTGACTACTTTGCCGGTATCGCGCCACCATCGCTCAAATTCGCTGGTACCACCATCGTCGCTGGTTTTATCAACCCGCAGTAGTCAAATTACAATGCGAACCATCGTGCATCGCCACAATCCCCGTCTTTGGTTATCGTCTCCTGACGCCTCCAAAACCAAGACGGCCCGAACAGTATATTGGCGCTTTTGAGAAAAATCGTGACACGACGATGTACACCGCCTTGATCGCCTCGAACCACGGCCCGACAAGAGATTGGCCTCTTTCGAGAAATCAGACACGATGTATATACACGCCTGATCGCCTCAACGGTGACGGTCGGCGTCTGATTTCTTTTCGAGGGAAAGCGTAGAATACGACATATCCGCGGGCCTTGACGCCCTCCAACGGACGGTCCGACGGCGTGATTGGCGCCTCTTCGAGCTTGTAGAACGCGTATGTCGCAGCGATGATTACCTCGAACACAGACGGTCAGCCAGTACGATTGATGCCTCTTCGAGGGAAAGCGTAGACGTATGTCTGCGAGGCGCGATCACCTCGAACGGTAGAGCCAGTATAGTTGATGCCTCTTCGAGGGAAAATTGTAGACCGCGATATGCTCTTCTGATGTAAACCGTCGGTTCGGCGAGTGATTGGCCCTCTTTTCGAGAAAAAAGCGTAGACCACGGCGTATGTCTGAGGCCGGCCTCAAGCGACCTTCTCTCAAGAAGAGAGAAGGTGCCTTCTCCACTGCCACAGGGGTTTTATAGACCTTTTTGGGGCAAAAGAGTAAAAGGCATCAAAACCAAAATCGTTCAAAAGCGGGACAAAGCAGACCAAAGCAGAGACATTTTCGCGTAGACACCTTGGGCGCCTTCCATGAGCGCCCTAGAACTGTATCCTTCAGCGGTCAGCTTCCTTCCGACCCACCGTCTGCGGTTCAGCGACCGCCGCTCCCATCGATTCAGCGACGAACTTCCATTGACCATGATCCGTGATCAGCGAGCAGATGTGACCCTCGTCACCCATTGCGATATACTAGCCAGCTCGCCTTCGCGACCAGCCTTCATTCGCATCAACTTCGCCCGACCAGCGACTACCGTTTCAGGTCCTGACCATTCGGTGGTTGTCACAGCCGGCCCGTCGTGCTTTCCATTCATTCTATTCCATTATAATGAGGCCACACCTTTCTTGACCCATGGCTAGACCCTAGCGATTTCTTGCGATTCTGCTCAATCGACCGAACGCTTGTGCAAGGCGCGGTAAATGTGCGCATCGGTCCGAAATCTTGCGCTCATGTACACACGTATACATCCGCGCACAGCTTCTAATCATAATCTTATGCTCAGAGTGAAAATATGTTCTCTCAATTTATGGTTAAGAACCATGAATTTCATTGAAGAATCTGCTTTATTTTCAAATATTGACATATATATTTTTTGGATGATTGAAATAATATCATCCAAAATAGAGAGCAACGATATGACCACGAAAATTCCATTGAGCGAATCTTGATGTAGAAAGCAATCGATGCGTATCAAGATTAGCAGAGATCGCATTTATTATCAATCGACTCTTAAATATGAGTGTTTATAGTCAAATCGAGTGTCTTGGCGGGCGAATCTAAGTCAAGATATCATAATTCTGACATCATTTGAGCATTTAAATATACAAAATACATCATATGATCAAGGGGATCATTTTGAGCCGTCCGATGAAGTGGAGTGGTACGGGTTTTGCATGTATTTATAGAGACGCCACTCCTCCAATCTATAAATGGCCCCTCATTCCTCATAAGAGTGGAGGCCAAGCAAGAGTGAGAAGAGATCTCTAAAACTTGAAGATTCTCCAAGCACAATCCATCACTTTCGGTCGTCGACCGTGTCGATGCCGTCGATATCGCGAACCTGCCATCGTCCATCTCGGTCTCCATCGACTTGTTCATCTTCGGTCATGTCCGGCATCATCGTCTGCTCCTCACAACTTTGCCACAATGTGACTATATAGTTGTTGTTTCCCGCTTCCATGCAATCCTAATCCGTTATCGGAAGATTTTGTACCGAAAGATACATAGTGGAAGATTTTCTTGGGCTAAGGTGGTTTTCCCTCTTTTTAGAGTTTTCCGTAAAATTATGGAGTTTTCTTATTCACTCTTTAAATACCTATGTGTGTACTAGATTTCACAACAAAGCTAAAGCGTAAACTTTCACTCTAACGCAACTAATTTTCTAGCTTGTAATAATTCTAAATAAAGCTTTGGCCAATTGACCTGTACTCACCTATTTATTTATTTGTTTAAATAATGATTTATCAATCTCTTCAAAAAAAATCCATATTTTCCTTTTTTTAAGCAGATATTTAAATAAAAATATTTCTTTTTATGAAAGTTAAGATGAATTGTAACTTTTCACCAATTGTTAAATTTACTCATAGTTTATAAGTACGAAAAAATTAATAAAATATTTTTCCAATCATCCTTTTAATAGTAATTTTTGTTGCGTGCTAGAAAACCGTCAGTAGAGTGAAAGTTCATTAGTGAACACCACGTAATTAAAGCGAACAATAGACACTCAATTTTAACGTGGAAAACCTCGAAAAGGGGAAAAACCCTGGGATAAAAGCTTCCACTATATATCGTTTGGTACAAAGTCTTCACGAGAATATGCATATGAGGGAGGAAAATAGCTATGTGGTCGATGGTTGTAATGTTCTGGTGGGGTAACTAGTCAGTCTGAGTGGCGGCGATTGGCGTGGCGATGGTTGATGGCCCGGCGGGGAGTGCAATCTTGCTTGGGGTGCGATCTTGCTTGGAGGATCTTGAGCTTGAGCTCTCTTCCTCTTCACTTGGGCTTTCCTCTTCTTCCCGGACTCTTCCTTTTCTTCCTTGCTTGGACTCTTCCTCTTCCTTTTCGGGCTCTTCCTCTTCTTGCTTGCGGTGTGGCGGCAATCGGCTGGCGGTGGCCGGCGGTGGTGGTTGGCGACGTCGGCGGTGGCTCCTCTTCTTCACTTGTTTGACTCCTCACTTGGCTTGGCCCACTGGTGTGAGGAATGAAGGTATTTATAGATGGGAGGAGGGGTATTCTAGTAAATTCATGTAAAGGTACCACTCCCCTCGATCGGACTCGGGATGATCCTTGATCATTTGATGTATTTTGAGCATTTGGATGCCCAAATGAAGTCGAATTATGAGATCTTAGGCTCATTAGATCGGCTCGTCGAGCCTTCGATTTGACTATAAATACTCCATATTTGAGAGCTGTTTTGGGATTTAATTGATGTCCCAAAGATTCCGATGATATTTTAAGTCTTGATCTCGATCGGTTTTGACTCAAAATCATGTTTCGACATCAGATTTGTGCTTTAGTCATATTTTGAGAGCCATATCAGTTGCCCCCCTATTTTTGGATGACATTAGCTTAATCATCCAAAATATCGTCAAATCTTTCGAAAATAACGAATTGACGATGCGGGATGAATCATATATTTTGAGAGAATAAACCATCATAAAATACAAAATTATGATTATGGAATAAGATCTGTAGCCGTTGGCATGAGATTTTGAGGTTATGGAGTATTTGGATACTGCGTTTTGAGCGTTTTTTAGGGGACCCGCGCCAGGGCGTCGTCACCCGTTAGCGCGGCGCGCAGCCGTGCCGTCGGCGCCCGCTGGCGCCAACCACGCAGGCCGCGTCAGCTGGCCCGCGCAATTACCGCGACGGGTCGCGCGTCGCGGGTCGTTCCGCGGGTCAATTAGTGTCATGGGTTAGTTCGGGTCGCGGGTCGGTTCGGGTCGCGCGACGGTCTGGGTCGCGCGACGGTCGATCGCACGACGGTTCCGGGTCGCGCGAGTCATCGCGAGACGGTCAGGTCGCGCGACGTTTCCGCGCGACGGTCCGTCGCGCGACACATCAGTCGAACTGGCGGGCCGTAGGCCGCGCGCGTGCAGCGCGTCTGCGCGCCCGCGCATGCGTGCGCGCGCGCGCCCATGACCGCAGCGCCTTGAGAAATTTGAAGGGTTTTGAGCGTTTTTGAGCCGTTTTTTGAGCCGTTTTGTCTTGAATTTTGATTTTGAGGCGTTTTTTGAGCCGTTTTGTGCCATTTTTTGAGAGGTTTTTACCGTTTGCCCTTTATGATTATAAATACCTAGGATGAGAGGAGGCACACCTTTCCCCTCCTTTCTTCTTGAGTGAGGGTCCTTTGGAGGCGATCAGGCGTCAAGAGAGGCGTCAGAAGCGATCAGGTGATGCGTCGTGGTTCGGTTCCGACCTCGTCGGTTCTTGGTCCGTCGGATCGTCACGGGTTAGCGATCAAGGCACGATGCGTCGTGGTTCGGTTTCCGACTCGTCGGTTCACCGTCGGATCGTCACGGGTTAGGGCGATAAGATGCGTCGTGGTTCCGGTTCTGGTCGTTCTTTCCGGACCGTCCGGGTTAGAAGCGATCAGGCCAGCATGCGTGATTCGGTTCGACCTCGTCCGGTTCTTGGCCGTCGGACCGTTTGGGTTAGGGCGATCAAGGCTCACGGTACGTCGTGGTTCCGGTTTCCCGGCCTCGTCCGGTTTACTCGACCCGTCGGATCGTCGGGTTAGAAGGCGATCAAGGCCACGATGCGTGGTTCGGTTCGGCCTCGTCCGGTTCTTGGCCGTCGGACCGTCACGGGTTAGGCGATCAAGGCCACGCGTCGTGGTTCGGTTCCGACCTCGTCGTTCTTGGCCGTCCCGGGTTGGAAGCGTCAGGCCACGTGCATTATGGTTCCGGTTTCCGACTCGTCGGTTCCGTCCGTCGGATCGTGGGTTAAGGCGTCAAGGCCGATGCGTTAGTGGTTCGGTTTTCGGCGTCGGACCGTCCGGTTAGGAAGCGATCAGGCCGGTATCGTCGTGGTTAGTTCGGTCCGCGTCGGCCGTCCGGTTAAGGATCAAGGCCGGTATCGTCGTGGTTCCGGTTTCACCCTCCGTCCGGATGGAAGGTGATCAAGGCCCACGGTACATACGTGGATTGGTTCGAGCGTCGGGCCGTCCGGGTTAGGCGTCAGGCCGCGGTGCATCGTCCGGTTGGTTACGTCGGACCGTCGGTGGAAGCGATAAAGAGCGAGGTTCGGCGATGTCGATGACCACGGTGGTCGCGGGGATTAAGCCGATAGTGGTAGCCGTGAGATTGCATGATTGATCCGGCGGGTTCCTGGCCAGCGATTCAGCGATGCCGGTGATGATTGCGGTTGACCGTATTCATTGGCGGATTCCGCGATAGTCGCGATAGCGCGGGATAGTCAGAGCGATCCGGAGCGTGTCAGCGCTGGGCGAGTGGTGATCCGGCGTCCGCGATAGTCAGGTTGATTTGAGGTCGCCAGCGGTAATGCGAAGTATGGTCGGCGGCGATCCGCAGCGTAGTTGGCCCGAGATGGTGGCGAATGACAATGCGGCAGTGGATTGATAGTATTGATGGTGGATGGTACGGCGGCATTGGGGCGGTGGCGATTAGTGGCCGGTGAAGATCTGCCGTGCATAGTGGTGGTAGCCGGCGAAGATTCTGACGGTTCAGTTGATAGGATATTTGAATTTTACGCGTTATGGATATAATTAATCGCGATTTTATCGAGTTGTTTGTCGGTGTTACGATAGCGTTAACATGAGAGTGGAACAAAGTTTTGACCTTTCTAGGTTATTGGAATATTGTGTCAGCCTCATGGAAGAAGCGTGGGAAAGGACCTTTTGACCTTTCAGTTGTTTGTCGAGAGTTTTGCTCGATGACGTCTATGGAAGAAGCGGAAGTCCACCAGGCCTTTTGACCTTTCTGGGTTGTTAGTCGAGTTTTACTCGATGGCGTTCGTATGGAAGAAGGTCAGGAGATCCCGGGCGTTTTGACTATCAGGTTGTTAGTCGAGTTTTTTTCGATGGCGTTAACGTATGGAAGAAGGTCAAATTGAATCCGGGTAGTCGGCGCGTAGCGTCGATGGTCAGTTAGATGAAGCGCAATGGCGATGGCGAAGATTCGGCGATAGTGGCGATTCGGTAGTGGCAGCGGTGGCGGCAGCGATAGTGGTGATCGGAGATGCCGGCGATGGTCGATGGCCGCGGCAGTGGTAGCGGTGAGCGGGCGGTATCGGCGAGCGGTTGTGATAGCCGGCGGATCAGCGATAGTGGCGATGGAAACCACGTAGTCGGCAGATATGAGCGTGTCGATGGAGCGCGTAGCGCCGGCGAAGGTGGTCAGCAGCGGCGGCAGGCGGTAGTTGATGGTACGGTGGTGATGGCAATACCGGCAGCGGTGCGGTGAGTGGTAATAGCCGTGAAAGATGCCGGCGATAATAGTGGTGCGATGCGGCGGCGTTACGATTGATAGTGATGTTGTTAACACGTTATGGATATAATTAATCCGATTTTGACCCATCAAGTTGTTTGTCGAGGGTTAAGATGCATTAACGGTAGAGTGGACAAAGTTTTGACCTTTCTGGGTTATTGTTATTATGGCGGAACACGTATGGAAGAGGTGGGAGTCCACCAGGACCCGACCTTTCAGTTGTTTGTCGAGTTTTTGCTCGATGGCGTGCGTGGAAGAGGAAGCGGGGAAGTCCACAAGGACCTTTGACCTTTCTGGGTTGTTGTCGAGTTTTACTCGATGGCGTTAACCCGTATGGTGGAGTCCACCAAGGGCGTTTTGACCTATCTGGGTTGTTAGTCAGTTTTCGATGGCGTGCGTTATGGAAGGTCAGCGGGAAGTCACAGGACGACCTTTCACAGGTTGTTAGTCGAGTTTTTACCGATGGCGTTAACGTATGGAAGATGGAGTCCTGGGGCGTTTTGACCTATCTGGGTTGTTAGTCGAGTTTTTTCGATGGCGATGCCGTATGGAAAGTGAAATTGCGTTGAGTTCAGCGGTGGCGGCAGCGTCGGGTAGTGGCGCGGATGACCAGCGACAATGGCGATGACGGCGATTAGCCGATAGTGAGGCACGAAGGTAGTGGGTAAACAGCGATGGTGGTGGCCGGCGGAGATTGCGGCGATGGTCAGCGGCGATAAGCGGCAAGATGGCGTGAGTGGCCAAAGCGTGGAATCAGCGGCTAGCGATATGGTGATGAAGCGAATTGCAGCGATGGTGGCGATGGTAAAGCGATGAGTAGTCTCGGCGTAATTTAGCGGCCGGCGGCATGGTTGGCCGGCAGGGGTGGTGGCGGCGCAAGCGGCGGTAGTTGATGGTAGCGATATGGTGGATATAGCGGCGGCGGTGGCGTGCGATAGTCGTGACGGTGAAAGTTCGGCATAGTGGTGACCGGCGATGCCGGCAGTTGTTGATAGTGATGTTGTAACAGCGTTATGGAATAATTGAATGTCGCGAGGATTTTGACCCATCGAGTTGTTTGTCGAGTGTTACCGATGGCATTAACGTGGGTACAAAGTTTGACCTTTCAGGTTATTGGTGGGTATTCGTCGGCTAACGTATGGAAGAAGCGTGGGAAGTCCACGGGGTTTGACCTTTCACGAGTTGTTTGTCGAGTTTTGCTCGATGACATTAACGTATGGAAGAGGCGGGAGTCCGGACCTTTTGACCTTTCACGGGTTGTTAGTCGAGTTTTACTGATGGCGTTAACGTATGGAAGAGGTCGTGGGAAGTCCACCAAGGGCGTTTTGACTATCTGGGTTGTTAGTCGAGTTTTTCGATGGCGTTAACCGTATGGAAGAGGTGTGAGTCCCTGGGACCTTTGACCTTTCTGTTTAGTCGAGTTTTCGATGGCGTTAACGTATGGAAGAGGTAGGGAGTCCCTGGGGCGTTTTGACTATCTGGGTTGTTGTCGAGTTTTACCGATGGCGTTAACCGTATGGAAGAAGTCAAATTGAATCGTTGAGTATTGAGCGGCTAAGTCATTAGCCAGATGGCGGCAATGGCGATCCGGCGAAGATTAGCGATGTGGCGGCGGTAACGTGACAGTAGTCAGCAAGATGGCCAACAATGTGCGTGAAGTTGGCGATAATTTGGCGATGAGCGCAGTAGTAAGCGGCGGTGCCAGCTATAGTGGTTAGCGGCCAGTGTGTCAGCGTGCAATGTAGTAACTGTGGTGCGCCAGCGTTAGTAGTCAGAGCGGATAAACCAGCGATAATCGATAACCGTATGAGCGATAGTCAGCAGCGATGGCCAGCAGATGTCGGCCAGCGATAATAATGATCAGCGAAAATTACCGGCGTGATAGTCATGGATAGCCGGCGGCAGTAGTAAAGCGGCGGATGGCTTTATGGTTGCGGAAACGAGGTGGTAATGAAAGCAGCGGTAACTAGTAATGGTGGTCAGCGGCAATCGGTATGAGCGCGGATAATAGCGTTGTGATAGCCGGTGTGTTGCGGCGATGGCAAACGATTAGTCGGCAGTGGTGGCCGGCGATGATGACGAATCCGGTTGTTTATCGAGTGTTATCGATGGCATGCTTTTATCTGAAGTTTTTGACCTTTCACGGGTTGTTTGTCGCTTTGCTCGATGACGTGCCCGTATGGAAGATCGAGTCCACCAAGGACGTTTTGACTATCTGGTTGTTGTGAGTTTTACTCGATGGCGTTAACGTATGGAAGAGATTCGTAGAAAGTCTGGACCTTTGACTATCTTGGTTGTTAGTGAGGAGTTTTATTGATGGCGTTAACTATGGAAGAATCGTTGGAGTCCACCAGGGCGTTTTGACTATCTGGTTGTTAGTCGAGTGTTTACTCGATGGCGTTAACCCTATGGAAGAGGTCAAATATTGTATGAGCTTGTAGAGTTGACCATTGATCTTTGCCTTTTCGTTGGTGTTCTTGCTTATCTTTTGAGATTAAGAGTTGCCCCAGTTCAGTCACGAAGGAACAAAGTTTGATGAATCTTCATTCTTAAACTGCGCTCTTTAAAAGCTTGAAATGCTCCACCTCGATGGTGGTTTTGATCTTGTTGGGAAACTTGGTGTCATACAAGATGAAATAATGAATCGACTTCCACAGCGGCATAAATTGCGTGCTAGAAAACCAGTCGCGGTAGAGTGAAAGTTTACGCCTTAGCCTTGTTGTGAAGTCAGCACACACGAGTAATTAAAGCGAACAATAGACACTCAGGAATTTTAACGTGGAAAACCTCGAAAGAGGGGAAAAACCACGGGCTAGCCGATAAAAGCTTCCACTATATATCTGTTTAGTACAAAGTCTTCGATACAAGATTATAGAATTGCATATGAGGAGGAATAAATAGTAACAATGATCAGTTGTAATGTTCGATGGTGGGGTAACTTCGGGAATCAATTAGTGACGCGGTGGCGGTGGCGATGGTTGATGGCCGGGAGTGCAATCTTGCTTGGGGTGCGATCTTGCTTGGAGGATCTTCAAGCTTGAGCTCTCTCTTCCTCTCACTTGGGCTTTTCTTCTTCCTCGGTCGGACTCTTCCTTTTCTTCCTTGCTTGGACTCTTCCTCTTCTTCCTTGCTGGGCTCTTCCTCTTCTTCCTTGCTTGGCGGTGTGACGGCGAGGATCGGCGGTGGCCGGCGGTGGTGGTTGCGCCGTCGGCGGTGGCTCCTCTTCTTCACTTGTTTGACTCCTCTTCACTTGGCTTTTGGCCCCTGTGAGGAATGAAGGCCTGTTATAGATGGGAGGAGGGGTATTCTGTAAATTCATGTAAGCATACCACTCCCTCGATCGGACGGCTCGGATGATTCCTTGATCATTTGATGTATTTTGAGCATTTGGATGCCCAAATGAAGTCGAATTATGAGATCTTAGGCTCGTTAGATCCGGCTCGTCGAGCCTTCGATTTGACTATAAATACTATATTTGAGAGCTGTTTTGGGATTTAATTGATGTCAAAGATTGATGATATTTTAAGTCTTTCTCGATCGGTTTGACTCAATCATATCGGCTTTATCAAGATTTGTCTTTATTGGTCGTATTTTGAGAGCCATATCAATTTTAAATAATATATATATATATATATATTATAATTTATTATATAAAGAAGTTTTTTAAGGGGAAGATGAAGAGGGAAAGAAATCTTACTGACCTCCATGATTTATGTGTCAAGTTGCGGATCAATCATTAGCATAATGTCCAAATGGCATCCAACCATTGATGAGATATTTTATGATAAGGACTTTTCTTTCTATAGTAAGGCTTCATAAACTTTCTCATGATTAATTATTTATTTCAGTAATAAGGCAAGAGTGGCAGACTGGCAGAATGGCAGTGGGGGGCATTAAGAAAGATATATAAATATATTCCCCTTTTATTTTTATTGCGTGCTGATGCATCATTAGTGCAACTAATCATCTCCTATAACAACTAATTAGATTAAACTATTGCTTAATCATCTATCATGTTTGTAATGAGAGATTTAAGCCACTAACCTTAAAAAATCTCATCATCATTTCAACATAGAAGATCAAATTATTATTATTCAGAAAGATTTACATACATAATTTTTAAATATTTATAAATATAACATCTAAAATTTGACATTTATTTATCTAATATCTCACCTATACTTAAAAATATAGATTCACTCTTAAAAGAGATAATAAAAGTGATATTTTTTTGATGTGATGACAAAAATGTATGCCTTACAAATATAAAAAATCTCAAATTTTAGATGTTCAACATGTAAATATATTAGAATTAATGGATGTGGATGTAAATGCCCCTCCTTTTCTTTTTTTTGCAATGGGTATAACATCATTTATGGGTGAGGATGTCATTATGTATCGCTTACATTCATCTGGCGTTTAAAGAATTTTTTCTTAGGTATAGGTCGCCAAGGATTGACTGTCAGGGGTTCTTCATAATTAATTTAGAGACGTTAATGCATTTATATTTAGGTGCCTATCTTATTTGTGAGTAGTATATATATATATATATATATATATATATATATATATATATATATATATATATATATTATATATTCTCATAGAAATTCTTGAGGTTGGTAATGAACTAAACTTTAGAATTTTCGTAAAAATGAATATTTTTAGGATAAGCCAAGTTTATGAGAGGTGTCATCATGCATGTTGACATCTATCTTCTATTATGTGACTTCCACGATGAAGACACTCTTTGCTGATGGCTATGTATGACAACATTTTCAGCTGCGTCATTATCAATAATCTTATCTCTATTAATCGATCATCATTTTTTTTATTTAATTTTTTTCAGAGAATTTTTTTGGGCAATGTTTACTTATATATTGTTATATCTAACCTTTGTTTTTTAATTTATTAATATTAATTTCATATATCATTGTTATTATATTATTTATCCCCATGATATTAGGGAGCATAGTTTTAATTATAATTAAGATATATCTTCAATTACTAAAAAAAATTGTTCTCAGTCCTGAATTACTAAAAAATTCTGATTTTTTTTCATAAAAATATATCAAATGTGTAAATATTAAATGTTAGATATGTAAATTCATAATTTCAGGAGGATTTTCAAAAAAAAAATAATAATAATTTCAGGTGACTAGATAAAGAAGAAATAATACCCATCATCTCTTAGCTCAGTTGGTGGCGTATCCGAGTTAGTCTGGGATTATATCTAGGTGAGGAAAGTAGTTGGGGCCGGAAAATGTAGGTGATATGTAAGTCACATGATTAGTCGTGTTTTATACAGATGTCTATGGATGGGTGTTGGGTGATTGGCAAAAGAAATAATATAATCTTTTCATTGGTACTTGGGTTAATTGTTATTACTTCAACCATTAATGTATTGACTTAACGACTAATTTTATTTATCATTTTTATTTTTCCAAAATATAATCTTTTTTTAAAGCCTTTCTAATAGCATGAAGTAAGTCTAATATAATTTAAATTTAATTATAAATAATTACATTGAATTTCTAGATGACATAGAGGTCTAGACCATAAACTTTGGAGCATGCTCACTTTTGAATATATATTTCCCACTAAAGGTTATAGATGGAGTTAAAGTTTAAATTATTTAGAGTCTATTTTGGGAGCAATTTTGATGTGTTATTTTATTTTATTTTTTGTGCTATTTTTAAAGCATATTTATTTAGTATATTTTTTATTTTTGAAAATAAATCAGATTATTTTTAAAAACACTCATAATAATCTTTGAAAATTTTGAGTGTTTTTTAAAAATAATTATTATCATAATATATATTTTATTTTAAATAAAAATTAAAATGACCTTAGCAAACTCTTAGTAAATAATCACAAGATCAAATATATATTGAAAAGCTTAACTTTAAAACAGTAATCTATATTTTTATTAAAGCCAAAATGAATCATCTTTATTTATTATTATATTATTAGAAATTCATTGGATCGAATCTAAATCTTAATACAATATTTAAGTTAAAATATTTTAAAATGAAATTTATGTTCATACAAATGCCGAATTTAACAAATTTATAATTGGAATGAATATTTTAACTAAACAAGTCCAACAATGCTAGGTTTTTGTTCTAAGTTCAAATGTGCACAAATCAAATACTTAAAATATAATTTAAATTTTTATGATATTATTTGATGGACTAAATAATCTTCGAATTAGGGATATTTACGTTCAAAACTAGTCTCTCCGTAAGAGAAATTCATCGAGCCCAAAATCATTCAATTTTGATGTCACTAAAAAATACAAAGAATAATTTATAGAGAGAGAGAGAGAGAGAGAGAGAGAGAGACGTGAAAATAAAAGCCATCACTTAAAAAAAGAGAAATTCTTGTACAGATGAAGGAAGGAACCTCTGTCGCCTTTTATTTTGTTTTCTTCATTTCCTTTCCATTAAAAAAATTATTTTTTTCTTTCAAAGATGTAATACTGAAGTTTTCAATAAATTACATTCAATTGCCATTATCGTTTTCATTTCCACTTCAATCCAGCTGTTCAAAGCAAAAACAATCCAACTTTCTGATATCGAAATTGCCACTTAATGCATTTTGTGGTTTTATTCTCGGAGTTCTTATTATTTTCAAATATGCCATTCCGGTTTTCCGCCGGAAGCCAGTAGGACCGAAAAGAATGGACCCGCTCAATTAAGACAGAAAAATATATATATATATATATATATATATATATATATTTTATATATATATATATATATATATATATATATATATATATATATTCTCTGTATTTAGACTGTAATAATATAATATATGAAGTTTATTAAATATTGATTATTTGCGTTTAGAATAGTTAGAGTAAATCACTAATGTTAAAACATTTTAGATATTTAAAATCATATTAATTTTTTTAAAACCCAAATGAGGGAAAAAAATCGAGGCTTAAAACTTTTATGTATCTTTTATCTGATCTTGGATCAGATTACAATTATATGAAAATGGAGTGATTTAATAATAAAATGATATTAATGTTTAGATATTAGCGAAGTTAAACGATGTTATGATGTTGGCAACGATATTGGCCTGATATGATGATGGATAATAGTAATTATTAATCCAAACAAAATGAGGCAATAGGATAGCGTGCGGATGGCGATTCTTGGAAGTCGAGTAATGCCGATTATAGAAGATGAGATCTCTATTTGTTTCTCCTTACTTAATCTCCTCTCATGAGAATGATTATTATAAAATTGGAGTAGCGTCACATATTTTTACATCACTTAATGATCTTCATATATTTATTTTATTAATTTGAATCAAATGTGAAGGTCTTTAATTTCCCGAGGATTTATTGAACATATTTGAGGTATTTAGAGATTTAGCGATATCCCAAAGTTTTGAGGATATTTTAGAGCGATCTCTTTTTCAAGGATCAACTTGCTTTTAGCATCAAGATTCGTGCTTATTATGGATTTTTAAGTGTCATTATTTATATTTTTTGGATGACATTATCTGTCATTAAAATATATGTCAATCGAAAATAGCAAATTCTATGAAATTTGGCGTAATCTTTATTTAGGAACGATCTTGTAAGGTTGATTATATTATGGAAAGTCAGGTATGAAATGTGTGTAGGTATCTTTGGTAGATTGATATTCGGATGTGGTCGAAGGGCTTGCATGAAATTGTTTTGATATGTAGGGAGGGCGTTTATATTATGCTGATTCTTTAGGTCAGTAGGCGGCCATGGCTTAGATAGTTTTAGTTATTGCTCAGTAATGGCGATGAGCTAGATGAGTTTAATCCTCTAAGACGGAGGCTTATATGGTGGGGAAAATAGTAGGGACGAGTGTTTGATAGATGTGATCTTAGGTCATAATTAGTATGATATTTATAATATGAGTGTTGGATGGATCATTGAAAAAAAAAAAATAATATAATCTTTTCATTGATACTCGGGGTTACGATTGTTAGTTACTTCAATCATTAATGTGAAATTGACTTAACGACTAATTTTGTTATCATTTTTATTTTTCCAAAAATATAATCTTTTCATTTAAAGCCTTTCTAATAGCATGAAGTAAGTCTAATATAATTTAAATTTAATTATAAACAATTATAAGAATTGAATTTCTAGATGACATAGAGGTCTAGACCATAAACATTGGAGCATGCTCACTGTTGAATATAAATTTCCCACTAAAGGTTATAGATGGAGTTAAAGTTGAAATTATTTAGAGTCTATTTTGGGAGCAATTTTGATTTGTGTTTTTTTTTTTTTGTGCTATTTTTAAAGCATATTTATTTAGTATATTTTTTTATTTTTGAAAATAAATCAGATTATTTTAAAAACACTCTAATAATCTTTGAAGTGTTTTAAAAATTATTCAGAATATATATTTTTTTAAAAAAATAACTCAAAGATCAAATATTAGTTCTTTGAAAGAAAATTCTTTTTTATTTATTTAAAATAATTTAAATAGTTAAAATCATGGTGAATAATAATTATATTTTGAGAGAAATTGTATTCAAGAGATTTATTTAAAATGATTTATAAAAGAATTTTGAGTAAAATCATTTCAATTTTGATGTCACTAAAATATACAAAGAATAATTTATAACCGAGAGAAATAACAAGGATCATCCAATAAAATGTTTAGATGTTTTGAATGAAACCACTAAAATGCCACTTTTACATGAAGATGAGTTAAATTTAAAGAGAGCCTAAAGATCTAAATCTCACACACCTATCATTTCTTAACCAATGTTTCCCAATCATTATTGCTTAATATTCATCACCTTATAATCATCGTCCAATTATTACCATCCAATCTGTCTCTTGATTGATGTCATCACCCTTTTTTTCACTGTTTTTAATATTCTCTACTACAATCATAAGAGCTCAAACTAGTATTTTGTACTATATAATCTTATTTTCTCTAATTTCAAGGAAGAGCATATTTTTGTAACATTATTTATATAGTGAATTATTTCAAGCTTTTTGGCAACATTTTTAGAATTATTTTTACATGTGTATACGTAGAATGTTCATACAAATTAACATAAAAAAACTCATACAAATGCTTATAAAAATACTAATGAAGCAAGACATAATAATATAGATCATATCTGTTGCGTGCTAGAAAATCAATTGGTGAGTAAAATTTTATTTTAACTATTGTATCCATAGCATAAAGTAATCAATAAAACCAATTTTTACGTGAAAAAACCCAAAAGAGGGAAAAATCATGACCGAAAAAAAACTTTTATTATGTTTGGTCTGAGATCTTCCGATCGGGTTAGAATTGTATATGAGAATAATATTCTTAAAGGCGATGTTGAATGATGTTGGACGATGTTGACGATGATGTTTTAAGATATTTTGATGTTGATGATGATGACCGACGATAGTGGTCATGATGATGCATGGTACAACGAGAATCATTATATACGGTGGTTATAGTCAGTGGCGGATGTCTTGGAGGATCTTAGAGCTCTCTCCTCTCTTTGCTCTCCTTCATATGAGGAATGAGGTATTTATAGATTGGAGTAGGCCAGAAATAAATCAAAACCGTCATTTCAACTTGTTTTACAATGATCCCTTTGATGTATTTTAAATATTTGAATGCTCATAAATTGATTTAAGATCTCTTTGAACCTAGGACGTCGAGGCCTTCGATTTTACTCATATTTGAGCTTTTAAATTTAGCGATAATACCAGTTTCATGATATTTTAGTCGATCCACATTTGATCACTTGCTTTTTTCAGATTCGTCTTTTAGAGGAATTTTCATCATATCAATATCGTTCATCATTTATTCATGAATTTGACTTACTTAAAATGGAATCTATTGAATTCATTTTTTTGTTTGCATACTTATCTCATTAAAAGCATTATTATTATTTTTTTTTTTTGCATTCTTTTAGCCTAACTATATATAATAATATTAATTTAGCTCAAAAAATTATATGGTGTTTATCAATGTAGTGGAAGCTCAACATAATTATCATTATGAAATACATTATGCGCATTTGGTCAATTGCTTCTCTCTTGTAGATTATTAGCAGACGTTGGCAAGAAAGTGACGCAGAACAGCAATCCATATATATATATATCTAGAGAGAGAGAGAGAGAGATGACAAAATAAAAGCCATCACTTAAAAAAAGAGAAATTCTTGTACAGATGAAGGAAGGAATCTCTGTCGCCTTTTATTTTGTTTTCTTCATTTCCTTTCCATTAAAAAAATTATTTTTGTCTTTCAAAGATGTAATACTAAAGTTATCAATAAATTACATTCAATTGCCATTATCGTTTTCATTTCCACTTCAATCCAGCTGCTCAAAGCAAAAAAAAAAAAAAAAAGTCCAACTTTCTGATATCGAAATTGCCACTTAATGCCTTTTGTGATTTTATTCTCCGGAGGGCTTTAATAATTTTCTTATTATTTTCAAATATGCCATTCCGGTTTTCCGCCGGAGCCAGTAGGACCGAAAAGAATGGACCCGCTCAATTAAGAGAGAAATTATTATATGCGGAATATATATATTACTTTGTATTTAGATTGTAATAATATAATATTATATAAAATTTATTAAATATATAATTATTGTATACATAGATTATTAGCTATGAATTATTATATAATAGACTGTAAAAATTGAAGTTTAAGTATTAGATATATAAACACATAAAAATTATGTGGTATATATATAAATCCATATATATATATATATATTGTATATTATTATACATATAATATATATTAGTTGATAGTAATATATAATATTTATATATATGTTTATAGTAATGAGTAATAATTGTATATTAAATGAGTATCATTTGATGTATATTATTGAAATCTAAAAATAAAGTTATATTTAATAATTTTTAATATTTAGAAGTTATCGAATTATATCCTTTTATTTTTACTGTTTTAAAATAACAATTTCTGGAATTTGAGATTTATTTATATTTATTGATAGTTTGACATAAAAAAACTTTGAAAGAGCTATCAAAATCTGAAATAATTATTTAAAAAAAAATGCTACATTGTTAGAACCAAAGAGTGGGTAAACGCATCAACTAGATGTGAGTATGAGAAAGAGTCTTGAGAATTCTTATTAATAAAATGCCCATTGAATACAATGATTCAATTCAGAGAGTGTCTAATCATTTTTATAATATTTGATCTCTTATTTATAAGTTTATATTTATACAATATTTTCTTAAAATTTTATTTTTATTAATATATAATAATAATATAATAATATATAAAAAAATTTGAGAAGATATAAGATTCTTCATTCATCATTTTGAATAATATTTGTAATGCTAAATTGAAGAGTTTCAAATAACCAAACTCCTAACTGAGTTTTCATATCGATGAATACCAAGTTGATGAGTACCAAATTGACTTAGGCTATATTTTGGACAGTTGCAGCTATTTGAGAAATAGCTATAGAAGAAGTTGATGACATGAAGTTATAGTTACTGAAATTATGATTCTGTTTAGAAAACTTAGTTCAAAATCTGTTATGCTGTAGTTGTTTGTACAAAAAAAAATTAAAATATTATTTGTGTTGAATGTTATAAAATAAAGTGAAGATTATGTGCATAAGTTCACTAAATTACATTAAGAGATTATATATTACATAATAAATAATATTAATATTAAAATTATTAAATGAATTAATTATCAATATACAACTAAATATTAGATATCAAAGAAGGTGAAAGATGTATGTATAAGTTAGCCAACTAAAGAGATAAGAGAAGTAAATACAGTTAGTGAGGGGTAAGGATGAAAATAATAAAGTACTTTTCTTAAAAAAGATATTGAAAATAGATGGATGAGGTATTTTGATAAACTTTTCAATGAAGGATGAAAGTACGATTGATTTTATCAACCTTAATACCTAAACAAATAGAGAATTTTATTTTTTATCATTAGTAAATCGAAGTTAGTGATGCTTTAAAGAAAATGAAATATGGAAAAGCAATAGGACCGGATAATATTCCAATAGAAGTGTGAAAATATTTAGGAGATCAAGGAATTTCTTGGCTTACAAATCTTTTTAATGTCATTTAAAGACTAAAAAGATGCCAGATGAGTGGAGAAATAGTTTGTTGGTTCCTATATTTAAGAATAAAGGTGATGTGTGCAAATTATAGAGGAATTAAGTTAATGTGCCATACATTAAAATTATGGGAGAAAGTAATTGAGCATAGATTACGATGTGATCTGAAGTTTCTCTGTCGGTTTGGTTTCATGCCGTAGATCTACTATGGATGTTATACATTTGTTAAGAGGTTGATGGAGAAGCATAGAGAAAGTAAGAAGAATCTACATATGATATTTATTGATTTAGAGAAAGCTTATGATAAAGTCTCAAGAGATGTTCTTTGGAGAGTTCTAGAGCGAAAGGAGTTAATATTGGTTATATTCAAGTCATTAAGGATATGTATACTAGAGTTGTTACTTGTGTCCAAACACAAGGAGGATTGACAAAATATTTTCCTATTTGGTTGGATTACATCAAGGATCAACATTAAGCCCTTATCTTTTTTACTTTAGTTATGGATGTTCTTGAGGCATTTACAAGAAGATGTACCTTGGTGTATGCTTTTTTGATGACATTCTTCTTGTTGATAAGACTAGAGAGTCCAACGAAACTTGAATTATGGAGGTCAACTTTAGAGTCTAAAGGTTTTCGTTTAAGTAGATCTAAAAGCGAATATATGGAGTGTAATTTTAGTTGTAGAAATTTTAGTGGTAGTGTTGTGACTTTAGGTGATCAAGTCATTAATAAGAGTGGCGATTGAGATATTTAGGTTCTATTGTTCAAAATGATGGTGAAATAGATGGAGATGTTATTAGTAGAATTCAAGTTGGATGGTTGAAGTGGAGGAATGCATCCATTATGTGATAGAAAAGTTCCACTTAAACTTAAGGAAAATTTTATAAGATGATGGTAAGACCAATGACTTATGGTGCAAAATGTTGGCCAATAAAAGAAGCATAAGACTAAGTTAAGTTACGAGAGATGAGGATGCTCAGGTGGATAAGTGGTTTTACTCTTAGAGATAGAATGCAAAATGAGTATGTTGGAAAAAGTTGGAGTAGCTCCGGTGGTAGATAAGATTAGGGAGAGTCGCCTTAGATGGTTTGGCCACATAAAGCGTCGGCCGTCGATGACCAATTAAGCGTAGATGCATTAGATTTGCTTATGTTAAGAAAGGTAGAGGTAGACTTAAAAGACTTGGTTAAGATGTATAAAAATGATCTTGGTATCTTGAATTAAAAGAATTTGACACGTAATAGGACCTGATAGAAAGGATTCATGTAGCCGACCCCACCTAGTGGGATTTAAGGCTTGTTGTTATTGTTGTTGTTGTATATAGCTAAATATTAATTAGTAAATCTCTAATTAATTATTTACTAAAGTAATTGACCAATAATCAATTTTTTTATTAAATAAATTAAAATAATGTAGTAGTCAATTCTTAAATAAATCAATATTTTCATTAATTAAGCATAAATTTAATTTAAGAATATTCTCATTAATAATTATAAAATAAATTATAACAGAAATTTAAATTAAAAAAATTAATTAAATAGATTGCGACAGGGGAAGGAAGCCTCAAATGTAGATAAATAGTTTCAGAAAACAAAAGCATAGATCTTAGGCCGCACTAGTCAGCCTCCACTCCCTACTTCGCAACAGCTGCAACTCAAAATCTTAATTTTCAGCCAATAGCAGCAAATCCATATAGACTTATGCGCCGCATAAACTGAGCTGCATAAAGGCAGCGGTCCCAAATAGGGCCTTAATTGATCGTTATTTAGTTCACTATCCATATAGACTCTTTAAGAATGTTATTAACGCATGGTTGATTTTGACCTCGAGAATATTTAGACATACACAAAATAAATTTTCCATTAAGATTTTTTAAAACTGAAAATAATTCTTTTCAAATTGAAGGTTGATTTTGCTAAATCATTTATTAGCGATTGAGTTGATAGTAATCACTTTTTATTTATTTCAGTTTTTTAAAGATAAATTTTATCATAATAATTTAATATAATTTTTTTAATTTATATTTATTTTTTGTGTCTAAAAAAAAAAGCCAAGTGCAAGTCATACTCACTTTTAAAGAGGAATATTTAGGTTGTAAGATTTTTTTTTTCTTAAAGATTTACATATATTCTATTTAACTATTATTTATTTAAATTTTATATTTTTATATATAATACTTTATTATATATATGAAAAGGTGTATTTTACTTTAAAAAATTTATGATAACAATATTTTTAATGTGTTATAAAAAAATTAACTATTATTTATATAAATATAAAAGAATTATATCATATATATATATATATATATATATATATATATATATATATATATATATATATATATATATATATATATATATATATATATATATATATATATTATGTAAATATCTCTGTATTTTTTTTTTTTTTTGCCTGTTTTGCAGAGGTAAGCTTGGTGATGATGGGAATTTAAATACTAAAAGGACTAGGTATGAACCTAAATCGGATTAAAGGTCGAATCACATACCTATTTTGTATATAAAAACTATCATGCAATTTTTTTTTTGCAATGGATATCCACCCAATTTTATGGGTAGAATGTTATTGATTAATCTCTATTCAGCACATTCATCCCCATATATTGTCACTACTTTTCACTGCAGGTATGGTCGCCATGAGAGATTGAGCTGGTTAGAGGTTCTTCACTAACTAATTGGTAAGAGGCGGTGGGTTATCGTCCTAGCTCATTGTGAACCTCAATCTACTTGAGGAAAATTGCTCAGCTCGTGATTAATTCACTTGACTCAACGTGAAATAGCCTAGCTCGTGATTAACTCACTTGATTCAAAATGAACTCACCTGAAGTCTATGAGAAAATGACTTAGCTTCGCTCAAGGGAAAGAGACCCTAAGCAAAACAAAGAACTAAAAAAAAAAAAAATGGAAGAATAAGAATATCAAATTTAAGTGAAAAATATGAAATCAAAAAAATCATAAAACCACACCTCAACAAAAAATTCATTTTGAAAATAAAAATAAGGAGATTTTATATATAAGAAAATGAGGACACAAGTATAATTATAAAATAATGAAAATAATCTTAAAAATGTGAAGTTTTTATATATCTTGACAGGTGATATTGTTAATTGAGTCCATAATATTTCTCCGATTGAATAATACAATTAGGCTCTACAAAATAATAGGCTTCACTTAAAAAGGTGTAATTTTTTAAAAAACTGGTTATAAAACTATTGTGGAGAAAATAACTTTTTGAAAAAATTGTTGTGCATATTACAAATATTTTTCTTTTGAAAAATTCAAAATCAACTTTAATAATTATTCTCTAACATGATTTTCAAAATAACTTTTTTCCAAAACTTTTAAAAACCAAAAAATTGATAGTCAAATGACTGTTTCTTTCATTTTTTTAAAAAAATAAAGCAACTATAAAATTGTACCAAACGCACCCTTAAAATCATGTAGCTTAAGTTATCGTATCAAATTCTCTTAGTTGATTTTATCATAAGTTGCGGTGAGTTGATGCAACACCTAGACCAAGCTAAGATGAAGTCATTCATGGATGATCAATATATTTTATTTTCTGCTATATTGATATATTTTCTTTTCTGTTTTACTGAACTAGCAGCATTATATGTAAGAAGAATAGTAGAGAAATAAAATGTAGCTGAACAATATTATATATGCAAGGAGATGAATTCCTTTAGAATTATAAGTCTTATTTGAATCACACAAACAAGAATAGTAGAGAAATAAAATGTAGCTGAACAATATTATATATGCAAGGAGATGAATTCCTTTAGAATTATAAGTCTTATTTGAATCACACAAACAACTTAAATTTATAAGATTAAAACCAGGAAAGAAAAATCTTATTAAGCTAAAGTACAACTTTGCATAACTCATAATACTTATTTTTAGACTTTTCATCTATTTCACTAGTTGATAAAATTGGGATAGAATTAGCTTAATCCATATTAGAATTAAAATTCTGAATAAATAATTAATTTCAGATGTAATTCTGCAATAAGTAAAAGATCTAATATTGATTTGTTGTTCTTTATAGCGTTTAACCTCATCGCATAACTTTATTGGAATACAAGTGCAGGAAAAATTGATGCAAATAATAAAAGTAGATCACATTTTATTTTATATAAAACTTACTGTTAATGTACCCAAAGAAAATTGAATTGTTAAATTATTTTAGGGCTTGTCTGGGATCAATTTTGTTTAATGTTTTTTTTTTTTTTTTGTTTATGTTTGTTCAGTATTATTTTTAAAAACAAATAACATTATTTTTAAAAACACTAAAAAAAATTTTAGATGTTTTAAATGTTTTTAAAAATAACTATTATCGGCTTAATTTTAAAACAAAATATAAATAAAATCAGATTTAAAAAACAAATAGCATTATTAGTAGCTGTGTTTGAGCTGCATGGCATATCCTTCAAGACTGTTCTTAGGCCTTAAAGGTCCTTCTAGTTTTGATCAACTGCCATTTTTTTTTTTGCTCCGTAGTTCTCATAAGATAGGCTTGTAAAATAAAAATTACAAAAATAAATTTTAATCAAAACAAAAAAAATCTCAATTAAATGTCTCTCACCAGCTATTTATAAACTTTTCATAAGATAGGCTTGTAAATAAGATTGGCATATAGGATTTACTCCAATCTAATTGTGGGCTCCAAAAATTCGCCGCCGACCCCTCAACAAATTGAATTGAATGAAAAGAGTGTGATTTAAGATGTGTCAGTGTAATTTTCATAAGGCAAATAAAATAGTAGATAAGACACTATCTAGAGATTTCATCCTAATTTGGTGAGGACTTTAGATTTGGTTCCAGGTTTTCTATAGGCGCAAGCCCCTATAGTTAATTACCTCTCTCAATAAGTGAGAGAAAACTTTCGATGGGCACCATTAGATATAGTAGTGAAATGTTTTAGAATTTGAAATTATGAAATTGATCATTTTAGCTTAAACTAGATGGTTGGAGGAATAATGACGTGCCTGATCTAGATCTCACGGTTTCGTCATCCCAGGCAGTCGCGATCCCTAGTCTACTTAGTCAAAGGAGGTAGTCGACTTAACCTGACCGAAGGATGCTTATCAGTAATACATGGGTTACATCGTCCAAGAAATCTTTGTAAACCTAGGACGATGTTTGTTTAAGGAGACAATCTTAAGTTTACCTTAATTAACAGAGGGTTGTTTGCCCTATAAAGTATATCTTATGATTCATAACTCAAAGGGCGAGCAGGGAGCATACGGTTATGGTCATCGTAATATAATGTAGTTTTAAAACCCAATCAAAGGACTTCATAACTACATCATATATTGGCTTAAACAAACCATGGCAAGATAAAATAGCCATATCCTTACTTGCAAGAGATTGATTAAGAGTGAACATTGTAGAACATTTGATTTGACATTTGCTCCTTTGTAAGCTAGAATTTTTTAATTTGTCACCCTAGCAAGTAAGCAAGGTGGATAATCGAGTTTTTTTAAGCTTTAATAATTAAATTTTATTTACGCAATTTTTAGATTGATACTTGATTTAAGTTAATTTGATTAGAAATTAAAGAAAATATTTTGATGGAAGTATCCCCTCTGGCTAAAATCACCATTCAACACATCCATCATCATATTAATTGATCAATCAATATATTGAATTTGAGCGTTATTTCTAATGAGGATGAGATCTACTATCACATGACATAATTAGCTTCTTGTTGACCTCCACATATGTATCATAAATCAAGGCAAGCCCACAAGTCAAATTCGACGGACTTCAAAAGCAACAGTGCACAAATCAGGGTTCAAAATGCACTAGACATCATAAAATGATTAAAATGACTTCCGATTGATGAACATACTTCGCCGTCACATTCAGAACATCAAAATTGATCAGAATATAGGTATTTCAAAATCTAACGAACAATTGATTAAGCGTTCGAGCTATCAATGTTTTGACGCACATATCGAAGTCGAGAAGCTGTGACGATGGCCGAATAACTTTCGTTCATAAAATTGATTGCTCTGTTAGCTTCAAAACATCAAAATATATCAAATGAGACTGCCTCCGCTCAATTTGGATGAGTCTTCCAAATGACGAATAATCAGAAGTGGTAGCGCACAAATCGAGGATAAATGCATAAGGCATCACCAAAATCAACTCAAATGTCTTTTTGTCGATGAACGAACTTTTCCATCACGTTTAGAACATCAAAATTAGTCAAGATATAAATATCTTTACTCGATCAACCGATCAAGCCAGCCAACTTGTCGCATGAATATCGAGTCGATCGACGCAACGACTCCGCTCACAAATTGACTCACACAAACACCTATCAACAAGACCATTCATTGATTGGATGAGCACAAAAAAAATCGAGTTAGTGAAGGACGCGATTTCGAGCTAAATGACTCACTCCGACTCAAACCAAACTGCCTCGATCGAAACTCGGTCATCAGATTGAACAAATTCAATTACCCTAAATCGATATATATATTGACTATGTGCATTTATCGATGCAAAATCCAAATTAAAATTATTTAAATTAATTTAAAATTAATTTAAAATTCTCAAATTACCCCCATTTCCCCCCTATTTTCAGTTTTCTAAAAAAAAGAAATTTAAAAGAGAAAACCACTCCCCATTTCTGATTTCCATTTCTCGCAACTCCCCCACACCCTCTCCTCTCATTCTCTCCCCCATATTCTCTCTCCTGCACTCTTCCTCCCTGCCAAAAAAGGTAAAAAAAATTCTCCCCTCGTTCTGGAATTTCTTCTCAATTTCCGTTCGTTTTCGCCGCCGGTGTCGTCTGGCGTATATCGCGTGTCCCTCGACATGGCTCGCCACCGGCTCATCCCCGGCCGAACCACTGCGCCTTGTCTTCTGCGGTCCGCGGCTCGCACCCGCGACCCGAACGGTGCAATTCCACAGAACCCTGTCACTGCCTGCTGAAGCTCGCACGACTGAACCCATCCCTCCGCCGGCATCGAGCCTGCCTAGGTGTCCCACCAACGCCCGTCCTCCGCCCGCAAGACCGCTCTGTCGACTCGCGCAAACCCACGGCCTGCTGCAGCAAAATCGCGCCGCACACCCCATCCCGACCCGCGCCCCAACCCGCCCGCGTCTGTCTTCCCGGCCCGCAATCACAACAAACCACTACCGCACCCGCGACCCGAGTCCATTCTGCGCGACTCGGCATACACCCTCATGACACGCACACCGGCCCATTCACAACCCGCGACCTGCCGACCTCGCCCGCGGCCCGCCTGCACTGCCCAACCACGCTCCACCCGTGTTGCCTGACCTGCTGCCGCAAATCTGGCCAGACCCGTGAAACCACCGACCCGCCTGCACTGTCCGACCCGTTCTGACCCGCGCAAAGGCCCTCTAGCAGCCTTCCTACACCATTTCCTTGGCCCACCAGCCCACAACCCCGTCCAACCTTCAACTTGATCAAATTGCCTGTCCCCAGCCCAGCAACCCACAACCTTTTCCATTCGCTACATCAAAAAAATTTTTTTCGATTTTGGCATCGATCCTCACTTTAGTCCTCATTTCCTGTTCATAAATCAGAAAGAATATCAAATACAGAAATTTTTCTTTGATCGACGCGCTTCTCACATTAACCGCTTTTGTTCGCACAAAACCGACGCCAACAGCACCTTTGATTTTCTAGATCATTTGCTTACATTCTCAACCTCATACCTAACCCAATTCCTTTGTTGAGCCATGCAGTGCGCTAAAAAATATGTCAGAACATGTCAGATTTGTGAAGTGAATGTATATATATTGTATTAGGGCTTTAAAATAGCGCGCGTAGGCTGAAGACCGCCGAAGCTTCAATACCGAAGCCACCACTGTTAGATGTCGCTCCCTAATCAAATTTTGTTTAATTTCTAGACTTAAAAAAAAGTGATGAATATATATTGTATTATATGTCTTCTTTCAGGTTTAAAGACCTCATCGTGTAACACGAGAGAAATCTACAGAAGACACCACTCACTACGCAAAGTACTGAGAAAGCCAAAACACACCCTCGACTCTAAGACGGGGATGACGAAAGCCAAATTATGTCAAATCTTTTGACTTAGAAAAAAGGAGGGTAAAATGAGTTGACTTAGGAGCGTTAAATAGAAAAACAACTAATTTTATAACGTCAAATGAAAAAAAGGGGGGAGCCTTTAAAGTAAATTTTTGGGAAGAACAAAATACTTATTTAAAATCTAAGTGAAATTTGAGAGAGACGAATATTAAACTCACAAACTCTAGGGGAGACAAATATTAAACTAACAAACTTTGGGGGAGACAAATATTAAACTAATAAACCTTGGGGGAGGCTAATATTAAACTCATAAATTTTGGGGAGGCTAATATTAAACGCGCAAACTCTAATAGTTATTCTCTATGGCTTAAATCGAAGCATCAAAGTGAGTTCTCTTTTCTTGCAAATTCCTCAAAATTAAACAAGATTTAATTGGAATTTGGGAGGATCAATGCCAAACTTATAACAAACTTGCAGTAAACCCAAAATCTAAGGATGAATCCAAATTGGGTTTAATAACTTTTATATGAATACGGAGGTGAGTATTATGCTAGCTAATAAGTATAAGGAGGCTAAAGCAACAAACATTGAAATCGTCATAACTTATCAAAATTTATGTAAATTGAACACAATCAAATTAAGAGAATTCAAAAGACTCAACAAGTAAACTAAGTGCAAGAAATGTGTTAAAATATAATCTAAATCAAAAATCCTTCTTCACCACAGGATCTACAACCTTTTGTACAAGCAGACAGAAGGCGATACTAAATTCAAATCTATAAAAATCATAAGAATTCTTTTAATAAAAAATCAAGGAATTTCATTCTAATTATGATTTTTAAAAAATCAATGGAATCACTAATTAGGAGAAATTATCTAAGCTATAAATACTCGCATGTGCCCCGACACTATGCGAAATGCATAAATTCAAGTGTCTGAGGATGCCGCGCGGGTTGCTTCCCGGTTTAGTCTTAGGACTGGGTCCGGGTTGACAAATCCTAAAAACCTAGAATAAGAGTTCCAAATAAGTGAAATATCTGAGAAACTGATTCTGTCAGGTGATAGTAGATCTAATCCTCTATTAGTAGCTAAATAGAGTTGACAAGATCTAAAAAATTCTTAAATATATTCTATTTAATCAATTTTTAAATAGCAATCTAAAATCGATATCATAACTCAAAAATAAAACCTATATAAGTTTTTAAATACACCCGCATGTACCCCAACACTATGTTGAATGCTTAAATTCAAGTGTCTGAGAATGTTGTGTGATTTGCTTCTTGGTTTAGTCTTAAGACTGGGTCCAGATTAACAAAATCTAAAAACCTATAGAAAGAGTTTCAAGTTAGTGAAATATTTGAAAATCTGACGCATGTAGATCTAATCTTCGTTAGATCTAAACGATAGGATCTAAAACTCTTAAGTATATTCAAATTAATCAATTTTCAAATATCAATTGAAACTGCTTAAATGAAACTCTATCATTAAAAACTTTAACGTCTTAGAACTCTATCTTATTCTAAATAAATTTGCGTCCCCATCTTTGAATGCCTTTAAGTGTCAAGGATCGCGGGTTGCTTCGGTTAGTTTTAGGGTCGTTAACAAAATCTAAAGACCTATAATAAAAGTTTCAAATCAGTGAAATATCTAAAAAATTGATTCTATCACATGATAGTATATCTAATCCTCTGTTGCCAGCTAAACAGAGTTGACAGAATCTAAAGCTCTTAAACATATTCAAATAATCAATTTTTCAACTCAAATCAAATATCGATCTAAGGTTATTTCTCAGTTTAGTCTTATGATTAGGTTCAGGTTAACAAAACCTAAAAACCTATAATAAGAATTTCAAATTAGTGAAATATCTGAGAAACTGATTCTCTGGTGATAGTAGATCTAATCCTCTATTAGCAGCTAAATAGAGTCGACAAGATCTAAAACTCTTAAACATGTTCAAATTAATCAATTGCTCAAATCAAATTGACTCAAATTAGAAATCAATATAAGAAACTATTTAAATAAAATTCTATCATTAAAATTTTAAAGCAAAATTCAATATATCCACCTTCCGCAACTGTTTATCGAGAGTGACAAATTAAGAAAACTTTAGCTCACAAAAGAGTCAATGTCAAATCAAGTGTTATGTTATGTTCACTCTCAATCAATCTCATGATAGTAAGGATGTGACCCGTGTCCTCTGAATTGCGTGGCCACAGTTCCATAGATGAAGTAGTTATGACAGAGTCATCCGATGGTTCCATTATATTACAATCACGACCGTAACCCGTATGCTCACCAATGGCTATGCCATTTGAGTTGTGGATTATAGGGTATCCTTGATAGGGCAAATAGCCCTCTATCAGCTAAGATAGACTTAAGATTATCTCCTTAGACAAACACCACCCCAAGTCTATAAGGATTTCTTAGACGACGTAATACATGTGTCGCGAGGATCCTTCTATCATGTCGTACCTCCGACTAAGTAGACCATGACCGGATGATGGAACTATAGGATCTAGATCGGACACGTTATCATTCCCCCAACCATCCGGTTTAAGCTAAAATGAGGAATTTCATATCTAAAATTATAAAATTCTACATGCTGCTACTATACACTATACATTCGGACTGACTATTAATCAAAAGTTCTCTCACTTGAGAGGGGTAATTATACAGAGCTTGCCTATGGAAACCCGGAACTGATCTAAAGTTTTCACCAAATGAGGATGAAATCTGGGTCTTATCTACTACTACATCTCTAAAATTACACCAACACTTTAAACCACTCTTCTCATCGAAGAGGTCGGTGGAGAATTTTCGGAGCCCACACTTCGGAGATATTTACTAAGTTGAAATTCTTATAATAGATTTTTAGGTTTTATTAATCCGGACCCAATCCTAAGACTAAATCGGGAAGCAACCCGCGCAGCATTCTCACACACTTGAATTTAAGCATTCAACATAGTGTCGGGGCCCATGAAGGTGTATTTGAGAATGCCATAATTAACGCCTTATGTTCGCTTGTACAAAGTGTTGTGAATATGGTGATGTTGTTTGATACTTGATTTAAGTTAATTTGATTTGAAATTAGAATCACATTTTGATGGAAGTATCTCCTCTGGTTGAAATCACCATTCAACATCATCATCTAAATAATCATGACTTGAATATATTTGAGAACTTTATATCTTGTCAACTCATAAGCTTAATAAAAATTAGATCTCTCACATAATTAGCTTCTCAGATATTTTACTAATTGAAATTCTTATAATAGATTTTTAGATTTTTTTAACCTGTACCTGATTCTAAAACTAAACCGGGAAGCAACCCGTGCAGCATCCTCATACACTTGAATTTAAGCATTCAACGTAGTGTCAGGGCCCTTGTGGGTGTATTTGAAAATGCCTTAATTAATGCCTTCTATTTGCTTGCACAAAGTATTGTGAATCGGTGGCATTGATACTTGATTTAAATTAATTTGATTTGAAATTAAAATCACATTTTGATGGAAGTATCCCCTTCGGTTGAAATTACCATTCCACACAGCCATCATCGGGGTAGTTAATTTATTGACTCGAATATATTTGAGAGCTTTAGATTCTATGAACTCTGTTAAGCTCATAACAGAATCGATCTATCTCATGATGAGTAATTAGCTTCTAAATTTTACTAAGCTGAAATTTTTTATAATAGATTTTTAGCTTTGTTAACTTAACACCCAAGACTAAACAAAGCAATCCCAAAGATCTAAACTTGAATCTTAACATTCAACGTAGTGTTGAGGCTCATGGGTGTATTTGAGAATATCTTAATTAATGCCTTCTGTTTGCTTGTACAAAGTGTTGCAAATGGTGGCGTTGATCGATACTTGATTTAAGTTAATTTGATTGAAAATTAGAATCACATTTTGATAGAAGTATTTACCATTCAACACAGCCATCATCAGGGTAGTTAATTGATTAACTCGAATATATTTGAGAACTTTAGATCTCGCCAACTCTATTTAGCTCAGAGGATCGATCCACATGTAATTAACTTCTCATATATTTTACTAAGTTGAAATTCTTATAATAGATTTTTAGATTTTGTTAACCCGAACCTAGTCCTAAGACTAAACCGGGAAGCAACCCGTGCAACATCCTGAGACACTTGAATCTAAACATTCATCATAGTGTCGGGGCCCATGCGGGTGTATTTAAGAATGTCTTAATTAACGCCTTATGTTCACTTGTACAAAGTGTCACAAATCGAGTGGCATTTTGATTTAGATTATAATTTAAAATATTGCTCGCAATTAGCTCACTTACTACATTTTCTAATTCTCAAATATCATTTAGCATATAGTCTTTCCAATAGGTTGCTCATTTTTAGTGAAAATCTCTTTTAAAATTTATTTGATTTTCACCTCAACTTGAAGATTGCACTCAACAAATTTCATATGTGCCAATTTTATGTTCAATGGAAGCCTTCTTTAGAAATTCATTTTAAATTAGACATTCTAATATATGAATTAGATAAGAAGACTTGTTCCTTATGAATCTCACTTTAGGGTTTGAATTGAGCTCTATCTCGTTTGAAAATTAACCTTCTAGCTTCATGTAACCTCCTCATAAGTATAACGTGAATTCAAAATTATATTTGCACTTGGCTTGTTCTATTTCAATTATTTTTCACACATGATAGAACATAAGCCACAAGATTCAATTAGTTCTTCTTAACTAATTAACTATTAACCCTTATAGTTTGCTATAGAATATAAATGAATTATCAAGCTACATGATCATTTTCCAAGCTTGATTGTGTTCAATTTAAATCACTTTTAATTCACTTAGAATAAGTTATAATAACTTCAGTGCTCATTGTCTTAGCCATATTCATGCTTATTAGCTAGCTTTGTGTTCACATCCATATTCATATAAGAACTATTAAACTCAATTTGGATTCCTCCTTAACTCCACATCAAGTTCCATATATATCTAAAAACTAGATTTCAAATTTATTGTAAGTCTCTTATGAGTTTGACATTTATCTCCCTAAGTTTTAATCAAAGTTTGTTTAATTTTGAGAAATCTAAATAAAGAAGAACTCATTTTATCACTTCAATTTAAGTCATAGAGAATCGCAATTAGAGTTTGTAAGTTTAATATTTGCCTCCCCAAAGTTTACTTTTATTTTAAATATGTGCTATATTTTTTACAAAAATTTTTTTAAGAGCTCTCCCCCTATCTCTCTTTGATTTAACCTTTATCTTCACATTTATCATATATCTTTTGTTTAACTTAAGTGATTTCCATTTGAATTTGTCTTGAATTTTAGTCAAAATTTTCAAAAGATTCTGTCATCCCCATGCGGGGGCCGCATCTAAAACTATTTTGCTTTCTCGACGCCTAAATGAGGATTGAGTGGTGTCTTGCCACAACCTTCTCTCTTTGCACCCACCATCCTAGTTAATTAGTGGTCTGAAACGTAAGAATATAATTATATATAATTTCTTTTATTTTCTAAGTAAGTCGGCAGAAAAATTTCAAGATTGGACATAGTAGGGTTAAGATCGAATGAGCTTACTAGATGTAGAATAGCGAATGTCTTGGCTGATACCACAACCATCTGCATCGCTTTAATGCTTAATGAAGTGGTCTTGAAACTAATAAAAATATGCTGCATAAAGTGCTACAACCAATACTAAACAGAAATTTCTTCTTTATTTCAGCTTCCTGCTAGCATTGGCATTGTTCACTGTAGACCCAAACCATAAAACTCCATCTTCGTCTAGTAGGGAATAGATGTTGCAATCTACTTTGAAATACATAAGATTGTTATATCATTTAGTCTTCTAGAATGGTGTCAAATTCATCAGCAATATATTTTTGGCTAATTCTAAGCCTAAGAGGTCTTTCATTAAGTTCAAAATAATCCAATTTCTCGATTGCAACTTGAGCATCCTCTGGAGAAGACATGGCAATTAAGGCAACCTCTCTGCTCTTCCCATTCTTCTTCTGCTTAATTATCTCCACATCATTCACGTGGCCGAACTGGCCAACTAGACTGAAGATCAGGAGTCAAATAGTCCCACGGTAAATTTGCCATGTAGAGTTTTCTTCGATTAACGTGTTCGCATAGGTTATTATCCCCAGATTTCTCCTTTTCATTCTCTTCAACTGTGGTACCGTGCTTCCGCTTAATTTTTAAATTAATCCTTAATAAAAACGTAATTAGCTAATTAACTCTTAAAAAAAAAAATTTAAAAATTTAGATAGGTGATGGCCTAATGGGCTGACCAGATCGTAGCGCCAATCGCCCACTGACTGGACAGTCTGAGCGACTGTCGCAAAAAATTTTTTTTTAAAAAAATGGAATTTTTTTTGTCTTTTTGCGTGATTTTAGAAAGAATCGGAGAGAGAGAACGGGGAGAGAGAGAACAGGGAGAGAGAGGCATGCGGTTTTATTTTTTTGAATTTTTTTAATTAATATAATTATTTAAAATATTTAAAATATATAATTTAAATATATTTTTTATAAAATATTTAATAACTAAATATTTATATATTTAGTTATTTATTTATTTATTTATATATATATATATAATTTAATATATAATTTAAAATATTTTTAATTATATATATAAATTTATAAATTTATTTAATATTTTTATTAATTAATATAATTATTTAAAATATATAATTTTTATTAATTTTTGTTAATATATAATTTAAAAATATTTAAAATATATAAATAAATAATTATTAATAAATAAATAAAGAAAGGAATAAATTATATAAATATTTTTAAGTTATATAAATAATTTAAAAATATGAAAAATATAGAAATTAATAATTAGTTATTTATATATATATATATATTTAATTAGTTATTTATTTATTTAAAAATATTCTATAAAAATTAAAAATATTCTATATATATATATTTATATAATTAAAATTTTTTTTATTTAATTAATTATATATTTTAAATAAATAAATATTTTAAAATAAATAAATAACTAATTTTATATATATATATATATATATATATATATAACTAATTATTTATTTATATATTTTAAATATTTTAAATTTTATATAACTTTAAAATATTTATATAATTTAAATATAAAATAACTAAATAAATTTATATATATATATATATATAATTACTTTATTTATATAATTTATAAAAATATTTATATAATTTATTCCTATTTATTTATTTATATATTTTAAATATTTTAAATTATTTATATAACTTAAAAAATATTTATATAATTTAAATATAAATAACTATATATATATATATATATATATATATATATATATATATATATATATATATACATATATAAATAAAATTACTTTATTTATATAATTTATAAAAATATTTATATAATTTATTCTTTTATTTATTTATTAAAAATTATTTATTTATATATATTTTAAATATTTTAAATTATTTATATAACTTTAAAATATTTATATAATTTATTCCTTTCTTTATTTATTTATTAATAATTATTTATTTATATATTTTAAATATTTTAAATTATATATTAACAAAAATTAATAAAAATTATATATTTTAAATAATTATATTAATTAATAAAAAATATTAAATAAATTTATAAATTTATATATATAATTAAAATATTTTAAAATTATATATTAAATTATATATATATATAAATAAATAAATAACTAACTAAATATATAAATATTTAGTTATTAAATATTTTATAAAAAAATATATTTAAATTATATATTTTAAATATTTTAAATAATTATATTAATTAAAAAAATTCAAAAAAAATAAAGGGGTTTTATATATACACTAAAACAATTTACACAAAAACTTTATTATTACTTGAATAGCTCATACCACTCTGAAAAAAATGAAAAAATGAATTCTTTTGATACAGTAATAATAAAGTTTCATGTGTTAAATGAGTAAAATAGATTGTTTTGAGTGGTATGTATGTAAAAACCCCAAAAATAAAACCGCATGCCTCTCTCTCTCTCCATTCTCTCTCTCCGATTCTTTCTAAAATCACGCAAAAAGACAAAAAAAATTCCATTTTTTTTAAAAAAAACTCCATTTTTTTTAAAAAAAACGTTTTTATTAAGAATTAATTTAAAAATTAAGCCCCGTGCTTCACAGAGAATAGCAAGAAGCGAGACCGCCGCTTGGTGCTGAGGGAACAAGGGAGCGGTGCGGCAGAGAATTTAGAAGAGATGGTACGCATCGGAAAGGTAGTGTCAAATTTTACGGAGGCGAGGGAGATCCTCGTGGAACGGGGAATCGTGGGCCTTCATCTTTTCGTGGGAGTCGAAGCCGCCGAGGGAAGGTTTAATTTTTAAAATAATCCTAATTAAAACTGTAATTAGCTAATTAATCCTTTCAAAAAAAAAATCCCAAGTCGCTAAATTAAATTTTTTTAAAAAAATAAAATTAACATGTTCAGACAGCATGGGATAATGGTTATCGATTCAGAATTGTATTTGGAAAGGGAATAAAAAATATTCTACAACTATCACGTTGACAGCTCAATAATCGACCGCTTAGCCTCAATTTTATACATATAAATTTTGAAAAGAGTTAAATACTTAAAAAAAAAAAGTGTATCTCTTCAAATTTTAATTTTCATTCATTCATTGAACTTAACTTGACAATTAAGAAATGAAATATAATTGATAAGTTAAATAAAGATGAAATCAGTTAATGAATTTTAATATGATTACTATAAAGAAAATAAACATATATTTATATAGGTAGCTACAAAGGCCAAAATGAAAATTAAACTATTGCTTAAATTGATAGAGTTCATTTCCAGAAATTAGGGTAAATGATAGTATCGATTAAATTAGAACTTTTTTGATCAATCTTATTTTATGTTTTGATTTTGTATGTTAATTTAAAACATAATTACTTAATATATTTTTATATCTAAAAATAATTATTTAATGTATTTTAGATATTTTTATTTTTTGTTTTAAAAATAATTCATATTATTTTTATAAATACTCAAAATAATTTTTGGACACTTTAAACTATATGTAATTCCACACTAAGTCTTCCATCCTCTCACGTGAGTTAACCAAATTAAATAAACAAGAACATTACTAGGATATCACAATGAGAAGTAGGTAAATGAGTAAGTAAAAAAACATATAAACCGTCGAAATACATGCCATGAAACGCGTAAAATAATAACATAATACATCTACCGGCGATGCTCATGGTGGACCGTGAGTGTAGTGGGATGGTGGTCTCGGCCATCACGAGACGATGCCAGATGGTCCTCCTCCTCTTCCATCCGCTCCGCGTGATCCTAACTCAGAATACGAGGTATGTCAACCAAGCTTGTGTAAAATCTAATACCGTGGTAAACTCCATATGGCGTCATGTGATATGACGGACCGGCGCCGTGGTGTTCCATGCACTACCAATTTACTTCCCGATATGAATACGTAGTAAATGTGTGTACCCCCTACCACCGACAGGATGTGGCCCCACATCCATCGATGGAACATCGACCGTGTGCTCGGAATGTCAAGATCCTCAGATCGAGTGTCCGAGATATGCATATCCCGCCAGCCACCCCCTCATATTCATTGAAAGATGTCGATAATGCGCAAATGATGGATCCCAAATAACGGATATGTCCCTAGTTCAGAAATCTTCTTCCTCTCTCATTAACGCTACACGCGAGAGAAAGAAGAAATTTATTTTTAAACTAAAATCGCGAGCGCTGGGGTCAGAATCGCGCCGAATCGGTAAACCACTTTTAAGACATCATCAAGGCATGTATCATTGTTACTGTCCATCATTAAGACCATGTTGAACCCCTCTATAAAGCCAAATGCTCCGCTGATATTCTGAACCCATATATATCGCTTAAAATTCAATGTCATGTGTTTCAAAGAACATACATTTTTTTGACATAGAAGTCAACATCGCTGCCGAATCGTCTAACGAAATTCTCCTTAAATGACGCAAATGTAGTCGCTGAAAGATCTAAGAACCGCGAACTAGACAAAGATGTCTATCCGAGATCGTAGATCAACCCTTGTAGAAATAATTGGGATCAAGTCTTGAAATGTATGCAAAACCAAACCCGTGGACTCGATGTCTCGATTCCACACCGCTAAGGGGTGGGAACAAGCCGTTCCGAGATCCCAACTAGTTAGAGTGTTCCTCAGACTTGCCTAGAGAAATGTCCCATCAAGGCATAGACTGGGAATACCGCCACTATTATGGAAGGCTCAAATGACCAAACAAACCATTGAAATCGACGCTTGAATGTATCCGATATCCCTGCATTGATGCGCAAATAATGCATATGAATTTTCCCAATGTTTTGTAGATTCCTCCCAACTTCCAAAGATAACCTTAGCCTTTCATGACATCCATGACACTCTTATATTGAACTTCACTACACGGCCTACAATCTAGCTCGACGATTGCGGTTGGATGAAATAACTAATGAACTGCGGAGACCGCCTATGTCCAAAGATTTAATCAATGAATGAGCGCGAGGCGCCAAGTGAACTAATACGCCACGCCGCCTAACCTCTTAACCGATCTTGCATGTAAGCTCCATGCATGTGCGTCTATTAGAATGATGTCCGCACTGCGTGAATTTTAATTGATTTGAAGCAAAATGACATACTCAACATGATACCAATTGCAAATTGCAACTGTTTCTTGAATTGAAAACACATATGTTCAAACAATTCATCTGGAATGCAGTTATCCTCTTCAAAGACTGAATGATCTGATGGGCCATCGAATGAGATCCTCATCCCATTCTCTGACTACGCAGATAATCGTTATTCCATCTAAGTGCTCTTCCGTATGACTTGTTCCCGGTAATCAACAATCAAGTCTCTAGCACTAAAGGATGATCCTATAGTAAGTTAGCCATTCTTCAGCCATCATCCTCCTCCTCATCATCACCGCTACCTCCACTAAGCATAGTTTAACATCATCTGGTACATTACATTATTATTCTAAGTCACCCATCACATGTAACTTGTCCCAAATAAGAAATCATGTTCTCGCATTCATAACATTCCACTGAGTACCCGAAGTCAAAAGGATGTACCAAAGGCTCGCTCGCTCTCTCTCACATTCCTCAGATCTCCACCTCTACCCATTAATTCCATAACTCGACATAAACCACAATAGAGAAGCACAAGTCAAAGTGAGTATAGTTTCACCGACTTCACATGAATGCGTTGCAACAAATCCAAAGACCTAAGGAAAACCACACCGATTCACAGAGAACTTGGATCTATCTCTCAATGATTTCATGATTTTTTTCTGTAATTCCTAATCTAACGTGGATTTGGATTGCGACACCCACCAATGTATGTTGGAATGAAATCACATCATTCACACTCAATTCACCTCCATAATAAAGCACTAAAAGAAGAGAATTCATCACTAACCACTGATAACAGAACAACAATAATCTTTCACCACACCTGATAAATGCAAATAATTTAATTAAGGAGAAATAAAATTACTGAATTCATTTATGATATAGAAGATGCGAGATGCAACCTATTACGCACAAAAATAAATTGAAATGGAAATTTGTTAAAATATATACTAATTTAGTAAACTAGTTGAAAATTGAATTGAGTTCAAGATTGAATTGAAAAATAGATGTATTTCTATATTTATATGTATTAGCGTAAACATATTTATACTCTTCTTAGAAGATTAAATAAAACACTACTTTTTTTATTATGCATGATCAGAGAATTATTAAAATAATTATGCCAATTAATTTTACAGGATAAAAGAAATCAGAGGAATTGGCAATTAGATCTAGAGGAATTGGCTGTCACAACCACCTTCCCCTCGCACAAGCATTCATCAAGAAAGAGACCATCAGCCTAAGCTATTTCAACTTGGTCTCCTCGCTATCTCAAGCTTGATTGATCTCCAGTTAGGGTACGAACCACATAAAACAAGTCAAACGAAACTCTGGCTCAGCCATTCGCAAAATGCTTCGAGATCCATGATCCACTTTAAATTTCGCACGATCAACAAAATACTCGACTAAAACAGATAAACGCTAAAAGCCTATATTCCTATAAAACACTATCTATCGGACGTAAAACACAGAAATCCAAAGAGGTAAAAGCTCAACATTTATTATTATTATTTTTTTAAAAAAAGAGCAGAAAACACTATCGGCTGATCTGGGAGTTAATAAATAATTAGAATTGCAACAAACATTAAACATAAATCCAACTCTAAACTTAGATGCTAGTATGACAAATTAAGTATCAAACAATGAGGGTAAACATTCTACTTTCAAAATGCAAGATATAACTAAACATACTACAATAAAGTAGATCTAGATACACAAAATTGGATCTTCAAATTACACAAAATTACACATATTAGATCCACAAAATTAGATCCAAAAAAAAAATTAGATCCACAAAATTAGATCCAAAAAAAAAATTAGATCCACAAAAGAAGTTAGATCCATAAAAGAAATTACATCCACAACATATCAAAAGTAGATCTACCCTTTTGTTTTGAAAAAAAAAAATAATAATAAACCTTTTCCGAAAACTCTGGTTCCGGCTGGATCGGGCAAAGGTCGGATCGGCTATCGGTGCGGGATGGCACTACCGGGTCGGCCATGAGGGAGGTTTAGGAGGAAAGAGAGAGAGAGAGAGAGATCGGTAAGGATTATCTCTCGTTTATAAAAAAAAATTTTATAAATTACCGGAGTCGTGATCAGCCTGTGTCCAGACGTTTTAATTTTTTTTTGGAAGGGTTAATTAGCTAATTACGGTTTTAATTAAGGTTATTTTAAAAATTAAGCCTCGAGGGAATGCTTGCGACTGGTTTGGAGGCTAGCATGTTGTAGACTGGGCGCGGAGGGGAGAATGACATCGAGAATGTTGCGGAGCATCGCGGTATTTGCAGCAATGTCCTCGGTCTCGGATTCGCAATTGACCCACGCGATGTAGATAAGAGAGGCGAGGACAATGGTGCGGTAGTGTACGGAAGAGAATGTCATTTTTGACGAGAGAGACGAGGGACTTGCGGTTTTGGAGTGCTTGAATGGAGGAGAAGAGTCATTCTTCTTTATGGCGGTTTCCCGAGAAAATTGAACGGGAGTGGGAGGGAACGGTTTCGGAAGAGCCACTTGCGGTTGCGGGAGTAATGGAACGAGAGGGATCGACTTCGATCTGGTGCGGGTGCTCCTTTTTTTTTATCCAAATTAAACTTAATTTCATATGATATTTCTGAAAATTCTTAATTAATTTTAGGATAAATCAATTGTTAAAATTGTATCTAATCGAGTTAAAATAATCGCATGATTTTTATTTTTTTGTACGGCTCGATTGCATTGAGATTTATGAAAAATCTTGCCGAAATCAAATCCACATAATATGGGTGTCATTTTAGAAAAATTTGACGCTCCAGATTCAACGGCGTAATATGTTTCGTGATTGAAGGTTTGGTCACGCCGACGTGGTCAATTTACTCAAAATACGCGTTGTGATTTCACCATCGATTTTCGCCGACTATCCGAATTGAGTGAATAGTCGCTACTTAATATTTCGAGCTAACGACGCAATCAATTTCACAAACGGAGGTGGTTTGATTTGCATCGGTGCCTCCCGACATTGATATGCATGCAGACGCGTTGACGACTAGATTACTTGATTGGTTGATCATGAAGTTGTATAATATTTATATTCTGATCATTTTCAACGTTCTGAACGCGATGATAAAGTCCGTTCATCGATCGGAGGTCATTTAGGTTGATTTTGGGCGACGTCGGCATTTCAATCTTGATTTACGTCTTACTTCGACATCATTCGGTTTTGACAAACTTTGATCGAATCAACGCGGAGTGGGACATTGTAGTAATTTCCTGACTCCAAAATACACATCAACACATTTATAGCTCGATTGCTTGATCAATTGCTTGTTAGATTGTGCAATATTTATATTCTGATCAATTTCAACATTCTAAATGTGACGGAGAAGTCCGTCGATCGGAGATCAGTTCGACCATTTTCAGTGATGACTAGTACATTTTGAGTCCCGATTTGCACACTGTCTCATTCGAAGTCCATCGAATTCGACTTGTGGGCTTGACTCAACTTATGACACATATATGAAGATCAATACTGATTTAATTACTGAAGATAAATAAATTTTAATTCAAAGTCCATAATCTGTAAATATGAAGATTTTCATCGCTTGTCTTCTTTAAACTTGAAATTCACTCACTGCTTCTATGAAATGAGATTCATCATCAGGCTTCTTTATCTATGATTTCTACTTATAATTGATATATCCTTCAAAAATTTATAAATCAAGTATAGATTTCAAGTTAAAGCATATATTCAATCAAATTAAATGACTTAGTGAGATGAGTCCAATAATGCTAGAATCGAGTAAAATCGAGTCTAAATGAGCTCAAATAAAGCTCAAAAACTACATATGAAAGCTTCAAAATATTAAGTGGATGATTAAATGTCTTTCAAATTTGACGTGCTTATAGTCGAATCGAGCGGCTCAACGAGACAAATCCAATGAGCCTAAGATCACTCAAATTGACGATCGTTTGAGTAGCCAAATCATAAAAAAAAACTATCTATGATCAAATTGATCGATACAAACCGTATGATGGAGTGTTTTGAGATTTTGGATACAATGACCAAAATACCCCTCTCAGAATCTTATAAATAAAATCTCATTTTTGTCATGATGGGGAGGAAGGAGCTAGAAGCGAGCTTCTGAGAAAGCTAAGAGAATGAGAGAGAGCTAGAAGTTCGAAGTTCGAGATCATCACCGTCGTCGCCGATCACCGCCAACTATCACTAACAACCGTAGTAGCCCAACTACCACTGCATAGTTATTGTAACATAATTTTGGAATTCTCATTATCAGAATTTCTCACATACAATTTTTGACCTCCATATGTGTGCCACAAAGCCAAAGTCAAGCTCGCAAGTCTAATTCGACGGACTTCGGAAGTGATAATGCACAAATCGAGGTTCAAAATGCACTGAATGTCACTGAAAATAGTCGAAATGATCTACAATCGATGAACGGACTTCGTCTTCGCGTTTAGAACGTCGAAATTAATCAGAATATAGATATTGCAAAATCTAACGATCGTTCGATTAAGCGCTCGATCTATCAATGTGTCGACACGTATATTAGAGTTGAGAAGCTACGATGATAGTCAAACGACCCATCGTAAAATTGATTGCACTGTTAGCTTCAGAATATCAAAATCTATTAAATGAGACTGTCTGCGCTCAATTTGGATGAGTTTGCACAAATGTCAAATAATCAGAAGCGATAGCACACAAATCAGGGTTCAAAACGCACTAGACGTCATCGAAAATGGCCGAAATGACCTCAATCAATGAACGGACTTTGTCATGTTCAAAATGTCAAAATCGATCAAAATATAAATACTTCAAAATCTAACGAGCAATTGATTAAGCGCTCGAGCTATCAAATTATCGATGCGCATATCAAAGTTAAAAAGCTACGACGATGATTAAACAATCTCCGTTCATAAAATTGATCACGTTGTTAGCTTTAAAACATCAAAATCTATCAAATGAGAACTGTCCGTGTCCAATTCGGATGTGTATGTACAAATATCGAATGATTTGAAGTGACAACATGCAAATCGAGGCTGAAATGCACAAGACATCATCAAATTAACTCAAATGACCTCCGATCGATGAACGGACTTCTCCATCGCATTCAAAACGTCAAAATTGGTCAAGATATAAATATTGTATGACTTAATGATCAACCGATCAAGCTCGAGTCGTCAATGTACTTGCACACATATCAAGGTCAGGAGGCGCCGACGCAAGTCAAATGACCTCCGTTTATGAAATTGATCAGGCCATTGGCTTCGAAGTGCCAAAATCTATCAAATAAGACCATTCACACTCAATTCGGATGAGTCTGTGCAAAAATTGAGAGCAAAAGCTACAGTATTTTGAGTGAAATGGACTCAATTTAGACAAACCAAACTCGATCATAAAATAGCCATTACGTCGTAACAATGAAATTACCCAAAATCAATATATATATATTGACTATGTACATTTATCGGCGTGAAATTCACATTAAAAATATTTAATAAATTCAAAAATTATTAAAAATTCCCAAATTACCCCTATTTCCACCCTTATTTTCAGTTTTCTCAAAAAACTACCCTAATTCAAAATTTAAAAAAAAAACTGAAAACCACTCCCTCCTCCCCACTCTCTCATTTTCCCTCCCACGTTATTCTCATCCTCATTTTTTCAATTCTCGTTTCCTCTCTCCTAATTTTCTCCCTCTCGGTCAGAAAAACAAAAGAAATAAAATGTAAAGAAAATTTTGCTCCCCGTTTTTCTCTGTTCCACATTTCCCACACCGGCATGTCCGACATCTAGCCAGAATCAATTTTGCGCTCGACCAATCGAGCTTCCGCTTCGCTAAGCCATGACAGACGATCCTCTATGTTAATCTTGTATCACTGTGCACTCTCTTCGCCATAGGACCACTCTGCTGATTACAGAAAACCATTTCATAAAAAATCGGCCGATGCTCTTCTTCCCGACCGACGCTAACTTCGCTTCAGATCGTTTTCCGGCCCATCGAATAACGACCACCACCCACGACCTAAGTCGTTCTCATAATTTACTACATATGATACGCAGACTGCCACCGCATTTACTCAGACCGGCTCACCTTTTCGCCTCTCACGGCATTCTGTGCCTGGCCATCATGAATTGCTCGACATGAATCGCTTTCGTGTCACCATTTCACTCACGAGCTCCACAAGAACCTTCCTATAGCTTTCTTGTCTGTCGGCCGATAAAGCTCGCCAACAAATCACCCAATGCCTATTCTGATAATCATGTCTCAACCACAACCTTTTTCCCGTTTACCCGTCGGGAAGAAAAGCATCAACAGGAGAATTCTTCCTTCGATTTTTGGCATCGCATCCCTCACTTTAGCAGTCCCATTTTCGCTGCATCAGGTTGATGATGATCATTCTGTCAGGTTGGGCCGACTACCTCTTCTGACTAAGTAGATTAGGGACCGCGACTGCCCGGGATGATGGAACCATGGGATCTAGATCGGGCACGTCATCATTCCACCAATCATCCGGTTTAAGTTAAAATGATGAATTTCATGATCTAAATTCTAAAACTCCACATGCCGCTATTATACACTACGCATTCATTGACCTAATGACTAGCCTTAATCGAAAGTTTTCTCTCACTTACTGAGAGGGGTAATTAAGTACAGAGGCTTGCGCTATAGGAAACCTGGAACCACATATAAAGTCCTCACCAAATGAGGATGAAATCTTTGGGTAGTGTCTTATCTACTATTTCATCTGCCTTCTGAAAGTTACACCAACACTTTTAAACACTCTTTCCATCAAGATTCAATTGGATCCCATGATCGACTCACTAGGGACATGATTCTCTTTCCATCTTTGGCTAGTCATATATGTGCTATAGTAGCAATAAAATCTTTAAAAATTCAAAATAACAAAAATGATGATTTAAGTGTGTAATAAATTCACTATGAGGCTCTATGTAGAATGAATCATTCCGTAGAGTATATCTTTATTGCACCATTATTGGTTCTGTAGTACCTCTGCATCTTGAAAGTATGGGGTGAAATAATAATTTCTAATTATTAATCCCCATCTTTCACTTTTACAGAAATGGATCTACAAAGTACTTCTTTCACGCTCAAATAGTATGGTGCAACATCTGCCAAATAACGCATCATCAACACTGGAGATGTCGGGCTACCATCCAATTTGGTAGCTTAAATTTCTACTATCATACTTACAATTTGAAGTACCCACTGGGTACATTCGTCCGAGGCCATACCGAAGGCCTCAAGTTACTAAGCTCCTACTAGCCATGTGCACCCACCGCTCAATAACTCAGCCAAAGAGTTCTCCCAACAAAGAACTTCGCTTTAAGAGGCCAGTCCATCAAGCTCCCGATGAAAATAATCATCAAGGGACAAGCGGTCTCTAATTCCTCGATGTACTCTCAACCTTGTACTGGAAAGCATGATCATGAAGCTTCCTCATCGTGAAGCAAATTAACTAGAGACAGAGAAGAAGGAGAGCCGATGAGGGCTCAGATCCCCTTGAACGACCTAGTGAAAGCATAGCCGAAGTGAGTATTCCTACCCACAATAACTTTGACAATCTAAAGTGGGTAAAAAGGAATAGCTCTACTGGCGAAATAAAGCATTCCTTCTGGAACCAACCATGTCAAGCTCCACCACCACAAAGGAGACAGCCTGAAACATTATCTACTAGGATACATAAAGTTCTCAAAGTAGCCAAGGTTAAAGGCCTAATGAAAAGAATATTTCAGAGGCCTGTGGTGAGGAAAAATACCGAAGCTCCACCAAGAAAGTTGTCATCTCTTCTGGTAACTGGTCAGCGAGCCCAATACACTTCACATGGTGAGCATCGAAGCTTGACACTTAGACCTCATGCCCAATAATCCGCTATCGAAAGGTCCCGGCGAAAGGGTAAGCAAATATGGAGGCCATGGCCCCATAATGAAATTTTGAGTAATAGAAGGGTTGTGATATCTGATACATATACTCATAAATCCACCTCAAAATCAACTCATCGGAAGTGGATACCCAAAAGAAAGGATATCAATGATGAAAGATATGATGGTCGACACTCTGGAGAATCCTCTAGGGGATCACATCGCCGATCAGTTTTACCCCTACAAGAGAAGGTTGGCGTTGATCGTGGTCCTTTAATAGAAGAGGTGGTTATTCCACACATTGAACCAGCGATCCACTGGAAATGTCGATCAAAAATTAGTGTGCATGAAGAAAACAATGAAGAAGATTATATGGAGGTGGAAGTCATCTACATGATCAGAGATATAGATGAACTCCCTACCACTCATCGATAATGCAATCCAGGAATCTAAACTGAATTTGACGTTTATGAAGAAAATTCTTCATAGAAGCAAACAGAGGATGGATCTTCGAGCTTTTCTGAAGAAGAAGAAGATCAAAATGAGAAAGAAATCATGGGTGTCGAAGTTGTCTATATGGTTGAACCAGGAAATGATCAGCCTGGTACACGCTTTTATAATCAACATCGTCGTATAGCTCTAGCAACAATTGTCTCTACAATTGCACAAGGAGAGTCCAAGTTCTCCTAAAATGAGCAAGGAGCAAATAATAAGAAGAATAAGAGGAAGAACTTGTACTGATTGACATGCTAGCTAGAGAACAAAGAGAAATGCAGCGTCAAATAGAGGTCAAAGACAAGGAGATTGCATAGCTTGGTACCAAAATGAATGATATGATGATACAAATTAACATCATGATGAAGATGTTACAGAAGAATATCACATCAAGTGCAGCACCTATTTTGTCTGCTAACCAACAGGTAGCTAACAATACAACTTATACACTACCAGCTATTGTGATACCTCAAGCTCATACAAGATACATGAATGAAACAAGGGATGAAGTTAACCAAACACCTCAATAATTCAAAATTCAAAGACACCGAAACGATAACGCTAAAAATAATAATCAATAAAAGATAAAGGATGTCATAGTGAGTGAAAACTAGTGAGTGGGTCGCCCAATATGATATATAAAGTGCACCAAAGATTACTCGGAAATTCAATACTTTCAATGGTAATCCAAAGCAAGCTCCCACTACTTGTGGTAACAGAGGGAACGATGCACTTTTTTCTCAATAGTAGCTTGACCTCAACCGCTTTGAATGGTATGTAAATGATTCAAAAAATTTAGCTAAAGAGACCATATTTGTGAAGGCAAAGAGAAAATCACAATCACTAACCTTGCTTTGCTGAAAAGGAGGAAAGATGAGTCAGTGATAAAATTCATAGGTCGTTGGCACAATTTAAGTATGAAGTGCAAGCAACAGTTGGAAGAAGAACATGTGATCCAATTGCTAATGGGCAATATAGATGATAAAATGACACCATTCCTATGTATGACGTCGATTGCAACATTCCAGGACTTGCTCGATAGAGTGGCTAAATTTGAAAAGTTGAATCGCCCTAAGTCTGAAGTCTATGCAGATAAAGCAAAGAGAAATAAACCTTAAGACTCAATAAGAAATAAAAGTCATGCTGGTTCTTATAGTTCAAATGGCGAAAAGCGGGTGATATATAATATGGATAAAGGAAAGTAGCCGGTGTACAATGATGATAAAAGTAAAAAGCCTATTCTAATCTAGAGCCAAAATTGGTATTATGAGGTAATGACAAACCTCAGACTTTTTCAAGTGATGGGGAGCATCCAAAACAAGCAATAAGAGATGATGAGCGAATGCGGTCATCTCTTAAGGAAAAGATTAATAAAGAATATTCCTTTAGAAGGGATAGTGTAGCTAAACTATTTCGGCAAGCAGTCAAAGCTGATGTATAGTTACCAAAAATTAAAAGGCCTAAAGAAGTTGATCATTTCAGTAATCCAAATTACTGTCCCTATCATCGGATGATCAGTCACCTTATTGAAGATTGTTATGTCTTCAAAGATTGGCTAGAAAAGAAATATCGGCGAGGTGAATTTACACTATCTAATAGTGTTCTAGTCAACCCTAAAGAGAGTCTACAAGGATGATTACATCCTCTTCTGTATCATCCAGCAAAGACAAACAGAAGGAGAAAGTAGTTCAGACTGAAGAATGACAAACAGTAGTCTCCAAAAAGAGTGTGAAGATGCTAAAACAACTAAAATACATCCCTAGTATCAAGTAGAAATCACCGCTTTAACCTATGTTGGACTTAAGAGATATGCCTAAACTAAGTATTTGGGCTTCTCAAAGATTCGATAAGATTTCGATAAGGCTACTTCATCACAAATGAGAAGTAGTCTACCAAACACAAGCATAAATCAAAGAAGTTACTAAGAAAAAAGAAGATCAGAAGAGAACTACAACTCAAAAGATCATTAACAATCTAAAAGGAGTATCACCAAGAAGACATTTAGCTTTAGACTTTATGCCTAAACAGTATCAATCGTGATGAAGAAGATAATGGTGAATCCAAGAGAGACATGTCAAATCATCTATTGTCGAGATATTCTTCAACATCGTTACTCAGATGACAAGGAGTAGTCAAACAAACTCCAACCCATCAAAATTTTATCAAGAAAGCAAGAAGAAAGAGTGTCTGAATTTTGTTTAATGACTCAACAAGACAATAATAGTCGATGAAGATTTATGTTTTTCCTGGAGAAGAGTCAAACTCATCGACATATCAATGCGACATTGAAAAATGAGTCTAACCCTTTTGGCCAATCTTCAGAAAAGGAAACTTTTACCTACTTTCAAAATGAAAGCGAGCAAAGTTATTCAAGTTCTTGAGAAGTGGTAAAGTCTTACCACCTTCATCAAAGATGGAAATGCAAATAAAGACAAAGGCAAACAAATTGAAGTCAACATAAGATATAATTCTAAAAATGAATAAGCCTAGATCAAGAGAGAAGATAGATTATAATATTCTATCACATCTGAGAAAGATCCCTACACAACTGAGTGTGTACGAGGCTCTCTTGATGTCAAAAGACCTTGATATAAGCTCTCAAAGATCCGAGAGTTATGAAGCTTACTGTTGAAAAATGCATGATCAAGCATTGCAAACTCAAGATCTCCCAAGTAATCACATTTTATGAAGAAGATCTTATGGAAATGGATCACAACCGCCTCTATATATGCAGAGTGATGACATTTACACATATTGATTGATGTTCTTCTATCAATCATGAGTCTAAAGGTATTAAGAGGATTATCACTTGATATCCAACATCTTGGGAGAGATAAATTGATGGTTCATGCTTCAATGAAAAGGGTAAAAACTTTGGGTTCTTTATTCCCGTTCAAAGATTTATATACGTAAGCCAAGTTTCAATCGATGATACATCATACATCATTTAGATCTCGGCCATGGTTGCATGAGTATGGCATGGTCCCATCAACTATGCAATAAGTATCTAAAGATGGAGAAGAATTCAATTCGGTAACCTACAACCATTCTCCATCAATGAAAAAAGGTTTATGAAGATGCAAAGTACTTCATCCTCAAAGAGCCTCCAAAGCCTCTAAGTGATCCACTTCAGAACTAAAGCAATTTCACAAAATCAAAGAGTAAGCAAGAGAGAAGAAAGAAGGCAATGCGACTCTCCCTAAAATACTTGATTCTACAAATCAAGAAAATCTTCCTCATTTGGGAGTGACACAAAGAAGAAGAAGATATTCTGTCAAACCTAAGGAACTTATAAGCTCTCAAGAAAAGCAGAGTATGAAATAAGTGATTACTATGATTTTGAATCTACTTATGAAATAGAGTTCGATGATCAAGGAGGATAGCTCACTTCGAGTTAGATGACTCACTCAAAATTATACCCATCCTCAATAATGCTTCAAAGAAATCACCGGAGGTTCATGATATTGAAGAATTGATAATATTCTATGTGCCACCATTGAGTGAGAGTGAACAGAACTCTATTTTATAAATCTGAAGAGTCTCAACCTCAAGATTTTGAACAGCAAGCCTCAACATGAAAATTCTGATGAGATAGTGCCAACAAGAATACCAATATATTATCCGTAGAAATTACAAAGAATGATGCATAAGCTTGGAGTTCATATGGGAACTACTAAACAAAGGGCTCAAATCTTTAATAAGATGTGGAGCCAAAGAAGCCCTCAAGCATCGCGGAGAAGTGATAAGTTTATCACTAAATGTATGGGGTTCATCCGCAAATCTTATCAAGATAGAGCCTATTATAATATAATAGAAGCTGAGATAGAAACTTTTAGTGATGAAGAAGATGATTCTCATGAAATTCTTCCCAAAAATGATGAAGAAGTAGAAGCTAAGCCCGCACTTGAAGAGCTTGAAGATGGTGGACAAATAGCTACTATAGATAAACTTAAAGAAGTTAACCTAGAAGGTGAAGATGATCCCCATCCAACTTTTGTTAGTGCCCATCTGCCTGATGAGAAAGTTGAAGAGCTAAAAATACTACTTTGTGAATTCATGGATTACTTTTCCTGGACATATTCTGAAATGTCAGGCTTATCCCCGATGTAAGTTCACAAACTATTATCAAAGATATGCAACGCAAGCAAGCTCCAAAGAATGAGATTGAGATTAAAGAAATGATAAAAAGAAGCTAATCAAAGTAGCTTCATCCGGAGGAGAAGTATTGGATAGCCAACATTGTCCTAGTTAGAAAGAAGAACACAAATCATCTCTCTCAGATTGACTTCGGGACCTAAATAAGGCATGCCCTAAAGATGACTTTTCGCCCAATATCGAACTATTGGTGGACAACACTTCCAACTATGACATGTTCTCATGGATGGATCATCAAGGTACAACCAAATCAAAATGGCACCTGAAGAAGAAAAATATACTTCATTCAGAATATCTATTGGCATATATTGCTACATAGTCATGCCCTTTGGCTTGAAAAATACTGGAGCTACATACCAAAGAGCCATGACATGTATTTTTAATGAGTTTATTCATCAAACGGTGGAATATTATGTCGACGATTTGGTGGTGAAGAGCTAAATCATGAAAATCAAGACTTGAGAATTGGAGAGAATTAAAAATATGATCTCAAGATGAATCCTCTAAAATGTGCATTCGGGTATCCTCCAAAAAATTCGGGTTACATTGTATGTCACAGAGGTATTGAAGTTGATCCTGCTAAAATCAAGGCAATTATGGAGATGCCTCCACCGAAGAGTTTATGTCAGCTCTGTTCTTTATAAGGATAGCATTCATCCGTTGATTTATATCAAATCTATCAGGATGTTGTCAACCATTTGCAATATTGATGAAGAAGGATGCTCCATTCAAATGGGATAAGGAGTGTCAAGAAGCCTTCAATAGCATTAAAACTTACCTGTTAAGTCCACCAATCCTTGCAGCGCATACTCTTGGGAAGCCTCTCATTCTATACACAGCTGCATTAGAAGAGTCCCTTGGAGCATTATTGGCACAACACAATGAAGAAGGCAAAGAGAATGCTTTTAGAGATTAGTAAATGAGATACTCGAGAAGAAGCATTGATCTCTGCCCAAAAGCTTCATCATTATATGTTATCTCACAAGATTACACTCATCTCAAGGATCGATCCAAAGTACTTGATGACAAGATGACAGTCGCAAGATGGGCAATATTACTTTTATAATTTGATATTATATACTTTTCGCAGAAAGTAGTGAAGGGACAAGTCTTAGTAGACTTTCTAACTGCACATCCTATCCCTGCGGACTCTTCTCTTAATGATGATTTACATGATGAGCAAATTATGCTCATTTAGGAAAGAGAAAAATCACAAATTTGAGAAATATACTTCGATGGAGTCTCATCGATCAAACAAGTCCAATCTCTAAACCCAAGAGCAAGAGCATGTTCGACATTATCTTCATAATACCAGAAGGAGGGATAATGAGACGATCATATGGATTGACCGAGCCAAGAACTAATAATGAAGCTGAATATGAAGCATTAGTGGCAGGTCTAGAAGAAGCTATTTTCATAGGCATTCAGAACCTGCACATTTTTGGTGACTCGGCTTATTATAAATCAAGTACTTGGCATCTATAGAATCAACAAGCTTATGTTAACTTTATATCATGAGCGAGTTCTCGAGCTAATGAAACAAATACCAAATATCACACTAACTCGAGTCTCTCAATCCGAGAATAGTAAAGCCGATTTCTTGGCAAAATTAGCTAAAGAAATGGCAAGTATGAATGGTGATTATGTCATGATTGGCATATTTACTTGATAAATCTTAGAGCCAATAAAGTATCAATCCCCGCAGGCAGAGGGGTTAACAAATTTGACCTAGTAGGATGCGACTCAGGTTGCTCCTCATACTCTCCAAAATCAACAAGAAGTTGTACCAAGAAGAGCTAAGAATGATAATGCCTTAGAAAAATAGTATGAAACCTTTGTTGTAGAAGAGTCACGTGATTAGAGGAAAGCCTTCATCGATTATTTTAAAGAAGGAAAATTACCAAGTAATAAATCACTAGCAGCTCAAATCGAGAAGAGAATGTTACGTTATGCTTTCATCAATAACACTTTATATCGTAGATCCTTTGAACAAATATGGCTACGATGCCTAAATGTAGATGAAGCTAGTAAAGTGATGGTTGAAGTTCATGAAGGACTTTCTGGTGCATATCAGTCATGTCTCAAGATGACAGTAAAGATCAAAAGGATGGGTTATTATTGGCCATCTATGGTGAGAGACTGTATTAATCATGCTTTGAAGTGTTATGAGTGTCAAGTACATGAGGATCTCATCCATCAACCTCAAAATCCATTACACCCAACAATAGCATCCTGGACATTTGAATGTTAGTGTAATTGGACAATCGATCCACCGTCGCCAGACATCGCTTCATCCTAATGATGACTATTTCTCTGGTAAAGGCTACCCCATTTAAAGAAGTTACTGCTGAGCGAGTGATTAATTTCTTCATGCATAATGTAGTTTATAGATTTGGAGTGTCACACCGAATAATTTTTGATAATGGCACAACTTTCAAAAGTGCAAAGATTTATAGATTCGTCGATCGACACAAAATTGATTGGCGATACTCTTCAATATATAATCCAAGAGCAAATGATTTGGCGGAAGCCTTCAACAAAATATTAGTCAAACTTCACAAGAAGATTTTCACTAAAAATAAAAGAGAATGGCATACCAAGCTAATAGAGGCACTATGGGCGTATCGAACTACCTACAAGATGCCGACTAAAGCCACTCATTATTCACTGATATTTGGAACTGAAGCAGTTCTTCCACTTGAAGTAGAGTTGCCTTCACTTCGAGTAGCCATCCAATACATAATCAAGAAGATCAAAATGCTGCCTAGAATGGAGGAACTCGGCATGAAGTTAGATTACAAGCTCATCAAAATTTGGAAGTCTATCGAGTAAAGATGTCCAGGGCTTTTGACCATACGGTGCATCCTCGAACATTCCAAAAAGGGGAATTGGTCCTAGTGCTTGGAAGACCAATTATTCTTAATCAAAAATTCGGTGGCAATTTTGAGTCTAACTCAGAAGGCCCTTTTGTCATTGAAAAAGTGTATCAATGAGAGGAATACCAACTTATCAACCTAAAGGGTGAAAGACCAATGTTGTCAATCAATGATCATTACCTGAAAAAGTATTATACATGATAAATATATTTTCGATAATAAATCCCAACATAACAGGGCATATTTTTTAGTATATCTACTTTAGGTTGACATCGCTTCATGCCGAGATCCCTAAATAAATATACTCTAGATGAAAATTTTTCGTGAAAATTCCAGAACAGGGGCATTTTAGATTTTCATATACATATGAAATCAATGTTGTTTGTTAAAATCTTTAGAGTGCATCAATTCAAATATGGATGTATTTATATATTTTCATCTTGAGAATTCTCCTAAATGTACTTTAGAATTCCCGCAAGACATGTGGCATTTTTTAATTAAGTTCATTTGAGTTGGCATCATGTCATAAGACGAGATCCTCAAATATATTCTGATTCAGGTGGACATTGAGCTTTATGCCGAAATCCCTGAATACATCCCTAATTGTTACTATTAAAGTTACAGAGTCTTGCAGAAATAAAAAGAATATATTTCTACACATGAAAGGACAACCCTAAATGTCAAGAAAGTTATTTCTCATATTTGCCAAATTTTGGAGATCAAGTCAAAAAAACTCCCAATTTTGGAAGCTTCAATCAATTAGGCTGGAGAAGCATCAACTTCTATATCCTAAAGTCTAAGACACGGATGGATTCTAAAGGTCAGACTTAACAAGCCCACAAATGGCCGAGTTGCTGACGCTCTCCTCACTCAACAAGCCGCAAGAAAAGGTCGCAATAAAAGAGCCCCCATTCGACAGTCTGACAATAAACTCACCAACCAACTACAGCTTAAGTCAAAGACTTGAGTAGGTTCTAAAGGTCGAACTCAACAAGCCCAAATATGGTAGAGACGCTTCTCCTCACTCAACAAGCCTCAAGAAAAGGCGCATGAAAGAGCCGCCGTCAAATGATATAGCTCAATCTCAAACTAGATCCGCAAGTGATTACAAATAAGATCAAGATCTCTCTACTTGATCGATAGAGGCAATCGAGAAAATGCTCAATTCGTACCTCAAATCAATCTATATATTACGCAGCAAGGTGATATTTCAATCTATTCTTAAATGATGATCAAGCTCAAAGCAGATCAAAGCCTCTCATCAAGTCCACAAAGCGAAAAGACGGTGGAAGCAATTCCATAGTTCAAACAAAGTAACTAAAGAATTTATGGTTATTCGTTAAAGCACACGCAGACTAATAACTCAACATTGACCCTATGAAAGCCAGAAGGCTGGGTCATCTGTATGTATCCTTCAATGAATCTATCAAAGCAATAAGCACAGGGTTCATGATGTGTATACACTTCCTGACAAGTCAATAGGGACTAATCAGGTCAATCCTTCATCAAGTCTGTCAAGCTCAAAGCTAGGACAAAAAGAATTTCAAATCTGATCAAACACGGATAAACCGATTCCCTAGCGGAGACCTTCATCAAAACAACTAATTCCTCAATCAAACCCAACCACGCATGAAGCTATGGTAGGAGGAGACTTAAATATGCAAGAACATAAAAGAAAGATATCTTCAACAAAGCCATTGAAGCAGAAAGTATATGGTGTAAGAGCTCTTGTCAATCCGACAAGTAAATTTTGAAAAATCGGTCAAGCCTATTAGTTAGTATATCCTAAATAAGGCAACATACTAATGACGAATCCTTCCAAAGCTTCATAAGCTATTGCAGTCGAAGCTAAAATGATCCAAGTTTTATGGCCAGCCCAAAGGGTCAACCAGTTTTCAACAAACGTGACTCTCTTGCGTGAATCACATTTGTTGATTTGTTGACCTCCATATGTGTACAAAGCCAAAGTCAAGCTCAAAGTCTAATTTGATATCAAAGTTTAAATCGAGGTTCAAAATGCACTGGACGTCACTGAAAATGATCAAAATAACCTCCGATCGATGAACGGACTTGTCGTGCAATTGAAATTGATTGAATAGGGCAAAATATTATGATCGATCAATCGCCGATATCAATAGTGTATACATCGAGTCAAGCCGCACGATATAAATGACCACTCACAAAATTGATTGTGTCAAGCTTCAAAATATCAAAATATATCAAATGACTATACGCTAAATTTGGATGAGCGCAAATGTCGAAGTGGTAGCATAAGGGTTCAAAATACTGACGCCAAAAAAAATGGCCAAAACAACCTCCAATCAACGAACGACTTTGTCGTTGCATTCAAAATATTGAAATCGATCAGAATATAAATACTTTAAAATCTAACGATCAATCGATTAAGCGCTCGAGCTATCAAATTATCGACACACATATCAAAGTTAGAAAGCTATGACGATGACCAAACAACCTCCGTTCATGAAATTGATCACGTCGTTAGCTTTAAAATATCAAAATTTATCAAATGAGACTATCCGTGCCCAATTCAGACGTGTATGTGCAAATATTGAATAATTTGAAGTGACAGCATGCAAATTGAAGTTGAAATGCACATGACATCATCAAAATCAACTCAAATGACCTTCGATCGATGAACGGACTTTGCCATCGCATTCAAAACATTGAAATTGGTCAGGATATAAATATTGTATGACTTAATGATTAATCGATCAAGCGCTCGAGTCGACAATGTGCTTGCACACATATCAAGATCATGAGGCACCGACGTAAGTCAAACGATCTCTGTTCATGAAATTAATCATATCATTGGCTTCAAAATATCGAAATCTATCAAATGAGATTATTCACACTCGATTTGGATGAGTCTGCACGAAAATTGAGTGAGCAAAAGTTGCGATGCGCATTTTGAGCTGAAATGGACTCAATTTGGCTAATTTTAACCAAACCCCTCTAAACGATAAGCTAGATATAATGAAATTACTTTAAATCGATATATATATATATATATATATATATATATATATATATATATATATATATATGTGCATTTATCGGCGTGAAATCTATATTAAAAAAATTTAATAAATTCAAAATTTATTAAAAATTCTCAAATTACTCCCATTTCTCCGCTATTTTCAGTTTTCTGAAAAAACTGCCCTAATTCAAAATTTAAAAAAAAATTGAAAACCACTCCCTCCTCCCCCACTCTCTCATTTTCCCTCCCATGTTATTCTCATCCTCATTTTTCCAATTCTTGTTTCCTCTCTCCTGATTTTCTCCCTCTCAAAAAAAACAAAAAAAAAAGAAAAAAATGTTCTCCCATTTTTCTGTTGCATTTCCATTGTCTACATCCAGTATGCCAAATCAATTCGCGCCGTCACTCTTTTCTTTCCATCTGCCTGCTTCAGCTGTTAGAGGATCCTCGCTGATCCGCCACAGCGCTAATCAGCCTTCGCGGCATCGACGTCATCCTCCACCGCACTGCTTGACCCGCAGAACCGCCGCTGGCAATCGTTAATCTTCTTCCATCTGCATCCTGGCTAACCTGTTTTCCCGCATCTATCTAACGACCACGCCTGCCGCATCTGACCAGTTCATTCAGATGACCCTACACTATGACACGCCACCCACGCGCTCAAGGACTGGATTTGCTCATGCCGTTGTCTGCCCAGTTATCGAGCGTTCGCTGCCGCAATTCGCCGACCTGAAACTGCTGATGCGTCGCCATTTTTCTCAAGTCCCGCTTCTCATCTTTCATAGCCACAAGCCCACACCTTCAACCACCAAATCGCCTGTTCGCATCTCAGCCCCTGAACCCACAACCTTTTTTCTTTGTCTCATTGCTCGGAAGAAAATTATCAACAACAATTCTTTGATTTCGGCGCATCCCTCACTTTAGTCCCCATTTCAGATTAAATCGGAAGAACATCCAACAGATTAATTCTTCCTTCACTTTTCTTTTAGCTCCCATTTTACGCCAAAATCGGGATGAACATCATCAGCAAATTCTTCCTTGATGTCGCACTCGCTAGCCCTCCCATTTTACCATAAATCGGGGAAGAACATCATCAACAGGAGAATTCTTCTTTCGATTTTCAACGTCGCACTCCCTGCCTTACATTCCCAATTACCTACCCAAACTCGTTTCTTCGCCTAGCCTTGCAACGCGCCAAAAAATGCATCAAAATATGTGAGATTTGTGAATGTGAATATATATATATATACTTGTGTTTCTTTGCAGGTTTGAAGATCTCGCTTTCAAAGAAGCCAAAGATGAAACAGTGTGTCAAGATTGTCATACCAGCATCACCAAGTCACCTAGATGTCGCCCCTGTGATCTAAATGTCCAAAAATTTATAATTTCCGGACTTAGAAAAAAGGGGATGATTATAGTATATATTCTTTATTTTCCTCGTTGGTTCAAGACGCGAATGAGATGAAAAAAGATTTGTGGTGTCGCAAGACACACTATGCTCTAGAACAAGCCAAAACACGATGCGCCTCTTACAGGGGGGATGAAGGAGGAATTTCATCAAATCTTTGACTTAGAAAAATAGAATGAAATGGGCTAATTTAGAGCCAAGTAGGAAAACACAATTTATAGCGTTAAATTAAAATGGGGAGCCTTTAAAACAAATCTTGAAAAAATAGAATATTTATTTAAAATCTAAGTAAAATTTGGGAGGCTAATATTAAAACTCAATAGTTATTTCATTGCTTAAAGGGAAGTAATGAGTGAGTTCTCTTTTTTTGTAAATTCCTCAAAATTAGGCAAGCTTTAATTGGAATTTGGGGCCGGGGGGGGAGAGACTAATGCCAAACTCATAATAAACTTGCAATAAACTCAAAATCTAATGATGAATCCAAATTGGGTTTAATGATTCTTATATGAATGTGGAGGTGATTACTATGCTAGCTGATAAGTATAAGTGAGGCTAAAGCAACAAATACTGAAATCGGCATAACTTATCAAAATTGATGTAAATTGAGCATAATCAAATTGGGAGAAATGTAAAACTCAATAAGTAAACTAGGTATTAAACAATCTAAACCAAAATGCTTTCTTCACCATGACTGAACCCTTTCAGGCGCAGAGTAGCAATACTAAATCAAAATTTATAAAATCATACTCCTTTAATCAAAATTAACAATTTCATCATAATTATGATTTTCAAGAGAGATAATTATATTAATTAGATGAAAGTAGCTGCTATAAATTCATGCATTTCATAGAGATTTCAAGTTCAAATTTTAATGTAAATCAGAAATTAAAGAATTAAATGAAAATACAAAATCAATTTCATAATTCAAAAAAAATAAAAACTACCTAAATTCTTAAATACACTCACATGTGCCCCGACACTATGTCGAATGCTTAAATTCAAGTGTCTGAGGATGTTGCACAGGTTTCTTCTTTAATCTATGACAGGTAACAACAAAACCTAAAACCTAAAAAAAAAGAAATTTAAATCAGTGAAATATTTGAGAAGATGATTCTGTCAGGTGATAGTACATCTAATCCTCTATTAGTAGTTAAGTAGAGTCGACAGGATCTAAAGCTCTTAAACATATTCTAATCAATCAATTTTCAAATATCAATCGAAAACTATAAATGAAACTTTATCATTAAAAACTTAAATCAATTCATCCACCTTCTGCAATTATTTGTCGGGGGTGACAAATTAAGAAAACTCTAACTCACAAAGGAGCCAATATCAAATCAAGTGTTTTACTATGTTCACTCTTAATCTCTTCGAAGTGATGGATGTCCTCCCATCGGCTGCAAGAGCTCCATGATGAAGCGCTATGACCAGTCCTCATCGTGTGGTTTGGCCATTCCGGCTCCATTATACTATCATCATCAGCTATGCTCCCCAATAACTTTGCCCTTTGAGTTGTGAATCATGTATATACTTGAGGGCAATATGTCATAAGGTAGACTTAAGATTGTCTCCTTAGATAAATAACTAAGCTATAAACACCCGCATGTGCCCCGACACTATGCTGAATGCTTAAATTCTAGTGTTTGAGGATGATGCACGAGTTGCTTTAGTCTATTTACGGGTCGGTTAACAAAACTTATAATAAGAGTTTCAAATCAGTGAAATATTTGAATAATTGATTATGTTTGGTGATAGTAGATCTAATCCTCTGTTAGTAGCTAAACAGAGTCGACAGGATCTAAAGCTCTTAAACATATTCAAATTAATCAATCTTTCTAATCAAATTAACTCAAATCAAATAATAACATAAAATTGTTCAAATGAAACTCTATCACTAAAAAAACTTAAACTAAATTCAATGTATCCACCTTCCGCAATTGTGTGTCAGGGGTGACAAATTAAGAAAACTCTAGCTCATGAAGGAGCCAATGTAAAATCAAGTGTTCTGCTATGTTCACTCTCAATCTCTCCGGCGGCGTGCCCATGTCCTTAATCGTGTAATAGAAGCAAAATGAAACGAATTATGAGAAGTATGATCGGGTGGTTTGGCCCCGCTCCATTATATTGATCACCACCGTAGCCTTTATGCTCTAATGGCTCGCCTTTGAGTTATGAATCATAGGGTCTACTGATAGGTCAAACAGCGTAGACTTAAGATTGTCTCCTGACAAATAACACCCCAAGTCACAAGGATTTCTTGACGATGTAACACGTGGCGATGAGGATCCTTCGTCAGTCTACTACCTCTTGATTAAGTAGATTAGGACCATGGTCACACGGAACCATGGGATCTAGATCGGGCACGTCATCATTCCCCCAACCATTTGATTTAAGTTTAAAATGATGAATTTCATGATCTAAATTCTAAAACTCTACATGTCACTACTATACGCTATGCATTCAGCGACCTAATGACTAGCCTTAATTGATACTTTTTCTCACTTAGTGAGAAGGGTAATTAACTATAGGGGCTTGCGCCTATAGGAAACCTGGAACCAGATCTAAAGTCCTTACCAAATGATGATGAAATCTTTGGGTAGTGTCTTATCTACTATTCCATCTGCCTTCCAAAAATTACACCGACACTTTGAAACACTCTTTCCATCGAAGAGGTCGGTGGCAAATTTTTGGAGCCATCAACAATCTTATAATCCCGCTATCGGGAAGACTTAAACTCTGTAAACTAAAACATATATATAGTGGAGCATTTCTACTAGGCTGTCCCCGTGAGTTTTTCCCCATATTTTTGGGATTTTCCATGTAAAAATTATGGAGTTTTTTATTCTCTTTTCAACTATCTCTGAATTTCTAAGAAGCGTGAAGTTTTATTTATCTTCAAAATACTTTGCATCATGTGAGAAATATTTCATTTACATCTTCACAATAGTTGACAATCTGACTTTATGTTCAAAGGAGCACCATCTATATGGTGGAAAAAATCTTGCTCTGGAGGAACACATAATAAGAATGAAGATTCATCAAATTTCGATCCTTCAGCTTTTGTTGGAAACTGGGGGGCAACTCATAATCTCAAAATATTATCCAAATCAATATTATGGATATCTAATTGATTATCAGTTCGGAAAGCAAGCCAATAATGGAGAGTAATTTTAACATTGAAAAAAAAAAGCTTTACAAATCGCAATTCTTCAATCATACTGATAAAAAATTAGACAAATGTCAAGGAGTAACTTTGGCTACAACCTCAAATGGATGTTTTGATTTGACTTTTTTTTACACAGGTTAAATGTTATCGAGTAATACTTTAACAAACAAACTTAGATATGCTAAAAATCCTTTATGGATTCCTCCCCTAGAAGGCACCCTTGAGGGAGCCTCGATAGGAAGTTAATAGTAGACAAGCTCCTCACTAAAATGACTCCATGAGAGCAAGTTGTTGACAAAATCTCCACTAATCAAAAATCTCAAAAGGTAAAAGCCTCATAAGATACTGGTATATCAAAAATCTCAGAAAACAAACGCCTTAAAAGGTACAAGAACATCAAAAATTTTAGAAAATAAAAGTCTCAAAAGGCACAGATATATCAAAAATCTCATAAGGCAAAAGCTTAAGAAAGTACATGTATATCAAAAAATCTTAGAAGGTAAAAACCTCAGAAGGTACATGTACATCAAAAATCTCAAATGACAAAAGCTTTAGAAGGTACAAGTACCCCATTGGAGGAGAATAAGCTCGTTGCGATCTTTTAGAAGTAAAAACCACGAAACCATTTAAAAAATAAAACTTCTTCCTGAAGATTATTAAAGTATCACTGTTGATAGTTGGTGTTACATCATCGAACCTCATCATCCCTGGATGCTTCGACAACACATCATCTTATATTTTTAGACATTGAGATATTTGTTAAAAGATGCTCACTCATGAAGATACTCTATATTTTTTTCAAGTTTGAAGACACGAGCTGAATTGGGATACTCACGCCAAACCAAATTCTCGAGATCGAGGAGAATTGAAGCCTACGAGCGGGGTCGACACCGTTATACAGGTTAGTGGAGGTTATAAAAGAGAAGAAAATGAAAGCACACTGAAGCATGGATTTGGGATGCGCGCTGCCTAATCAAGTCAGTTGAAAATCCTGAGATCGGGGAGAACTAAAGCCTGCGAGTGAGGTCGGCACCGTTATACAAGTTAATGGAGGCTACCAAAGAGAAGAAAGCAAAAGACACCTGAGCTGACTGGATGGCTACCGCTTAACAGTCTAAACCCGAGATCGGGAAAAACTAAAACCTGTGAGGGGAGTCGGCACTATTATACAAGTGAGTGGAAGCTATTAAGGAAAATAAAATAAAAAAGTAAGGTGTGAGTTTTTCATTACCCATTTGGGAGTATTTATACTAGAAAAAATGACTCTTCAAATTATTTAAAAAAATAAAGAAAACTCTTCATATTCCTTATTAAAAAAAGCCTCTTTATATACCTCATTAAAAAAAAGAATTTTGTCTTTTCCTCTCCCTCTTTCTCGGCCTTCCCCTCTTTTCGTCTCTCTCTCTCTCTCTCTCTCTCTCTCTCTCTCTCTCTCCAAAATAAAAAAAAATAAAAAAATAAAAAATAATATTGATGGGCCCACGACCCCTCTCTTTCAAATCAAATAGCCACCAAGAAAAAATATATATAATAATATTAATTGATAAAATAATTTATGTATTTATAAAAATTATTACTTTATACATATAAAATAAAATAAAATAAATAAATATTAATAAATAATTAGTAAATAAATAAATAAATTTGATATGCATAATATATATTATATATAATTACAAATTATAATAATTTTTATTTAAAATAATTTTATATATTTTTGGATGAAATTAATTTTTTCATCTAAAAAGATGGGACAAATGATATATCCCTCTAAAATTTATAAATCGTGAAGTTAAAGTTATATATTCAATCAAAACGACAGTCCAATAATATTAGAATCGGGTAAAATCGAGTCTAAATTAGCTCAAAAGCTACATATGAAAATTCAAAACACTGACTCGATGATCAAATGACTTCCAAATTTGACGTGCTTATAGTCGAATCAAGTTACTCGACGAAATCTAATGAGCCTAAGATTGCTCAAATCAAAGATCATTTGAATGACCAAATCATCACAAAACTATCTATGATTAAATTGATCGATATAAACCGTGTGATGGAGTATTTTGAAATTTTGGCTACAATAATCAAAATACCTCTCTAAGAATCCTATAAATAAAAGGGCTAATTTTTAAAATAAGTATGGTTTAAAATATAATTAGTAATTTAAGTATCTTAAAAATAAAATTTAGATATATGTCGCTTTGACTTGTTTGTCACGTCGAACACGATCAATTTAAATGCAATCGTGCTTAAATAAATAATTAGAAAGTCACCCGCTTAAACTTATATCTAACTATTTTTTTTTAATATTTTGTCAATTTGGTTGGATTTAAGTTCCACTATTATGTGTCATTTGATGGTAATTTTATAAATAGGTATGCTTTTAATGATTTACACATATTTTTATGCTATATTTTACAAGTATTTGATTAATTAGTAGAAAAATATAATTTAAATAACTTTTTATTTAATTTCAAATTTATTTATATATAAACTAGAGTTAGTTATAAATAAGTATGTTTTTAATAATTTGCACATAAGATCAAAAATTTGTCCACATTAATAAGGATAAATATTAATATTTAGTCTAATATCTTAAAATGATGAATATAATATCCTGATCATTAGTGTATAAAGAGATCTGTATATGTACATAAATATGAAAAAATCAAGGAAAAAAGTTACTTCAAATCAGATAAATCATCTCTGGCGAGGAGATGGTAGAATTATATAAGTGACTCTTACAGCCAAGTTATTATCAAATAATTTTAAATATATATATATATGATATGACCCTAAAATTCCAATAAGCAAATCTTGACCGCAAACGATAAATTAAAACTAAATAGATCAAGCACTTAAAATACCATGAAAATTTGGGACATCGCTTAAATTTTTAAAAGCTCTCAAATATGGAGTGTTTATAGTCAAATCGAGGCCCTCGACGAGCTCCAACAAGCCAAAGATCTTGCAATTCACTACGTTTGAGTATTCAAATACACAAAATACATCATATGATCAAAGGAATCATCATGTCGTCAGAGAAGTTTGATTTGCATGTATTTTGGCGCCACTCCTCCATAAATAGCCTCATTCCTCATCGGGGAGGGTCAAAGAAGAGAGAGGAGAGCTCTAAAGATCCTCCAAGCACATCATGCCACTCATCACCCATCGCCGCCGGCCGCCAGCCGCCGTTGATCCTTCCGCCGTCAATCTCTCGTGATCCATCATGATGACTTCTACGATTGTTCTCGTGATTGTCGCGATTGTTCCGCATTTCGCCAGAATTGTTCCCCTGATTTCTACCGATTCATACGCTCATCATCTACTACTTACAACCGTTACAACATGATCGTTGTCACATTGTTCTTTTCACATATACAATTCTGTAATCCGATCGGAAGATCTTGACTCAAAACAGATATATAGTGGAAGCTTTTCTCTGTGGTTTTTCCTCTTTTCGAGATTTTTCAAAAAATTTTAGAGTTTTCTTCACTCTTTAAATATCTCAGATGCTTGGATTTCACAACAAGGCTGTAAAACTTTCACTATATATATATATATATATATATATATATATATATATATATATATATATATATATATATATATATATATAAAGAAATTCTTGAGAATAGTTCATGTAGTTTTACACTTTTTACAATATCATTATTTTTCAATAAATAAAAAATCTTCATCTTAAATAAATTTGGAATTAAGTAAAAAATATTTAAATTATATTTATCTACTAATTAATCAAATACTTATAATATATAGCATAAAAATATACTTAGATCATTAAAAATATGCTTATTTAAAAAAATTTCATCAAAATAAAATAAATTAACAAATTCATATGTTTATGCAATTTGAGATAAAATATTAAGAATTTAATAAAATGTTAATCAAGAGAATGAGAAGCTTTATATAAGTATCGAAAGGTTGTAGTAGCTCCAATGGTAGATAATAGTGGAACCTAAATCGAACCAAGTTGTCAAAATATTTTTAAAAAATAGTTACATATAAGTCGCATTAAACGGATTAAATCTTAAACAGTGACTAGCACATCGACTGACGCAAGTCAGTCGTTAAACAATTATACCTATATATAAATATTTTTTTAAGATACTTAAATTACTAATTACATTTTAAATCATACTTATTTTAAAAAATTTGCTTAAATAAAATCTCGTTCTTGTCATGATTGGAGGAAAGAGCTAGAAGCGAACTTGAGAGAAATGTTAGAGAGAGCTAGAAGTTCGAAGTTCGTCATCACTACCATTGTCTATTCACGCCACCTACACATTTATAACTCAACTACCACTATAGTCATTGTAACGACATGATTTCAATTATCAGGATTTCTCACATATAATCTTATAATCCCTCTGTTGAGAATATTTAAACCATGTACTCTAAAGTAGATATATAATGTAATATTTTTACTAGCAGTGATTTTTCCCATCTTTCGATATTTTTCACGTAAAAATCAAGTTTCTTCTCTTCAACTATCTAATGCATCAGTATTTCCAACAAACTAAGGAATGAAATTTTATTCTACTGCAACTAATTTTTTGGCACACAATAATAATTAATAAAATATTCGAGATAATTTTTTTGAAAAAATTCTCTATTTTTTTAGGGGGATTTACATACATACCACGTTAAACATACATATTTACATATTTAACACCCAAACTCACTATTTTACAAATTTAACACCTAAATCATTTTAACAATAATGGCACTTTCCGTTTTTTCAAACTCTCCAGAATTATTCGTTCTTTCCCCGACAAGATGCACTCTCCGTGACCATGCCGTCTTCCCTCCGGTTCTACAAGACGGAAGCTCATCAGCAAGAATAGCAAGTTTCTTCACCATCCAGAGACCTCCTTGCCTTCTCCATCCTCTAGGTTTCCCGCCTTCATCCGCGATAAGTAATTAGATAACCTTTTCCACTTTTCTTCTCATCAATTTCGACTCTTTCTCGCCATTTCCACCTTTTCCTTGTGACTTCTGATTGGCTTTTGTGAACTCTTTTTCTCGTTGGTAGCTTATTCATTTGATAGTTCCTACTTTCTCTCGTTATTTTCATTTTGCTTGTGACTTGAATTAAGGCTTGTGAACTCTTTTTCTTGGTAGCTTATTTGATTTGATAGTTCCCTAATCTCATTTTTTCAAGTTTTTTTTTGCAAGTTAAAATTGTCTATTTTAAGCTTCCCGACAAGACGCAATAACTATTCGTTTATCTCAAAGGTGCGATCTTCTTCTTGCGACATTCAGTTTATCTCAAAGGTGCGATGTAATGCATTTTTATTGAACTTTGGTATTACGCTTTTATTGTGTAGTTGTAGTAGGGATTGCATAACAAAAAAGAAAAAAAATGAAAGTGGAAAACAGAGACATTGTATTGCGGTTTTCTCCTAAAAAATGTTAATTTGCTCGAGGGATTTTACAATTTGGTCGAAATGTAAACCCGATTATAACCGTGAGACTTTCATCTCCTAATTCCAATATTTTAGAAATGTTTTCTTTCATTTGAATTATGGCAAAAATAATCAATTTTATACTTACTCTACCGAAATAATGTTTTCTCTGTTAATTATATTGGATTTTGGTTAACATCGAATGCTGAAAAATTATTTTCTACTTATCCTACTGAGGAAGATGGCTAAACTTTAATTTAAAAGTAGATATGAGTCAATGGTTACATGTAATCTTCAAATTTGGTGGACATTGGGTTGAAGTCAAGAAAACAAATAGAAGTAAATATGAAGGCGGAAAATAAAGGACAGTTAAGCTTGAGAAAGACCTACTCAATTTTATTATGCTTAAAGAGAATGTGGAAGGAATTTTCCCATGGCTACTAGGATATGGATTTAAGTTATGCTATCATATTTTTGGGACATCTCTAAAGGAATATAGACTTATTGAAAGTGACGTTGAAGTTTTGCAAATGATTGAGGAGTATTTTGCAAGTTTCAAGGTTGAGGTGGTGATTGCAACAGACAATGATAATTCAAATAACACATTGTCAGAAGATAGAGATGTTTGTTTTCATAGTGAAATGCTTGAGTGCAATCATTCCTATCCCAACAATATTGATGCTTCTAACTCTCTACTCGATGAAGTTAATGATGCAAAAGCTTTAACAATCAGTGCATGTTTTCAAGATTCAACAAATTTCAAACAAGCACTACAAACCACTGTAATTATAAATAATTTTGGGATTAAGATCAAAGCTAGCGATAAAACCCGTGCTATAGCTACTTGCTCATACAAAGATTGTCCATGGATAATTAAAGCATCATTTGGCCGATTTTTGAGGTTAAGAAATATACCATAGTATACATGTCCGTGTAAGGAATTGGGAATAGCTTCAACTTGGGTTGCCCAAGAGATACAAGATATTATGAAGAAGCAACCAAATATTCCTCCAAAATATATCAAAAATAGTTTGGAGTCAACTTTTGGATTATCACTACCATACATGAAATTATGGTGATCTAGAGAAGTAGCTCGAAGCATTGCATTTGGGTCAATCGATGATAATTACAAATTAGTGCCTTCACTTGTCGCAGAGCTTATTGTTAGAAACCCCGGTTCTCGCATCATTTACACTTATGATAGTGATGATTGGTCGTTCAGGCGTTTATATGTGAGCTTCAAGGTTTGCATTGATAGTTTTCTTGTAGGGTGTAGACATCTAGTAGGGCTTGAAGCTTGTCACTTGAAATCAAAGTACTTAGGGGTGTTGCTATCTGCAAACTCCATTGATGGCAATAATGGGTTGTTTACCCTAGCATTTGCAGTGGTAGAAACTGAGTCTAAGGCAACATGGCAATGGTTTCTAGAAAACTTATTTGAAGGTCTTAGCTACGAGTTATATCCACTAGCATTCATATCAGATATGGAGAAAGGACTAGGTGAAGCAATCAAACTCGTGTTTCCTAATTCAGAGCATAGGGTTTGTATCCGTCATCTGTGGAAGAACCTTAGGAAATATTTTCACTGTCCTGATAGTCATAAATTGCGTAGCCTTGTGTGGTCTGCTGAATACATACACAGAGCATGAGTTTAATTCCAAAGTTGCTGAAATATATAATATTAGCCCACAAATTTATTTATACTTACATGCATTACCTTATAAGTGGTCTAAAAGTACATTTTCAGTTGAAATAAAGAATTATTATAATACAAACAATATGACAGAGTCCTTCAATTCTTGGATTGGTCCGGTGAGGGATAAACCAGTTGTAGATCTTGTTGACATGATTAGAGGAATGATCATGGAACAAAGAGTTGAGAGAAAAATTGACTCTGCAAGATGGCACAGTGAGTTAGTTCCCCATATTGAGGAGTACATCAGAGAAATTACAACTCAAAAGGAGTATTTTATCATCAGACAATCAACATCATAGAGGGTTGAGGTAGAGGGGCGTTGTGATAGACATGAAATAGATCTTGAAAATAAAAGTTGCACCTGTAAACAATGGCAGATGAGTGGGTTACCTTGCATTCATGCAGTTGCCGTTGTAGGGAGTAAGGAGCACTTTCTGTGGCATACATATGTTGATGATATTTATCATATTAATAGGTATGACTTTAATATTCTAATTGTGTACTTATTTGTTTCTAGTATATTAAGCAAATTTTACTAATTATAGGTATCGAATGGCATACGAAGGAGCAATAGCAACTCTTCTAGGGAAAGATCAATGGAAGACTTTGGATAGTGAATATTATATTCAGGCTCCCAAAACTTTGAGGCCACGCGGGAGACCAAAAAAGAATTGGTTCAGTAACTTTTTAGAAAAAAATAGCCAAAAACATGAAATGTCCATAAATGTAGCAGGTGTGGCCTATGGGGACACCACAGAACTACATGCAAGAATCCATTAAATCAAGTAGGTGAAGAAATAAGTATGCGTACCTCCATGAGCACCATTGTTGATAGTACAACCCGAGCCAAGTTACCAATTAGAAGGGAAGAAATTTGAAAAACAACAACTTAGATTGACAATTTTTTGGGAACTATTTTCGATGTGACTACTTTTAGTTTTTGATACTATAGACTCTATGACTTAGTCACAGAGCTTTTGTTCTTCACATTTTCATTTTATATAAATCTTATTATTATCAATGTTATACATCTGTGCACTATTTTCTAATTTTATATAAGCAGTTTCATATTGCAACACACTTTGATAATGAGCTTTATGGTAAGTAAGGAAAAAATTTGATACCATTTGTTTTGATACTAGATTTCTTATATCATGTAAATGTATATCAACTTATTACAACTTTTTTCAGGAAAGAACGAACTCACTTTGATCAATTGCAAGAAATCAGTTATCATACTTCAGAGTGGTGATTGATAAGTTGCATGTGCATGATAAGGCCTATTTCATCTTTTTATTATTACTTTATCTTTGGTGATACTATCTTAAATCATCGAGAACTTGCATAAGCATACATGAGGCATATGGTTATCATGATGCAGACTTAAATGTGAGAATAGTGAATTGAGAATTTTATGAAGGATTTGCATTTTGCTTCATCTTCTGATTGGATGAGGTTACTTGAACATCTTGGTAGTTTGTTTTCCTTTTCTAGGGAGAAATCTTCCCTCATTCTTATTGTTTAATGAATTGGCTATGGTGGCCTGCCTCTGAGTCAAAGTTTATCACGATCGACTATTACTTTATCTGGTGATACTATCTTAAATCATCCGAACTTGCATAACCATACTATGAGGATTTGCATTTTATAAGGATTTGCATTTTAATATTACCTCGACTATGGTGATACTATATGAAATCATCCAGAACTTGCATTTTATGAGGATTTGCATTTTACTAGAGTCGTAAGCGCCTCCTTCGGATTAAGTACCGCTTGTTTTATTTTATGATTATGTGATGTTGGTGGTTATTGCGTTATTCAATGCGAGACTAGGATAGTTCCTTTTTACTAATAGATGTTGGCAATATATGCCTCGTTGGGATGTATATGCTTTCGTTTCGGTTGGGATTTTGAGGCTGCTTGCTGTGTGGAGTATTTCCCGAAAAATGTTGGTTCTATACGAAATGGGTTGTTGGAGGATTCACATTTTGTCTGTCATCTGGGAGGTTGCCTGTTGATTGGTGTCATGTCTCCTTCCTTCTTACTTACTAGTTATGTGTCTGATGTAAAGTGGGAACACCTAAAGTGAAGTCTCTATTTGATTTGTTCTGTTACTGAGAAGCTAGCTTGTCAGCCTTGATTTGGTGGTGTGAAGGATTTTTTTTTAGGGAAAATGGAAATTTTAATTTTAAATTTTAGTCGTATAATTAAATCTTCTTCTTGTGGGATCATGAACAAATCAATTCTGCTTGAGAGATGCATGGAGCTCGTCCAACTTTCTCCTGATTAAACTAATGATTTGTTTGTTGCCCCCTTATATTTAACTCCTATTTTGTGGGTACTAACTGGCCTCCTAGTTGTTTGCAGTGTTCTTTTATCTTTATGTAGGTTTCAAGCAAACATTTTCTTTTGGATGCAAAATCTCATCAATTCTCCTCCTACTGCCGTTGGCGGATATATGGTTGGTGCCTATGTGTTTTACTCTTTATTTGGGTTATTTGGGATATTATCTTTGCTTTTGCTGTGTGAGTTGTACTTAGATAGGGGATTTACTCTTTAGGCTGATTGTAGCTCTTTGAGCAATAGACTCAGAGTTTAACCCCTATTAAGGATCTTGTAACCTTTTTCTTATGAGCAATAAAATTCTCCTATATGGGTTCCCTTTCAAGCAAGCATTTTCTTTTGCTGTGTGAGTTGTACTTAGCTACAATATGTCTTCGTTTGAACTGGTATATTGTGCACTTAGTGAGACATTGCAGCTATAGCAATGAGCTCAAGTCTGAAGTATCTAAAGTTCTAGATTCTATCAATGGCTCATAAGACTTGCAGCATTTTCTTAGCAACTGTTAAGTTTCTTCCACAGTACTCAGAATTCCATTATTTCTGTAGATGAAGCTTATTTCTAAAGTGTGAAATGCATTCATTGTGCTAAACAAGGATTCTTAGCACAAGTACTAACCAGAATTCCATTATTTTAGAAATTTCAAGTACTAACAAGCCGCAAAGTGATACTTAAACACAACGATAGAGTTGAATGTTATAATAACTAAAATTCAGGGGTACATTGACAACTTTGACATTACGACGATCGATCTAAACACACATCGTCATACATATTAAGACTTCTTAACACAACACACTTCACCCACACATATTACGATAAACAACCAAAAAGTATAGTAGAACAATAATAACAACTCCAACAAAAAATTTCATAAGAGTTAACATGAGCTCGATCTTCATTCTGACCATCTCATCATGAGCTCTTAACAGACAAAGCACATCACGTACTGAAGGTTCAATTTCATCTACCCAATTGAAAAAACCGCAATCATCTTGTATTCTGTTACGAGGGCATCGATAAAATTTTTTCCAGTATTCGGTCCTCTTTGAGTAGTGTATATAATACATTGTAAGTTACAACTGCATCTCACTTGATTGTTTTGGAGCACATTCCCTGTTGTTGACGATTGACTCGAGCTCAATCCTGATATTTTTGAAAAAAAGCTTTAGTCAATTCATATATTAAGAATTATATATAGCATCAAATTAATAATTTTACAAGCTCATTCCCCGTTGTTGACTCTATAAGAAATGACCGAACACTTGCAAATAAAAAAATGAATAGTTACAGCGAGAAAAAAAAAACAATAGTTACTGCGTCCTGTCGGGAAGCTTAAAATAGACGATTTTAACTTCCAAAAAAAAAACCTGAAAAATGAGATTAGGGAACTATCAAATAGAATAAGCTACCAACGAGAAAAAGAGTTCACAAGCCTTCTCTATTCTGAAGTCACAAGAAAAAAGGTGGAAATAACGACCAGAAAAGAGAAAGTCGAAATTGATGAGAAGAAAAGTGGAAAAGGTTATCTAATTATTTATCGCGGATGAAGGCGGGAAACCTGGAGGATGGAGAACTCGCTTATTGTTAAGGATGAGCTTCTGTTAGAAAGAACCGGAGGGAAGACGGCTGGTCATGGAGAGGCTGAGTCGGGAAAGAACGAATCTGAGAGTTTTGAGAAGACGGAAAGTGGCATTACTGTTGTGTTAAAATGATTTAGGTGTTAAATTTGTAAAATAGTGAGTTTGGGTGCTAAATATGTAAATAGATATGTTTGATGTGGTACGTATGTAAATCCCCTTTTTTTTATTATTTATCTCAGGTGGCTGAAACAAATGAGAAAATTATTGGTGGTTTGCTGTTGACACGAGCAGCAGAAGAAAAACCTCTACCTATAATGATGAAAGTTATGAGTACTATTCCAGTAAATGTTTAAATAATGTGTAAATGCCCAAAAGAGCTTCATCTATACTGCTTTCCATCTTCCCTCATCTATTCATTTTCCAAAAACTTTCAATATTAGATGTTTGTTCTGTACTACTAGGAATGGACGGACTGAACTCATGCATTGCATCTAAGATAATATTAAATTTGGTATTCCTTAGGGTACTGATCCTGTTCTTGATTTTTTACAGTATTGTTTCTGATGAAGTTAACTCACCTTTATTTGCAAGTTGTTAACATTGGACCAGGCCTTTTAAATGAGGAAAGCAAGAGAAATCCATTGTCAAGTAGCACAAGTCATATTGTACTATATTTAAGTTTGCAGGGAGTGAGTTTAAGAGATTAAATGATTTGAATTACAAAGTTATTAGTGTTGGTATATGAATAAATGTCCACGCTCCTCTAATAGTATTATCTTGATTCTCAACATCGGCAACCTTATGATCCTGTACATCAGATGAGATTATTGGATTGTAAGTGACACCTGAGGCAAAGATGTATGAACAGCGGTTTAAGGGTAGTACCCCCCGAGAAGTATGGCCTACGGTAGCAGACAGTGGGAGTTATGGGTCTGGGGCGACAGCTCCAGTGGAGGGAACCAGGGACGGTATAAGTTGTGTTCCTCAATCAATGATTGGTGGTTGGTGGCAGTGAGCTAGACATATGTTCCCAGTGGCCATCTTTGAGAGCATACAGCCACACAGGTGGAGATCACGGAGTAGCCAAATTTGACCAAAAGATCCATCATTATTGCTTGATGAAGGCTGAAAATTCTCTAAATATCTTTTATTCCTTCGGCACTTTCTCAGGTTGAGTTTTCTCCTGTAATTTCTTAACTTTTCTTCTCCTCTTTGCTAGTTTCAGTTATCATATGATGATTGAAGTTCTTCTAAGAGCGCACGATTAGAAACATATATATTATTGAAATCAATCGATAATTTATAAACTGATTGCATATAATATTTTCTTACAATTAGGGCATCTGATTTTGTACCTATACCCTATGTTAACAGGAGCTTATGGCTTCGTCGTTTTGCCAAGAAACAATATGATCTTGGTTTGATTTTAATTATGAGATCAGCATCTGTCTCACTAATGGCTTCTCACAGGTTTCAGATTCAGCTCGTTGTTCAATCTTAAACTCTCTCTTACATGTTTAAACCTACAGTTACTTTCTCAAGCTTGGATAATAAAAGTTCATGATTAATATTAGGATGATAATTTGTGGAGAGGCTCTAGTTGTTTGTAAAAATAGTTTTAAGTGTTATAAATTTTTTTGAAAGTTGATGTAAGTATTATAAATTATTATTTTTAAAAAATTAGACAAATATATCCGAAGTTAGTGAATTTAGCAACCTTAATACCCTAACTAAAAATAGAGAATTTCATTTCTATCGTCGTATTAGTAAATCTGAAGTTAGTGAAGCTTTAAAAAAAATGAAATGTGAAAAGCAGTAGGACCGGATAATATTCCAATAGATGTGTGGAAATGTTTAAGAGATCAAGGAATTTACAAATCTTTTTAATGTTATTTTAAAGACTAAAAAGATGCCAGATGAGTGGAGAAAGAATTTGTTGGTTCCTTTATTTAAGAATAAAGGTGATGCACAAGAGTGGGCAAATTATAGAGGAATTAAGTTAATGTGTCATACATTAAAATTATGGGAGAGAGTAATGAGCATAGGTTACGATGTGATAAGTTTCTCACAATTAGTTTGGTTTCATGCCAGGTAGATCTACTATGGATGCTATACATTTGTTAAGAGGTTTGATGGAGAAGCATAGAGAAAGTAAGAATGATCTACATATGATATTTATTGATTTAGAGAAAGCTTATGATAAAATCTCAAGAGATGTTCTTTGGAGAGTTCTAAAACAGAAAAGAGTTAATATTGGTTATATTCAAGTCATTAAGGATATGTATACTAGAGTTGTTACTTGTGTCCAAACACAAGGAGGATTGACAAAATATTTTCCTATTTGAGTTGGATTACATCAAGGATCAACATTAAGCCCTTATCTTTTTTACTTTAGTTATGGATGTTCTTAGACATTTACAAGATGTACCTTGGTGTATGCTTTTCGATGAAATTCTTCTTGTTGATAAGACTAGAGAAGGAGTCCAACAGAAACTTGAATTATGGAGGTCAACTTTAGAGTCTAAAGGTTTTAAGTAGATCTAAAACTGAATATATGGAGTGTAATTTTAGTTGTAGTTTTAGTGATAGTGTTGTGACTTTAGGTGATCAAGTCATTAATAAGAGTGCGATTCATATTTAGGCTCTATTGTTCAAAATGATGGTGAAATAGATGGAGATGTTATTAGTAGAATTCAAGTTGGATGGTTGAAGTGGAGGAATGCATCCTATTATGTGATAGAAAAGTTCCACTTAAACTTAAGGAAAAATTTTATAAGATGATGGTAAGACTTGCAATGACTTATGGTGCGTAATATTGGCCAAAAAAGAGAAGCATAAGACTAAGTTAAGTGTTACAGATGAGGATGCTCAGTGGATGAGTGGCTTTACTCTTAGAGATAGAATGCAAAATGAGTATGTTCGGGAAAAAAGTTGGAGTAGCTCCGGTAGATAAGATTAGGAGAGTCGCCATGGTTTGGCCACATAAAGCGTCCTACGTCCGATGACCCGATTAGAAGTAGATGCATTAAATTTGCCTTATGTTAAGAAAGGTAGAGGTAGACCTAAAAGACTTGGTTAAGATGTATAAAAAATGATCTAGTATACTTGAATTAAATGAGAATTTGACACAGGACACAATGGAGAAGGATTCATGATGATCCCACCCAATGTGGGATTGTGTTGTTGTTGTTGTTGTAGACAAATATATCAAATATTAATTTTTTATTGTAAAATAAATATAATATTATTTAAATATTTTATAAAAAATGTTATTTAAATTTAATCAAAATAAAGTTATAATTTTTATTGTAAAATAAATATAATATAAAACTATTCAATTAAATTTTATATTATAATATCCCAAAATAAATTTAATGATTATGAAATTCATTCTAATTAAATTAAGATACATGTCATTAAGATTATATTTGAGATAGTTTTCTAATTATTTTATTTTTTAAGAAAACAATCATACCCGCATTTCATTACTATTTTTTTAATTTCTTTTTCAAAATATTTATGAGAAAAAGTTATTTTTATAATTAAAATTATTAATATAATGACGATGAATGTAACAGATGACGTAAGCAAAATGACCCTCTCTCATCTTAGAAAATGCAATTTTGTCTGAAGATATTTAGTATATATAAGTACTCGGATATTTATCTGTTAAATCCGTCGGACTGTTTTACTACGCTTTTCGTTTTATTTGCAAATCATAGATTCTCTTTTATTGATTAAAATTACAGAAAATTTAATTAGTATCTTAGAAAAAGAAAATTTATACATGAGATTAGGATTAAATTTTATTTTAAAAATAAATTTTAGGAACATCCCGAAGTCAAAAATTTCTTTGGAGAGTTTTTCTTAGCAACCTCTGTTCTCGTTCAGAATACTCACCACGAGGGTGTGATACACTCCCCTCATTCATTGGCCACAGCTCAAATTGCTCAAATTCATCAGAAATATATACAATATTCAAATAGATTTAAGAGTTTATTTAAGATCATATTATTTTTTTCCTTTTTTTTATTGTTTATGTTAAATAATATATTTAAATTCTAAAAATGAAAAATAAAAAAACCAAACAAATATACTAAACAAATATGTTATAGAAATAACATAAAAATAAAAACAAAAATAATCCAAAACAGGTCATTAAAAATTCATAACAAAAATTGTTCAACCTCTTCAATAAAGAAATAAGAGAGTACGTCCTATTAAATACATCTAAAACTAACGTTCTCATGAAGAATTAAAACATTAATCATATTAGATGATCAAAACAAGTAAAAAAAAAAACTCAATCAATGAAGACTAATCTCATTACCATCCACCAAGATTAAGTTTAGAGGAGGAACAAGCACACACTTGGACTAATTTGAGTGATTCTATAGACAAGTGGTCTGCATGACCAAGTTTTATCTCAAAGTTTAGCAAAATGCTTTTACAATTTTTGGGTGAATGTTGCATCAAAAGAACTTGCAATCACTCAATTAAAAATTGTTTAAAGAGTATTTCTAGCTCTAACATTACCAACTGAGACAATTAAACTTAAGTTTTTTTGTCTAACCTGTAAATCAGAAAGAAGTACATTATGCTACCGAGAAAACTTGAGTTCATGATTCATAACTTCGGATGATTATGCCACAAAGATCATTGATAATATGCTTATACAGTTGTCTACTAAGCTAATGCCTAAAAAATAGCTTACATTGGATGGTTAAATTCAATCTTGATTTATAGTGAAAACTAATTATTACAAATTCAATGAGCTCAAAATCATTCTTTTAATCCATTAAAGTGCCTAGGATTCTTATAGAAATGACTATAATCTCTTATTCAAAAAATTTATAAATATATCATGCTTTTTAAATGACATCAATTAGCCACGAAGTTTGTTTCATATCTTATCATTCCTACTCATCTAAGCTCTCCTTCAATCAAGAGAACAATTAAGTTGACTACCTACTATTAGTTGATGCTCAAAATTCTTAATATATAATATATGATGTATATCAACAATCAACGCCTAACATCTGTCAATCATAGATATATAATGCTCATCTTTTTTATCCTCCCTCATATTAAGAGAATAATCAAATAATTCATCATCACTAATTTTTATTATCTTTGCTAATTATTATTTAATGTTTCTTAATATTTTATGGTTGACATCTATGAGTCACCAATGTTCAATTTTCTCATAAATCATTCCCATACTTATATAGAATTAGCATTAGCATTCATCAACCACAATGCATATAATCTTCCTAACTACTCAAATTCTATCCTTTCAAAAGAACAATCATTGTATAATGCTTGTCAGCTACTAACATCACCATTCTTTCTATTAGCCCAATCTATCCTTTTATTAGAAGAACAAATATATAGACTATCACCTAATGCCTACTAATAAATTATATTCAATATTCTCATATTATTGGTGTTTGCTATTCTTCTTCTTGGTAGACCAATCTCATATCCTTTTAAGAAAGATTTTAATTTAGCCACCAATCTTCGTCTGATGTCCCTCATTGATCTTTTTCTAATACCAGCTAACGACTAATTGTTATCATCCATTGATGTGTAGTCTCCGAAAATTCGCTACCAACCAATCACAAATGATGAAGAAAGTATGATTTAAGTGTCGGTGTAATTTTTAGAATGTAGATGGAATAGTAGATAAGACACTACCCAAGGATTTTGCACTCATTTTGCGATGACTTTAGATCTGGTTTCAGGTTTCCTATAGGCGCAATCATCTATAGTTAATTACCCCTCCCAATAAGTGAGGAGAACTTTCGATTAAGGCTAGTGAGCTAAAGCATGATAAGAAGCGTATAGTTTAAAATTTAGATTTATGAAATTCATCATCATTAGCTTAAAGCGGATGGTTGGGGGAATGATGACATGCCCAATCTAGATCCCATGGTTCCATCATCCTCACAGATCCCTAGTCTACTTAGTCGAGAGGTAGTAATTCAACCCACGGGAATGATCCATATTAGCAGCACATGGATTACGTCATCCAAGAAATTCTTGTAGACCCGGGGTATTATCTGTCTAAGGAGACAGGCTTAGGTTTACCTTAACTGATAAAGGGTTTTTTTCCCAATGAAGTATACCTTACGATTCATAACTCAAAGGGCAGAGCCATTGGGGAACATACAGACTACAGTCATGATCGTAATAAAATGGTTCAATTTAGTGGAAATCACCCGATCAGAGGACTCTCATTGTAACTGTATTATATGTGGAGCCTACTAGCCAAGCTACGCAATAAGATGACACGGGTCACATCCTTACTGGTGTGAGATTAATTGAGAGTGAGCATAGTAGAATACTTGATTTGACATTGACTCATTTGTGAGCTAGAGTTTTCTTAATTTGTCACATTCGGCAAACAGTTGCGGAAGGTGGATTGAGTTTTAGCTTTATGTTTTTGGAGATTCAATTTCATTTAAGAATTTTTAGATTGATACTTAATTTGATTTAATTTGATTTAAAATTAGAATCACATTTTGATGGGAGTATCCCCTTCGGTTAAAATCACCATTCAACACAACCATCATCGGGATAAATGTATTATTTTGCTATTTTAAATCTCATTGACTCTATTAATTTAATAATAGAGGATCAGATCTACTATCATATGATAGAATTAGCTTCTCAGATATTTTAATAAGTTAAAATTCTTATAATAATTGGATTTTTAAGTTTTGTTAACCCGAACCCGGTCGTAAGATCAAACCGAAAAATAACTATCACAACATCCTCAGACACTTGAATCTAAACATTCAGCATTAGTAATTCAGATAAATTTATGCTTAAATTGTGAGATTGATTTTGTATTTTTATTTAATTTTAATTTAGTCTGCGCAGTATTTTTAGATATTAAAATTTATACTTTAAATCTCTATGTCCGAGCACATGTAGGTGTTTATAGCTTAGATAATTTCATCTAATTAATGAAATCACTAACTTTGAAAAAATCGTAATTAGAATGAAAATTTTCTAATTTTGGATTGAAGGAAGCTCCTTCATTCGTGCAAAATTTAATTTAGCATCATCTTCTGTCTTCTTGTACGAAGAATTGTAGATCTGGTGGCTTTTGATTTAGGTTGTAATTTAAAACATTACTTGTACTTAGTTTATTTGTTGCATTTTTCAATTCTCCAAGCTTTCAAATTCATTTGTGAGCAGGTTTGAATTCTTTCATACTTGAGAATTTATCTTCCAATTAGTTTAAAGAAAATTATTAATAGCTCTTGTATGAATCTTTCAATCATTCATTAAGGAGCTTTAACTATGCTTGCCAATATGTTATTTAACTTATTCATAGATCTTTTATAAATTTCATTTGATTTCCCCCTTTTTATTAACATAACACTTAACAAATTTCTTATGATTTAGCTTTGTATTGAAATACAAATTCAAGTAGACTTGGAATATAACATTCATGACTATCAACAAGCCAACAAGTTATGCTTGTGAGTAAGTTTAATAATATTCTTGCACTTATGAGAGAGTTATCCGCCTTCATATAAAAGCCATCAAACCCAATTTGACTTTATTTTAAATTTCATATCAAGTTTTATGTTTATTTAAACGTCAAACTTCAAACTTATTATAAGTCTTTTATGAGTTTGCATTTTCCTCCCCAAATTTCAATCAAAGTTTGTTTAATTTTGAAAAATTTACAAGAAAAGAGAACTCACTTTATTAAGAAGTTAGTTTTAAATAAGAATGGGTTCTTCATTGCTTCCCCCAATCCCTATAAATAAGACTAAGAGAGAACACTTGCTTGAGGTTAGAGTACTTGAGAAAGAGGGGGAAGGATTTTAGTTCGAACTTTCGGAGGGCTTTCAACATGCTTAAATAAGTTTTGTAAGTATTTTTTTCTCTTTTTTTATGTTCGCTTTAACATTTATCATGTATTTTCTTATTTAACTTAAGCTTAGACGATTTCAGTTTGAATTTGTTTAAGTTATGAATTTCAAAATTTGGTAGCATTTACATATGGATCTAAGCTTTGGAGGCCTTCCCGTCATGCACAGATAAGTGTGATGGTTGGTGTTTTGCAACACCTCGGCAAATTTTCATCTCATTCCACACATTTATTCCTACACATCCAAACTCATTCTTTTTTTTGCAATGAATAGCGCAGCAATCAACAAGCACAGGAAAGTGGAAGGAATGATGGAAATGCTGGAAACCTAGAGAAGAACCCGCCTGATGATGGTGTTTCCCTTCAGCTGTGGCAAAAGAAAAGATCGAAAGGGTAATTCAATGACTATGCACTCAATTAAAGGAGAAATCGATGAGGTATACTAAGAGGAACCATGATGTTGCCTCTACCCTATAAAAAAAAGGAGAGGTCAACTAGGAGGAATTCGGCCAAAAGGGAATGAGGGAAAGAGGATTTTAAGATAAGAAGAAATGAGGGAAATGGAAGGTATTTTCTGCCAAAGTAGGTTGAGGGAAATGGAAGGTATTTTCGGCCAAGGAGGAAATGAGGGAAATGGAGAACATTTTCGGATAAGATGAAATGAGGGAAAATGGAGAAGATTTTCAGATAGGAAGAAATGAGGAAAAAATGGAGAAGATTTTTGGATATGAAGAAAGCTTACTATTTGCTTCAATCGGATATGAGGAAATGAGAGAGTGAGTGAGCCTCGGTTAGGGGACCAATCGATTTTGAAGGAGGAGGAAGGAGGAGGCAGGAGCGGTCGCAGTTGAAGGGGAGAGCCGATTTTGTGAGGTCTGGTGAGACGTAGGGAGGAGGACTTGCGTGCATGCGCGTGAAGAGGGGAGATCGAACGAGCGGAAGGGATCAGGTTATGAATAGGAATTAGGGTTAATTTGGGTTATTAGGTATAAAATAGGCTCTTTTAATTAATTTTTAAGCGTTCAATCAAATTTAATATGAATTTTATGTCTACATAATTATATGGTGAATATATATATCGATCCTAGGTTATTCTAATATTCCTGACGCAACAGCGCAGCCCATTTCACGATCGGAGACCGTTTAGTTTAAGTTAGCATCAAATTGGATAGATTTCAGCTTAAAAATGCGCATCACCGCTTCCAATCGGTCGACATTCACACAGACTTGTTTGAATTGAGTGTGAATAGTCTCACATGATAGATTTTGATATTTTAAAACTAACAGCATAATCAATTTCATGAACGGAGGATGTTTGGGTATCGTCATAGCCTTTTGATCTCAATATACGTGTAGGCAAGTTGACGGCTCGATCGCTTGATCGGTTGATCATTAGGTTGTGCAATATTTATATTTTAATCAATTTTGATGTTCTGAACACAATGGTGAAGTTTATTTATCGATCGGAGGTTGTTTATGCATCATTTCCCCGACTCGATATGTATCGATATTGATAGCTCGATATGGATCAGATCGATGCATAATATTTATATTCTTACCAATTTTGATGTTCTGAATACAATGACGAAGTTTGTTCATCAATCAGAGATCATTTAGGCATCATCGCAGCCTCCTGATGATGATATACACGTCGCCACATTAATAGCTCGATCGCTTGATCGATCAATCGTTAGATTGTGCAATATTTATATTCTGATCAATTTCGACATTTAACGCCAAGTCCGCTTTTTATCGAGTTTCAAGCGATTGACATAGTGTCAGTGTATTTATCGATTTGTGCTCTGAAGCATCCGAAGTCGATTGAATTCACCTTATAAGCTAGATTCGATTCATGTGGTATATATGAAGGTCAACATGATGTCGTATACCTATTTTTTTATTGCTCAATCTTGCTTCTAATCAAGCAAAAGTCACTTGCTTGGAATTCAGGTTAACCATCACTTGATGCAAACTAATGACAGATGTCTATCAAATAAAAATGTGTAATGCATGTCTTCTTGATCACTTGTTCTTTCTTTTTATTAGATGAAGACCAAGTTGATAGGCCTACAATTACCTAACTTTTGACTTCTCGCATTAACCACCAATGGACTTTCAAATGCATGTTCTCTTGGTCGATCATCTTATTTTATCCCTCTTATTTGGAGAATGATCAAGTTGACCATTGATTATCACCTATTTTTTAGCATTCCTATCTAACCATTAGCATTCAATAATAGCTTTGACTCATTTAAACTCTTCTAATTCATGCACATACATTATATAAGTGTCTTTTTCAATTAAAATATAGTGCACTCTTTATAATCACTTAGTCATACTAATTAAATTATTTCAACTTTGCTTGATCTTTTAAATTTCTTTTATGGGTTAAAAACCTCATGTCTCATGTGTGATGCTCTTAACTTATATTTTATGTGCAAGATTTTTATATAACCCTAAGATGTTAAATTATTTCTACAACCATAATTTTTTAGTACTTTATAAGTTCAGTTAGACATTGGTATGACACTGAAAATTCTACTTTAGAATCTTGATGTCAAAGCAATCGGATCTAAGTTGAAAGCCTTTAGATCAAGCACTTAAAATATCATTGAAAACTTTGGGATATCAGTTGAATCCCTAAATAGTTCCTAAATATGGAGTGTTTATAATCAAATCGAGCATCTTGACGAGCCGGATCTAACAAGCTGAATATCTCTTGATTTTGACTTCATTTGAGCATTTAAATATTTAAAATATATCATATGATCAAGAGAATCATTTCGAGTCGTCCGATGGGGTGGTTTAGATTTTACACATATTTACAGAAATGTCATTTCTCTAATATATAAATAGCCCCTCATTCTTCATATGATGAGAGCCCAAGCTAAAGAAAATAGAGAGCTCTAAGGCTTGAAGATCCTCCAAGCATAATCGTGACACCACTTGACGGTTCGCGTGGCATGACCACCGGTCATCCGCTTCCCGCCGATTGGCCTCCATTGGTCTTCGCCACCATTAACCACCGCTGCCGGTCATCGCTGATCATGATCGCAGGTCCGCGCCGCCATTCGCCGTCGACCACCGCCATTGACCACCACCATCGATCATCATCGTCATCAACCATCATCGTTGGTCATCACCGCCGACCACCATCGCCGATCATCGTGACCATCGTTGACCGTGTCGCCATCATCGCACCACCATCGATCATCGTCGTCATTAACGGTCGTCCACGACCAATCATTCGATTCGGTATACCATCAATCATCATCATCATCGACCGGTAGGCGGTCACCATCCTCACTCGTCATCATTCGCCATCTCCGATGGTCCGTCGACCATCGGCATTCTTGTTCACCATTACCAACCACCAACATATTTATCTAACCCTCTTGCAGATGTTCTTCTTACGATTGATTCCATTGTCGCTTTTCTCATATACAATTTTGTAATCCCGTTATCAGAAAAACTTAAACTTTGTACTCTGAAAAAGATATATAGTAGAAGATTTTTCTTGGTAGGCCGTGATTTTTCCCCGGGTTTTTCACATAAAATCCACGGTTTTTATTGTTCACTCTTCAAATATGTGTGTGCTTGATTTCACAACAAGACTAAAGGGTATACTTTTGTTTTGGTTTTAGCATAGTTTGGTCTGTGGGAATCAAACCCCATAATTGTAATCTCGTGAACACATTATAGTATGGGCGTAATACGTAATACAGCTCCTTCACCGACTCCCAACTCAACCAATCCAAAATACTTCGCCTTCTTTGATAGGCATGACCCTATCGGTGAAGGTGCAACATGAATCTCTCTAAAAGATAGTGTTCATCGAATGGAAGAGTCTTAAAATGAGATAATTTAACTTTAACGAGAAACACGACAGTCACTGCTACAATAAATGCATCTTCCCCAAGATCGATCGTTAGCCAGGGGAGGTCAAAATGCTATCTGGGGCCTTCTTCCATCGGTGCGGTTCGCTTCCATGATGCTAACCTCCTTGACACTAGTTCTACTCATCCATCACTTTGACCAATTGCTAACCCACCAATTATTATCGATAGCTTGGCACGTTCTCGTACTATTGATTCTACTCATCATATTATACGTGCGAAATTAAAATACTTAGTGCGAGAAGAATTTCACTTTAAAGATGAAAATTATCTTCCCTCTCATCGCGGATATCAAGAGTCTTCTCCTTTGGTTGAAGCTATTCTTCAACATCTCATTCCTATAGGTTTCAAGCTTCCGAGCATCGACTCCTGTGATGGGGCAACTTACTCATATGAACACATTGACCATTACAGGACCATCATGCATATCCAACAGGCTCCTGACACACTACTTTGTCAGGTCTTTCCAATCACCCTCAAGGGTCAGACTCGCACTTAGTTCTACTCCCTTTTAAGGGGATCCATCAATATATTTGACAAACTCGCCAAAATTTTTATAGAACAGTTCATTACAAACTAGAAGATCATTAAAGATTCCTCTTATCTCTCAAACATTCGTCAAAATGAAAGTGAATCACTTAAGGAGTACTTCAGGTTCTTTTAGAGGCTGTAAATACAGAGTAAACCTTGAATTTAAAGGAGTTTTCCATGGAGGGCTCCATCACGGACCTTTCTACTTTCTTGTGAGATCTGAGTTACTATATCATTTAGTTATGGAAGTACAAATTTGGCGATGAGGCTATTAATGCCCATAAATAATTTGAACAATCCAAAAAAATGTAAGAGTGCCCGAACATAGATGCAATCCCATCAAAAAAAAGGCGGTCATGATCTCCTCCACGGCATCAATGACATGAATCACGACCAGAAAAGAAATACACATCAGTGAACACATCTCATGTTAACGTCTTGATGGTCATTCGAGGTGAATATATTATTAAGTAACTACATTCATTGAAACCAAAATCAAGAAATAAGGAGAAATTTTGTCACTTCCATTGAAGTCGTGGGCATACTATCGAGGAGTGTAAACAACTCAAAGAAGAAATCGAGAGGCTCATTCAACAAGGATATTTACGTTGATTTATGCAGAATCAATCAACTCAAGCAAATATAACTTCAACTGGGGGGCAACCATGACAATCATCACATAAATAATAAAATAGTCGTCAGATAGTTGGAGAAATTGAAACAATCACAGAAGGACCAGTACTATATAATCAAGTCCTCATTGCCACCTCTGAAGAGCCAGAGTTAAAAAAATCTTGTATTGATCATTCCATCATATTTTAGTGACTCGGGCATAGAAGGAGTCCAAGTTCTGCATCAAGATCCACTTGTCATCAGTACGGAGATCGGTGACCCATGTTATAATGTTAAGAAAATTTTAATTGATAACGAGAGTTCTCTCGAAAATTTTAATTGATAACGAGATCGGTGACCCATGGGCCTGCTTAGGGAAAAGCTCCAACCCACTACAGGACTATTATATGGGTTTGATAATCGCCCTATGTGAGTAGAGGGGCAAACACCCTTCTTGTTATCCTTATAGAATTTTATTGACAAGTAACTCATTTAATTCAATTCATGGTGGTCAAGTCAGATTCAACGTACAATGCTATCTTCGGAAGGCCCATCTAATCAATTTTTGGTGATGTTACTTCGATATCTCATCTTAAGATGAAATTTTTAACCCCTCTTAGGGTTAGAGTAGTCTGTGGAAATCAATAAATAACACAATCATGTTACCTCAAACAAGCTTAACCATGCCCTTCGGTGACCTTCAACATCGAGAATTTTAATTTTGAGATGAAAGAAGAGCTTACTGTAAGACTTGCTCCTTTTTCATTATCGGATGACCTTTCTGAGCGTGCATGTCGATCTCGCTTTTAGATGACGAGGGTAAAATACATAGACTTATGCAAAATCAAGACATCTTTGCTTGGAGTCCGGAGATATATGGGGGAATGTGATCATGCACTCCCTCAAGATTGATCTAACATTCAAATAGATCATCCAAAAGAAGCAGAGTTTTGTACTTAATCGCCTTCAAGCTATTGAACAAGAAGTTAACAAGCTCTTAGAAGCGGAATTCATACGAGAAGTATATTACCCTACATGACTAGTAAATGTTGTCTGGTTAAGAAAGAAAATGAAACTTGGAGAATGTGTATTGATTACACTCATCTTAACAAAGTTTATCGAAGATAGTTTTTCTCCCCGAATTGATCAATTGGTTGATGCTACGTTTGGGCATCAAATGCTCAATTTTTTAGATGCTTACTTAGGTTACAACTAAATAAAAATGGACCTAAGGATGAAGAAGCCACATCTTCAAACATATAAATATTTATATTGTTACTAAGTTATGTCGTTCGAGTTAAAAAATGCTGGTGCTACCTATCAAAGTCTTATGAATAAGGTTTTTAAAGACCTCTTAGGCCACATAATGGAGGTATATGTAGATGACATGTTAGTAAAAAGCTTAGAAAAATCACAACATATTTTTGACTTAGAAATATGCTTTAACCTTCTTCGATGTTATAACATGTGAATCAACCTAACCAAGTGTGCTTTTGGAGTTACGCTAAAAAAATTTATTGGGTTCATAGCCACCCACTGCGGGACTAAAGCTAATTTTGAGAAAATTAGAGCGCTCAGAGATATGGCTCCTCCAAAAAATATTAAGGAAGTTCAACATTTGAATGGACGAATCATTGCTTTATCCTGCTCTTAACCCATTCCAGGGATAAATACTTGTTATTCTTTAAAATATTAAAGGGAGCTAAAAATAATAATTTTCAGTGGACTGATGAATATCAAGCTGCTTTTGAGCAACTAAGAAAATATTTAGCATCTTCACCCTTACTATCTAAGCCTATATAAAGGGAGATGTTATACTTATATCCCGCAGTCTCTTCTCATGCAATAAGCTCAGTTTTAGTGCGAGAGGAAAATACAATATAATGACCAATTTATTATGTTCGCAAAATTCTCTATGATATAGAAAGTTGTTATCCACTAGCAGATTAGATGGATTTGGCTTTAGTTTTCTCAGTGCAAAAATTGCGTCTATACTTCCAAGCTCATACCATCAATGTTTATACCCATTTATCATTGAGGGTCATTCTACAAAAATCAGAGGCATCTGGAAGGTTAATCAAATGATCCGTAGAATTGGGACAGTTTGATATTCATTTTCTACCCAGGTCAGATATAAAGTCTCAAGTACTCGCAGATATTTATAGTGGAGTGCACTATCCCTACTCCAAATGAGTTATCTATTACACCCCTTTCATCTGCTCAATAGACCCTCTATGTTGATGGAACTTCAGTAAATGCTGGTGTCGAAGTAGGAATCTTATTTATTTCTTCCCAACAGGATACCTCAGAGTATGGACTTCATCTAAAATTCACTGAAACTAATAATGTGGCTGAATATGAGGCTCTCATTGCAAGGTTGAGACTTGTCATCGATTGTGAAGCTCAAAACTTAATGATCCATACTAACTCTCAGCTTGTCACCTCCCAAGTTGAGGAAAACTTTAATGCTCATAATTCCCAGCTAGCATAATAGCTTCAGCTTGGTGAGGTCACTTCTTGCCTATATCAAGACACATCAAATCATTCACATACTTTGAGAAGAACACTCGGTGATGCTCTCTAAACTAATCTTCTTGGAGATCTATTTAAGAGAAGGCATGTTGAGGAAATATATTTTCCTAGTATCCAAGGGTCATGAATAATACAAGCAATTAATGAGACGAAGAAACTTTCGTGGATGGACCCAATCCTATCATTTCTACAAGAAGGGACCCTTCGAAGACCCAAGTCTTGTCTCAGAAGATAAGCTCAAACTTTATTGTTATTATGGGAGGTGAACTATACAAAGCGAGCTTTTTTGGGCCATACCTTAAATGCCTCTCACCATCGAGGAGGCGATGCATTAGAGAGGTTCACTGGGATATGTGGAGAACACTGGAGGAAGGGGTTCTTAAAAATTATGAGAGGGTTATTATTGGCTGATGAAGCAAGGCATGGATTTCATAAAAATATGTGTTGGTTGCACTCTAACCTCTCTCATACACCACATATAGAGCTCTCATCCCTTCAAAGCCCGTGGCCTTTTACTCAATGGGGAATTGATATCATGGGACCTTTACCAGTAACGTTAGGGCAACAAAAGTTTATTATTTTAGTTGTCAACTACTTCACTAAATGGGTGGAGGTTGAACCACTCGCTGAAATCATGGAGGTTAACGTTAAATAATTTATTTGACAAAATATAATATGTCAATTCGATCTTCCTGGAAAGATAATCACCGATAATAGAACCTAATTTCTTGAAAAGTCTTTACGTCTTTTGTAAAGATCTTCACATTCAATCTTGCATACGGTGTAGCTCATCCTCAAACTAATGGACAAGAAGCACCAATAATTATACTCAAAGGGTTAAAAATGCATCTCGAGAAGGCTGGGGGGCAATGGGTTGAGGAGCTCTCTAATGTTCTTTGGGCTTACCGCACTACATCGTGAACTCTCACTGGTGAGTCACCATATAATTTATGTTTCTGCACAGAAGCTATTATACCGAGATATGTCCAAGTCAGAGTTCAATCATTCAATCATAATAGTAATGAAGAAAAACTCGAAACTTGGTCCTCGAAACTTATGATATGGTCACTTGGTTGCTTCTTCCACCAGGGTAAAATCACTTCAACGAAGAGTGAAACCCATCCATCTGGTGACTTGGTCTATGAAGTCTTGAAGGCAGCAGGCCCTCAACGCAATAAGCTCTCACCTCTTTGGGATGACCCTTATGTGGTTACAGATATAGTTAAGCCAGGAACATTTAAGCTCAAAAATCAAGAGGGAAAAACCTTGCCTCGAACTTGGAACAAGAATCTCAAGTATTATTATTTCCTCATAAATATTGTAACTTTTATTTTTTATCTCTTGTCATTTCCTCTTCAACTCATATCTTTGTTAAGTTATCTATGATATTGTATCCTAACATTATCAAAGTAATGAGTTTTTGGCTTGTTCTTCAATGCTTATTGCATATAAATAACCTTCTTTATTTAATCCTCCCACTTGAAGAATGCACAACTCACGTTGTGTCTCAGTCGGGGGCATGATCAATCCCAAGGGGATTTGATCAGACCTCTTCCATATAGATAAGAAGTCAAGTAACACTTTGACTAATACCTAGGATAGGTCAAAAAGTCCTTAGTGGACATTCCATAGCCTCTTCCATACAGGTAAGACGTCAAATAATATTTTGACTAATACATAGGATAGGTCAAAAAGTCCTTGGTGGACTTCCCATGACCACTTCCGCACTAGTTAATGTCATCAAATAATATTTTGACCAATCACCTCGGATAGGTCAAAATAAAATGAGAGCAAATCACACAAAATTTTTAGTTTACTAATGTCATTGATAACTCTAACATGATGATATAAAGATTAAAATTCATATATATAAAAATAATAATAATAATAATATAATAAATAAATAAATAAATAAATAATAATACATAGATAAAAGAAAAAGAAATGCATCATCAAGTAATACTACATGATAGCAACATCCTCCTCACCGCTGGAAGATGCTCCCTTAAACTCACTCTCAACCCCTTCATCTCCTGAATCTGGCGAAGGGTCTTCAGATACTTGGTTGGGAGATAGATTTTTAATACTAACCTTAATTTTGCGATGAACTAAGCGGATTCCTTTTAGGAATCCTCGGATGAAGCCTTCCTCCAAATATTGGCGCTCCAAGTCTATCACTTCAACATCAAGAATATGATTACGAGTTTCTTGGATATGATCCTCGATAGCATTGCGATAAGCTAGGGAGTTCTTAAAGTCTTCCACTACCTTCAAGGAGATTTCATTTGCTTCCGCTTTTGGCATTATAAGCTTCTTCTAAGAAAGACGATCATGTAATGATTTCTTCTCCAGTTCAAGAGCTTTCTTCTCCGCTGCAAAAGCCTTGAGTCTTTTCTCTTTTGCGAGTCTCACGCTCTCACCTCAATCGACTCATCATGGGTATGCTCTAGTTTCTTCATTTATATATCTTCTCTCATTTTACAAGTATTTTACCTTCATAAATTGATTTCACTCATCTAGAGTGACACCAAATGAGCCATAAGCCTAATATTTGGGTTACCTATAATAAAAAAATCATAAATATTACACGAAGAAAAAAAAGAAAAGAAAAAGAAAAGAAAGAGATAATACTAATTCATTCGTTGGCATAGTGCATACGTGCTTTAACACCTCTTGAGAATGGCTTGATGAATCTCTCTATTATGAGTTGAGATAGTTAAACTCTCAGAGGCTAACTCGGGGAGAATATCTTCTTCGCAAATATTTGACGTAGTTTTTTAGGCACATGTCTTCTTCTTCTTTAAAGAAGAAGCATTATTATTACCATGATTTTGTAATAGGCTTCTTGAAAGAATCCTGTGAATATAAGGAGGCATTTCATCACCTTAACTTGATCTCTTTAGTGGAAGAGCATGAGATCTCCCTACCTGAATGGAAAGGCCACCTTTGAACATTTTATCTTCAATTATATACTTGCCAATGTGACGTAACTCGTGATGCAAGCCTCCTATATCAGGAATATTGAGAGTTGTTAGAATATCATTCTCTTCAATCAGTAATAGATCCGGAAGGTTATTCAATCTTCTCTATTTCTCAGGGTGGCCACAATCATTTTTCACAAAAAAGAACCCATTAGACCAATTTCTAGATGGATCCCGTGCTGAAAATTCTATCCAATTCTTTATACCTCGATATGAAACACGTCCATGAGCATCATATGTGAATCTGCACATTCAGCACAAGTACTTGATGTTCAAAGTCGCACCACGTTCTCTAAAGAAGACAGTCAAACTAACGATGATCACTAAAGCTCGAAATAAAAATTATGACAAAGCTACATCACATATTTTAAAGACCTCAATCAATTCAGGAGCCAAAGGGAATCGCAGTCCTGCATGAAGAATTATCTCAGAAATAGTAAAGTATTTTTGCGAAGGTGAACATGCCCGATCAGACTTTTTGGCAACAATAGCTACCAGCTCATTTGGTAAATGAAATTTCCTACGGAGCACTATTAAACTGTCAGCTATGATAGTGGATGATGTATCATCTGTAGTTATCTCGCTATTGATTTTCTTCCGGCCATCATCCTACGAAAATACATCATAAATATGAAACAAAAAATAGGAGAGAAAGACAAAAGTCTGAGAACTATGCGAAACAACTCACTCACCTCAATATTTGGGCATATCCTTTCCTGATTTTGTTGCTCACGAACAGTTTTGGATAAAATTTTTTGTCTATGATCTGACAAAAAATATACACATACATGTGAGAACAAAAAAGAAAAAAAGTTATTTCTCTCTAATGATACTCAGAAATTACCTACCAGATTTTTTGAGTTTTTCAAGCGATGGTTCCTAATTGATGCGTCCCCCCCATCTTGACATTTGTCAACTGCTGAACTATCTATTGGAGTTTCAAGAAATTTAATTTCCAACAAGAAAAACTAGAAAATATGGGCCTTGATCGCCTCCAAACCTAGTCAGTCTGACGAGGACAGTTGACGCCTCTCTCGAGGGAAAATCGGAGCCTCGCCGTATGAACTACGAGTTTCGATTGCCTCCAAACCTGGTCAGTCCAATGATGACAGTTAACACCTCTTTCGAGAAAAAATCAGAGCTTTGTCGTATGAACTAGGGGTCTTGATCACCTCCAAACCTAGTCAGTCCGATGAGAATAGTTGACGCCTATCGAGAGAGAAAAGTAGAGCCTCGCCGTATGAACTATGGATCTTGATCGCCTTCAAACTCGGTTAGTCCGACGAGGACAGTTGACGCCTCTCTCGAGGAAAAATTGGAGCCTCGCCGTATAAACTACGGGTCTTGATCAGCAAAGCAAATGACATTCTTTTAAGAAGAAGGTCAGAGCTTTACTGACAAAAGAAAAAAATATTATTATCCTTAATCCCTGAATTTCTGCTAGATAATTTCTTATCAAACGCAGAAGAACACTAGAGCATATGGGAATTTACTTGACACTAGGGGGATTTCTATAAATTCATTATAGGGGCAAAAAGGGAATAAATAAAAAAATAAAAAAAAATAAAACTAAAAAAATTGAAAAAGCGAAAAATGCTCATCGGTGAAGCGACGCAAGCGCGTGAGCCCGCGGCCTCCGATGCCCTGCACCAACGACTCCACAGCACCCGACGCAGCATCTACACCCGCTTCCGTGATCATAATCTTGTGCACCCATGAAGATGTATTTTCTCAAACTATATGTGACGCAAATGTTAATTAACCCACAAATTTAATTGAAGAATTGATTATTTTAATTATTTGGCATATATTTTTGGATGATAGAAATACTGTCATCTAAAAATAGGGGACAATTGATATGACACTGAAAATTCTGCTAGTCGAAGCACGAATCATGATGTTGAAAGCAATCTGATCCTAAGTCGAAATTAGCCCAGATCAAGCACTTAAAATATTATTGGAAACTTTGAGATATCAATTGAATCCTTAAATAGTTTCTAAATATGGAGTGTTTATGATCAAATCGAGCATCTTGACGAGGCGGATCTAACAAGCCCAAAATCCCATGATTCTGACTTCATTTGAGCATTTAAATATTTAAAATATATGAGATGATCAAGGGAATCATTTTGAGCTGTCCGATGGAGTGGTTTGAATTTTGCATTTATTTATAGAAATATCATTCCTATAATCTATAAATAACCCCTCATTTTTCACATGAGGGGAGTCTAAGCTAAAGAGAAGAGAGAGCCCTAAGGCTTAAAGATCCTCCAAGCATAATCGTGTCGATGACGGCCGCCACCACCGCCGTCGGCGACCGTGCCGCTAACCATCGCCGGGCCCGTAGTTCCACGGCTATCACTTATCATCGCCGCCACACCGCCACCACTATCGCTGGTTGCCGCTGGCCACGCTGCTCCGCCGCCACTATCACTCCACCGCCAACCGCCGCTGCTGCCACTATCGATCGCTGCTATCAACCACTGCGTTTGACATTATCGTGCTAATATCGCGGCGCGCTGGCCACCATCATGATCATTGCCGCCATAATTACTGCTGCCATTATCGCATGCGGCTGCTACATCGCGCCGGCTACTTATCGATCATCGGTCATTAACTACGCTGCGGTATCACTGCGTTACCACCATTGCTATCAGAAGTCGCTCCGCTGACCATTGCGGGATCGCCAACCACCACCATCGATCATTGTTTCACAATTGCCGGTCGCTGCTGATCATCGCGGTCATCGCGTCATATCATCCTCCGTAACTGTCACGGCCACACCGTCGTTGTTCACCATTGCTAATCGCCATTAATCTGGTACAACCTAACCACTACTTCATAGTTGTTCTTACCTTATTCTGGGATTTCCATTGCCAGGCTTTCTTATATGTAATTCTATAATCCCGTTATCAGCAAAACTTAAACTTTGTACTATGAAATAGATATATAGTGGAAGATTTTTACTGGGCTAGGCCCCGTGATTTTTTCCTCCTCTTTGTAGACTTTTTCCACATAAAAATCCTGGAGTTTATTATTCACTCTTCAATTATCTATGAGTGTGCTGAATTTCACAATAAGGTTAAAGCTTAAACTTTTGTTCTACCACAACTAATTTTCTAGCACGCAACAGACATAATTAAGACATTCTCATAATTTTTTTTATTGTTTAATTTAAACTGCACAAAAAAAAAAATTATTCTTGACAATTAAAGCCTATGTATTTCAATCCTTAGTGATTTCATGAGTAGTTATGTGTGTAGAACATTATGCTAGTAGGGTGAAGATTGATCATGATTATCTTATCCTTTTTTTTATCATACAAAAGTACTTCACTAAATAAAAGGAATATATTATGTAGACAGCTCTTGGAGAGGTAAGAATATAGGACTAAATTAGTTGCAAAGTTTTTAATATATATATATATATATATATGAAAAATTGTATGATAAGGAACTACTTTATACTAATTTGATAAATTTAATATATGAAGTCTCTCCAACAATAAAAAAGATGACACCGAGAGCTCATATATGTCAACCATAAATATTTTATATGAGTGCAACAATAAAGATTATGACAAACTTAATTGTAGTTGTTATGTAAGTCTCAAGTGCTATAATTTATGTTGGATTGCGATACATGACTTATTTATTTATTTACTTTTTTTTTATAGTGCAAAGTTAATGATGTATATGTCATGTCCTAACACAATTCTTACTATAACATAAGCCATGTTAGAATACTAAATGGTAGATTATTGCATATTAAAGTAATTATCAAATACCTTGACCACACCAATTTTTTTCCCAAGAAGTTTTCAAAATAAATTTAATTTAATTAAATTATATATGAAATATATATATTGAATTCAAGATTTATCCTAAATAAATTTTGGTAATAATATTCGGACACTTTTTTTTTTCTTTTAGAATTCGTTCAAAGAAACAAGCTCAAACGAAATTTTGAGAGATTGTTGAACACTTGAACTTGAATATCAAGCCCGAAAAACCAGAACATAGCAAACCGGAACCACGCTGAACCGGACCAAGTTGGTAATCTCTCACCAACGTGACGGCGACTCCACACCTTCACCGGTGCACGGATCTATCGAAGACGACGGATAAAGCGACGACCTAACTCACGATATTACTAAAATAGCCTTCCATCCTTGCCGTCCTGCCAAACCACCGCAAGTAGAAAACTGCAAATAAATGATATATGAATCAAGAAAATAAAATAATTTTTATTTAAATTTAAGTTGGCTCGCACTCGACTTTTTTGTTTTAATAGAAAATTTTATATATATTTCACAATTAGGGATTATTTTTAAAATAAGCTTAGTATTAATGATAATTAGTTATTTAAGAAAAAAATATAAAAAAATACAGTCGTCCGTTGGCGCCGACGTGCCAGTCGTCCGTTGCCACTTTTTTTTTTTTTTTTTTTTTGTTTTCTGGTTTGTAACGGGGAGAGAGAGAGAGAAACGGGGAGAGAGAGAGAGAGAGAGAGAGAGAGAGAGAGAGAGAGAGAGACAGAGAGAGAGAGAGAGAGGGATTTATTTTTATTAATTTTTTTAAATAATATAATTATTTAAAGTATATAATTTAAAATATTTTTATAAAATATTTAATAACTAAATATTTATATATTTAGTTATTTTTTTTTATTTATATATAATTAAATATATAATTTAAAAATATTTTATTTATATATATAAATTTATAAATTTATTTAATATTTTTTATTAATTAATATAATTATGTATAATATATAATTTTTATTAATTTTTGTTAATATATAATAAAAAATATTTAAAATATATAAATAAATAAATAAAGAAAAGAATAAATTATATAAATATTTTATAAACTATATAAATAAAGTAATTATATATATATATATATATATATATATATTTATAAATTTATTTAGTTATTTATATATTTAAATTATATAAATATTTTTAAGTTATATAAATAATTTAAAAATAATTAAAATATATAAATAAATAAATAGTTATATATACATATATATATATATATATAACTAGTTATTTATTTATTTAAAATATTTATTTCTTTAAAATATATAATTAGTTAAATAAATAAATAAATAATTGTAAATTATATAAATATTTAGTTATATATATTTATAAAATATTTAGTTATATATATATATATATATATATATATATATATATATATATATATATATATATATATATATATACATATATATATATATATATATTTATTTTATTTATTTATATTTATTCATTTCTTTATTTATTTATTAAAAATTATTTATTTATTTATTTGTTTTATATTTTGTTATTATTATTATTAAAGACTTATATTATATATATATATATATATATATATATATATATATAATTAAAAAATATTCTATAAAAATTATTTTTAAATTATTTATATAACTTAAAATATTTATATAATTTAAACATATAAATAACTAAATAAATTTATAAATATAAATATATATATAATTACTTTATTTATATAGTTTATAAAATATTTATATAATTTATTCTTTTATTTATTTATTTATATATTTTAAATATTTTATATTATATATTAACAAAAAATTAATAAAAAAATATATATTATACATAATTATATTAATTAAAAAAAAATATTAAATAAATTTATAAATTTATATATATAATTAAAAATATTTTAAATTATATATTTAATTATATATATAAATAAAAAATTAATAACTAAATATATAAATATTTAGTTATTAAATATTTTATAAAAATATTTTAAATTATATACTTTAAATAATTATATTATTTAAAAAAATTAATAAAAATAAAATCTCCTCTCTCTCTCTCTCTCTCTCCCGTTTCTCTCTCCCAAACCAGAAAAAAAAAAAAAAAGTATCAAAACGGACGACGGCCGACGTCTTCACGATTCGTCCGTTGACGGATGATTATGCCTATTTTCTAATTATATTTTTTCAGGCCTAAACAACTAATTATCATTAAGATGCTATTTTAAAAATTTATTTATTTATATATGTAAAACCTAAATATTTTTTATATTTTAGAAAATATATTTTGTTTTTAAGAAATTAGTACAATGACATTTTATATGATATTAAAAATTTTAATATTATATATACAAATATTGAAATTTAGATATTAGATATATAAATATAAAAAATTATATGATATATATTTAAATTCTTTTTTTAATATTAATTGGCTAATTTTTTAAATTAAGCATGTTTTAAACTGTATTTAGCAAAATAAGCATTAAAAAAAATTAAAACAAAGCACGTGGCAGTATTTTTAATCAAAAAATCGCGTAGTTTTGAATAGGCGACCAAATTACCTGATTTTGGCTACGACGACATTGTCGAATTGAGAATTTGGTATCGTTGGAATCGGTATAAAATTCCCCATGACTTTTATGTTGACTAAAAAAGGTAATTATGGCATCTTGCTTAGTAGATTTTGCCAATGCTCAAAAATCTGGATAGTTTTGAAAAGTCGACTACCATGTATTTTGGCCGCACTGCAGTCGTCCATTGTCTGAATTGAGCAAGCTTGGTATCGTTGGAATTGGCACAAAATTCTCCATGACTTTCATGTTGACCAAAAAGCGATTGTGGCCTATCATAGAGTAGCTGCCAATGCAAAAAATCAGGGCGCAGCTTTGGAAAAGTGCACAACCACGGTATTTACCGTACGAGTTGTCCATTGTCGGAATTGAGCTAGCTTGGTATCGTTGGAATCGATACGAAATTCCCCACAACTTTCCTGTTGACTCAGAGATGCGATTTTGGACCGTTGCGCAATAGTTTTTGTGGATATGGATGAATTTAAAATAGCAATAGTGGATGGATTTACTTATCATGTGAAATTTAAGAGTTGAAGACATTAATAAAAAATAATAAATGTGAATCTCATTACAAAGTTTGCTAGTTGAAATATCTACTCAACATGACAAATTCGTAGCTCGTGACTACTTCTCCAAAATTTCTAAATTTGATAATTCAATACCAACAAGATATCTCTTATATTCCGCAGACCAAAATGCAAATTACTCAGAATGAAAATATATAACATAAAAAAATAGTGTCCTGATATATAGTGTACATAGAAAATATATAACATTGAGAAAACAATGTACATCAAGCTACCAGATGATCTACAATTAAAGGCGACAAGTGAGGACATCTAAAGACGGCATTATCTGTGTAGTGGAAGTGCATCACTCCCTGAAGTGCGTCACTCCATGGAGTATACTGAGCAATGAAACCGACACCAACATGAAATCTACATATGAGATTAATTTTAAAATGTGTCGAATCAACTTTCAGGGACCTCATGATTTGATTTTGTATGCTTGTAAAATCAGGCCGTCGTGAAACTTGTATAGTACGATTTTTTCCAGGCACGAAAAAAAAAAAATCACTAACACCGAAGTTGGCCGTAATATAATACTAAACAAACTGTATTTGAACTCATATTTGAATCTAAAAATGTGTATTAGAGACAAAAATGCTGAATAACACACATGTTTAAATCAATCAGATTCATAAGAACTATATGGATCGCATTGGATTCAATTTTTGTTAAAGTAAAGACAACCAAAATGAATATCACCTAGAATTTCAAATCCCAAATCTTATTTTTCATTTTTGACATCTAATCAATTTATTCACAATATAAAACACACTTCTAAACATACATATCCAACAACACATTCATAAACCCTAAAACATAATTACACTCCAACAAAGTTATTTACTGTCATTAAATAATTGTAATAACTGATGTAACTACTAATTCTCTCAATCATCCATGAGTACAAAGCATCACATGATACCTAAACATACAATCATATTCAATATTTAGAACACAAAAATAGTTACTTAAACTATACATAAAATACACATAATACACATAAAATATTACTTTGCAAAATTCATTTTCCCGAAAAAATCAGGTGTCAAATGTACATTTTCTTTGAAAAAGTTGTTCCTCATTTATTTGAAAATTTACATTTTCGCTAAAATATCAAATCCAATAACACATGCCTAAACTTAAAATTTACATTTCATTGCAAAATTAACATTTCCCTTAAAATATCAGATTTATATTTGAAATCATAAAAATGTGATCCTCATTAATTTGAAAATTTTATATTTTTCCTAAAATATAAATCCAACAACACATGCCTAAAACTAAAACTTACATTTCTTTGCAAAATTTACATTTCGCCAAAAATATCATATGCACATTTCAAAACCTAAAAATGTGTTCCTCATTTTTTTTTTTTACAAAATTTACAGTTTCCCTAAAATAGAAAATCCAATAACAAATGCTAAACCTAAAACTAGCTAATCACATGATAAACTAAGTAATCAAATATTAGAACACATAAAATCAACATTTTAATGATTTTCACTTAAATAAAAAAGAGTTCCAAAAAATGTAAAAATCATTTGAAAAAACTTAAATCCACTCCAAACTTTGTCTAAACCATAACACTAGTTAATCACATAATACATTAAGTAATCACATGATAAAATATAAAAAATTAATATTACATTTGCATGCTTTTCACTTAAAAAAATAGATCCAAAAATACCTCAAAATAGTAGAGAATCGCTCGATCGACGCTCGTTTTTAATTTTAAAGTAATCTTAAACAAGCGCCGAGGAGAAAAACGAGATCGGACTCGCCGCTTTTTTTTTTGTCAGCTAAACACGCGATCGCCGACTGTACGCGACATGTATATTAAACTTTCAAAATATTTTTTAATTTCACTAATTACAATTTAAAACATGCTTAATTTAAAAATTTAGACCTACTAATTTTAGATATTCAACAAAAAATCTATCATATTGATATTCAATAAATTATAATTTAAATAAATTTTAAGTGAATTTCGATATTATATAGTTCTCATGCATAATTTGTAAATCGTTAAAAATTAATTTTTTATATTTATAATGATAATTTTACAGTTGACTGAACTTACTGATTAATAAATCTAAGCTTATGAATTAATTTTAATAATTTATGATTAATTTAATGAATTAGGTAGGCCAGTGTCACGATAGCAGCAACCTTCTGTAAAGATCAGGGGTACTGTTGTAAATACACAACGCCAGTTATCTATGGCGGGGCCATTTTTGGACTTGTAGCTTCGAAGTTACGGGACGCCGATGCCTACCTTACGCCCGGCAATGCCGATGTGCTGACAAGAAAACGGGATGCTACGCCAAGTCAAGCCACCAACTTCCGCCCATGAGAAGAAGAAGAAGAGCCCCCAAGCATTTCATCACACTGCTCTTCAGAGGTAATGCTTCGCCATTGTTACGTTTATTCTTCTTGTCTTTTGTGTTTAATTGTTCAGTTCAGAATGAAAATTTTCTTTTCCGTTTTTGTGGAAAGTTTGATTCGTATGAGTTCAATGCCTTTGACAGTTCAAATTTTTAGCTCTTCTCTGTGTTGTCTTCTTGTAACTAATGGCTTCTTTTCCCCTATAGGTTTACGTCAACCTTAAGGCATTTTGTCTTCTTGTTACGTTTTAAGTTATTTTACCAGTTTTTAGATGCAATATAAATTATTTTGTTCACTTCTTTTGCTACCGTCTGCTTTTAGCTTGGAGTTTTGGTGAAAATTGAAATAATTTTGTTTGAAAAATAAAGAAAAAGGCCCTTTTCCCCTATTTTAGGCATATTGATAAATCCATTGCGTAGTTGTTCACCCATCTCCTTGGAATATTGCTAATTTCTTTGTTTTATGAATTTGCTTTGTCTTCGTGTATGTAATGGGCTCCTTAGCCTAATTAGTGTAATTTATACGTGGTGACTTTTAATTTGTGTATTTGACTCCTATTAGTTCAATACATTGTTTTGTTTATTTTATTGAAATTCGGTTAGTGCATCTACCAAACTTTTATGCCTCTTGCTTGTATTTGAGTAAAGGTAAGCAAAGGGAAAGGAGGGAAAATGGCTTCTCTTACACCCGGAGTACTAATCAAACTCCTCAAGCATATGAATTCTGATGTGAAGATATGTGGAGAGCATAGATCAATTCTGCTGCAGGTCATCAGCATTGTGCCGGCCATTACTGGCTCAGAGTTATGGCCCGACCATGGCTTCTTCATCAAGGTTTCAGATTCTTCACACTCCACATACGTTTCTTTATCCAAGGATGACAATGAGCTTATCTTGACAAATAAATTGCAACTTGGACAATTCGTTTATGTCAACAAAGTGGAGTTTGGAACTCCGGTTCCTGTTTTAGTTGGGGTTAGACCGCTGCCGGGGAGGAATCCATGTATAGGGACCCCCAAGGATCTGATGCAAATGATGGTGCCTTCTAATATTTTAGAGAATTTATTATCTCCACAAAAAGTGAATATCAAACAGTCTGAATACTCTGAGAGGAATGAAGAAAGCCCGAGAAAGAGAGTGGTTATTAAGGAGGAGAAAGCAGTGGTGGCTTCTAGGTACTTGCAAGGTGTTCTAGGGACCAATGGGAAGAGTTCAGGTGTCGAAAGTCATGCTACAGGCGGGAAAGTAAACGGAAACGAGAACGAGATTGAGCTATCCAAGAAAGTTGCTTCCTCCAAAGGGAAATTGGATCCCAAAAACCAGGTAAAGAAGGCACAGTTATGTTTACTATCCATTTGTTAAATTAGTTGTTCTGAGAAAGGGGTCAAATTCAATTTCAATGGTAAATGGACCGATAAATTACCTTCATCCCTGCCATGCAATTAGTTTGCCATGTTTGGAATGTTTGGAATGGTTTGATAGCCTTGTTCCCAACTGCCCCGCCCTAAGTGCATATGGTGTGATAAACGCTTAGGACTTTGATCCTTCTTCTCAACATTCTTGTTTTCTTCATTGCACAGTTTATTACTTTGTCATGTTAAATTTGAGGGATAAAACTCCTTCCTTCTATGTTTTTCAGCAAAGATATTTAATTTAAAAACCTTCATTTTATGATAACAAGCATATGATGGAGATGGTTGGGTGAAATTTCCTGCAGCTTGAAGAACCAACAAAGCGTTTGTATCGTGATACGGTCATACCTTCAGCTATCATCATATGATTTGGTCATTCGAACCAGTAAAAAGTTTGGTTGCTTCAGTTCAAAATCAAAATTAGTTTGTTTAGTCCAGTGAACCTAGCCAATGGAACAAGTCAAATGCCAATGCCTATTTGTTCCTCAAAAAAGCACCCACCTTGAAACAATTTTTTGCTGAAAGTCCTGTTCCCTTTAATTCACTTTCTTTTAAATATATCCCATAATTGCTGCTTCTTTATTCTTTTAAAGCCTAAAGAACAAATAAACTTCATAGCATTATTAATTGCAATTAGAAATCCCATCCCAAAGTGGCTTTGTATATTTTATTGGCATGCTAGAAGCCCTTGAATTATGTGATACCTAAATTTTTTTTTTTTGAATTATGTCATCACTCTTTAGTTTCATTGATTTTCTTGGCTTCCATTTCTTTGCCCCTCAATATAAATTAAAGAAAAAAAAATGATATCTAATCTGAGGAAATGTGTGGGTTTCCCTCATGGTCCAAATCTCAGGATCAAGCTCTTCACCTGTGCAACTTCTTCACTAACAAAGCTAAGAAGATTGACCATGCATTGTTCAATTGCTCGTGCCTTGATTAGAGTCACTGATGATATTATTCTTTACGCTAAAATTACTGGCATCGCAATCCTATGAAAGCATTGTAGTATTATTAGCTTTAAATAAAATGGTTCCTAACTCACAACGGCAATGCATCTTCCATTAGTAAGTTAGTGCTCTTACATGACTTACTGGTTTTTGAATTATTTCAAGGAGTTTTTACAGTTTTTTGTGTTTGATTTGATTACACTTTTTCAAACTTCTCAAAGAAATTAAAAATTGAAAAGAAGAAAGTATCCATCTCTTGCTCAAACTATTGAATTCACAACCTATCTAACATGGTTAAAAGAGTTACAATTTTGTGATTTGCTTATGCTTTCCTGTTAATGATGATTATGCTTGGTGCTAGAATTGCAGGCAGGAACTGCTACTTCCTCTAGCAGCAAGGATGAGGCTAAGAAAGAGCAAGAAGTTTCTGGGGGAAGTGTGAAAGACGCACTGCCTTGTGTAAAAAAATTATCCTCAAAACCAGCTTTTCCTGTAAAGAAGCTGTCTCGCTCTAAATCTCAGCATTCTTCAGGAAGCAATATTAGAAGAAGGATTGTTAATGCAAACCCTTTGGATTTTCTTCCTTCCAGCCTCATCAAACCTGCAAAGGTATTCAGGCTATATTCTTTCTGAACGTTCTAAGCTAAATTGTTATTGTTTGAGTAGAACTTTTAGCAAGCATGCAGAGGGCTGCATGGTCTAGCTGCAAAACTTAAACGCTAATGTTTCTGCATGGTCTAGCCACCCTTCTTATTTTGAATCTACAATGGAGGAGCTCGTTGGTGTTGAGAACTTTCAGAAAACAGGAAGAGGGAGGAATTCATGGCATACTTCAGGACAAGATTGTTTACGTGAATGTGTGTTGATGCTTACATTCTTTGAACAATTTAGCTTATGAATTATTATTATTTTATTGCTGTTCAAATTAGACATTCTTAATTTAGAATTTCACATGATTTTGTGTACCTTATGTATGATATTTTGTGCCGCTATTGAGTGAGAGTGGCGGAACAGGAACTCTATTTTACAATTAGATTGTTATCAATTTTTTAATGTTATGGACCTCCAGTGGAGTGATTTCTTTGAAGTGTTGCTGAGGGATGAGTATAATTTTGAATAAGTCATTTGACACTGCCAAATGAGCTATCCTTCTTGATGCGACTCTCTGAACTCTATTCCATAAGTAGATTCAAAGTCATAGTCTGAATCAGAATCACTTATTTTATACTTTGCCTTTCTTGAAAGCTTATAAGTTCCCTTAAGTTTGACCGGAATATTTTCTTCTTCTTGTGTTCACTTCCCAAATGAGGAACTGATCTTTTTGATTTAGGTGTAGAATCAAGTGTTTTAGGGAGAGTCGACATTGCCTTCTTTCTTTTTCTTTGTTTCTGCTCTTTCACCTTTTAAAGTTATTTTTTAATCCATAAAGTGGATGCTACCGCCTCAAGAGACTTTGTTGCCTTAGGCTCTTTAAGGATGGAATATTTTGCATCTTCATAAATGCTTGCTTAATGGACGGAGAATGGTTGTAGGTTGCCAAAAATTCTGAACTATTCTTCATTTTTTAGGTACTTCATACACTAATGCATAGTTGATGGGATCATGCCATACTCATGCAGCCATGACCGACCCAAGAGAGCTCCAAATGATGTATCAACGTCGATTACATGAAACTTGACTTCTGTATATAAATCTCGAAACTTGAGCGGGAGAATAAAAGAATCCAGGGTTTTTTCATTTCTCATTGAAACTATGAACCATCAACTTATCTCTCCTAAGATGTTGAGATATCAAGTGATAATTCTCTTAATGCTTTTAGACTCATAAGATTGATAGAAGAATCTAGATCAATCAATATTCGGTTGATTAAGAAGCCATCACTCTTTGTGGTAACATATAGAGGATGGTTGTGATCCGTTGTTTCCAACATAAGATCTTATTCAGAAAATGTGATTACTGAGAGATTTTGAGTTTGCAATGATTCAGCCATATATTTTTCAGCAAAGTAAGTTTCATAACTCTCCGGATCTTTGAGAGTCTGTATCAAAGTTTCTCGGAGATCTTTTGACATTAAGAGAGTCTCATACACTTAATTGTGCAGGGATCTTTCTCAGTTATAATAGAATATTATAATATATTTTTTCGCTTGATTTAGGCTTTATTCTAGAATTTTTTGGGAATGATATCTTCGTTGACTTCAATTTATTTGTCTTTATCTTTATTTGAATTCCCCTTCTTTGATGATTGTGGTAAAACTTTACCATTTCTCAACTGAACTTGAATCACTTTATCTTGCTCAGATTCCTCTGAAGAAGTAGTTTTTTCAAATTCATTTCTTATTCTGGAGGATTGACCAAAAGGGTTAGAGTCATTTTTCAACTTCATACATTTCATACGTGATGATATCGATGAGTCTAACTCTTTTCCGTCGGGAAAATATAAATCTTTATTGAACTATTATCTTGTTGCTGAGTTATTAGACAAAATTCAGATGTTAACTTCTTAGACTTTTATTGCTTTCTTAATAAGAATTTTGATGAGTTGGTTGAGTCTGTCTGACTACCCTTATAATTTTGGAGTAACTGATGCTGAAGAATGTCTGATATCACATAAATAATTCGGTACGTCTCTACTGAGCAAGATTCACTATTATCTTCTTCATCCAATTCAACAATATAGAGTTTAGGTATAAAATCTGCAAGCCTAAATGGTTGTCTTGTTGGCTGGTGATACTTCTCTAAATTATTAATAATCTTTTGAGTTATAGTTCTCTTCTTGATCTTTTTTTTTCTTAACCGGCTTCTTTGACTTACAAGGTCTACATTTAGCAGACTGCTCCTCGTGCTGTGATAAAGTAGCCTTATCAAAATGCCGCTGAGAAGCTAAAATGTTTGGTTTAGACATTTTTTTTTAAGTCCAATATAGGTTGAAGTGGTGATTTCCATTTAACCTTAGGGACATCGTTTAGCTGTTTCAACATTTTCACGGTATTCTTAGAGACTACTGTTTCCCATTTTTCAATCTGAATTGATTCTTCTTTCTCTTTACCTTTAATGGATAACGTGGAAGAGTACATAATCATCATTATAGATTCTCTTTTCAGGTTGACTAGAACTTTATCGAATAATATAAATTCACCTCGTTGATACTTCCTTTCTAGCCAATCTTTGAAGACATAATAATCTTCAATAGGATGGCTGATCATCCGATGATAGAGACAATAATTTAGATTATTGACTTGATCAGTTTCTTCAGGCCTTTTAATTTATGGTAATTGTAAACTAGCTTTGATTGCTTGTCGAAATAATTTAGCCACATTGTCCATTCTAAAGGAATATTTTTTGTTCATCTGTGGGCTCTGAAAATTTGCCACCGACCTCTGGATAATTTTATTGATTTGAAGAGAATGTGATTTAAAGTGTCGGTGTAATTTTCAGAAGGCAGATGAAATAGTAGATAAGACACTACCCATAGATTTCGCCCTCGTTTGGTGAGGACTTTCGATATGCCGGGTTTCTATAGAAGCATATTTAATTATCCCTCCCAAGTGAGAGAAATTTGATTTCTGGCATTTGAGATCAATGCATGCGGTAAGAAGTGATGTAGAGATTTAGAATTTAAGATATAAAATTCATCATTTAGCTTAAACAGATGGTTGGGAATGATGACGCGTCTAGATCATGTGCCATCCAAGGCGCGTCCTTGGCCTTAGTCGAGGAGTAATGGACCTAACTGTGATGATCCTCATTAAATACATGGGTTACGTCGTCAAGAAATCTAGACTGGGTGATATTTGTCAAGGAGACGTCTTAAGTCTACCTACCGATAGTGTCATATCAAATATACTCATGATTCATAACTCAAAGGGCGAGCCATCGAGCATACTAGGCGCGATAGTAATATAATGGATCCCGACCGCCAAATCACCCGACGAGACCGGTCATAACTTCATGTAAGCTAATGACCAAGCCAGTCAGACAAGACTACGTCACGCAGAGATTGATTGAGCGAACATGCGAATACTTGATTTGACTCCTTTCACAGCTAGAGTTTTCTTAATTTGTCACCCTCGATAAACAGTTGCGGAAGGTGGATAGATTGAGTTTTGCTTTAAGCTTTTAATGATAAAATTTCATTTAGACGATTTTTAGATTGATATTTGATTTGAGTTAATTTGATTGAAAAAATTGATTAATTTGAATATGTTTAAGAGCTTTAGATCACAACTCTGTGAATGGAGGATTAGATCTTGCCACCATTTAATCAATTTCTTAGATATTTTACTAATTTGAAACTCTTATTATAGTTTTTTAGGTTTTGTTAACTTACGGCTAAGACTAAACCGAAGAAACCCGCAACATCCTCGACACTTGAATTTCAACATTCGGATAAGTCGCCCAAGATTTGAGAATACTTTAACTAACGCTTCGCTTACAAAGTGTGCGAATGGTTTAATTTTAAATTAAATTATTTTAGGTTTTGTGGTAGAAGATTTTAAAGTATTCAGGTTATGGATTTGGGTTAATGAAGAAGGGAGGTATATTAGATTGTAGCTATGATTTTGTAGTTCTACTTTATTTAAGAGAGAACATATTATTACTTATAAAATGGATCTAAGTAAACACATCGATTATTTTTTTGATAAGAAAAATAGATCGTTTAGATTGTAAAGATTGTAAGGTCATTCCAAGTGAAATTTTAAGTCCCAACATCGACTATTAGAGAAGATGAAAGGTTGTAAGAGAAAATAAACTTAATTATTGTCTAGATTATGATAAAGAACACAAATAAAAATATTTTTTAAGAGCAAGCTACAAGAAATTAAAGTTTGGGATGTTCATAAGGTTTTAACGCGTTATGGAAAAGTATCGCTTATTAAACAAGTTAAAGAGGCTGAATCAAAAAAAAGTTCTTAATAAGAATAGTTGGTGGTGGAGTCGAGCAAGAAAAGATAAGAAATAAGAAGCATTGTTATAAAACTTGGTTTAGATGTAAAACCGAGAATTGGGAAAGATATAAAATGACTGTAGAGATTCAAAGAAAGCAATATATGATGAAATTTTAGTGATTTATACAATAGATTAGATACTAAAGAAGGTGAAAGATGTATGTATAAGTTACCAACCAAAGAGATAAGAGAAGTAAAGACATACAAGTGAGGTATTAAGGATGAAAATAATAAAGTGCTTTTCTTAGAAAAGATATTGAAAATAGGTGGATGAGGTATTTTAATAAACTTTTCAATGAAGGATCCGAAAGACGATTGAAGAATACCCTAAACAAAAAATAGAATTTCATTTTATCGTCAGATTAAGTAACTAAGTTAGTGAAGCTTTAAAGAAAATGAAATGTGAAAAGCAAGAGGACCTGGATAATATTCCAATAAGTGTGGAAATGTTTAGAAGATCAAGGAATTTCTTGGCTTACAAATCTTTTAATGTTATTTTAAAGACCAAAAAAGATGGATGAGTGGAGAAAGAGTTTGTTGGTTCCTATATTTAAGAATAAAGGTGATGCACAAGATTGTGCAAATTATAGAGGAATTAAGTTAATGTGCCATACATTAAAATTATGGGAGAGAGTAATTGAGCAAGTTACGATGTGATACGTAAGTTTCACAATCGCTTTGGTTTCATGCCGTGTAGATCTACTATGGATGCTATACATTTGTTAAGAGGTTTGATGGAGAAGCATGAGAAAATAAAAGGATCTACATATGATATTTATTGATTTAGAGAAAGCTTATGATAAAGTCTCAAGAGATGTTCTTTGAACAAAAGAAGTTAATATTGGTTATATTCAAGTCATTAAAGATATGTATACTAGAGCTATCACTTGTGTCCAAACACAAGGAGGATTGACAAACTATTTTCCTATTTCATTGGATTACATCAAGGATCAACATTAAGCCCTTATCTTTTACTTTAGTTATGGATGTTCTTACGAGGCATTTACAAGAAGATGTACCGGTGTATGCTTTTCGATGACATTCTTCTTGTTGATAAGACTGAGAGGGAGTCCAACGTAAACTTGAATTATGGAGGTCAACTTGAGTCAAGCTTTAAGCAGATCTAAAACCTGAATATATGGAGTGTAATTTTAGTAGAAATTTTAGTGTAGTGTTGTGACTTTAGTGATCAAGTCATTAATAAGAGTGATTTATATTTAGGCTCTATTGTTCAAAATGATGGTGAAATAGGAGATATTATTAGTAGAATTCAAGTTGGATGGTTGGTGAAGTGAATGATCCTATTATGTGATAGAAAAGTTCCACTTAAACTTAAGGAAAATTTTATAAGATGGTGGTAAGACCAATGACTTATATGCACGTACAATAAAAAGAAAACATAAGACTTAAGTGTTACGAGATGAGGATGCTCGGATGAGTATTTTACCCTGAGATAGAATGCAAAATGAGTATGTTCGGGAAAAAGTTGGAGGCCCAGGTATAAGATTAGGGAGAGCCTTAGATGGTTTGGCCACATAAGCGTACGTCCATGACCATTGGGGAGAGTGATGATTTTTTCCTATGTTAAGAAAGAGGGTAGACCTAAAAAGACTTGGTTAAGATGTATAAAAATGATCTTAGATACCGAATTAAATGAGAATAATGACACAAATGGACAAGGGATTCATAACCCCACCCATGGGATTAAGGCTATTGTTGTTGTTGTTGTTGTTGTTATTTTATAAACTTAATTAGGATTAGCCATTATAAAAAAAATTTAAAATAGTACACCCGCCAATGGCGATCATGGCCACCGTCCAATGTCGACCGTGAAGGCCGATCTCCCAAGCCAGGGCGAGCACTTCTCAATTGGGAAGGAGCTCAGCGATCAAGCTCTGGTTTGTTCCTTTTTTTTGTTCTCCTGTTCGATCAGCTATCACGCCGTGTCCGCCGCCGCCAAGAGCCGCTTCGCCGGCTATGAGGTTCGCCGCCGCCAAGGAGCTCAGGCCAGGAAGCTCACGGCCCATTGGTTTTCCGCCATGAGTGGATCTCAAGATTTTTCGATTTAGGTAAATTTTATCCAAAATGAAAGAAAAATGTTAGTATTTGAATGTGTTATTTTTATAGAAATATGTGTTATCCGATATTATCTGCTATTTAGTTAGGATTTTATAGGAAATATGTGTGATCGATTTTGAATGTGTTTTTTTTAGTTGAATTAATGAGTTTATTTTGTTTGATCGATATCTTTTGCCCAATATGTATGATTAAGATCTTTAGTTGGATTAAGCATTAATGCTTTGCGTGAAAAATTTGATAAGATCAAAGTTTGATTAGCGTGATATTTAATTTATGAGAATTTAATTGTAATGTTTGATTCGTGATATTTGTTGATGAAAAATTTGTATGTGTGATATTTATATAAGGAATTTTAGTATAAATGATAATATGTTTGCGTGTATATAGATCAAAGTTTATTTTGTGTTTATTTTTTATGTGGATTATATTAAATTTGTACAAAAAAAGTGTCACATTAGAGATGTGAAATAGAGTATAAAATTTGAATTATTAAATTTCAATAAAAAAGTTGAGTTAGCCTCATCATTATATTTATCCCGATTTAAACTATGTAAATTCATCAAGCGGATTACTGTTGTTATTATTAGTTGGAAATGAATTGATCTCTCAGATAATTTTTACTATGGTGAAGAACCACGATTTCATTCCAACATATGTTGGGGAAAAATCGTCCACCAAATCCACCAATTAAATTTGATGAATTATGTAAAAGAATAAGGCGTTGAAGCTGATCCACAATTATCCGTTAACTGGTGGATCGCTTTATTAGTCTTGAATTTATCAGAATACACATTAACGCGACGAAGGCTTTATAAGCACGCAACAGTAAACCTATTGTGATTTACGCTGTTAACGAACATCCGTCAGATGGAGGAATGGAAGGTTAAATGTCGCAGTCGAAACAAAGATCAGTACATCACACCATCTTCTTGGAATTATGGGTTTGCGAAGAGAACATGATTATTTACGGGAAGTTCTACCGCTATGACCTGTATGAACGATATGAATCCACCATCTCAAGATGTTGGATCTAAACTACGCCTGGGTAGATAGATGACGAAGAGGATGATAGCGACCCGTGAGCAACATTTGGCCACGTAACCATCCCTCGTGGTCGAGATTTGATTGCAGGTTACTCAATTAGAACAAGTCACACTGAACAACACTTAATACGTACCAATGACTATATGCGTAATGCCCAAACAACTAGAGAATGGGATGAGGATCTCACCTTTGATGACCCATTAGATAATTTAATCTTTGAGGAGAACTGCATTCCGGAAGAATTGGCTGAAGGTATCTGTTTTCAGAAGAAACAAGCATAATATTGTCGTCGTTCATCACAAACAACGCCAGTATGTCCTATGCTTCAACAAATCAAAATTCATCGTTTCGCGCACAGATTCTCGACACATATTACCTCGAGCACGGGGAACGTTTAATGGTTGTATGCAAATTATTATAATTTGTTATTAACAACGAAATCCCGATCTAAAACTGATAGTAAGCACATCTTAAATACTGAGAAAATATTTTAACGCTACTTCGGCAGAAATGACGATACAAAATTTCAGAAATCTTTCAACGATTATGAAGAGTCGCCATGGACTTGAGACAATATATCTATCTCTACAAGATATGGATACAGACATTGGTGACTTCGCATCGGGCCAGATGTTGTCGATGGATGTGGCCATCCTCTACGCCAGGGTAATCCACGTATTACACATTTTCACCACCCCAGTATTCATATGATGAGACAATGGTCTCGATAATGACACGCAGAAGCCCAAATGAATTCAACCGCATTCCATATGACATGCCATACTGATTGTACCATGGGTATTCGTTGCCTACACAAACTTTGACAGATATACCTCATGTTACAGACTTAGAGCAAACAACCTCGCCGAAAGCGAAGAGGGACCATCAACAACATCATTTGCGGTCACGACCACCAAAGACATTACACTCAGAAAGGCGCGATTCCACCAAGTATCGCCAAGATGATATATTATCTTTTTTTATCTGGACGGCATGTACTGCCGTTTTTTATTTGTTATCTTTTGTCATTCATGTATTTTATGTATTATGTACTTTATTATTTGTTTGTTTTGATTAATTCAAATGCGAGGAGGAATGATTCAACTGAGAATTACATAAAGATTCAACTGAGAATTACATAAAGATTCAAACTCAATTTATAAACTCAATTTATATATAGAATATAATGAGAGTGTTTGATATTATCAAAAAATAATATATCATTGTATTATGGCGAAAAAAAAAAGGTGCTGCCACAAAATATTTAATTTTTGCAACTTCAGAAGTCACACATGAAAAAAAGCTCACCGCAAGATTCATTGAAAGCAATACTAAGTAGAATTTTATTATCTTTCCAACGATATCAACTATACCAAAACCCGACACTTAATTAAACGAGGGCTGCATCAATATCTTGAATTTTTGTAACTTCAAAAGTCCAACATTTGCAAACACGGCTCACCAGATGAGATTCGTGGAAAGTTGTTAACATTAAAGTTGTAGAATTTTTCATTATCTTTCCAACGATACCAAAGACGTCGACACACGATGAAATAAATAGATATTAAATGTGACCACTCATTTTATTTATTTTTTAAAATTAAAGGCGATCTCCCCGTCCAGGAGATCACTCGATGGATGCTTAGACCACCGACCTACATATTTATTTTATTTTAAAATGGCTAATCACCTAATTAAGTTTATAAAATGGCCTATTTTAAAAATTAAGCCAATCCGGTGGCGTAAAAGGCGTTGTAAATTGACCTAATATCTTATTAGATTTTTCAGATTAATATTTAATATATTTTAATTTAGCTTGCATAGTTTTTTCAGGCATTAAAATTTGCACTTGAAATCTCTATGTCCGAGTACATGCAGATGTTTATAGCTTAGCAAGTTTCATCTAATTAATGAAATCATTGATTTTAAAAATCATAATTATGATAAAATTTCTTGATTTTTGGTTGAAGGAAGTCCTATGATTTTTATAGATTTTGATTTAGTATCGCCTTCTGTCTGCTTGTACAAAGAGTTACAGATTCGGTGGTGAAGAATGCATTTTGATTTAGATTATAGTTTAAAATATTATTGACACTTAGTTTACTTGTTGAGTTTTTACAATTCTTCCAACTTGATTATGTTCAATTTACATCAATTTTGATAAGTTATGCCGATTGTTTATTGTTTATACTCATCTTATAAATAGAATTACCTCCATATTCATATAAGAGTTACTAAACCTAATTTGGATTCATCCTTAGACTTTAAGTTTATTACAAGTTTGTTATGAGTTTAGTATTAGCCCCCCCACCTAAATTTCAATTAAAGCTTGTTTAATTTTGAGAAATTTGCAAGAAAAGAGAACTCACTTTATCGCTTTAATTTAGGCCATAGAGAATCGCTATTAGAGTTTGTGAGTTTAATATTAGTCTCCCTAAATTCTACTTGTATTTTGAATTAGTGTTTCATTTTTTCCAAAATTTTCTTTAAAGGCTAGCCCTCTATTTCTCTTTGATTTAACATTTTGTTGACCTCCACATATGTGCCATAAGTCGAGTCAAGTCCACAAGTATAATTCGACGAATTTCAGAAGCGACAGTGCACAAATTGGGACTCAAAATGCACTAGATGTCACTGAAAATAATGAACGACTGATCGACGAACGAACTCGCCATTTAGAGCGTCGAAATTGGTCGATATAAATATTGCATTTAATGATGATCAAGCTGCCGTGCCAACATGCACGTATATCGGTCGGGCTACGATGAACGACCTCCGTTCACGAAATTGATTACGCCGTTAGCTTCGAAACATCGGAAACTATTAAATGAGGCTCTGCCTTCGGCGAATTGCCCAAATGTCGAGTGATTTGAACCGACAACGACAAATCGAGCAAATGCTGGACATTACAATGATGAAATACCGCTGCCGCGTTAACGCCAAAATGGTCATGATATAAATATTGCATCTTAATGATCAATCGCTCGAGTCATCAACGCCACACACATAACGAGGTCGAGGCCGACGGATCAAACGACATCGTTTCGTGAAATTGATCACGCCATTGGCCAAACGCCAAATCTATTAAGATCGTTTCACACTCGAATAAAATCGGCGGCCGAAAGCGCGATTGAGTCAAATTGATCCAATTCGACAACCAAACTACCCACCGCTAAACTGATTGGCTATGTGATTCTGAACATCGAATAATTTTAGATCGATATATATATGTATTGACTATGTGCATTTACCGGCGCGAAATCCACTTGAAAACTCTTTAATAAATTCAAATTTATTTTAAAAAATACTAAATTACCCCTATTTTCGCTTTTAAAATCAAAAAAAGCAAAATTAACGAGTAAGCGAACAGAAATGAGTCGAGCTGCCGATTGAAGCTTGAGCTTTGAACACACTGTTCGAGTTCGACTCTCGCATAATAGGCGGATGCATTCCTCCTTGACCATCCAACTTGAATTCTAATAACATCTCGTCCCATTTCACCATCATTTTTGAACAATAGAGCCTAAATATGCAGATAACTCACTCTTGTTAATGACTTGATCACCAAAGTCACAACACTTATAAAACTTCACTAAAATTACACTCCATATATTAGGTTTTAAATCTACTTAAGCGAAAACCTTTAGACTCACAAGTTGACCTCCATAATTCAAGTTTCAATTTGGACTCCCTCTCTAGTCTTATCAAAAGAAGAATGTCATCGACAAAAGCATACACCGGTACATCTTCTTGTAAATGCACAAGTAAGAACATCCATAACTAAAGTAAAAGATAAGGGCTTAATGTTGATCCTTGATGTAATCCAATTGAAATAGGAAAATATTTTGTCAATCCTCCTTGTGTTTGGACACAAGTACTTGACTCTAGTATACATATCCTTAATGACTTGAATATAACAATATTAACTTACGTTACAGAACTCTCAGAAGAACATCTCTTGAGACTTTATCATAAGCTTTCTCTAAATCGATAAATATCATATATAGATCATTCTTATTTTCTCATGCTTCTCCATCGAACCTCTTAACAAATGTATAGCATCCATAGTAGATCTACATGAAACCAAGATTGTGAGAAACTTACGTATCACATCGTAACCAATGCTTTCGATTACTCTCTCCCATAATTTTAATGTATGGCACATTAAATTAATTTCTCTATAATTTGCACACTCTTGTGCATCACTTTTATTCTTAAATATAGGAACCAACAAACTCTTTCTCCACTCATCTGATATATTTTTAGTCTTTAAAATAACATTAAAATGATTTGTAAGCCAAGAAATTCCTTGATCTCCTAAGAATTTTCACACTTCAATTGGAATATTATCCGGTCCTAAGTCGATCTTGCTATCGAGTGAGAAAAAATTTGAAGCCAGGAAGGTGAGGGAACTTAGAGAACCGAGGAAATGAGCGGTAGGAGAAAGGAGAGTCGAGACTTCGAGCGGCGAAGGCGATTGATGGCGATGAGAGGCGAGGCGAGACTCGAAACTGCGAATTAGAGGAGTTGGCTCGGCATTCGACGGATATAAGTTAGGGTAGAATCTTAGAATCTGGCGGTCGCTCGAAGTCGGCCGGTTAATATTCTCATATCCTCCCGGCTCGACGAACCTGACGAGCCTTAACTCAGCTCGAGCTCGTTTAATGTGTCGAACCTTTCGCTCGAGCTCGAGCTCGATACTCGAAATGAGCGATAAGCGAGCGGTTCAAGTCGAGCTCGGTAGGCTCATGATGAGCTTGACTCGGTTGCACCAGCAACGACTCCCCGATTCCTCCTCATTCTCTGCATCCCTCTCTCCCGTCGGCAGGTAAATTCTCCCCCTCGGTTTCCGTTCCGCAAACCCGGCGTCGGTGTTGCTTGGTGAATTCCACCTTCGACCCACTCGGCTCGACCTGCGGCGCTGACCCGTACCTGCGAGCGATCCGCATTGTCCGCTCTCCTCGTTTGGCGGCCGTGCGTGACAGGCAACGTCCAGCGATCCGTACGCTGCCGTGATATCACCGGAAACCCGTATTTTGAGCCCTCGGCCCACCCGTGACGCTCGCGCCGCCGAGACCAGCTCGGGATCGCGCCGGACCATCTGACGCCTCAGCGACCCGTACCGTCGACCCGCCCCTGATTCCGTTCGGCCGTTCAGCACTCCGGTATCCCATGCCGGCCGTATGCGGATCCGTAGTTGGTCGCCGGGGAGCATCCGTGGTATCTCAGGTGAAACCAGCGTCCGCGTCGCGGATTCGTCCACGTCGACCCCATCCGGCAGCTCTACGGTAGTGTATGAAAACCCGACCTCCCAGGCCGAGCCGCCTCCTTCCTCAGGTCCAAAGCGCGCATAGCAGTTTATTGTTCGGCCCATTCTCATGCGACGCAAACTGGCGGTTATGTGTAATTTAGCCCAAACTGGCGGTTCTGCGCAATCCTTCCATGGCTAAGCCATAACCATCAAATTTGCGTTTTCAACGTCGTATCGGGAAGAATATCGTCGATAGGCAATTCGATTCCGGCTCGCTTTTAGTCGACCCCGTTTTCTTTGTCTCCAAATCGGGGAAGAATATCGTCAACAGAATTCTTCGATTCCGTATTTGCACCCCTTTAAGCGTCTGTTTTATTGCTTGTAGTAAATTGGGGAATATCGTCTATGTAATTCTTCTTTCGATTCGGCGTCGCTTCTCGCTTTAGCGTCCGTTTATTCATTATCGGGAAGAATATCGTCGATAATTTAATTCTTCTTTCGATTTCGACGGCACCACGCTTTAGTCGTCCGTTTTTTTCAGTCGGGAAGAATATCATCGGTGGCAAATTCTTCCTTCGATTTCCGTCGCTTCCTTTAGCCATCGTTTATCGCCATGAAGAAGAATATCGTCAGTGGAATTCTTCTTTTCGGTCGCATTACTTATATTCTTAATTGCATACAATCCGGTTCATTTCTTAGAGCATTGCGGTAGAAAAATGCGAGCAATAAGATTTGTGAATGTGAATATATATATATCTTCGTTTCTTTGCGGGTTTGAAGACCCGTCGTGCTTTCAACAGTGACGAGATGGCTTTTGTGGTGTCGAAGACAGCTGTTATTCAACGGAGTAAGATAAGACTTAGATGATATCTAGATGAAATGTTCTTAGAAATTTTGTCGATTCTGACTTAGAAAAAAAGGGGGGGGGTGAATATATATTTCATTGTATGTCTTCTTTTAGTTATGAAGGCCGTCGTCTTAGCAGTAGCGGAGATGCCATTCGGTGTGTAAGACACCACGTCCTTCAACGAGCGTCAAGAGTAAAAGCAGCTCGATCGACCCACAGGGATGACAGAAATTTTGAAATTTAAACTAAAATTGAGCTTAAACAAATTCAAATGAGAATTACCTAAACTTAAGTCAAACAAAAGAAGATGTGATAAATATGAAGATAAATGTTAAATCAAGGAAAAATATGGGGGGAGACATTTAAATAAAATTTTGGAAAGAAAATATGGCTTTAAAGAAAATACTGGGGAGGCTGATATCAAACTCACTTTGGGGTATCTTAAACTCGACAAACATAATAAATTTAAAATAAGGATGAATCCGACTTGAGTTTAATAACTCTTATCTGAATATAAAGGTGATTCTTATCTTGGTAATAAGCATGAATAAATTTAAAAATTTGAAATCATAACTTATCAAAATGATATAGGTTGAACATAATCAAATTGAGAGAATTATAAAAATTCAATAGTAAAGTAAGTCTGTAATGTTTTAAAGCTATGATATAAATCAACTTTTTTTATAGAATCTACAATTCTGTGCAGCGGTAATCACGATATTAAATCTATTTCTATAAAAATCATAGGGCTTCCTTTAATTAGAAATTAAGGAATTTCATTATAATTATGATTTTAAAAAATCAACGAAATCATTAATTAGATGAAATTAGCTAAGCTATATATACCTGCATGTGTTTGGACATAGAGATTTCAAGTGCATATTTTAATATCTGAAAAGGTTGTGCAGGCTAAAGTTGAAATTAAATGAAAATACAAAATCAATCATCGAGAAATGGCATGCAAAATCTTAAATACAACCGTAATCCTCGACATTATGTTTGAATCTTTAAATTCAGTGTCGAGGATCTTTGCCAGAGTTGTTCGGTTTAATCTTAAGGCGGGTAAGTTAACAAAACTAAAATAATAAGAGTTTCAAATCGGTGAAATATCGGCGATTACGGTAATGATCTAATCTTACGTTAGCAGTAAACGAGTTGGCAGGATAAAACTTTTAAACATAATCAAATTAATCAATTTTTCAAATTAAATTAAGTAGAAATCTTATAATTCAAAAATAAACATTACATAAAGTCTTAAATATATTTGCATAACAAACCTTATCTTGAATGTTTAAATTCAATTCGAGGATGTTCATGAGTTCTTCCGGTTTAGTCTTAGGATTGGGTGGGTTAATAAAACCTAAAACTATAAAAGAGTTTCAAATCGGTGAAATATTTAAGATTGATTACATAGGTATCCTCATTATTACGAGTTGACAAGATCTAAAACTCTTAAACATATTCAAATTAATCAACTTTTCAAATCAAATTAAATATCAATCTAAAAAAAAATAACTTAAATGAAACTCTATCCTTAAAAGCTTAAATCAAAACTCAATCTATTCATCTTTTGCAACCGTTTGTCGGGGTGATAAATTAAGAAAACTTTAGCTGAAGGCCGATGTCAATCAAGTGTTATATGTTCATTCTCGATCAATCTACGCCGATGGGGCGTGACTCGTGTCCCGATTGCGTGACTTGTGGAGCTCCACGGATAAAGTAGTTACGACCAAAGTCCTCTGATCGGGTGGTTTGGGTCTCCATTATATATTACGATCGCGGTAGTAGCTGTATCTTCCCCGATGGCTCGGTTTAAGCTAAAATGAAGAATTTCATATCTTCTAAAAAACTCTCTTATTATATCTGCATTCGTGATCAATAGTAGCATGTCGAAAGTTCTCTCTACTTATTGAGAGGGTAATGCTTATAGGGGTTTGTGCATAGGAAACTTGGAACCATATCTAAAGTTCTCACTAAATAAGGACGAAATCTCTGGGTAATGTCTTATCTACTATTCCATCTGGCTTCTGAAAATTACACCGACACTTCAAATCATACTCTCTTCAATATCAAATTTAATATCAAAAAATTGGAGGTTATGATGAATTTTCGGCCTGATTTCGACCACTTCGGGAATGCGATTCTATCCATTTTCTTCGACTAGTGAATTGAAAGCTATAGAAGTAGAAAACATGATAAAAATTAAATGTAAAATTAATTATCAATAAACTAAATCTAAGTTAATTATGTTATTATGACTAATCTTGTTCTTATATCGATGAATCTTGTAACACACCTCATCATGCAATTAGTCTGAGCCAACATCCATCTGGCTAATGTTGTAATCAATTCTGGAGATGTTGGAGTTACCATTCAATTGATAGTATAGACTTCCCAACCATTGTTGTTGCAAATAATCCTCTACCTGAAGCAATTGCATATTCTACGCTCCAACCTGTGTAATGGAGGAGGACAATTGGAATGGCTACTATCAAGTTCCTAAAGAGAACCTAAGTGTTCAAAAGATTGGGTCATTCGAGGTGCCGCCATGAAAGAACCAGCGATCGCAGAAAAGCCATATACCTATGAATGCTATAATTCTGCTAGTTAAACCTTTCACACTAGGAAGGCATGATGTTGAAGCCTCTTCCTCTGAGAGGAAAACTAACTCAAAGGCAGTGGAGAAAGAATGAATGCTGAGTTGGAGCTCATCAGCTCTCACCTGGGTCATCTATTACACAACTATAAGCGACAATCAGCTCCAACCCTTCAGAAGAAACATCCTGAAACTCTATCTGTTTGAGTATATAGAGTCCTAAAAGTTGTAAAAGAAAATGTCTTATGAAGAAAAGATATCAAATACCATACCGAGAAGCGAGAATGCTTCATTACAAAGCTACCATTAATGGTAGTAAGAACTCGTGATCGTTCTAGCGAGCCTGAACATGGATGACACACTGAATCGCATGTTCGAATCCTGGTCCGGTAGAAAGAAAAACAAATATGGAGGGAAGCTCGAGAAGAAGTAGCGCAAAAGCTTCTTCATCCGGAAGCAAACCAAAGAGACATGGAGAAAGAGAAATCTTGAATGATGCTCAACATTGTCAAGTAAATTGTATAATCAATCGAAGCGAGTGTTCCAACCCATGATAGGTTTGACTAAGATAAAGAAACAACTCTATTGGTCAAATCAAACAAGACTTTTACGACAACGCCGATTCCGACTTCTCCAAAGAGGAAACTTGAAATCAGATATGGAAGAGTGCATCGAGTCCTCGAAGTTACTAAGGAGAATGGATGAAAAAAGAAAATACGGTCTTCCTGGGAGGTTAAGTTGGTCCTCCAAAGAGACCTCTACAACCTCGTCAGATGTCTACATTCAAGTCCCACATGATGACACTTGGACCATAGGTTCAAAATCCGCCGTGGTCTTGCCAATAAAGGAGCAAATTTGAGGCCAAAATTCCTCGACGACGTTTTTCCGGTTTGAGGCGAAAAGTGGAAGGGTAAGAGTGCGATCTGAAACCGAAAAATTATCGATGTTCTTTCTGGTCGCGATCATACAATTGACGGGCGATTTGAAGGTCATGCGATAAAAGCTGGTCAGAAGCAGCATGTAGAGTGGTTTCTGTGAAATGAGGAGGGTTACTGGCCTGAAATGGTCATTGGAACTGGTTGTTGGCCGGTCAGGCCGTAAAGGAGTGCGGGTGCGCTCATGGCCCGGGAGGCTTCGAACCTGAACAAGAGGCTCACGGCCAGAATGAGCGTCCGGAGTGCGGCACGACGGGCCTGAGTTGAGCCGAAGTCTGTGGTCTGGATGATGATGCCGGAGAACAGCAGCGAGCCGGTGAGGATCAGGCCAGGAGTGAACGGGAGGCAGCGCATGTGGAGTTCTCTCGAAAATTCTGCCGCACGGGAGAATGGAGCCGGGCCCGAGTGGTTCTGGTCGGAGGGATCTCGGTAACGGAAACGAACCCTCGAGTAGTCGGCAGAGTGGGATGGTGGACGGCTGACGGCGATGGGATGCTGCTGACAATGGCACGCGATGGAACAATGGAAATTGGGAGAAATGACTGAAATTACCGCAAAATGTTCAATAAGAGGAATGCAGAGAGCTTTTCTTTCTTTTGGAGATGTGGCGAAAGAAAAGAAGTGGACGCTTTTTTTTTTAAGGGGAGAGTGGAGGAACGGTTGAGCATGGGGGAGGGTAATTTAGGGATTTTAAATGAATTTTAAATTAATTAAATGGTTTTAATTTGAATTTTGCGAGAATTCACATAGCCAATATATATATATCAATTGTAATTGTTCAACACAAGGGCGTCATTTTACAACGGAGGCGTCGTTGTCTAAGTTGACGCCAAATTGTCCATTTCACCAAAAATACATCGCCGCCGCCGACCGCTGATTTTCGCCGACTCGTCAATTAAGTGTGAATAATCTTACTGATGATTTGACGTCGCCAAGTCAATTTCACGAACGTAGTCGTTTGATCCTCGTTGGCCCTAACCTCGAGCGCGTGCAGCCGCGACGACTTCGCGCTTGACGGTTGATCATCAAGTTGTGCAATATTTATATCGACCAATTTCGAGCGTCGAACGCGATGGCGAAGTCCGTCCAATCTAAGTCATTTGAGTTGATTTTGGTGATGTGTGCATTTAGTCTCGATTTGCGCCGCACTTCAAATCATTCGACATTTGCACATTTCTTACAGCGCGAGCCTCATTTGATAGATTTTGATGCCAAAGCTAACGATCAATCAATTTCCGAACGTGAGTCGTTTGGCCGCCTCCCCGATTTCGATATGCATGCAAAGATGCGACGGCGCTGATTGGATTATTAAGTTGTGCAATATTTATATCCTGACTAATTTTGACGTTCTGAACGTGACGGTGAAGTCCGCTCGTCGATCGGAGGTCATTTTGACCAGACGCCCAGCGTGCATTTGCACGCTACTACCGATTATTCGACATTGGCATGACTCGTCGAATTAAGCGTGAATGCCTCATTTGATCGTTTTCGATTTTGAAGCTAACGACGCGATTTCGAATTGAGATCGTTGGACATCGCGCTTCCATTCTCCGATATACGCCGACATATCATACTCGGGCTTAATTTATTGATCGTTAGATTTTGCAATATTTATATTTCGATCAATTTCGACGTTATGAATGTGACGGCGAAGTCCGTTCATCGATCGGAGGTCATTTCGACCATTTTCAATGACGTCCAGTGCATTTTGATCCCTGATTTGCGCACTCACCTCCGAAGTCTGTTGAATTCGATTTGTAGGTTTGACTTTGACTTATGACACACATATGGAGGTCAACATCATCTTTTATTTAAGAGATGACTGCATTCACTCATTATCTCTTTGCGCTTATTTTGGATGCTCTCCAGCACCCGAAAAGTCCGAGATTTATCAATGCCTCCCAATACCAATTTTGGCTGTAGATTAGGATGAACAAGCTTCTTTCCTTTATCATCATTGTACATTGTTTGTTTTCCTTTATCCATATTATTGATTACTCGTCTTTCACCATTTGAGCTATAAGAAGCTGTATGAGTTTCATTTCTTCTTGAGTTTGAAGGTTTATTTTTTTGATTTATCTGTATAGATTTCAGACTTGGGCGATTTAGCTTTTCAAATTTGGCCACCCTATCGAGCAAGTCCTGGAATATTATAATTGACGTCATACATAAAAATAGTGCTATTTTATCATCGATATTGCCCATTAACAGTTGGATCGCATGTTCTTCCTCCAATTGTTGTTCACATTTCATGCTAGTTACGCTTAACTACAAATTTTGTCACCGACTTTTTCTCTTTTTTTAAGGCAAGGATCGTTATCTTCTCCCGCACGAAAACCTTTTACGAACATTGTCAGCTTAGTGAAGGTTTTGATCGAATCATTGGCTTTGCGTGCCACTGAGGTTGACGACAAATTGGCGGAAAGTAGTACATCATTTCTTCCTAAGTTACCACAAGTAGCCTTGAATTAGCTAGATGTTGTTTTGGATTACCATGCCCACTAAAAATATTAAATTTTGGTACTGAGTAACCTTTCGGGTATGACACTTGATCAAATTCAGATGGGTAAGGATGACCCTTACTCCCCAGCTTTTCAGCCTGCTCCGAAACAATAACTGACTTTATCTTTTCATTAATTATTGTTTCTAGTTGAGTAAGCATTCTTTTGATGAGCCACATTCGAATTATAGGTTGAAGAGTTGATTGATTTCCCTTCGTAGCTTGTCAGGAGTTTGTATCGAGCGTGGTATAGAGGTTGTATTATTAGCTACCTGTTGATTAGCAGATGAATCATGTGCTACATTTGATGTGATATTCTTCTGCAACATATCCATCATGATATTCATTTGTACTATCATGTCATTTATCCTGGTACCAAGTTGTGAAATTTTCTTATCTTTAGCTTCCATTTGACGCTGCATTTGCCTTTGCTCTCTAGCTAACGTCACGACACCAACCAATATAGGCTCTTCTTTCTTGTTGTTTGTTGTTTTGCTCGCTCATCTTCGTGGGAAGAACTTGATGTTCTTCTCCTTGTGCATTTGCGGTATATGCCGGGGCAACGACATATCATGTAAATCGTACGGTGATTATTTCCTAGTTCAACCATATAAACAGCTTCAACTCCCATGATCTCATTTTCATTTTGATCTTCTTCTTCCTCTTCAGCAGAGATTGAAGATCCATTTTCTACTCTTTTTTGTGATGACTCTTCTTTGTAAGGATGGAACTTAGGTTCAAGCTCACTGGATTCATGTTGCTGGTGATGTTGAGCAGAAAGTTCATCTATATTTCTGACCGTATAGACGACTTCCATTTCCATAGTGTTCTGTTCATCGTCTTGTTTTTGCACATGAACTTTTGATTGGCGCTTCTAATGGATCTCTGGTTCATTGTGAGGAACATGCATTTCTTTCATTGGGGGACTGATCATAATCAACTTTCTCTCGCAGGGTGAATCGATTGATTCTCCGGTGTTGACCATCATGTCTTTTATTAGTGATACCCCTTCTTTTAGGTATCCACTTATGATGAGTTATTTTTAAGGTGAATTTCTGAATATATGTATCAGATGTCACACCTCTTTCTTTCTTCAGAATTTTATCATGGAGCCTTAGCCTCCATACTTGCTTACCTTTTCGCTGGTATCTTTCGGCAACGGATTCTTGTACACGCGGTCCAAGTGTCACACTCTGATGCTCACCACAAGAAGTATACTTGGCTTGATGACTAGTTACCATAAGAGATGACAACCTTCTTGGTGAAATCTTAGTATCTTCGATTATTATAGGCCTCTAAAATTTTCTTTTCATTAAGCCTCTTTCCTTGGCTACTTTAAGGAAGTTGTGTATTCTAGCGGAGTATGTCAAGTTGTCTCTTCTGCGGTGGTGGAGCTTGACGTTGTTGAGTCCAGAAAGTCTGCTTCACCTCACCTAGTAGAGCTATACCTTTTTACCTATTTTAGATTATCAAAGTTGTTATGGGTAAGAATACTCGCTTCTGGCGATTGCTTGTTCACTGAGTTGTTTGAATGAGATCTGCTGAGCCCTCAGCTTAGTATTTTTCTTTTCTTTGTCTTCTAGTTAATTCGCTTCCTGATGAGGAAGCCTCAAAATCATATCTTCCAGGTACAAAGATTTTAGTTGGCGAAACAGTTGTATCATGAGGCATCAAAGATACAGTTTGCCCACTGAAGATTCTTTTCATCACGCTATTGATCCGGTTTTCCCAATCGTCAATTCAAAGCCTATAAATGACCGAGTTCCTGACGCTCTCCTCACTCAACAAGCCGTAAGAAAAGGCCGTAGTGAAAGAGTCTCTGCTCGTCAGCCAATGATGATAGCTGTTCAATCTCAAACCAGATCCATCTTAGTGACTACAAGCAACCAGAATCCAAGAGATCTTTCTACTTGATCGATAGACCAAGGCATTCTGAGGAAACTCTCAATTCAGAACTGTCTTCTCAAATCAATTTTTATATTGCATGCATGGTGATATTTCAATCTATTCTCAAATGATCTGATCAAGCACAAAACACTGATCAAAGTCAATCTCCTCATCAAATTCGTTAAAACAAAAGTACAGGATCGAGGAAGTAATTTCATAGTTCATAAGCAGACCTAAAATGAATTTTGTAGTTATTCGCCGGTTAAAGCACACATTGGTCGATAACTTGATATTATAGACTAATATAAGTCGAGGTTGTCATCTCATGCACCCTTCGAGTAAAGAAAAGCGGCGAAAGACATACTTGCACTTCATAACAAGTCAATATGGATAAATCAAATCAATCCTTAATCAAATCCGTCAAGCTTAAAGATTGGACAGAAGGAATTTCATAACTCACAATAAACAAACCAATTCCTCCATCTAACCCGGTCGAACATGAAGTTAGGGTCGGAGGAAATTAAAATCCATAAAGATACAAAAGAAGAGCTCTTCAGCGAACCTGTTGAAACTAAAGTAATTTGGAATTAATGGTCGACACGAAAGGTCAACCAGTTTTTAACAAATATGACTCGTTTCATGCGCGAATCACATTTGTTAGGGGGCATTTGTTGACCTCGGTTTGCCTTCTAGAAAAGCTGAAACTGTTCCCTCTCTTGACTCCAGTTTCCTCAACCGCAAGCCAAAAAAAAACTGCTCCCGCTCACGATCCCCTGTTTCCTCCCTAAAAATCGAAAGCCCTCTCGCACAAGGTATATTTCTCACTGGTCAGTCTCCCCTCTCGTTCGATTCTCTCGTTCCAACTCTTTCAACCACATGCAAGCCAAAACGCCTCCCGCACAAGGTATTTCCTCACTGGTCGGTCTCCTTTTTTTCCCTCTCTCTCTCTCTCGTCCACAGCCCGTTCGTTCTTCAAGTCGAACGAAAGCCTCCCAGTTCCTTCTCCTCTCTCACGATTCCATAGCAACCGAATCTGTTGGTTTCTGTTATAGACAGGGGCAGAACCAGCCACTTTTTTCAGGGTGGGCAAATTAATTATCAAAATTTTAAACAAAATTTTTTATTATCATTTATTAATTTTTAAGATGGACAAACTAATAAAATGAAAAAAAAAAAATTGTGTTTATTATATAAGATTTTTTATTAGGAGGGCAAAATTATTTTTTTTAAAAGAGAAATTATAATATAAAAAAATTTGAGGTGGGCAGACCCTCACTTAAGCATGGTCCGCCCCTGGTTATAGAGCCGAACGGATCACTTCTCCCTTGTCCGTTCCTTCATCCCGTAATCTTCTCTCTCTCTCTCTTCCTCTCTTCATGACTTAGAGAGCAAACAAAAAAAAATATCATATATTATTATTTTGTCTTTCTTCTAGCCGCTCTCTCTCTCTCTCTCGTTTACAGAAAAAAAAAAAAATTCTTTTTTTTTCTCTTTGTTTCTTTCTTTCTCTCTCTCTTTTTACAGAATAAGAAAAATACATATCTTCTCTCTCTTCTCTCTCTATCAGCAAAAACAATATATATATATTTTTTCCTCCGGTCATCTTCTATCTCTGTTTCTCTCTCTCTCACTCTCTCTCTCCCCCCGCTCTCTTTCTCTTTTTATGATTTACAGAAAACATGTAAAAAAAAAGGAAAGAAGAAAAAAAAAGGAAAAAAAAAAGAAAAAAAAAGAAAAAAGAAAAAAAGAAGAAAAGAAGAAATAGAAGAAATAGAAGAAAAGAAAAAATAGTGATATATATTGTGTCACTACATTGCCGATAAAAAAAATTAAAAAATCAAATATTTGAATGTGTGAAAATTATATGCATATATATATATATGTGTTTCTTTATGGAGGTTTGAATCTCACAGCCTCATTAGGTGACGAAATCCGGAAGCACACTTATCGCCATTTCAGGCGAATCTGCAGCTCAAAAAACTGTTAGATGTTGCTCCCCTATACCGAAATATTGTCGAAATTTGGATTGAATTTTAGATTTAGAAAAAAAAGAAAGGATGTTTGAATGTGTAGAAATTATATATATATATATATATATATATATATATATATATATATATATATATATATATATATATATATATATATATATTTGTTTTATCAACGGTGATTGAATCGAATGTGATTAAAATTCAAAATGGTGAGATTTTAAAACACCAACCGTCTCATTGGAGACGAATGAGCCAAAACAGCCTGACGAAATTCTTTGGGATGACAGAATCTTGTCAAAACGCCGCAGAATTGTCACAAATTTTTGAGACTTAACAAAAAAAAAAGATAATGATTTAACATTAAATTAAATATAAAATATAAAGTCTTAAAAAAATGACTTTGAAATTAAATTTAAATGAACTTAATAAATATTCATATCATATGAAAATATACTAAATGAATGTGAATTTAGTTACTTAGTTTACCACCAAAATGAAGGTTGAGCTTTTGCTTTATATGTTAAAACAAAATGCTTAAGTCAAGCATAAGTGAAATTTGATATGAATACTTGACTCATAATGGATTTATAATACATTTAAACCTAATTTTGAAAAAAAATGGAACTTGAAGTAGAGTAAAAGATAAGGTAAGATTGGGTTTGATAACTCAAATACAAGCAAGAACATAACTTGAATATTTACCATTAAGCTTGATCATGGTTTATTCAATAAATCTAGAATCACAATATATTATTCTAAGTGAATAAGAAAAATAATAATAATAAATAATTTCAATCGAACATGATCAAGCTTGGAGAATGAAGGTGAAACTTGATAATCTATTTACATGCTATAACAAATTATAATGGTTAGTTGACCAAGAAGAGTTAATTGAACATTTTGACTTATGCTATATCATATATGAAAATGATGGAAGGAGAATAAGCCAAATGCAATGCGAATTCATGTCATACTTATAGGAAGGTTGAATGAAATTAGAAGGGTAATTTTCAAATGAGATAGAGCCCGGGATTTACAAAGAGTATGCCTTATTACATTGCAACGTCTATTATAAAATGAATTGAGGAAGACACTAAATGGACACAAAATTAAAGCACAAGATTTGTTCAGTGTTGTTTTCAAATTAAAGTGAAAATCAAGTAAAATTCATAAGAGGTTTTCACTATAACTAAATAGCCTATTAGCATACATAATTGAAACTTCTTACTGAATAATCGACTTGTATTCAAAAGAAGCTTGAATTCAACTAAGTTCGCTTAAAAGAAATATAGCAACTCGTATGAGCGAATATCAAATTTGAATGTTGAATTTGCAAAGATCTAACAGGTCTTTAATTAGCATAAGTCAATCATTGAAGTTTAGAAGTTCTATGAATAAATAAAATGTAAGTAAATATACAACCTTTTAAATGCAAATATAAACATAATTCTGCGATACAATACGTCACCGGATTTGTAATTTTTCGTACAAGCAGACAGAAAACGACACTAAATTAAATTATGCACGAATGAGGGAGCTTCCTTCAATCCACAATTAGAAAATTCTTATTCTAATTATGATTTTCAAAATCAATAATTTCATTGATTAGATGAAATTTTCTAAGCTAAAAATACATGCATGTGCGTAGACATGAAAATTTAGAGTGCAAATTTTAATGTCTGAAAAGGCTGCGTAGGCTAAGTTGGATTAAAATGAAAATATGAAATTAATCTCATGATTTAGGAATAAAATTATCTAAATTATTAAAAACTCGCATGGACATCGACACTATGTTGAATGCTTAAACCTGTGTCGAGGACGTGCTTCCTGGTTAGTCTTAGATCGAGTCAAGTTACCAAAACCTAAAAATCTAATTATTATAAAAATTTCAACTTATTAAAATATCTGAGAAGCTAATTCTGTCATATACCAATATATCTGATCCTTTATTATTAAACTAATAGAGTCTATAAGATCTGAAACAATAAATTAAATGATCAAGCAAATTTATTAACCCCGATGATGACTGTGTTGAATGGTGATTTTAACTGGAGGTGATACTTCTATCAAAAATGTGATTTTAAATTCAAATTAAACTAACTCAAATTAAGTAACAAATCAAATGTGAAATCTCATATGTCATTAAGCTATAAATAGTTAAATAAAATTCAATCCTTAAATACTTGAAACAAATCCTATTCAATCCACCTTCCGTAACTGTTTGTTAAATGTGACAAATTAAAAAAACTCTAGCTCACAAAGGAGCTAAAGTCAAATCAAATGTTATATTATGTTTACTCTTAATCAATCTCACATCGAAGGGCGTGGCTGTTCTTTGATGTGGCTGGCCAAGCTCCACATATGACGCGATTACGACCATACCTTCGATCGTATCGCCAAAATGACCCCATTATATTATGATAATGACTTTAGCCAGTATGCTCCCTAATGATAATGTTGTTGACCTCCACATATGTGTCGTAAGTCGGGTCAAGCCCACAAGTTAAATTTGACGGATTTCGGAGGTGACAGTGCGCAAATCGGGGCTCAAAATGTCGCGCCACCAAAATGATCGAACGACGACGAATTCGAGCCATCGCGCTCGTAACGCTGGAAATAGGTCAAGATATAAATATGGTATAATCTAATGATAAATATATATATCGCTATTAATGCATCAGCGTCGGAAGAAGATATCCAACGCACCTCCGCGAAATTGATTGCGCCGTTAGCTTCAAAACACCAAAACTATCAAATGAGACCGCTACGCCACCGGACGATGCAATAATGATTTGAATGAAACGCGCAAATCGAGGTTGAAATGCACTAAACGTCACCAAAATCAATCAAAATGACCTCCGATCGACGAACTGACTTCTTCATCACGTTCAGAACGTCGAAACTGATCAGAATATAAATATTGCACAACTTGATGATCAACCGATCATGCGATTGAGTCGTCGATGCGCCTGCACGCATATCGAGGTCAGGAGGCGCCGACGCAAACCAAATGACATTCATTCACCAAATTAATTGCGCTGTTAGCTTCGAAACGTCGAAATCTATCAAGTAAGACTATTTGCACTCAATTCGGACGAGTCTAAGCGAATGTCGAGTGGTCGGAAATGATTATGCGTATTTTAAGCTGAACTTGACTCAATTTGACGCCGACTCGAACCAAACGGCCTCCGATTGCGAAACGGACCATGCCGTTGCGTCCGGAACACCGAAATAAGGCTTCTTCTTAGGCTGTGAAAATAAATGTTGAGAGGAATTACAAAGCATTATGTTATAATGAAGAAAGGCTTCACGATTTTGATAATTACACGGTGTTATCTGATGTTTATATATTGCAAAGCTTTTTTATGGAACCGTTCAATTTAGTGAAATTTCACACGACACTTGATCTCTTGAGCAATAATGCATTAAGTCTTCTTGCTAACTTAGTTACTGATGACAAGATTAATTTTGAGAGAAATCGTCGGACAGTAAAAAAAGTTATAAAGACTCATTTCTCTGAAGTCCTTTCAGCATCGAAAGCATTGATAGCAACTCTTCGACAGTTATATGAAATTTTGAGAAACCATGAGAATTATAAGGAGAAACAACCAAGCTTAATGACTCCGGCTAGTTCATCTACTTTATTCTTCATCGACAAAGCATTGGAGCTACTTTACAGTATGCCTATCTTTGCTCTCAGAGCATTGAATATGAAACTTAAAGAATGATATCTTAAAAGCTCTTTGGTCCATCCCAAAGGTTACACCTTATCAGATGAAAGCTTTGCATGCCATTCTAGGTGTCAAATTGGAAGATTATTCAGAGTTCTTGTAGTCAACCTCAAATATGCTCAAATGAGACAATTGAAGTAGAGATGTCAGTACTGAATGTGAGCATGGAGCTTAATAAAATTGTATCACACTTAGTGTCAGGCACTAACACTAATGAGAAGGATGCAGAGGGTCTAGAAAGTGATGATGAAACTGACAGCAATGATTTTGAACTTGTTGAGAATGACTACTGTTCCAATATTGAGTTTGCTCGGCAGCAGAAGAGTGTTTTTTCAAAAAATGGTGATCTAGAGAGTACTGGGGATTCAATGCCTGGTACATACTTTAATTCTGCTACTAGTGATAGTTGCTGTTTCGTTCTACATTCTGAAAAGAGTATCAATAATGGTTTTGTAAAGAAGCTCAAAAAGGAGCAAGATGAATAGATGATGTAGATGATTTAATTCCCCATTACAAACAGCCCATGGAAACTTCTTTCCAGAGCACACAAGGGTCTAACGATTGTATAGATATTTCAATTAAAGAACTTTGTGATGAGATAAGTTTAGTTTCTTACAGACTTATACGTCACATGCTGAATAGCTTTTTGCTTGTAGAAGGCCGAGATGTAGGTGTTGCGACTAGGCATCATCTCACCGGTGAAGCATTACATTCTACAACTTTTCAAGATACAATAGACATGTTAAATTGTTTTTGGGAAGAAGGCTCTTTTGCATTCCTTATTTTTTTCTAAGAGCTTAATTGTCATCCAGGCCATACATCAAAGCAAGGAAGAAACTAGAAAAAGATGCATCTTAATGCATAAACTAAACAAACATCAATCAATTTATAAAACTAGCACAAAAGAATAAAAGACCATTTATGGTCAGGCTCCACTGCATGAACCAGAAAATAAATTTGGTAGTCGAGCTATACTCTTATACAACCTGAATTATAAATGATAAGCAATGAAATTCATGTTATGGGGGCCTTCATTCTTCATTTTTTTATTCTTCTTTCTTATTTCTTTTTTTGGATGGTTGGAATGTGGATGCTCCAAAAGCTTCACATGATACATAAGATGAGATCTCATGACCAATGCTTATCCTAATCCATCATGAGGATTTGTTACCTTCTATACCAAAGAGATGCACACTGAGAGTGGAGAAACTCATGAAGCAGCCTTAATTAAATATTTATTTTTTTGAAATTTGGATGCAGTATGTTATTAGAACTGGTCATTAGAGACAGAGATGGTTGATGCAGTTGCCTTCGCAAGACACAAGTGAAGTTGATCTGAAGAAGTTAAAAAAATCAAGGTCATTATCAATGCATTTTTAGCATAATCATTTGTGAGGAGAGATGAATATCATGGCTCAAAATGCATTGGATGTCACCGAAAATGATCGAAATGACCTTCGATCGACGAACAGACTTCGCCATCGCGTTTAGAACTTTGAAATTAGTCAAGACATAAATATTGTATAATCTAATGATCAACTTTATCGAGCTATTAATGTCGACGCGCATATCAAAGGGAAGCTACGAGGTCGAATGAATGACCACTTCATAAAATTGATCACGCCGTAGCTTCAAACATCAAAAACTATCAAATGAACTATCCACGCCGAAGTCATGCAAATGTCGAATGATTTGAAGTGCGACGCAAATCAAGGCCAAATACGACGCCGCCAAAATTAAATCAAATGACCTCCGACGACCAACGGACGCCATCGCTGTTGAACGCGAAATTGGCCGCGATATAAATAATGATGATCAACCGACGGGCCAGTCATCAACGCTCGCACGCATGCCAAAGTCAAGAAGCGTCGATGCAAGCCAAACGACCTCCGTTCGCAAAATTGATTGTGCCGTTAGCTTCAAAATGTCAAAATATATCAAGTAAGACTGTTCGCACTTAATTCGGATGAGTCTGCGCTAATGTCGAGTGTCAAAAGCGGCGATGCGCATTTTGAGCTGAAATTGACTCAATTTGACATCGACTTGAACCAAACGGTCTCTGATTGCGAAACGGACTGCGTCGTTGAGTTCGGAACAACGGAATAACCTTCAATTGATATATATATTAATTATCTAATCGTGTCGGTATAAAAGTCACATTAAAGCTAATTAAACACTTAGAAGATCAATTTAAAAAACTAAATAACTGCAAATCCCTCCCTCTTCGTTCTTGGTTCTGCTTCAACCGTTCGTTCAGGTATTTCCGTCTGTCTCCCACTTCCAACCGTCTCTTCCATTCGGTCCCCTCTCTCTAAAATTCCATCAAGACGGCGAAAGGAGGGTACGCGAGGTCCTCTTTAGTGATGAAGATCATCGCCTGTGTTGGATCTTCCGCGGCGATAAGGGGCAGGCTTTTTAGCGCGCAGCGATGGTCTCTTGTAGTACAATGACATGGAAGCACTCCGGCGAAGTTCTCGATGGTCATCGTAAGGAAACTACCATTGAAGACGAAGCCGGATTGAGTCTGGTTTGCTCAGCTCTTCCGACGGCGATTTGAATGGAACATTTGTCGGAATCTATGATGGCCATGGCGGGCCGGAGGCTGCATGGTTCATCATGGAGCACTTGTTCCGAAATCTAAAAAAGGTGTATGTTTTTTTATTATAGATTGCACGGATGTTCTCAGGATTTAGTATTTCCTTCAGAAAAACAACTTCCATGGAGCTGCTCAGATGATGGATCTCCATGCGGCATCCATTGTTATAGGATGGCCTCCAAATCAGAGAGCAATGCAACTGTGAATTCTCAAATGCCTCATGTTCCTGAAGAACTTACCAATTCAAATGCTGGAACGCATCTTTCACCAAGAAAGAAATCTTGTAGTTCCTTAGTTGGCAGGAGAGTAAGGTCCAATCAAAGTGAAAGTGCTTCATTTAGTGCAAGAGTTGTATTCGAAAGTAGTGAGTCAGAAGTGCAATCTTTCATGGAGAATTTGACCATTAATCACTCGTCTCCTTCAAAGAATAATCTTCGTGTAAAAAGTCGAAAGTAAAACAATAAAAGAGGCCGAGCTGTTAGTGTGCATAAGGAAAAGAGAAGAAAATGGTACCATCCGACTGGATTCTATAGTTAAGGGATCAAATGTTCAACAAGACATGAAACTTAGGTCAAAAGCACTATGGTAAAAGGGAATCACTTCATCACCAACTTCCCTTCATCAGTAATCTTTGTAAGCATGAAGACTGGCCCACTCTTTCCCTTGTAAACGATGGAAACCATGAAGCAACACAGATGGGTTCTTCTAGGTTTTCAGATTTCCACTACTCTGCAAACAACCCTCTTCTTCCTTGCAAACTAACTAAAATCATAACATGTCATGAGGGTTTCTTCTCTAGGTTTTCTTTACTCCCCAGAACCGAACAACCCTCTTTCTTCCGCAAATGATGAACCGAGAAGCAACATCGTTATGAGGGTTCTTTCTTCGGTTGGTCTCCCATTTCTCCCCCCTTCCGACTCTTCTTTGTCAGAACCGGAGGAACACATGAGACAGTTCTTCTCTTGATTTTGGCATGCCTAACCCCGCTCCTGCGATCATCAAACGCACGAAAAAAAAATTAGTCAGAACATGTGGGATGTATGAATGTGGATAAATACATGCTTGTGTTTCTTTGTAGGTTTGAATGCCTCGTCGTGCTCATGAGTGCGCGACGATATGAAATTGACGCGTGCGAAGACACCGCCGCTTCATGAGGGCGCAAGTAAGCCAAAATCTGTTGTCGCCCCCATAAAAATGTTACCGAAATTTTGTCTAATTTCTGACTTAAAAAAAAGAGGAATGAATATATATTCATCAGATGTCTTCTTTGGTTTAACCCGCTTCTCATGAGGAGGAGACGAGATGAAATCAATCGGTCAAGACACCACTGCCACGCTTCATGAGAGAAAGCCAAAACACTCCGATCACCTCCCACCTGACGACGGGGAGGTCAAATTTAGACTAAAATTCAAGACTTAAACAAATTCAAATGAAAATTATCTAAACTTAAGTCAAACAAAATGATATGTGATAAATATGAAGATAAATGTTAAATTAAAGAGAAATAGGAGAAAAATATTTACAAAACCTATTTAAGCAAGTTGAAAATCTTCCCGTAGTGCGAATTAAAATCCTTCCCCTTCTTTCTCGAGTATTCTAAACTCAAGCAAGCGCTCTTTCTTAGCCTTATTTAGAGGGATTTGATGAAGTAATGAGTGAGTTCTCTTTTTTTGTAAATTTATTAAAATTAAATAAGCTTTAATTAGAATTTAGTGAGATTAATATTAAACTCATAACAAACTTGCAATAAATTTAAAGTCTATAAAATTTGATATGGAGTTAAGGATGAATCTAAATTAGGTTTAATAACTCTTATATGAATATGGAAGTGATTACTATGTTAGTTAATAAGCATGAGTAGGGCTAAAGCAATAAACACTGAAATAAACATAACTTATCAAAAGTGATGGGAGAATTACAAAAACTCAACTAGTAAACTAAGTGCATGTAATGTTTTAAATTACAATCTAAATCAAAATACCTTCATCATCACCGGATCTGCAATTCTTTGTACAAGCAGACAGAATGTGACACTAAATTAAATTTTGCATGAATGAAGGAGCTTTCCTTCTTGATCAATCGAGAAAATTTTTATTAATTATGATTTTTTAAATAAATGAAATCCTTAGGTGGTGAAATTATCTAAAGCTATAAACACCGCGTATATTACAACCTACGAATGTATAGATTTAAGTGTCTGAGGATGCTGCGCGAGTTGCTTCCCGGTTTAGTCTTAGGATTAGGTCCGGGTTAACAAAACCTAAAAACTTATAATAGAGTTTCAAATCAGTGAAATATATGAGAAATTGATTACGTGGGTGACGGTAGATCCCAATCCTCGTTAGCGACTAAGCGAGTTGTGAGGATCTAAAGCTCTTAAACATATTATAATTAATCAATTTTTAAGTAGATAAGCTGCTTAAATGGAATTATCATTAAAAGCTTAAATTAAAACTCAATCTATCCACCGATTGTTTGTCGGGGTGATAAATTTAGAAAACTCTGCTCATAAAGGCCGATGTCAAATCAGTATTCACATGTTCATCAATCTCATCAATGTAAAAGGCGTGACCGTGTCCTCGAATCGTGGCGGCGATAGGCTCCATAGATGAAGCGATTCTAGTCATCTCGATTGTGGTTTGGCCAGTCGAGCTCCATTATATTATGATCACGTAGTGGCAGGTATGCTCTCCAATGGCTCACCGCTTTGAGTTTTGAATCATAAGATATACTTGATAGAAAACCCTCATTGGTAAGGTGACTTAAGATTGTCTCCTTGAAATACCACCCAGTCTGATTTCTTGGGCGACATAACTCATGTGTTCGATAAGGATCCTTCCGGTCGGTTGATTATTACTCCTACTTAAGTAGGAGATCACGACAACCTGGGGATAACTATGGGATCTAGATGGACATATCATCATTCCCCCAACCATCCGTCGAAATGATGAATTTCATAATCTTAAATTCTAAAACTCCACACGCTATTATACACTACACATTTAGCGTCACTAAATTTTAATCGAAAGTTCTCTCTCACTTATCGAGGGGTAATTAACTATGTGGCTCGCTATAAGAAACCCAAAACCAGATCTAAAGTCCTCACCCAATGAGGGCGAAATCTCTGGGTAGTGTCTTATCTACTATTTCATCTGCCTTCTGAAAATTACACTGACACCTCAAATCAATCACTCTCTTCAATTCAAATATTGTCAAGAAGTCGGTGGAGAATTTTTGGAGCCCACAGATTTCTGACGACTCTGCTGGGGGACAAGATTCTCTTTCCATCTTTGGCCAGATGAATTTGAGCTATAGTAGCAGTAAAGCATGATAAAATTGATATTTAGAATCAATCATCAATAAAATCAAATTTAAATCAATCATATTCTTATGACTAATTTGTTTGTTCTGTATATCGATGGATCTTCAGAACACCGTTTATCATGCAGCTAGGTCGCGGAGTCAACATCTGTCTGGTTAATGCTATAATCAATATTGGAGATGTTGGAGCTAACATTCAATTTGGTAGTATAGACTTCCCAACCATTGCTATTGCAAATAATCCTCTACCTGAAGCAACTACATATTCTATGCACCAACCTGTGCAATGGAGGATGACAATTGGAATGACCACTACTTCTATTAAGTTCCTCGAAAGCGAGCCTTTCTATTCGAAACATTGGGTCACTCTGAGGCGCCAGTTATGAAAAGAACTCACTGGCAAAAGTTTTGATCATGCCTGTGAATGCGATCACCCTACCAGTTGAACCTTTCACACTAGGGAGGCATAATGCTGAAGCCTCCTCTTCTTGAGGAAAACTGAGTAGAAGGCAAAGAAGGTGAGGAAATGCTGAACTACGAGCTCAGCAGCCACTGCCTGAATCACCATCCATGCAACCAGACTTAATGCCAGAAGCGAGCGTTCCTACTCACAACAAGTTTGAAATCTCAAATGTGTGAAAAGGAACAGCTCTACTGGTGATATTAGACAATCATTCAGGAAGCAACGGTATCAAGCTCCACCCCCCACAAAGTAGGCATCCTGAGACTCTGTCCTTCAGAGCGTACAAGATGTTGAAAGTTGTCAAGGAGAAGTGTCTTATGAAGAAAAATTATCAATACCTGATTATGAGAGAAAATGAGAAAGCTTCAATAAAAATGCTACTCTCAATGGGTAATGCTCGAAACTGTTCTAAGCAATTTCTGCACGATGAATATCGAGGCGTGACACCTGGACCACAGGTCCAAGAATCCGCCGCAGAAAGATCCCAGCAAAAAGGAAAACAAATATAGAGGCGAAAGCCTCGAGAAAAAGTAGCGACGCAAAAGCTTCTTCATCTGGAAGTAAGCTAACCTAGAGACAACGGAAAAAAAGAAATGCTAAACTGCGCGCTCAACAGCCATTATTCAAGCAAAAAATTATATAACTAGCTGTGGAATCAGAAGCGAGTGCTCCAACCCATAACAGGGTTGACAGCCTGATGGGTAAAATGGAAAAGCTCTACTGGTCAAATCAAATAGTTCTTTTGGACCCGACAACGTCAAATCCCAACTTCTCTAGTGAGAAAATTTGAAACTGTATATGCAAGAGTGCATCAGGTTCTCAAAGTTGTTAAGGAGAAAAGACTGATAAAAAGAAAATATGAAGGTCCTATCATCAGGGAGGCCAGAGTTGATCCTCTAAAGATATATCCTCCTATAACCCCGACAAGATGTCTACTAATTCAAGTCCCACACGATGAGCACCGAGGTGTGATACTTGGATCATAGGTCCAAAAATCCCTCGTCGAAAGGTCCCGGCAAAGAAGTAAGCAAAATTTGGAGGTCAAAACCTCAAAGTGAAACTATCTTTAAGAAAGACAACGACGTGACATCTGGACTATACTACTATAAAATTCACTCATTATGCGCTAAGATGAGTCAAGGCCTTGCCACTCAAGTTGAACTACCTTCACTGAAAATTCAACATAATCTCACTCAAGATGAGAATGCCTGTCTACGGACGGAAGAGCTTGATCCGCTTGACGAGGTCAGGCTCCAAGCTCAGCAAAATTTGAAAGTTTACCGATCAAAGATGTCTAGGGCTTTTAATTATACGGTGCGGCCTCGAACATTCCAAAAAGGGGAATTGGTTATGGTGCTGAGAAGATCAATTATTCCTATTCGAAAATTTGACGGTAAATTTGAGCCTAATTAGGACTCTTTTGTCATTAAAAAAGTGTACCAAGGAGGGGTATACCAACTCATTGACTAAAGGGTGAAAAATCAATGCCGCCAATTAATGGTCGATACTTGAAAAAGTATTACACATGATGAATACATCCCCGAAGTACAATAGAAATCCCCCTGCAAGACAGGGGGCATTTTTTTTTAGTATATCTATTTAGGTCGATATTGTGCTTCATGCCGAGATTCTTAAATAAACATACTTCAGATGAAAAATTTTTCTGTGAAAATTTCCCTATTACACAAGGGGCATTTTAGATTTTTATACATAGATGAAAGCAATGTTATATGTTAAAATTCTTTTTAGAGCATATCAATTCAAATATTGATGTATTTGTGTATTTTCATCTAGAAAGTTCTTCTAAATGTGCTTTACAATTCCCCCTGCAAGACAGGGGGTAATTTTTTTAGTTTATGTTAAGTTTATTTGAGTTGATGTCGTACTATAAGACGAGATTCTCAAATATATTCTGATTCAGGTTGACATTGAGCTTTACGCTAAAATCTCTGAATATGTCTATAATTATCATTGTTAAGTTGCAGGTTCTTATAGGAACAAAAATAATCTATTGCGACGCAGGAAAATACAATCCTAAATGTCAAAAATTTATCTCATAGATTTGTCAATTTCTGGAGATCAAGTCAGAAGAACTCCCAATTTTGGGAGCTTCAATCAACTGAGTTGAAAAAAAAAATATCAACCTCTACATCTTAAAGTCGAAGACATGGATAGGTTCTAAAGGTCGAACTTAATAAGCTCACAAATGGTCGAGTTACTGACGCTCTCCTCACTCAACAAACCGCGAGAAAAGGCCACAGTGAAAGAGCCCTCGTTCAGTTTGATGACAAAACTACCAACCCATCACAGCTTAAGTCGAAGACTCGAGTAAGTTCTAAAGGTCGAACTCAACATGCCCAACCGACGCTTCTCTCACTCAATAATAAAGGCCACAAAGGAAAGAGCCCTCACGCCATTCCAATGATGATAATCTCAAACCGCATCCAAGTGATTATAAGCAACCGTGATTTAAGCTTTCTACTCGATGATCAAGACAACTGAGGAAACTCACTGAGCTATCTTAAGTCAACTTTTATATTGCCTGCAGGGTGATATTTCAATTTATTCTCAAATGATCTGATCAGCTCAAAGCACAGATCAAAGCCAATCTCCTCACCAAGTCCGTCAAAGTAGAAAGTACAGGACCGAGGAAGCAATTCCATAGTTCATACAAAGCTAATGGTCGAACTAAAGAAATTTTGTGGTTATTCAGTCTGTTAAACCACACATCTGGGATCGATAACTCAACATATACTCCAAGATAAGTCGGAAGGTCATTCAGATGCACCCTTCAATAAACCACAAAGAAACACATGATTCATGGCATACATACACTTCCTCGACAAGTCAATATGGACAAATTAGTCGCCTTTCATCAAGTCCGGCTGCTTTAAAACTAGACGTATGAATTTCAAATCTGACCAAGCACGGATAAATCAATTCCCCAGTGGAGGCCTTCATCAAAACAAATAAACCAATTCTTCTAACAAACCCAATCAAGCACGAAGCTATGATTGGAGGAAACTCAAATCTGTAATGACATGAACGAAATAGATCTTCAAAGCCATCAAGCAGAGATGGTGTAAGAATTTTATCTATCCAACAAGTCAATTATGACAAATCGATCATCCCCATTTAAGATGCCCTAAATAAGGCATCATCACTAACGACAATCTTATCAAAGTCGTAGTTATCGAATCGGTCGAAATGATCCAAGTTCAGAGACCAAAGGGTAATCAGTTTTCAACAAACGTGACTCGCTCTATGCTCGAATCACATTTGTTGGGGGATATTTGTTGACCTTCACATATGTGTCATGAGTGGAGTCAAGCCTACAAATCGAATTCGATGGACTTCGGAAGTGATAGTGCGCGAATCAGGGCTCAAAATGCACTGGACGTCACCGAAAATGGTCGAAACGACCACCGATCGACGAACGGACTTCGCCATCGCGTTCAGGACATCGAAATTGGTCAAGATATAAATATTGTATAATCTAATGATCAACCTATCAAGTGATTGAGCTTTAATGTGTCGACGCACATATCAGAGTTGGGAAGTTGCGAAGAGGTCCGAACGATCTCTGTTCATAAAATTGATCACGCCGTTAACTTTGAAACATCGAAAACTATCAAATGAGACTATCCACGCCAAATCTACCTGCGAAATGTCGAATGATTTACAACACGCAAATCGAGTAAAATACGTGGATGTCACCAAAATTAAATCAAATGACCTCTGATGAGTCTGCGCGAATGTCGAGTGGTCGAAAGAGGCGACGCGTATTTTTGAGCTGAAATTGACTCAATTTGACGTCGACTTGAACCAAACGGTCTCGATTATAAACGATCTGGCCGCTGAAACGAGTAACCTTCAATTGATATATATATATATTAATTATCTAATCGTGTCGGTATAAAAGTCACATTAAAGCTAATTAAACACTTAAGATCAATTTAAAAAACTAAATAAAAATCCCTCCTCTTCGTCTTGGTTCGCTTCAACCGCTTCTCGCTCGTATTTCCGCTCTCACTTCCAACCGTCCCCCCCCCCTCTTCTATTCGGTCCCCCCTCAAAGTCTCTAAAATTCCATCAAGACGACGACCAGAAAAGCCAGAGGTCCTCTTTAGCGATGAAGATCATCGAAAGTCTTCCGCCAGATAAAGTCGAAAGGTTTTTCGCTTATTAAATGATGGTCTCTAGAAGACAAAGACATCGGAAGCACTCACGGCGAAGTTCTCGATGGCCATCGTAGTGAAACCACCGCTAAGACTAAGCCGATTGAGTCCGGTTCGCCGCCTCTTCCGATGCCTGGACGTTTAATGGAATATAATCTGATGGCCATGGCGGCCTGGAGGTCGCACGGTTCATCATGGAGCACTTGTTCAAATCTAAAAAAGGTGTCTGTTTTTTTATTATGATTGCACGGATGTTCTCGGATTTAGTATTTCCAAAAAACAACTTCCATGGAGTCGGATGATGGATCTCCAGATCCATTGTTCCATCCATCTAGATCCCATGGTTCCATCATCCCGCCGCCGCCTCTACCATTTAGAGGAGATAATGACCCAACCCGACCGAAGGATTTTTATCAACAACACATGAGTTACGTCTTTCAAGAAATCCTTGTAGACTTGGGATGACGTTTGTCTAAAGAGAAAACTTAAGTCTACCTTAGCTGACAGAGGGTTGTTTGCCCTATCAAGTATATCCTATGATTTATAACTAGAGCCATGAAGAGCATACCTGACTACGGTCCATCATAATATAATGAAGCGACCGGCCAAACCACCCGATCGAGGATTCGGTCAGAATCGCTTCATCGTGGATATCTATACGCCACACGCTGAGGACACGAACAACGTTTTTGTTGGCAAGAGATTGATTGAGAGTGAAACAGTAACACTGATTTGACATTAACCCTTCATGAGATGAGTTTTCTTAATTTGTCACCCCCGATAAACAATTGGAATGGATGATTGAGTTTCAGCTTTTAATGAGTTTCATTTAAATAATATTTTAGATTGATATTTGATTTGAGTTAATTGATTAGAAAATTGATTAATTTGAATAAGAGCATCCCGTTAATCTATTTATGCTAACAAAGGATTATTAGATCTACCGCATTTGATAATCGCTTTACTATTTCATTAATTTGAAACTCTTATTATGTTTTAGATTTTGTTAACCTGACACCCTAAGAGTAATCGAGAAGAACCCACAAGATCCTCGACACTTGAATTTAAACATTCAACAGAATGTGGCCCATGTGTATTTAAGATTTTATATAATGTTTATTTCAATTATAAGATTGATTTGATTTTCATTTAATTCCAATCTACGCACTTTCTACATTAAAATTGACCTATGTTTGAAAGCACACATGTGTTTATACTTTAGATAATTTCATCTAATTAATGAAATCATTAATTTTGAAAATCATAATTAGAATGAAATTCTTAATTTTCGATCAAGGAAGCCTTATAATTGGTTTGATAAGATTTTCCCTGCTTGACAAAAGAGTCGCAGATCCGGCGTTGAAGAGTAAATTGATCTAATATCTTAGATTTTTCGATTATTTAATTGATTCCAATCACAGAACCTTTTAAATATTAAAATTTGCTTTAAATCTCTACGTCCAGACACGCAAATATTTATAACTTAGATAATTTCATCTAATTAATGAAATTACTGACATTAAAATTCATAATTAGAATGAATTTTTTTTTATTTTAGATTGAAGGAAAGTTCCTTCATTCATACAGTATTTAGTTTGTCATTCGCTTCAGAAAAAGAAAGATCCGGTAAATGGAAGACGTTATAAATTGATCTAATATCTTATTATATTTTTTAGATTAATATTTAATAGATTCTAATTTAGCCTGCGCAGCCCTTTTAGACATTAAAATTTACACTTTAAATCTCTATGTTCGAGCACATGCAGATATTTATAGCTTAGATAACTTCACATAATTAATGATTTCGTTAATTTTGAAAATCATAATTAGAATGAAATTTCCGTAATTTTTGATTGAATGAAACCTTATAATTGATTTAAGACGCTTTTATCGCTTTATGAATCAGATCCGCATGTAAAGACGTTATAAATCGATCTAATATCTTATTAGTTTTCGATTAATATTTAATAGATTCCAATTTAGTCGCGTCCTTTCATACATTAAAAGACTTTAAATTTCTACGTCAAAGACACGCAGATATTTATTTAGATAACTTCTAATTATGATTTTGAAAATCATAATAATGAAATTTTTAATTTTGATCAAGGAAGCTATAATTGATTTAAGACGCCTTCTGCCTCATTGCACAAGAATCAGATCCGGTGATCAGATATTGATTTTTCAATTTTTAGATATTATTTGGTTTATAATCTTTTGAGCTTGACGTTTGCTTCCCCTGATTTCAATCAAAGTTTGTTTAATTTTGATAAGTTTACAAGAGAAGATTACTCACTTTACCTCTTCAATTTAAGCCATAGAAAATTGTAATTTAAAACTCGTGAGCTTAATATTAGCCTCCCCAAGTTCCAATTAAAGCTTGTTTAATTTTGAGGAATTTGAATAAAAGAGAACTCCGCCACTGCTTCAATTTAAGCATAATCAGAAATTGAAGTGAGTTTAATATTACTTCCTAAATTTTACTTGCATTTTAAATGAGCGTTCTATTCTTTCCAAAATTTTCTTTAACTCTTCTTCTCCTATTTCTCTTTGATTTAACATTTATCTTCATATTTATTATATATCCTTTGTTTGACTTAAGTTTAGATAATTTTCATTTGAATTTGTTTAAGTCCTGAATTTTGTCTAAATTCTAAGCCTCCGATCATTTCCGTAGAGGTCAGATCGAGTTTTGGTTTTCTCACGCCTCATGTTGTAAATGGTGTCTCATGAACCGATATCTGTCGCTCTCATGAGCGACGAGCCTTCAAACCCTGAAAACATATAATGCAATATATATTTATTCTCCTCCATTTTTTTTCTAAGTCTAAGTATTCTACAAAGATTTCGTGGGAGGGACATATAACGATTACTTACTTGACGCCTCTCACGAAGTGTGGTCTCGAACACAATGATTTTTTTTCATCTCACACGCCTTATGAGCACGACGAGACCTTCAAACCTGTAAAGAAACATAAGCATGTATATATATCCACATTCATACATCTCACATGTTATGACTCGATTTTTCTGCTCGTTGCAATGATCGGCAAGGGAACGAGGTTGGACATGCTGAAAACCAAGAGAAGAACCCGTCTCATGACGGTGTTCTTCTCGACAAGAGAAGGGCAGAGACGCGAAACCGGAGAAGAACCCGTCTCATGACGGTGTTGCTTCTCGGTTTCCGCCGTTTGCAATGGAAGAAAGAGGGGTTGTTTGGCTATAGGGGTAGTGGAAACGCGAAAACCCAGAAGAAATCAACACGGTGTTGCTTCTGGTTCCATTTGCAAGAGAAGGAAGAGGACCGTGTAGAAGTGGAAATGCCGAAATCTGAGAAGAACCCGCCTACGACGTGTTCCTTTTCTCAGTAAGGAAGGTCGGAAGAGTAATTCATGCTGCTCGACAGAGGAAGAATCGAGGAGGTATACCGAGAGGAACCCGCCTGATGACGGAGCTGCCTCTCGGCTACTCTTGCTTGTAAGAAGGGGAGGTTGGCTAAGGATGAATTCGGCTAAGTGGAAATTCGGCTAGGAGGAATTCGGCCAAGGGGAATGAGGGAAAGAGGAGGAAGAGGAATTTTCGGCCAAGGAAAAAAATGAGGGAAAGGGAGAAGGATTTTCGGCCAAGAAGAAAATGAGGGAAAGGGTGAAGGAAGAGCCTTGAAGGGGTATCTATTATGATTTAATTTTGAGAAAATCTGGCTTCCTTCAAGTCCACACATTCCACAAACGATGACCCGATGGTCTGAATTTTGCAGGAGAAAGTGATAGTTTTGTTATTGAGGTCACCTTCTTCAAAGAATTGCCAATGACATGAATTTGGTGTCTAGAAAGAACTTGGCTAAAGTTTAGTCATCCCATTTTGATTGCCCTCCCATTCCAATGTCATCTTTGGAAGACTGGAGCTGTAAAGCAATTAGTTCAGAGTCCATGTTTTTAGATCTCTTCATCTTCATACTATGCTGGATAAGCTTAGCATCACCAAGTGTTTCTCTGCCTTTCTCACTTTCCAAGTCCTCAATAGTCTTCCCTGAAAATATAAGATCCACAAAGGGAGCCTCTTCATCATCAATATCCTTAAACTTAGCACCTACTTTAACTACAGAACTCTTCCTCTCTGGTTTCTTCTCAACTGTATTGTCAATACTTTCTTTCACAGAAGCACTATTTCTCTTCCGAGCAATAGTTTTCTTCTCAAGGAGCTCCGTTTTTGGCTTTGATTTCTTCTTTGTTCCTTCTACAACTGATAAATTACCAGTGAGGGTGTCACTAGGAGTTGAATAATCATTCTTGCTGTAACTCTTAGAGATTTTTGTCACAAAATTTATCTTTTTCTTCCGTTCAGATTCTTCAACAGATGTATTCAGTCTCTTCCTTCGCAATACATCATGTAGTAAACCAGTAACATAAACATGTGTGTTAACCTTTAAGTCGAACCAACAATTTGGAGCTTTATTTGATTCCTTCTTTTGAGTGGAATTATCAGGCAACTTCCTCTTTCCATCAGACTTCTTTTCAGGTTCGGATTTATTCTCTGCTTCAGTTTTCTTGTCAGCATCTGACTTGTTATCTCCTTCAGACATTTTTTTCAGCTTTGGACTTCTTTTCTGCTTTCTCATCAGCAGCAATCCCTTCAACTACAGGGGCATCTGCAACACTTCCTTCAACTACAGGGTCATCTGACGCACCAAACGTAGAGAATACTTCCTCATCATATGAGAAAGTCATCTATTTAGCTCCGTATTCTTCCATTGTAGTTAAATTATGATAGGGTCTGGTTTGGTGAGACTTGGGTCTGGTTCAGTGAGTTGACTCACTCTGAGTGGAATGAACCCGGCTGAGTTAAGGATAATCTGGTTGAATTATCGGTGCTTTCGAACCGCTTGGATTTGCCTTTTCTCTCTTGGATCAAGACTTGGATTGTGTTTCTTTTGAGCTGAACCGTGAATCGTTGGATTGGTTGGTCTTTTTTTTTTGCCCTTGGATTTGTGTTTCGATTGAGCGGTTCTTGATTTCCTTTCGTCCGTTAGGGGATTACACGCATTGCTCTCTGCGTGGTTCGATCTCTTGCCTTGATCTTAGACCCGGGGAATTAAATCTTGGCCCTTGATTCAAATTACTCCGGCGGTTCTGGGCCGTGAGATGATACTGCGAGGGTAATTTTCCTTAACTTTGCTTTTGGTTTGTTTCTCTCGACATTTCGAGCCGTCGACGCTCCAGAGAGGGGAAGAGGGATCGAGAGCGAGGAGGAACCCTAGGGTTCTTCGATCGGAGATGAGAGGCGGATTCCGGCGAGGGGAAGCAGAGAAAAGATTGGTCAGAAGAAGGAGAAGAGGAAGGAGAAGAAGAAAGAGGCCGAAGAAGATAAGTTCTTTCTAAAAAATTGATTGCATTCTCTGTTTGTCTTTCATCCTCTATTTATACTATTTCTCTAACCTAGATCTAAGCTTTCTCTACACGAGTAACTACTTTCTGTTACATTGGGTCGTTTATTCACTATTTTCTTACTCCTGTCTCTCTGGAATATTAGTTGGTTGAAGTTGTTAGTCCTCAATCTTCTTGGTTTCTTGATAGGTTCTGCTGTTTCATCCATTCTGTTATATTTGAACAGAAAACTGTTATTTTGTTAGTTATTTTGCTTCTTGAGTTCTGATCTAAATTCTGTTATGGATAACTGCTGCAGGGTTTTGCTCTGGAACTATTTATGTTTAGTTCTCGTCATTCCTTCGGGATGTTACTTTGGGATTTTATTCTAGTTGTTATCATTCTAAATGATCTTTTAATGCTACTAACATGTGTATTTGTACTGTAATATTTGTATTTATTTTATGTTGAATTAGTATATTTGTAATCTTTTCTTTTCTGTATCATATCTTGTTTTCTGCTTTTAGTAAAATTATACGTATTTGTCCTTCCCATCTGTCCGAGTAATTACTTATGTTATGTTGTAAAGTCCTTTAGCCAATTTGGAATTCTTCTCTCCCTTTTGTCTCTGTTGTCTATTTGAGGATATGAAGTCATATCAAATTATCTCGAGGAACCCGTGCTCTTAGACCACGATCCCATTTGTACAGAGTCCCATTGGAGAAACTGAGCAGTGAATTATATTACCAGGATCCTCAAAGCAAGAATTCTGATTGCTAGCGTCTTCTCCATCCTTCCACGGTTTCCTGATGCCATGGACTTCTTCAGTTTGACAACTAGGAGTTACAAATCTATAATCTCTGATTGGAGATTTTTGTTGCATTCTCAATTTTACTTTATCCATGAGTGCTTCGAGTGTCAGAGACAACTTTTTTTCAATCCCGACACACAGTGCTTATTTGCCCAGCAGAACATTTACTTGGCAGTTCCACAGTCTAGTCTCTTCCAACCAAGAAGCCCATACGCATACTAGGCATTGTATCTCCTGTTGGTGTTCTCAGACTTTCCGCTGAATTAGCTGACCGGTCATCTGGAGGAGCTATGTTCCTGAAATGCAAGGAGGAGGCTGTGGAATCTAGTGTGATGTCATGATTGTTGTCATCAGCCATTCCGGACTCGCTTAGATGACCAGAATTGATAAAGCTCGTTGATACAAACACAAAGAAATTGTCATCCTCGTTAGACGTGACAGAACCTACAACGCTTCCGGGAGAAGATAAATCACTATCCCTTACGAATCTTAACGGTGCCCCATCCTCCCCTTCGTCCTCACGGGCGGACTCCACAGAATCATCGTCCTGAGATTGAATGCCTCCAAAACCTACGGTCTCTTCGTTATCTGAAAGTCCGCAGCATTCGTTGGGAACCGGCGTTGAGTTCTCCGGGCTCTCGGACTCGTCGTCGAGCTTAAAGACGTGGACGGTAGCCTCTGCCAAGCTGACTCGCCTTGATCTCTTTCTCCTAGTGCAAGTGCCCTCCTCCAATTCACCGACGCTCCGCTGCTCCTTAGCCTTGGGCGTTGTGGATCACGGCACTTGCGGCTTTGCTTGCGAATCAGCCAAAATTAGAGAATAGTGGTTCCCATGCGGTTTTGAGGAAGCCAACCAGAGGGAGGGAACGGTTGCTTGCGGTTGAGGAAACTGGAGGGAGCGGTTTCTTATGATTGAGCCATTCGAGCGAGGTCAAACCTAGCTGAAGCGGGATTGTGCGTTTTAGTCGGCTACGAATTGAGGAATTAGGTCCGGTTTGATCAAATAGGATATTATTAATTTTTAAGTGCTTAACAAATCCTAATATGAATTTTACAACAACATGATTATATAGTTAATATATATCAATCGTAGTTATTCACGTTCTGACTCAACCAGTTAGTTTCGGGCCGTTGGTGTTTGCCACAAATGATTAATTTCAAGACAACGCGATCGCCGCCGCCGACATTCACGCAGATTGTCCAATTAAATGCCTTTAATAGATTTCGACGTTCAAGTTAACTCGAATCAATTTCACGAACGAAGGTTGTTTCTTCTCGGCCGCCCCGACCTAGTATGCGGTGTGCGGCCGACGACTCGATGATTCGATCATCAAGTTATGTAATATTTATATCAACACTTCGACATTCAATGCAACGACGTCCGCTTTGCAACGGAGCCGTTGGTTCAAATCGTAAATCAGATTTCAAAATGCGGCCGCCGCTGAACTCTCGACATCTGCATGCACTCTTCGAATTGAGTGCGGATAGTCTCATTTGATTGTTTTTGATGTTTTAAAACTAATGACGCGATCAATTTTTTGAACGCGTCGCTCGACATCGCCGCAGCTTTCGACTCGAGATGCCATTGATCGATAGCTCAATCGCTTGACTTCTTGATTATACAATATTTATATGTTGACCAATTTCGCTGCTCTGGAATCGACGGCGAAGTCCGTTCGTCGATCGGAGGTCGTTTGGATGACGTCCAATATATTTTGAGCTCTGATCTTCCAAAGTCCATCAATTGACTTGTTTGACTGACTATGACACATATATGAAGGTCAACAAAGTCAAACTTAAGGAGGTTAATACAAAGCTTATAATAGATTTACCATAAACTTAAAAGTCTAATTTTCAAATAAACATGAAAATTAATGTGGAGTTAAAAATGAATCTAAATTGTCTAGCAATTCTTGTTGTAAAAAATATGAAAAGTCCTTAAATGACAAAATTAGAAAGGCTTGAAGCTTTCTTTTGGGTGAACTTCGTACATATAAACTTCATGAAGTATGCCTTCGCACAAAAGTCAAGTCTTTCTAATTTTAAGGACTATAGCCCGTATGCCAGTCAGGCTCTATTATATTACGATCACGACTGTAGCCATAATACTCTCCAATGGCTCTGCCTTTTGAGTTGTGAATCATAGTAAGATACTTGATAGAAAAGTCCTTTCGTAAGGTAGACTTACATTCTCTTGACAAACACCATCCCGCGTCTAGGATTTTTGACGACGTAACGTGTAGAGGCGATCCTTCACCGTTGGGACTACCTCCCATTAAGTAGACTGAGACCATGAGGCCCGGATGACGAACCATAGGATGACGCGTCATCATTCCCCAACCATTCGGTTTAAAGGAAATGATGAATTTCATAATCTTAAATTCTAAAACTCCATCGCTACTATACGCTACACATTATCTAACGACCAAATTTTAATCGAAAGTTCTCTCTCTCACTTATTGGGAGAGGTAATTAACTATGCTTGCACTATAGGAAACCTGGAACTAGATCTAAAGTCCTCACCAAATAAGGACGAAATCTCTAGGTAATGTCTTATCTGCTATCTCATCTACCTTCTGAAAATTACACCGACACTTTCAATCGTACTCTCTTCAATTTAAAATTTGTTGAGAGGTCGGTGGTGAATTTTTGGAGCCCACAAATATCCCTTGAGAGATGAATCATAGGGTACACCTGATAGGACAAAGAGCCCTCTGTCAATTAAGGTGGACTCAAACTTGTCTTCTTAGACACACACTATCCCAAGTCTACAAGGATTTCTTGGATGACGCAACCCATGACATGGATCCTTCTATCGTTGGGTCGAATTACCTCTGATTAAGACTGGGACCGTGACCGGATGACTAACCAGATCTGAGATCGCACGTCATCATTCCCCCAACCATCCTCTTCAAGTTAAAGGATGATGAATTTCATAAATTCTAAATTTCAAAGCTCCATATCCTGCTACTATATGTTATGCATTTAGCGAGCTAATGACTAGCCTTAATCGAAAGTTCTCTCTCAATATTGAGAGGGTAATTAACTATAAGTGCATGCGCTTATAGGAAACCTGGAACCAGATCTAAAGTCATCATAAAACGAGGGCGAAATCTCTGGGTAGTGTCTTATCTAGTATTCCATCTGCCTTCTGAAAATTTCAGACACATTTAAATCATGCTCTCTTCAAATGTGAGAGGTCGGTGGTAAATTTTCGGAGCCCACACATTTGTTAGGTTGGAAAGCTTCTAGTATGGCTTTTACATGATTTGAAGTTCATTAAAGACAGTGGTAAGAATGATATGGTGTCAAGTTGGTCCAGATTTAGTTTTAGATAAGCTTGAATATATACATGTATACAAAACACATGGGATATCTTTCAAACTTTATATACATGTATACAAAACACATGGGATCTGTATGTATGTACATCATGATATATATATTTATTCAGAGTATAGATATGAAACTGACCTCTTTCACTTTGATTCGAGCATGGCCCAAGCTAATTATCCTTACAATTTTTAGGACGTCTTCAATTTTCAAGTTAATATCTTGACCCTGGCGTCCTATTGGGATTATATATGTCTTGGTCCACATTCATTAGTTGGAAGTGATAACAGATATTATGTTCCTAGCCATTAGCATATTATGTCCAACTTAAGTTAACAGATCAAATCTAGGGGACATATTTGATTTTGATCTTGAAATTCTTTCCTTAATACATTGTTTTACTTTTTAACAGGAAATGATAAAAAGGAAAAATCTGGCTTTTCTTATAGCAGCTGAGGCTCAAAGAGAAGCTGCTGCTGCTGCTGATCTTGTTAAGTGTCTCAGGTCAGTGTTATATTACCCCGAAGCTTTATTCTTTACCATATGAACCAACTTACTAACTCAAGTTAGCTTATGAGTTAAATTAACTAAGTTTTTTATTTATTTTAAACAAAAAAATTTGAGTTGACCTCCTCTGGCTCAATTTAATCTAATTATCAATTTAATAATTCATAGTGCATGTTATTCCAACAGCTGTTTTTAAGCTATTCTTTTTAGTGATTTCTGTAATCCTAGTAATTTATCTTCCATTTTCCAGCATTTTTGCTGATCTTCGCAAGGCTTCTCCACATGAGAATCACCATATTTCTTTAAATAAATTCTTCACATTATACCAGCTCATTAATATGCCAAACACAAGTATCCATGAGGAAAGTGTCTGCTCTCAGGCCAACAAAGAAACACTTCCCGACGGAGATACACTGAACATAAAGCTTTCACGAACTGAAAAATCAAATACGCTTACTGCTTCCAAGGTCTCTGAAGAACCACCTTGTGAGAATGAAAAGCTAGAATGGGCAAGAATTGATGGTTTAAAGGAGACCCAAAGTGTGAGAGCCACTCTGCTAAAAGAGTCGCAGTCATGGTTTCTTAAGTTCTTAAATGTTGCCCTTGATACTGGATTCCATTCTGATTCACGTCCGAAGAAAGGCACAAGGAACCGAGTTGTAGGGAATAACAAGGAATCAGAGGACAAGATTGCAGTAACTTTATCACAGCTAAAACAAGCAAATGATTGGCTTGATCAACTACTTACTGAAGGTGGAATTGAAGAAGATGAAATGTTGTCAACAATCGAAAGGTTGAAGCTTAAGTTGTATTCTTGCTTGCTTGGTCAAGTAGAAACAGCTGCTTCTGCTCTCGAGAACCGAGCTAGTTCTGGCTGAAGTTTTATTTTCAACTTCAGGTTCTGGTTGAGGCGGTTATCACTTGGTGTATTATAACTTTTTAAGTTATTTGTTCATATAGATGCCTGGAAGGAGCGACTTTGATGGCGGTTTGGAGTGTAGACTTGAAATTATCATGCTTTCTTCTGTAAATAATTCATTTCTTCTGTGAATTTACTATGTGATCTATGGTTCAGCTCTGCAGGAAGGCAGAGAATCCTATTATGTATTTATTTCAAAAACTTCAAGCTGTTTTTATTAGAACTTCATGTGATGTGGGATCAATTTTTTTAGCTGTCTATTTTTAGTTTAATAGTATGATTGTATTGAATGCAAACCAAAATCCTAAAATAAATTATAGAACTTTCTTTTTAAAATAGCAGGGTTCTAAACAGAAATGTATATTTTTTGAAAATGAGATTTCTGTCGCTTAGTATTAAACTATAAAAGAACCTCAACACTTAAGTCACATGGTGTAAGTTCTCCCATATAGAAATTGGAAACTTTTAGGTTGAGAGAGATGAATAGCGGAATGATGGTAGTTCATTGGCCATCTATGCTGTGTGATTAGATATAGTTGAGCTTAGAGAGGAGAATGTGTGAGAGCATTAGACTTTGATTGAGTAAAAAATTATTACGTGCTGAATTTGAATATAGTTTTTATATTTGTATTCCAATAATAAAGTGTTATATAGTATTTTGTTAATTTATAATTATTATATATTGACTGTAAAGTAATGTGTATTATTATGTATATAAATATAATATATTTTTAACAGTTAATATTATATTAATATATAATAATATATAATATTTTATAATCAATACATAATAATTATGTATTAATTGAGTATTATATAGCGTTATATTATTAAAGTCTAAAGTCTAAATATAGAGTTATATTTAGATTTTGCACATAATAATCTTTTGTTGAGCATGGGATATATCAAGCATTAAATATGAATGATGATTCATTATTATGTTGATAACTGTCTTTCTTTTTGAATATCTAAAATTTAAAGTTGATGAAACACTAAATTTGATTTTCATTATATTATTATATCAAGTTGAATAGTAAAAATTAATGTTTTAATTGTATATTTTATAATTTATGATTTTCAATTACATAATAATTTTAAATCTTTGTAAAATATAAAACATGCATTAAACTATCTTGATGTTGTTATTATAAATTTGATAATACAAGAGCTCAGTGACTTTTAACTAATGGCAATAATATAAGTCAAAGCAACTATAGTCATGTGACTTATTATTACAAACATCATACATAGTTAAGCAAAACAATCACACAATTTATTTTATATATAAAAATCAAACTTATGTAGACATAATTAACTCAAGATATGTGCCTTATGTGCCCTAAAAAAGTACGAGGCACTTGTTTAATTTCAATCATCCAATCAAGAGTATCATAATTATGTTGTAAGGTGTAAGTTGAGGATTCATCTCTCTTTTTCCTTACTTTTTTCTTAGAAGTAACTATATTAAAGATACTTTTAAGGCTTTTGAGTTTATTAACTAATTTAGGCATCAAAGTTTCTTTATAAGGGACAATTTATCAAGGCATGCTTATTTTTTTGCATGTGTGTGCAAAAAAAAATAGCTCATGCTAATAATGATATCTTTAATGAACCTTGACTACTTCAACATCATTTTTAAACACAATCATTTCACATCAATTTTGAGAATCAATTTTCTTAGTTTTAGTTAGTGTTGTTAAAGTTACCTATCATATAATTTTATATAGTGATTTATCATCCCTCATTGAGATTTATATATGTTTACCCTCTCCTCATCATATTGACCACCATCAAATATATATGAACACATTATCTGTTCATCAATTATTAAGGGCAATTAAAGCAAGATAATCATTTATTGAGGGCATTCTAGACAAATCTTTTAGAAAGAGTGATAATGGTGGCATGTACCAAAACAAGAAATTTCAACTTTACATATCACTCCTAGTCTAAGTTTTATGTGTATCATCCCCTTATGTAGCTTTAACACTTGTTGTTTAACTAAAATCATCGCTTATGCAACTTTTATACAATTCTAGTTCCCACCATTGAGCTTACATTGCCTTTTACCTTTTTTTATCCATCTTTAAAGCTCATCACTTGCACTTCTTTATACATCTTTGATGATTGCTCTTACTGTTGACCTCACTTTTGGAGTGAGCTCTCAACTTTCTCATCATAGATCTAGGACTCCTGTAGACACTAAGAGTTTTTTAGTCTTAAAATACTTCTAGTGATTAGATGAACAATTAACCTAAACCTAGAGACTTAGAAGAGTTAGCCATGGAAGTAGGTTGTGCCTTAGGGATTTAGGAAGACTTGCCTACCCTATAGCCCAAACCCAATCCTTGCTTCCTTCCTTTAAACCAAACCTCAAATTCAAAATTCCAAACCCCAAAATCAAATCCAACTATCCAATGATTGAAATCCATCACTAAATTCAAACTCCAAATCCCTTCCTAGACACTTTGATTTTATCTTATGGACTTAGCTTTAACCAAATCCAAGCCTTAACCAAATCCAAGTAAACTCCAACCCATTTGATTTTTTCAATTATCAAATCCAATCTCAAATCAAATTCTAAACCATAAATCAATTCCAAATTCGAAATGATTGAAATCTATGATCAACTCAAAATTCCAAATTTCAAAAATCTCTTCCTAAGCCATATGAGCCACCTTCATGTGCTTAGCTAAAATTCCTTCAAATCAGCTCAAACTTAGTTGATTTCTCTATAAATCAATCATTCCTTCATTTATTTTCATAAATATAAATGAAACTCACCTTGCAATGACCAAAAATAAATCAAATCAAAACCCAAATTAGCCCTTTCAACCTACATCCCTAAGCTTAATCAAACCTGCTTCCGAATCGCTCCAAACTCAAGTGGTTTTCTCATGACCCATTCATATCTTCATTTATATTCACAAATATAAATGAAATGTAAATTCAAATGACCAAAACTAAACTCAAATTAAACCAAATTCCTAATTTTATCCCTTTTAAGCCAAATTTTTGAGATTGGCTAAATGAAACCCAAATCAACTCAAAACTCTTGTACTTCTTTATGATTCAAGTATGCCTTCAATCATTGATCCAAATATAAACATAAACCACCATTATGAAACCAACTCCAAGTCAACCCAAATTAAGCCCAAGTTAACCCTTACGACTTGAAATTGTCATTTGAACCAAAATCCATTTGGCTCCAAACCAATTGCTATTGGATTTATATTTCAATCCTAAGCTCATATGTGAGTTCAACCAAACTTGAATCAAACCTTGATCAAGCCAATTGACCCATTTAGGCTCACTTGACCCAAAGTGACCTAAAGGAATTTTTTGAGCCAAGTTTGAATCCAACCCAAATTTGATTGAACTAAGCCCATCTAAACTTAAATCATGATCAACAATTATCATGGGGTGATCAACCACCTTGAATTGGGTCAAACCAAGTCAAACTTGACATTTGACCAAGTCAACATTTAGCCCAAATGAAATCCAAACTAGCTAAAATTAATCATATACCAAATTGATTAAAACCATTGATCCAAGCTCATTCATAACCAATGATTGAACATAACCAAGTCATCAACTGAGCCAAACCAAGCCTAATTGGCCACTTGACCTAAGTTGACCTAAATTGGCCTAAAAAAAAAGCTAAAATGGGTCAAATCATGATTTAATCCAAATTAGTTACAACCAATGGCTCAAGTTCATTCCAAATCACTTGTTGAACTTGATCGAAGTCATGATTGACCCCAAGTTGACCAATTGATCAACTTGACCCAACCTAGCCCAAATTGACCTGAAAGTTCAAATTGACCGAAACTTAAATTAATTCTAAATTAAACCAAACTAAAGCCTACAATCATTTTCAATCAACCAATTGAACTTGACTCAACACCTAACTCAACCTAATTTGGTCAACTTGACCCTTTTGAATCCAAATGAGTCAAATTCAAATCTAAGCCAAACCATATCAAATTAATCACACCAAAATATTCCAAATCATGATTTTGACCCCATTTGGCTAATTGGTCAACCCAACACAATGTGAACACAATTGAACCCTTTTTCCCAAATTGAGCTAAACCACTTCAAGCCATCCCCATGGAACCCTATTAGCCGACCAAGCACACCCCAAACTAGCCTTAAGCCATCCCCAAGTTAGCCCAAAAGTCAAACAAGCTCACCTCAAGTTGATTACCCAATGGACAAAGCCTCCACCTTGGATTCTTACTCTAAATAGCAAAATCTATTTTGTACTCCCCATGGCAGCCCTCTTTTTACCAAATGAAGTACTCCTAGAGTTCATTAGCCCACTCTAAGCACCCTAGAACTTACCTTGGACCAAAGAGAACTCACCAAGCCAAGCTCACTCTCCCCCATCCATGGCTAAACTCGACGGGTGCAAAGAGAACCAAATCCCCTCCCACATGTCCATATCAAGCCTCGAGTCCCCTCACATGGCTTTGGCCACTCATGGCGTGCCACCTCGGATTGACAGAGACCCTTCTGATGACTTGACGACGGCGAATTGATATAATTCATTAGAATGATCCCGTCAATCCACCTAGGTCAATTGAGGGATATACTCCCATATTTCAACTGATTTTGCATCGAACTCAATCCCATTCAGCTCAAGAGTAGTTTTCAAAACTCCCCAAAGCTTCCTCAACTCCTCCCGAGCTCCCTCTTCCTCAGCCTTTCCCTCTGTGCGTAGAATCAAAACAGGACACTTCTATTTTGGTTCTAACTCCTCCTCGTGCAAGAAAACTTCAATTGCTTATGCATACATTATCCTAGAACTTAATTGAAACTGATCGAATCACTTCCAGAGCTTCCCGAGCAACGAACATTGGAGTTCTATTGAAGCCGAGGAGTGTGCGTGCATGGATTGGTCAACCAAGCTTCCCACACCAAATTGAGCTCGAATTCCTTCAACAGGGCCTTGCCTTAACTAAGCAAAGCTACCTTCGGTGTTGAACCACCGAAAATTACGTGAGGTAATTTCTCAAAACCTTAGCTTTAGGCCTCTGTGTGTTGGTCTTTTGTGAAAGGAATCTCTATGTTGAGGGATTCTAGCCGTTGGGATGTGGGATCCATTTGATCCAAATCCAAGCTGAAGTGAGCTTGAATCGAATGGAGAAAGACAAACGATGCTTGTCTCTCGCCGCTCGCAAACAGGATAGATCACAAGTTATTCATCTCACGTGATCGAGATGAACGGCTCTGAAAAGATACCGCCAGAGATCCATTAATTTTCCCCTTAACCCGCAGATTAAACCGTTGCCGTCCGATCTTAGATTTGACGGCTCACAGAGAAAGCGCGTCCGCCGCTGAGTCAGCGCACAAATGTGATAACTTAAATAACCAATCCCATCATGCCAAATTCAAAGCGTGCCGCGTTAGCAGCCAAGTGGCCTGACGAGATTAAGGTTTTAATTAGGGTTAATTAATTGGCTTTTAATTTTGAAACTTACTAAAATCATAATAAATTGTAGAAAAATTTTAAAAAATACAAACTCGGACTCATTTTGAAGATATTTCAAAGGAGAATCTAGAAAAATTATAATTAATTGATTTTAAATAGTGATTTTAGCTTAATTAGAGTTTTATAAAAAAATTAATTAGCTTAATTACACCTTAATTAACACTCAATTAATCTCAAAATTTCTGTGGATGTTTAGGGGGATAACCTCTGCCTCCACAAATTTTTTTGGGATTTTATTAATTGCTTAATTAGTAAAATCATTTGAGTAAGTCCTAATCACTCTCTTAATCCAATTAATTATAATTAAGGAATGAATAGTAGCTTAATTAATCATTTGAACATAATTAACCTTAGTAAACAATAAGATCACTTAGGGAATGTGATTGGAGATATTTTTTCTAATTTATTTTTAAGTATTCTTTATCTTTGAAAATTAAATTAATTAATGGCTAATGGAATGACCAATTGATTAATTAAGTGATTAAATCTTCAAAATAAGGAAATCAAAATCTAATTGAATGTTTAAATGATTTAGGTATTAGGATTGGGGTTTTGCCCTTGATCCTTTCCCATAAGTTAATTTCATCATTCAAATTAAAATATAACTAAAACATTTATTCAGTTCATTAAAAGGCTACTAAAATTAAAATTAAAAATCAGTTCATCCTAACCTAAGCAACCTTTAGTTGATCTTGGGTAGCTCCTTGGGCGTTCAATAACCTAAGGTGAGAGATAATAAAATTATGAATGACTCACATGTGTGTGAAAATAATAAGAGTAATTAAGTGAGATCCCTTAAGCATAATTAACTATTAATCATACGCTAATTGCATTAGACCCCTTCCATTTCTTAGGAGCATTGCAAATTTACTTTTCATGTGATTGCATATCATATTGGCTTATTATTAATTAGTTAATTAACTATATATTGATAATTAATTCATTTAATTCATATCTTAGCCTAATCAAAATATAAAATTAACTTAATTATTATTCATTAAATCAAACTAATTCACACGTGGGAAAATAGGTTAGGATTAACAAACCCTTCTCATATTTCCCAAGTCAAATCAAATTCAAAGATAAAAATCTTTTTGAAGAATTTTGATTCATTTTAAGTAATCTTATTTGATATGATTGTCCTTAGGGATTAATTAGGGTGAATGAAATCATGTATTTACATTCCTTTGTTTCTTTCCAATTATGCTAAATATTATTTGCTATATGAAATCATGCATTCATTTCTCTAGAAAATTAATTAAATAAAATATTTTCTTTTATGTCAAATTGCCTGTGTTGGCTGAAATTAAGAATATGAATGACTATTATCACTATTAAATCAAAACTTATTTTCAAAATCTATAAATCAAAGATTATAAATGAAGTAATGCTAGTTAAAAATATTTATAAGCTTGCATGTGATGATAGTATAATATGTATAATGTGAAGTTCTCTTTCCCTACTTTAATATGGATTCACATAGGATTTGCAAATGTATAGTTCATTTAAAAAGAACATAACACTTGCTTAAATCTACTCCTATGCATTTCCATGTTAAGACCTGGGAAGAATTTCACATTGCATATGTAAATCATTCAACCAAATCAAACATAATTTCTTGCATAATTCTTTATCCATTGGCTCTTTTTGTACATTCATATGTATTTAAGAAAAGTGGTATATCAGTCTTGACATGCTGGGGTTGTGAGGCTTTAAGTAGCCCTAAGTAGGTCTTATACCTTATGCCCCTATTGCAGAAAGTAATGACATCGTACTCACTTAAAACTCTTATACATATGCATGTATGATGTGGCTAATGAATAAAGAATAAAAAATCAAACAAATGAAACATAATTTCTGCATGGATTTTCTTATCCTTGTAGTTATTCATACATTTACATGTTTCGAAGAAAAGTGATATATTAGTATGGACATCTTGGGGCTGCGAGACTTTAAGTAGCCCTAAGTAGGTCTTGTACTTTACGCTTCTGGTGTAGAAAATAATGGCACCATACTCACTTATAACTTTTATACATGTGGATGTGTATTTAGCTAATGGATGAAAAATCCCTCTTTTCTACATAACAAAGACATGCATTCATGATCCAATTAACAAATGGAATATCTAAATTTTCAAATCACATTTCTTTGCATTCATCATCAAAGTATGCTAAGATTTGCATTGCATGTATATGTATGCTTAGGATTATTCATATGCATGGTATACATGATAGAAAGAAATAAATGGATGTGTGTTATGTAATAGTAATCCACCCTAACTAATCCTAAGATGCCTTTATTATTGAATATGGCTATTTAAAATGAATCTAAACTTAGGGTTAATTAAATTACATAATCAACTATTTACCAAAGGAAATCATTAATCAATTTACCTTAGAAATCACTTAAGGTAGGGATAAAAGAGAGACTCTCCCTCTCTTTCTTCTCTTTATAATATTTAGTTGCTAAGTATATGTTGTATGAAACAAAAGAAAACACTAAGTAAAAATCCCCAAATTAACTAAATCACTTAAGGAAAAAACTAACCCTTCATAAATTAAATCCCTCACACTTAGCAAATCATAACCCTAAAGCCTATCTAGGACATACCACAGAAGCTCTAACACATGCACATTAGGCTAATTCATAATTTCTAGCTTTATGTTAGTGCATGATTTTATGATGTATTATTTTAGAGTGGATGTGCGTAGCTTGAATGTTAGGCCGATATTAGCCTAATCATGTCTTATGCAGGGGGCTGTGCTTAAAGGGCCGTTGTAATAAAAATATAAATGCTTTTTTCTATGTAAGTTGCTTAACCCCTAAGCATAGCCAAGTTAGGATAGGTGGACTTGGTTATCCATGTGTGGGGTGTTAAATCAAAATTATTCATATACCTGCTTCGATTGTATGGTGTGTTTAACTAATATTTATTTTGCAGGTATATCAAGATTTACTTTCCTTCCTTTTAATGTAACTTTTGTATTAGGATTAGAATAAGTGTTATGAGGATTAAGGATATGCATTGGTTATAAGACCATATCTTATATACCATGTGATACCTTTGGAGCAAGCTATATCCCACTCAAGCCAAAAGAAAGAAATAAATAGAGCAAATCAAGATGAATGGATGAAGGACAAGGAGTGAAGACTGGAGGATAAAGAATGAAGACCCTCATAACACTTATCACTTCATAATTATAATTTATTCTTTCATTGTACTGGGATGTATAAGTGTAGAGCTCCACAATTTTTTTTGCGGCATAGACCCTTTTATTCTTTTGCGATAGTTTTATAAAATTGTGTGATATTTTGTTTTGCTTGTGCATTAGAAATAACATACCTTTTTAAAGTTTATTTATGATTGGTGTTTGCTGTTACTGACCTCACTTTTAGAGTGAGCTCTCAACTTCTCCATCTCATATATTAAGAGTTCTTAATCTTAAGACACTTCTAGTGATTAGGTGAACCCTTAACCTAACCTTAGAGACTTAGAAGAGTTAGCCATAGGAATAAGTTATGCCTTAGGGGTGTTAGGAAAATATACCTACCCTATAGCTTAAACCCAATCCTCGCTTTCTTCTTACAAATCAAACTTCAAATCCAAACCAACTCCAAATTCAAATCAAATTCCAACTTAAATGACTTTTCTCAAATCATTCAAATCAATTCCAAAAATCCAAATAAATTCAAACTCAAAAAATGTTCTTATAACCCAATTATATTTTCATTTATATTCATAAATATAAATGAAATATAAATTCAAGTAACCAAAACCAAATCCATAACTCAAGTCCAAATCTAAAATCTTTCATAAGTCACTTTGATTTCATCTTATGGACTTAGCTCAAATAAAATTTAAATCAATTCAAACTCAAGAGATTTTCTCATAACCCATTTATATTCTCATTTATATTCACAAATATAAATGAAATATAAATTCAAATAACCAAAACCAAATTTAAAACTTAAACCCAAATCTAACATAAAGCCAACCTATATCCTTTCAAGTCAAATTCATGAACTTAGCAAAATCAACCTCAAATCAATCTAAGCCTTTGGATTTTCTCTCCAAACAATCAATCCTTTAATCACAAACCAAATATAAACACGAACTTCAATAACTAAAGCCAAAATCAAACTAACCAAAATCAAACCCATGTTCATCCTTTGAACTTGAAATTATCAAATGAATCAAAACCCATTTGACTCCAAATCACTTGCAATTAGATTTATATTTCAATCATAAGTTCATATGTGAGTTCAACCAAACTTGAATCAAGCCTTGATCAAATAAATTTACCCACTTAGGCTCACTTGACCCAAAGTGACCTAAAACACCTTTTTGAGCCAAATTCTAATCCACCCCAAATTGGATTGAATTAAGGCCATCTAAGCCGTACATTGTGAGCAACAATCATCTTAGAATGATCAATCACTCAAATTGAGTCAAAATAAGTCAAACCTAGCCTTTGACCAAGTCAACACTTAATCCAAATGAAATCTAAACTGGCCAAAATCCACCATAGGCCAAATTGATTGAAACCATTGATCTAAAATAATTTATGATCAATGCTTGAACATGATCAAGTCATCATTTGAGCCAAACCTAGCTCAAATGGCCAGTTGGAACCCAACCCTTGGTTTGACCCAATTTGACCAATTGGTCAACTTGACCCAAGTTGACCCATTTTGATCTTAATGGGTCAACATGAGCCAAATCATATCAAATAAACTCCAAATTCATTGAAAATTGGTACAACCTATTTTTCAATCATTCCAAATATTCCTAAATCAAAATCAAAGCCTAATGACCATTGTACCATAAGGTCAAAGGGTAACTTATGATCAAATTCACTTGGAATTTGATGTATTCCAACTCAAGATCACTTGACACCCTCTTAGTGGATAATTTGGACACCAAAGAGGGTGGTGCACATGACCCAATGGGTTTGGGTTAGCCAAACCCAACCCAAAGCCAAAACTGATCACCCCACTCAAATTTCTCCACAAAGATCACCTCCCACACTTATTTTAGCACATGTGCACCTCCATACTCCCACTAATCTCCCAAAACTCAATCACATGACACTCCTAACAACTTAAACAACCTATTCAATATCATTAATTTGATCAAAATGGCAAAATGAACTTTGACCATCTGATTCAAGTAAGGGAGATATACTCCCCCTCATTCCATTCCAATTAACTGACCTTGCATTCGATTAAGCTTAGAGGATCAAAGGCAAGCATCCACAAGCTTCCCTAAGGATTCCTAAGCTCATTTGAAATTCCCATTCTTAGTTTTTCCTAAGCTGAAAATAGGGGAGGTGAGGGAGAGTTCCAACTTACTCAATACCCAACCAAAGTCCAATTCCCCTTACAAACACCATCAAGGCACTAAGTCGAGCTCATTCAGAGAAAATCCCAAGCATCCAAGCCACGGGAAGGGGGAGTTAGACTAAAGTCATAATCCATTGAAGAAAGCTTTGGTAAATTGGAAGATCCATTAAAAATTGAACCCTCAAACCTTCAACAGGGCTTCGTCTCTCCTAAATGAAGTTACCTCAATGGTTGTGATAGCCTCCTGAGGTATGCCTGAGCTTAAGTAATTCTTTGGTCCTTTATGAAGGGAAGTGTAATCCCAAATTCCACTTGGATGTATTCTTCTTGCTTTTAGATGGTGTGGGTTGAATCTTAGCCCAACCAGCTCATTGCTTCGACGCCATGGAGGATGAATCTCTCTCCTGCAGGTGATGGCAGGGATGAATCATGGACCGTCCATCCAGCATATTTTGGATGGACGGTCCTGATTAAAACATGCTACATCCACGGATTAATCCTTTTGAAACTATGGGTTTAATCCCGACCGTTTGATCCTTGATCAGATGCCAAGGAGAAAGCGTGTAGCACTGTCGGCTGACGCGACATTGGATTTAACAACTTAAATAACCAATCCCATTGCGCCAAGCAGAAAGCACATGGGAAATGGGTTAGGACCATCAAACTCTTCTCACTTTTCCTAAGTCAAATTCAAATCTCTAAATAAAATAAAAATCTCTTTAAAAAGAATTTTAATTCACTTTAAGTAATCTTATTTCATTGGATTTTCCTTAGGAATTAATTAGGGTGAAATAAATTACATGCTTACATTAGTTTATCTCTTTCTAAGTATGTTAAATGTTGTTTGCCATGTGAACTCATGCATTCATACCTTTTGAAAAATCAAATTAAAATGAAATATTTCCTTTATGTCAAATTGCTAAAGTAAGAATATGAATGACTATTATCACTACTAAATCAAAAATTATTTTCAAAATCTATAAATCAAATATCATAAATGAAAGTATGCTACTTATAAATATTTATAAGCTTGCATAGTTATAGTATAAATGTATTTAATGTGGTTTTCTTCTCTTAACATGGGTTTGTATATGATTTGCAAAGTGTATAGTTCATTTGAAAAGAACCTAACACTTGCTTAAGTTCATTCCTATGCACTCCCATGTCATGAATTAAGAAGGATCTTCATATTACATATATAGACCGGGTCAAACAAACAAACAAAAATCTTTTTGCATGATTCTTCATCCATTAATTTGCTTTTGTACATGCACATGTATTTAAGAAAAGTGATATATTAGTCTGGACATCCTGGGTTGCGAGGCTTTAAGTAGCCCCAAGTAGGTCTTATACCTTACACCCTTGGTGTAGAAAATAATGGCGCTGCACTCACATATGTCTTTCATACATGTAAATGTGCATTTGATTAATGGATAAAAAAATCCATCTCTTTTCTACTTAACCAAATCATGCATTCATGAAATATTCAAATTTTCTTAAACAACAACTCTTTGCATTCATCATTAAAGTGTGCTAAGACTTTGCATTTGTATGTGTAGCTATGCTTAGGATACATTCATGTGCATGATATACATGTTGGAAGGAAATAAATGGTTGTGTATTTTATCATAGTGATTCACTTTAGTTAGTATTAAAATGCCTTTCTTATTTGAATAGATTTATTTAGAACAAATTTAAACTTATGATTAATTAAAATACATAATAAAACATTCACTAAAGAAAAATCACTAATGAATCTACCTTAGAAATTACTTAAGGTAAGGATGAAAGAGAGATTTTATTCTCTTTACAAATTTTAGTTATTAAATATAGGTTCATTCAAACCAAATCAAATCACCAAATATAATTGATAAATCAACTAAATCACTTAAAATGAAACCACCCTCTAAGTTGAACCCTTTCACACTTAAAAAATTCTAACCTTAAAGCCTAGCTAAGATATACCACATAATCCTTAAAATGACACACACATTAGGCCATGTCACCATTTCTAGTCCTATGTTAGGGCGGTGCATGGTTTGATGCTTGATTTATTTTATGGTGTAATATTTTAGACTAGATATTAGGGTGTATGTCAGATTGACTGATAGGGCGATCTTAGTCTAACCATATTTTCTGTAGGCGATTGTGCTTAAGGGGCGCTGTAATAAAAATATAAATGCTTTTGCTGTGTAGGTTGCTTAAACCCCTAAGTGTAATCCAAAAATAGGCCAGGTGGACTTGGTTACCCATGTGCGAGGTGCTAAGTCCAATTTATTCATATACATTCTTGGGATGTGTAGTGTGTTTCGCTAATCTCTATTTTATAAGTTTTAGCTAGATTTAATTTTCCTATTTTTTATGTAATTTTGCAATTAGGATTTCAAATAAATGTTATGGGAAAGTGGAGGTGAACATTGGTCAGAAGACTATGTCTTATGTACCATGTGAAGCCTTTGAAGTGACCACATTCTAATCAAGTCAAAAGGAAGAAAGGAAAGAAGTATACTAAACATGAAGAAAGAAGAAATGAAGAAATGAAGAAAGAAGACCCCCATAATATGAATTCCTTCTAAATTGTAATTATTCATTTGTAATCCAGATTGTATAAGGGTAGAGCTCGGCTACCCATATTTCTTTTCAGGTTTATGTGGTGGAGCTTGGCCACAAAGGCTTTTTATTCTTTTGTGCCAGCTTTATAAAATTGTTTGATGTTTGTTTAGCTTGTGCATTAAGATGATATTTTTTTTTATTTTTTCCTTGCTTTGATGAATGGCATGGATGTGATTAGGCTCTTAGAAAAAAATAAATTTTCTATCCAATTAATCAACTCAAAATTAAAATTAACAACTCATAACCTCACATAAAGCTTAAGATATAAATCAAGAAATAAAAGATTTAGTAAACTCTTAGATGGATGTTGTATGTCTCATATCATGCATAAAAAGCATCTTGTTTCACTCTTGCTTATGGAGGGCTTCCACCTTTGCCAGAGAATATGACTTGACCTTTGAGAGCCATGGTAGAAACACACCTCCTTCTTGCTGATTTTGACCCATAACCAATTTCTCATGCATTAGGCATATGAATCCCATAGCCCGTGTCAAATTAATTGTCCAAAAATGAAAATAAAACTTAACAAAATTTACATTAGATTTAAGTCATGAATTTATGCCCAACATGATCCAGTCTCTTAGGGAGTGAGTTTTAGGACTTAGTCTTCTTTCTAAATAAATAACAGCCTAACTATCTTGCAAAAGCATAAGACTTGCCTACATATATTTAAAATTATAGGATGAGTTAGTTGGTGGCCACCCCTAGGAAGTTGTAAGTCCAATAACCGGGTGATTTACCCTCTCTTGTGGAGGTAAATCATATGCCCATTGTCGCCTTGGATTTAGGTCATGCTTTGGCTCTCGCCAAAGCTCCATAGATTTAGGATTCAAGGTTGTTGTTTTTCTTTGTGGGCTATAAGCACAAATCCTCATCTCTTAGGCATTTCCATGATCTTGTATCATAGAATTATAAGTCCTAGATTTCTAATAAAAATTCAACTCAAACAAATAATTCTCTTCAAATTCAAAAATATAAAGTCCAACTATAGGATAGTTTGGGATGCTCGCTAAGTTTTCTAGCATCGTGAGCATCTCCTACTTATCTCCCTTTGATTTTGATAATAACTCCCTCTTTTTGATCAATCCCATTTGATCTTCCAAAAATAACCAATTCCTTGATAGTCCTATCTTTAAAATCTTTGGAGACAACGATCATTTATCTTAATCGAGAGTATTCTTAAGGAATCTCATTCCTTAAGATATAATTGACTATGGGGGCTTGCCTCTATAGGGAACTTAATAAAATTGATTTAAAATAAATCCTACTTTACTTTTTTATGTAAAGTATGGGAAGAATCTCTGGTATATTTGAAGACCCATTGTCCTTAGGAGTCCTTATTAAGGTGATTAGGTCCATTGTAGGGTGGTGACTTCTATCTTTCGAGATAGTACACCAATCCTTAATGTCATACTCGATCACCCTAATAAAAATATCTGCAGATCTACGTGGTGTCCAACAAAAGAAGATTTTTATTTTTATTTTCAATTAATTCATTATAGATGAAGATGAAAATAAAAATTCACCACAGTCGCTCGGGTGTGTGCTAGCACTTCCTTGATGGTCCTCTCTAAGGGGAAGGCTATCCTAGCTTTAGAGATAGCCTCCCCTACCTTCGAGCTGCATTGTCTCCACCTCCTACATACCACAAGGCTCCAGGTGGGGAGGAAGTCTATCTGGTCTATGTCACGGTGTGCAGGTGGATACATCTGTGAGTTTTGTACATTATTTGATTTGAGGTCTATCCCTGTGGAGTGTTACCAAAGCATTCATAGTGATAGATCATCGGCCCGAATTCAATCGGAGCAGGGAGCGAGGTTTTCGAAACAAGGCCTTCGCTAATTTTCCCCATCGCCACCGGGTCAATAAGACTGATAAAATTATGCTAATAGGTACCACCAGTCATAGCAAAAAAGCCCCAGCGAGGGTAGAGCCAGTGTTATCTCCACCACACCGATCCACCCCTCGCCCCCATCACCAGTTCAGGTCCCACCATCCATCGTGCCGACAAAGGCACAAAAGATATTATCTGAGGAGAAGAAAGCCCCTTTGGTAATCTAGCTACAACCAAAGGATCCCACTTTATCTACTCCATCAACTGAGGTGAGGATGAGTTCACCTACTCGACCTCCCACTTCAGTCTTGGTGAAGAAGGAGTGGCGACCCCGTAGTGTCGTAGTCGTACCACCATCACAACCATTATCAGAGCTAGTGATGACAACTGTAGAGGGAGAAGGGGATAGTTTTGTAGTCCCCATGGCCCTGGATCTCCCTAGAGACACTATTCCACCTATGAGCAGTCATGAGCACATCTCTTCTAGCAGTCATGACCCTCCCAGAGCTAACACTCCAGTAATAGGCAATGTTAGGTGCATCTCTGTATGTGAGCACAACCCCTCCACCGGTCAGCAACGTGTACTCATACCAGCATGGTTAGACCACTCCCTAGGTGAGATTATAACATAACACTTTGCAGAGAAGAGGGAGCTTCTAGGGAGTGATCGATCAGATTGTGAGGAGAGAAAGGCCAGCTTTGATCCAGATGAGGTGATCTCCTTGAGGATTCGACCGAAGTTTAAATGGTGATACTAGGGGATCCCTTTAGAGGGATCAATACAATTAGAAAGGTATTGTAGTTGAAGAGGATGACACCATCCATTCAACTCAGCACCTCCTCCACTAGCTTAGGCAGAGGGATGATCATATTGATCAAATGGGGAAGAAGATCGAAGGGTTGATGGTAGTTGTGTCAACATTGCAGAATTCAGCTTTGGTTTCACAGCCTTCTCTCATAGTGGCTGACAGAGCAGGGTTGGCACACACTTTAGATCATTCTAGATGCATGCCTGCAGAAGGAGATAGTGGTAGCTTGCATAGGAAGGTGGTGGATAGCACCTCCATGCATGAAAGAGACATCAAACATATGGTGGAGCAAGAGGTGAGGGATGCATTGGCCCAAGCTCGAGGTGGCTCATCTGTTCCAAAGGGTAGACCCTACCTGGAGGAATTTGATGGTGTCCAATACCCTAAGGGATTTGTGCCTCCATCTTTCAAGATTTTTGATGGCAGTGGGAACCCCCTATAGAATATAGCATATTTCAGAGCCGGATGTTGCAATGCCGGTGGAAGCGACGCACTCTTATTTTGCCTCTTTATTAGTAGCTTGATGAGCATTGCATTCAATTAGTATGCTGAACTATCCAATGGTTCAGTGAAGATATTTGCTGAGTTAGAGCTGCTCTTTATTAAGAGATTTGCTGGAGCTTAGCAAAGGGTAATTGTGGGCAATCTTATTGTAGCTCAACAACACCTCGGTGAATCCCTTATTGAATACATTATTAGATGGTGTAATTTAAGAATGGAATGTAAACCACAACTATCTGAATAACATGCCATTAAAATTCTGCTCAATAATATTCATGGCCCGATCACCTTCATGCTTAAAGGTTTCATTATTAAGACATTTGAAAAGTTAATAAACAAGGTGGCTAGTGTACAAGGAGAGGCCAAACATTCACCTTTCCCAGATCAGTCAGCCAAGCCAAGACCACATAAGGTGTTTGAGAAAAAGCCAGGGGCAATCACCATAGTTGACAAGGGAAAACAGCTAGCCAGGGTCCAGCCAGACAGACCTCGAGCATAGCAGCCTCCTCTACCACCTCCTTTGCCGCCTGGCATCATATCACACATTGGTCTCCACCGCCGCTTTCAAGAGTATCCTTGTCCACGACAAGAAGAACATTCTTTTCTACCACCGGGTAACTATCACTTACCTACTTTTGCTGAAAAAAAATGAATAAATCTTATTCATTCAAAAGAGAGGTGGTCAGGAGGATCTTCAAGAACTTCTTAAAGAGGCTTGATTTTTAGTTACCAGAGCCTTGGAGGCCAGAGGATGTGGGAAAGCGTCATGATCCAAACTATTTCCCCTACCACTGCATGCTAGGACATGTCTTGGAAGATTACTTTACCTTCAAGGACTGTCTTGAGCTTAACTACAAGTCAGGTGCCAATGTTATCCCTAAGAAATACCTATTAGAACAACCCTCTAATTTTGTTAAAGTAATCCTTGGGGATACACGCGATCTCCTCAAGACAGAGGAAGGTTGGGATATCTCCCTATTCTGAACTTCCAATAAATAATTTCTAAGATCAGAAAGTTACCCTTGCAAGTGGCTAAAGAAGATCAAACCTTCAACTTTAAGGAAGGTTTGCAAGTTGCTAAAGATAACTTGAGGGAGGTAGAAGCAAAGTGATAGCTTCCACTTGCGAGAGACATTAGCACCACCAAATCAGTCCGCACTTCTACCATACAGCTCCTTCAACCAGTTCATCTTCTAACTATCTTACTGTATCAACGGAGGGGTGCCAAATTCCTTTCTCCGCTTACTTTACTTGATTTCTACTTTATACCTTCATCAAAATCTAAGAAATTAATGAAGAAGAAGATTGATTCTGCTTACATTCTTTCTACTTTCATTGATCTCGATGATTTTATTCATATAGAAAGCTCTCCAAGTACTAATAATTATAATAATTCTGATCCACTCCTTTATGATTTTGAAATAGATTACCTATTTCTAAATCACTCAGGTTCACCCATTATGATAGACTTAGAGTCATCATCGATCTATAGAAGTAGGTGAACTAGGTAGAACTTTCTACTAAATTATCTCATGAAGTCACTGAAGTCAACCTTTGTAGTGACAAAGTTCTACCTCATAGGGCAGCACCTCAGGATAAGGGTAAATAAGTCATTAGTTCTAGCAGTCAAGAAGCCCCTCCATCTATGGATATGCTTATGGAGGACCAACCCAGAGTTGACTACAATGTCCTTGCTCACCTAAGAAAGTTGCCTACTAAATTAAGCATATATGATGCCCTTGTCTTATCCAAAGAGATGAGGGAGTCATTGATCAAAACTTTACTTGATCCAAAAATATGCTTAGCTCAGCTGACCACTTGAGAGGAGGTATATTTTTCAAGAGAAGCCCCGGGAGTTATATTCATTGATGAAGACCTTCTTTTGGAGACAATGGAGAAAAATTGCCCCCTCTCATCACAGTGCATATGGGCAGATTCACGCTCTCCAAAATATTAGTTGATCAAGGTGCATTAGTGAATATTATGAGTTAAAAAACCCTTGCTTATTTGAGGGTCAATATCTATAAATTTTGAGGAGATCAGATGATGTTGAGAGGATTCAATGAACAAGGTGATAGGGCTTTTGGCTCCACAGTGTTACCACTAGAGATAGATGACTGGAAGACAAAGGCCAAGTTCTTCCTAATTGATTCAGATACATCTTTCACTGCTTTGCTCAGTAGGCCTTGGATACATCCAAACAACATGGTTCTATCTTCTCTGCACTAGTGCTTCAAATTTAGAAGAGGTGGAATCGAGTATTGTGTCAAAGGAGACTTGAAGCCATTCTCAGTTAGAGAGGTTGAGATTTATGAAGATACAACCTACTATCTTCCTCCAAATCAAAAAGCCTATTCTCATGAACTCTATAAAAGTTCAAAATCATTAGAAAAAGAAATAGGAAAAGAAAAATAAATTGAAAAAGAAAAATAAAAGAAAAAAGAAAAAGAAAAATAAAGTACAAGTGAGTGAGAATCAGACACCGAGGAAGAGGTAGAACCGGATATTACATTTCCACCCATAATTTGTTCCTCCATATGGACACATGGGTAGGATGACTCGACCTCGACTAGGTAGAGGAAGAGGCAAATTTAGAGGCAGTTATAGAGTTGGAAGACCTCCTTAGTGGCCAACCAGTAGGAGCTATGTTCTAGCTCACCGGAGTACCCCGCTATCCACATAGACTTAGAGTCTAGTTTGAAGGATGAGTCTCATGTGGTTAGCATGCTGACCAACCCCTCTCAGCGAGTCCCTTAGGAGGTGACATTCAAGCAAGACAGTGGTGAAGACCATGCCTCCAAGCAAAGCATGAATCTATTCGAATCATTATGTAGAACAATTAAGTAACAGTTAGAAACCTTAGCTCTAACCTCACTTTCCTCCTAGAAAGTTGAAGGTTTGGTAGTTAAGGTGGCCCCCAAGTCATTCATAGATGTCAGGCCGAAGAGGTTTTTGTTGGGAGCATCATCCTCAAGTCTAGAAGCTGATGTAGAACTTGAGAATGATTCATATAAAGATTTAATACAACTACCTCTTGATTGGTATTCGCTTTGTGTTATTAACTTAGTATAGAAGGGATTAATCCCACATACTTGTTCTAAACACAGGTCAAACTACTTTGAAAAATTATGGGACAACCAAACCAGATATCAGGACTAAGGTTCAGCATAGTGGGTCCAGTCGATGATGACAACCATTGCCTAGTCATCACCACTCATTTGGGGTTTGATAGTTTCTTCTCAAATCATGCTAATTCTTATGAGGAGGCATGTTTAGAAACTTTAAATGACCCAAATGAGCCTGAAGTCAAAGATGCACCACCAGAGTTTGAAGAAAAAAATAGATCAACCATTGACGAACTTAAAGAAATCAACTTGGGAACAAAAGAAGATTCATGCTCGACGTACATAAGTTTCTTATTAAATGAAGAAGAAACCAATGACTTTGTTAAGCTATTAGCTGAGTTTAAGGATTGCTTCGCTTGGAGTTATGAAGAAATGTCTAATTTATCTTCTAACATAGTAGTCCACAAGCTAACAATATATCCTAATGCTAACCCTATCAAGCAAGCTCCTATACGCATGCAATTAGAAATTGAACAGTAAGACACTTCTGAAATCAAGAAACTAATCGATGCTGGCTTTATTAAAGAAAAATACCCTACCTGGTTAGCCAGTGTCTTCGAGTTAAGAAAAAGAACAACCAAATTTACATATGTGTCGATTTTAGGGATCTGAACAAGGCATGTCCTAAAGATGAATTTCTACTTCCTATACCGTAATTGATGGTGGACATTGCCTCATCTCATCCAGTATTCTCCTTTATAGATGGGTCATTTGGTGTTGACTTGGAGTGAGCTCTCAACTTCTCTATCTTAGACATAGGACTCCTCTAGACACTAAGAGTTCCTTAGTCTTGAGATACTTCTAGTGATTAGGTGACCACTTAACCTAACCCTAGAGACTTAGAAGGATTTATCATAAGATTAGGCTATGCATTAAGGATTTAAGGCAACCACTTACCCTATAGCTCAAATCCAGGCCAACCACACTCCTTTAAACCAATCCAAATCAAATCTCAAATCAATTCCAACTCAATTGATTTTCTCAAATCTCAAATCAATTTCAACTCAATTCAGTTTATTAAATCTCAAATCAATTCCAAATCAATTGATTTTCTCAAATCTCAAATTAATTCTAACTCAATTGATTTTCTAAAATCTCAAATCAATTCCAACTCAATTGATTTTCTCAAATCTCAAATCAATCCCAACTCAATTGAGTTTCTCAAATCTCAAATCAATTCCAAATTCAATTCCAATCCCAAATGATTCAAATCCAAAATCAGTTCCAAATCTAGCTCCAATTGAGATGATTGAAACTCATGATCAACTCCAAATCCAAAACCTTCTTAAGCCTTATGATTCGCATCCATAAGCTTAGCCAAACCCTTCAAATCAACCCAAAGCCAAGTGATTTCTTTATAAATCAATTATTACATGATTTATATTCACAATTATAAATGAAATTGGCATCCGAATCATCCAAATTGAATGAATATAAATCAAACCAAATAAAAACCCTTTTTTTCCAAACTTTTTGACCTACCTTAGCCAAATTCACAATCAAATCACTCCTAATTCACATGATTCTCTCATGGATCATTTATATTCATATATATAAATAAAATATAAATTCAAATGGCCAAAATCAAATCAATATAAATTCAAAACTCAAATCCAATCCTAATTTATATCCTTTAAGCCACTTTCTTGGATTTAGCCAAATCATTCTCAAATCAATCCAACCCTTGGATTTTCCTCTTCAAACAATCACTCCTTCAATCACATGCCCAAATAAAAACATAAACTATAGTCACCAAGCCAAAATTAAACTAACCCAAGTCAAACCCATATTCATCCTTTTGACTTGAAATTGTCAAATAAATCAAATCCCATTTGACTCCAAATCACTTGCAACTGGATTTATATTTCCATCATAAGTCCATATTGAGTTTCAACTAAACTTAAATCAAGCCTTGATCAAGTCAATCAACCCATTCAGGCTCACTTGACCTAAAGTGGCCTAAAAGACCTTTTTGAGCTAAGTTCTAATCCAACCCAAATTGGATTAAACTAAGCCCATCCAAGCCTCACATTGTGATCAACAATCAGCCTAATCACTCAAAGTGGGTCAAATTAAGTCAAACTTAGCCTTTGACCAAATCAATATTTGACCCAAATGAAATCCAAACTAGCCAAAATCCATCATATGCCAAATTATTTAAAACCATTGACTTAAATCTATTCATAATCAATGATTGAACATGACCAAGTCATCAATTTAGCTCAACTAAGCCCAATTGGCCATTTGACCTAAGTTGACCCAAATTGACCTAAAAAGTCAAAATGGGTCAAATCTTGATCTAAGACAAATTGATTGCAACCAATGAGTCAAATTCATTCTGAATTGATTGTTGAACTTGACCAAAGCTTCAATTGACCAATTAGACCCAACCTTGCCCAATTGACCATGAACCCAACTTGACCTAAAGGTTAAATCAACTTGAAATCAAACCAAATCAAAATTAATTGAAACCAAAGCTTGCAATACATTTCAAATGATCAACCAAGCCTAAACCAACCCATGACCTAACCTAATTGGGTCAAATGGGTCAAATTGGTCAACTTGACCCATTTGACCCAAATGAACCGAAATGAACCCAAACCAAATCTAAACCAAATTAAACCAAACCAATAACCCATAGGCTCCAAATGATCATTTGAACTTGACCTAACTCATGGTTTGATCCAATTTGACTAATTGGTCAACCTAACCCAATTTGACCTAACTTGACCTAAATAAGTCAAATTTAGCCAAATCAAATCAAATGAAGTCCAAATCACTTGAAATTTGGTCCAACCCATTTTTAAATCATTTTAAATATGCCCAAATCAAACACATAGACAAATGACCACTTTGCCCTTGGGTCAAAGGGTATCCCATGACCAAATTCACTTGGAATTTGGTCATTTCTTCCCTAAGGACACTTGACATCCTTCTATTGGTCCACATGGGCACCAAGGAGGGTGGTGAACACGACCCAATGAGCTTGGGTCAGCCATAACCCAAGGGGAGGCCAACTGAGCTCCCCAATCATCTTTGAACACTTGGCTCACCAAATCCACTCACCAAGCACATGGGCAACAACTCTCCCTTACTCCTCTACCCAAAACGACCGTTGTGGGATGTTTTGCAACTAAAATGAATCAGCCAATCCAACCCATTGAGCTAAAATGGCAAATCAGCCTTTCACCATCTGATCCAAGGAGGGGGAGATATACTCCCCCTCATTCTCACTCAAATGATAAGCGATTGATTCCTCAGAGCTCTAGAAGCATTTACTAACCATCCTAGAGCTTTCCCAAGGTCTCCCAAAGCTCCCTCGATCGACATTCTTCATTTGTGTGCAAAGCCAAAATTGGGCAAGTCCATTCCGAACAATACTCCCTCCTCACTTCACATAACCCAAATTTCTTTTACCCACACTCTCACCACACCTCGCCGAGCTCGATCAAACCATTTCCCAAGCCTCTAAGAAATAGGAAGTGCCACTTCGATCAAGATCGATCTCCATTGAAGAGGATATTGATCGATCGAGCAAACCGCTTCAAATCAAGATCGAATTTCTTCAACAGGGCTTCATCTCTACTAAACGAAGCTACCTCCTCGGTTGGAAGCACTGGTGATATCCTTCGGTGAGGTAATTGATTGAAACCATAGCTATAATAAATTTTTAGTTGGTCCTTTTCGAAGGGAATTATTATCCCATATAATTTTGACCGTTGGATATGCACCCCCCCTTCCTTCCGAAGGTGTGGGATCATTTTGATCCGAATCCAGCTCAAGTGAGCTCGGATTGAACGAGGAAAGATGAACAGTGTTTGCTTGTGAAGGAGAAGGATCATATGCCATCCATTTCGCATGATTGGAACATATGCTTATGATTAGATGACGCTAGATCCTTATGATTCTAAGCCTATACTGTGGGATTAATCTCAACCATCGATCTGATCGACGCCTCAGAGCGATCCGCCACCAACATCTCACCGACGGATGTAAAAACTTAAATAACCAATCCCATTGTGCCACGTGAAAAGTGCATCGTGTCAGTCGCCATGTGGTTTGACGGGATTATGAGTTTAATTAGGCTTAATTAATCCAATTTTAGTGATGAAACTTCCAAAATTCATAACTAATTGTAAAAAAATCTAAAAAATACAATAAATACTCATTTTAAAGGTAATTTAGAGGAGAATAAAATAAAAGTAAAATAAATTAATTTTGAATGGTGATTTTGACTCAATTTGGGTTTTATTAGAAAGGTTATTAAGCTAATTACTCTCTAATTACTCCAGCAATTAATTCCAAATGTTTTGAGATTGATTATTGGAATGACCTCTACCTTTCATGATTTTCTTTGAATTTATTACTTGATTAATTAGGGGAATGGCTTGTTTCATTCTTAATCACTCTCTTAATTAATTAAATAATTAATTAGCATGTTAAATATTAATGAATCCATTAATTAAGTTGACTAATTATTATGAAATAGTGAATGGACATAGGGAATGAGATTAGGACCTCTCCTCCAATCTTTTCCCCTAAGTGTATTTCACTTTAATAACTCTTAATCAATTTGCAACTAATTAATGGCTTAATCACCTCATTAAATAATTTAATTAATCAAACTCAAAACCAAATCATTACAGAACTCAATCATTTAATTCTTGAGTAGATTCTTAGGTGTTCAATAACCTAAGAGAATTCTAAAGAAAAATTGTAATCAAACTGCATGTGTAGGAGGGTTATAAAAGTACTTAATCAAATCCTTTAGCTTAATTAACCAATAATTGTGAGCCAATTGCATTAGGCCCCTTCATTTCTTAGGTGCGTTACTGATTTAATTTCCATGTGGTTGAATATCATATGTAGGCTCATAATTACTTGGATAATTATGATAAAATGGTATAGGTAAGGGGTAATTAATGAATTTAATTCATACCTTAACCTAATCAAAACATAAAAATCAACCTAATTATTCTAAATTAAACCAAACCAATTCAGACATGGGGGAAATAGGTTAGAACTAGCAAACTCTTCTCATATTTTCTAAGTCAAATCAAATTCAAAGATAAAATCTCTTTAAAGAATTTTAATTCATTTTAAATGTTCTTATTTTATATGACTATCCTTAGGAATTAATTAGGGTGAATGAAGTCATGTACTTACATTCCTTTATTTCTTTCCAATCATGCAAAATATTATTTGCCATATGAAATCATGCATTCATTTCTTTTAACAATTAACTAATAAAATGTTTTCTTTTATGTTAAATTGCATTGGCTAAAATTAAGAATATGAGTGGCTATTATCACTATTAAACTAAAATTTATCTTTTAAAACCTATAGATCAAAGATTATAAATGAAATGATGCTAGCTATAAATAATTATAAGCTTACATGTAATGATAACATAAGATGTGTATTATGAAGTTCTCTTTCTTTCTCTTAACATGGATTCACATAGGATTTACAAGTGTATAGTTCATTTGAAAAGGAACACAACACTTGCCTAAATCTATTCTATGCATTTATATGTTAAGACTTAGGAAGGACTTTCATATTACACATGTAAATTATACAAGCAATCAGACATAATCTCTTGCATGATTCTTTATTCATTTAGTCTTTTTTTTACATCTATATGTATCTAAGAAAAGTGGTATATCAGTCTGGATATCCCGGGGCTTCTAGGCTTTAAGTAGCCCTAAGTAGGTCATGTATCTTATGCCCCTACTGTCAAAAATAATAGTGTCGTACTCACTTATAACTTTTATACACATGGATGTGCATTTAGCTAATGGATGAAAAAATCCATCTTTTCTAAATAACAAAGACATGCATTAATGATCCAATTAACAAATGGAATATCCAAAATTTCAAATCACACCTCTTTGCATTCATCATCAAAGTGTGCTAAGATTTGCATTACATGTATATGTATGCTTAAGATTATTCATATGCGTGGTATACATGATGGAAGAGAATGAATGGGTGTGTGTTATGTGGTAGTAATACGCCTTAACTAATCCTAAGATGCCTTTCTTATTGAATAGAGCTATTTAGAGCGAATCTAAACTTAGGATTGATTAAAAAACATAATAAAATATTCATTAAAGAGTATTTAATTAATGAATCTACCTTAGAAATGTTTTAAGGTAGGGATGAAAGAGAGCTTTCTTCTCTTTTCTTATCCTCATAACATTTAATCACTAAGTGTAGGGTCATTCAAACCAAATTAAATCACGAACTAAAATTCACAAATTAACTAAACCACTTGAAATGAAACCACCATCTAAATTGAATCTTTTGGACTTAGAAAATTTTAACCTTAAAACCTAGCTAAGACATGCCACACAAGCATTAAATGACACACAGATTAGACTAAGTCACCATTTTTAGCTTTAGGTTAGGGCGGTGCATGGTTTGATGCATGATTTTATTTTGTGGTATAATATTTTAGACTGGATGTTAGGGTGCAAGTCGGATGATAGAGATCTTAGCCTAATCATGTCTTATACATGGGATTATGCTTAAGGGGCCTCTATAATAAAAATAAAAAGAATATAAATGCTTTTGCTATGCAGGTTGCTAAGCCTCTAAGCATAGTCCAAATTAGGACACATGGACTTGGTTACCCATGTGTGGGGTGCTAAGTCCAATTTATTCATATAACTACTTGGGTTGTGTGGTATGTTTAGCTAACCTTTGTTTTACAGGTTTAGTTAGATTTACCTTTCCCATTTTGATGTAAATTTTGTAATTATGATTTAGAATGAATGTTATGGGGAATTAGGATGAACATTGGTTATAAGATAAAGTCTTATGTACCATGCGATGCCTTTGGAGCAACCATATTCCAATCAAGCCAAAAAGAAGAAAGAAAAGAGACAAATCAAAATGAAGAAATGAAGAAATATAGAATGAAGAATGAAGAGCCCCATAACATGAATTCCTTTTAATTGTAATTATTCATTTATAATCTGGGTTGTATAAGGGTAGAGCTCGGCTACCCACATTTCTTTTCGGGTTGTACGGTGGTACCCAATGACACCAACCTCTTATCCTTTTGTGCTAATTTTATAAATTGATTGATGTTATGTTTATGATTGCAAAATTAGATTGGCATGATTTTCTTCGTTTCTTAATTGTTTGATGATTGTTGAATGACCTAGATGCGATTAAGCTCTTAGGAAAAAAATAATTTTCTATCCAATTAATTAGTTCAAAATTAAATTAAATAATTCATAGCCTCACCTGAAGCCTAAGACATAAATAAAGATAATAAAAGATTTAACAACCCCTTAGCTAGATGTTGTATGTCTCATATCATGCATAAATAATATTTTCTCACTCTTGCTAATGGAGGGTTTCCACCTTTGCCACAGAAATTGGCTTGACCTTTGAGAGCCATGGTGGAAACACACCTCCTTCCTTTTGATTTTGGCCCATAACAGATTTTATCATGCATTAGCCATATAAAATCCCATGGCCTGTGTGAAATAAAAATGTCTAAAAAGCAAAATAAAACTTGACAAAATTTGCATTAGATTTAGATCATTATTCATGCCCTTCATGATCTAGTCTTTTAGGGAGTGATTTTAAGGACTTAGTTTCTCTTATAAGTAAATAACAACCTAACTATCTTGCAAAGCATATGATTTTCTTACATGTATTTAAAATCATAGGAGTTAGTTGGTGACCACCCCAAGCGGTTGTAAGTCTAACAGTCGGGTGGTTTATCATCTCTTGTGGATGTAAATCATATACCCACTTTTGTCTTAGATTTAGGTCATGCTTTGGCCCTCACCAAAGCTCCCTAGATTTAGGATTTGAGATTACTGTTTCCCTTTAGGGCTATAAGCATAAATCCTTGCCTCTTAGGCATTTCTATAATCTTGTATTGTAGAATTATAAGCCCTAGATTTCTAATAAAAATTCAACTCAAACATATAATTCTCCTCAATTTCAAAAATATAAGGCCTAACCATAGGATAGTTTGGGATGCTCACTAGGCTTCCTAGTATCATGGGTATCCCTACTCATCTCTCTTTGGTTTCGATAATAATTCTCTCTTTTTTATCAATCTCACTTGATTTTCTAAAAATGACCAATTGATTGATAGTCCTATCTTTGAAATCTTTAGAGACAACGATCATTTACCTTAATCGAGAGTATTCTTGAGGAATCTCATTCCTTAGGATGTAATTAACTATGGGGGCTTGCCTCCATAGGGAACTTAAGGAACCCGGCTTAAAATAAATCCTACTTTACTTTTCCATGTAAAGTAAGGGAAATATCTCTGGTATATTCGAAGACCCATCATGCCTTAGGAGTCCTCATTAGGTGATTAGGTCCATTATAGGGTAGTGACTTCTATCTTTCGAGATAGTACACTATTCATTAATATCGTACTCGATCACCCTAATGAGTACATCTGCAGAACTGTGTGGTTTCCCCTCACATAAACACACATGAATCTCAAACACAAAAATAAATATCATAGATTTTTCTGGTGACTTTGTTGGGGAAAGTTCCTCTTTCCATCTTCGGTAAATGATCGTTGTCTCCAAGTATCGATAGTGGATTTGTATTTCATATAAGTCGAGAGTAACTTTCTTTTCCGTTGGCACTTAGCTCATTTCATTCTTAAGCTAAGCTAGCCAACATTCTTTAGGTTTTAGGACCTCACTCCATGTAGGTCTTAAAACTCTTGTTGAGTTCCCCAATAGGTGAAAATAAAATTTAACCAAAAGAAATAACTAAAGACCTTTTTGAAGCTCCTTACCATCTCTATGGTAAGGTAAGGTTCATTCCACAAATGAGAAAAATAAATCCTTTATAAAAATATCACTTTTCGAAAGCACTTTCCCAATGTTCACATAATAAAATACCTGCACAAAAATTTTCACAAAATATATAACTCAACCCCATCTAACAGTCCTCAGGATTGTTATATGTAGGTTCTTTTCAAAACCAAAATCAAAACCATCTTTCAAAAAGAACATATTTAAAAATGAACATCTTCATTCAACATACCTAAATTTATTGAATGAAGGTTTCATTTCCAAATAAAATCATTTCATTGAAACTCCACTCAATATATCTAACATATGTTGAAGTTGGAGTTTCTTCCTTTTCAAAAGCACATATTTGAAAATGAGAATCCTCATTCAATAGATCCAAATTTATTAAATGAAGATTTCATTTCCAAATAAAATTATATCATAAAATTGAAACTCCACCCAATATATTCCATATATATTAGAGTTGGAGTTTCTTTCTCATTTAAAAAAAAAAACACAAATTTGAAAATAAGCATCTTCATTCAATATATTCAAATTCGTTGAATGGAGGCTTCATTTTTAAATAAAATCACACCATTTGAAACTCCACTCAACACAATCCACATGTGTTAAGTTGGAATTTCCTTCTTTTCAAAAAAGCAATAATCATACACAAAAAATTCATCTTTGAAAAATAAAATATGGTTGACTTCAATTTTACATACCCAAATTTGTTAAATGGAAATCTCCTTTACAAAAATCATGAAATTCAAAATATATTGGAGGTCCATTTGACATACCAAAATTTATCAAATGAGAGTTTTATTTTTTAAAAAGAAAATTGAAAATAAATTGGATTTTATTTCACACACCATATTTGTTAAAGAGAAATCCCCCTTTTAAAAACAACATAAATCAAAAATAAAAAATAAAAAATTAAACACTTATGGGTTTTTTTGGCATACACAAATTTGCTAAGTAAAGATCCCATTTTCAAAAATCAAAACAAAAATCAAACACATGTGGGTTTTATTTAGCATACACAAATTTGCTAAATAAAGATCCCTTTTTCAAAATAAAAAAAATAAAATACATTTGGGTTTTATTTAGCTTACACAATTTTGCTAAGTAAAGATCCCATTTTCAAAATCAAAACAAAAATCAAACACATTTGGGCTTTATTTAGCATAGACAAATTTGCAAATAAAGATCCCATTTTCCAAATCAAAACCAAAATCAAACATATTTGGGTTTTTTTTTAGCATAAACAAATTTGCTAAGTAAAGATCCCATTTTCAAAAGTCAAAACAAAAATCAAACACATTTGGGTTTTATTTAACATTCACAAATTTGCTAAGTAAAGATCCCATGTTTAAAAAATAAAACAAAATTCAAACACATTTGGGTTTTATTTAGCATACACAAATTTGCTAAGTAAAGATCCCATTTCAAAAATCAAAATAAAAACCAAACATATATGGGCTTTATTTAGCATACACAAATTTGCTAAGTAAAGATCCTATTTTCAAAATAAAAATAAAAAATAAATATATTTGGGCTTTATTTAGCATACACAAATTTGCTAAGTAAAGATTCCATTTTTAAATTCACACATGATACACATCATGGGCAAAGAAGCAAAAAGGAAATTGTTTTCAAACATATTATTTAGCATACCCAAATTTGCTAAATGAGTAATCCCAAATCTAAAATCAAATCTAAAAAGAAATCAATTGACCCTCTATTTAACATACTCAAATTTATTAAATAAAGGGTCCCTAAACCAGGGGCAGTAGCAGTATTGAATAAGGGGAAGCAACCAGCCAGAGATCAGTGTAAGAGACCTCGAGCTCAATAGCCTTTGCTTCCACCTCCGTTACCATCACCTCGCCCATCTTATTTCCACTCAAAATCATACTCTCAAACATATTTCCCATAAGCCACATAATTTCTTTTGGATAAATTAAATAAACCTTAATAATTTAAGAGGGAGGTCAGGAAAATCCTTAAGAACCTCTTAAAGAAATCTAATTTTCAGCTACTCGAGCCTAGGAAGCCAAAGGATGTGGGCAGGAGTAATGATCCTAACTTTTTCCCCTACCACCGCATGCTAGGCCATGTTTTAGAGGATTGATTTATATTTAAGGACTAACTTGAGCATAGCTACAAGTCGGATACTATAATTATCCCTAAGGAATATCTAGTAGAATAACCATCCAGTTCTATTAGGATAATCCTTGGGGATGCATGTGATCCTCTCAAAACAAAAGAAGGTTGGGATATCTCTTTATCTCGAACCTCCAAAAAGATCATTTCTAAAATCAAGAAACTTTTCTTATAGGTGCTTAAGGCAGCTCAAACCTCCAACATCAAGGAAGGTTCACAAGTTGGGGAAAGCAGGAGCTCAACAATAGTAGTAGTAGTCCATACTTGGGATAGAAGACAACCAAGATTGAGTCCACCCTCATTCCAGCATTACTACTTCAACCAACACTCTTACTTAAGCTAGTTCTTATTCAAGTAGACATCTTGTATCAGCGGATGAGGGCATCAAATCCCTCACCCCACTTACTTTACTAGATTTCTACTATGTAAATCTAAATTAAAGAATAAAGCTAGTTTGAATTACATCTATGCCACCATTATCCATTATGCTACTTTAGAAAACTCTTCAAGTCTTAATAACTATAATAACTCCAATCATCCTCTTTCTGATTCAGAGATGAACTTTCCTTTTCTGAATAATATGGGTTCACCTCTTGAGATAGACTTGGAATCATCTGATTTTGAGGGTCCTATTGGAGAAATTGTAGTTATGTCCGGCGAGTAGGTAGAATCTTCCACTAACCTGCCATAAGAAATCACTGAAGTTAACCTTCACAGTGGAATGGTTCTACTTCCTAGGGCAACACCTCAAGATAAGGGAAAGCAAGTCATTAGTATTAACGAGCAAACAACCCCTCCACAGGATGCTTCACCCATGGATATGCTTGTGGAGGATCAATCTAGAGTTGATTATAATGTACTCGCTCACCTAAGAAAGGTGCCAGTTAAACTAAGCATATATGATTCCCTTATCTTATCTAAATAGATGAGGGAGTCATTGATCAAGGCCCTTGAGAAATGCTACCAAATGAGGATTTTTGGAAACATTATTCAAGAGAAGCCTGTGGTGTCATATGGTGTATTTTTATTTCTGAGAGGAGAATGACGTACACCACATCATAGATATTATTATGGTGACGGTGTGACATTGAAGAATGATGCACTATCTTGAGAGATAGAAGTCATAATCCTACAATGGACCTAATCACGTAATAAGGATTCCTAAAGACAATGGGTCTTCGAATATACTAGAGATCTTTCCTCTACTTTATATGGAAAAATAAAGTAGGGTTTATTTCAAATCGGGTTTATTAAGTTCTATGGAGGCAATCATAGATTATATCTTAAGGAAAGAGATTCTTTAAAAATACTTATTAAGGTAAATGATCATTGTCTCGAAAGATTTCAAAGATAGGACTATCAATAAATTAGTTATTTTTGGAAAATCAAGTGGGATTGATCAAAAGGAGGGAGTTATTATCGAAACCAAAAGGAGATGAGTAGGGAATGCTCATGATATTAGGAAATCTAGTAAGCATCCCAAACTATCCTATAGTTGGGCTTGAAATTTGAGAAGAATTATATGTTTGAGTTGAATTTTTTTAGAAATCTAGGGCTTACAATTCCACAACATGAGATCATGGAAATGCCTAAGAGTTGAAGATTTATGCTTATAGCCCACAATAGAAAACAACAACCACAGATCCTAAATCTAGGAGTTTTAGAAGGCAAGATAAATCTAAGGTAAAATGGGTATATGGTTTACCTCCATAAGAGAGATAAACCAATTGACATTGACTTACAATTGGGTGGCCAAATAACTCCTCCTATGATTTTAAATACATGTAGCAAGTCTTATGTTTTGCAAGATGCTAGTCATATTTATTAGAAATGAAACTAAATCCTTAAACACACTCCTTAAGACTAGATCATGAAGGTTTGAATAATGACTTAATCTAATGCATATTTTATTAAGTTTTATTTTAATTTGGACATTTTATTTGACACAGCCATGAGATTTCATATGCTTGATGAAAATTGATTATGAGCCAAAATTAGAAAGAAAGAGGTGTGTCTCCACCATGTTGAAGGTCAATCCATTTTCTTGAAAGGTGCCTCCATTAGAGGAGATAAGGATTTTATGCATGATATATATAACATCCAGCCTAAGTTGTTAAATCTTTATTATCTGATTTATCCTAGACTTTAGGTGAGGTTATGAGTTGTTTAATTTAATTTTGAGTTGATTAATTAGATAAAAAATTTATTTTTTCCTTAGAGCCTAATCACATCTAGGTAATTCATCAAACAATGGAGAAATTAGGAAGATCATGCCATCTTAATTGTGCAATCAAAAAAAATATCAATTAAATTTATAAAATTAGCTTAAAAGAATAAGAAGTCATGTGGTCTTCCACGCACAAACCCCAAAAAAGGAAAATAAAGTTTACCTTTAATGGATTAAAATGAATAATTATAATTAAAAGGAATTCATGTTATGGGGTCTTCATCATTTCTTAATTTCTTCATTTTTGATTTTTGCTCCATTTCTTTCTTTCTTGATGACTAGAAAATGTTGAAGGTTTCACATCATAAGACATGGTCTAAGGCTAATCACCACCTTAATTCCATAACTTTCATTCCAAATTTTAATTGCAAAATTTACATCAAAGGAAAGATAAATTTAACTAAACCCATAATGAGATTATAAACATACCATACAACCCAAGCAATTATAGAATAATTTAACACCCTACATGGGTATGTCCAGTCCTAGTTTGGATCATGCTTAGAGTATCGAACTTGAACAAAAGCATTTATATTTTTATTACAATGCCCCTTAAGCACAATCTCCTGTAGAAGACATGATTAGGATAATATCGTCCTAACATCCAGCCTATGCACATACATCCTAACATCCAGTCTAAAAACCTTAAATCACAAAACAAAATTAGGCATCAAACCATACACCGCCCTAACATAGAGCTATAAATGGTGACTTAACCTAATGTGTGTGCCATTTAAGGCTTGTGTGGCATGTATTAGCTAGCTTTAAGGTTAAAATTTTCTAAGTGTGAATTATTCAACTTAGAGGGTGGTTTCATTTTAAGTGATTTAGTTGATTTGTCAATTTTAATTAATGATTTGATTTGGTTTGAATGAACCTACACTTCTCTTTCATCCCCACCTTAAGTAATTTCTAAGGTAGATTCATTAATGATATTTTTGGTGAATGCTTTATTATGTGTTTTTAATTAACCCTAAGTTTAGATTTTTTTTAAATAGACCTATTTAATAAGAAAGGCATCTTAGGATTAGTTAAGGTGAATTACTATCACATAACACAAAAGTATTTATTTTTTCCACCATGTATACCTTGCATATGATTGATCCTAAGCATACATATGCATGCAATGTAAATTTTAGCACACTTTGATGATGAATGCTAAGAGATATGATTTAAAAATTTGGAAGTTGCATTGATGCATGTTTTCATTATGTAGAAAAGAAGGATTCTTCATCCATTAACATAATGCACATCCACATGTACAAAAGATATAAGTGAGTACGACGCCATTATTTTCTACACTAGGGGTGTAAGGTACAAGACTTACCTAGGGCTACTTAAAGCCTCGCAGCCCTGAGATTTCTAGACTAATATACCATTTTTCTTAAATACATGTAAATGTATAAAAAGAAACAAATGGATGAAGAATCATGCAAAAGATTTTTGTGTTTGATTTGGTTGTGTATTTTACAAGTGTAATGTGAGGATCCTTCTTAAGTCATAACATAGGAGTGCATAGAAATAGATTTAAGCAAGTGTTATGTTCTTTTCAAATAAACTATATACTTAAAAGAAGTCAATGTTAAGAGAAGAGAACACAAAATTATATTATAATCACATGTTTATATATTTATAAGTAGCATTACTTCATTCATAATCTTGATTTATAGGTTTTGAAAATAATTTTTTAATTTAATAGTGATAATAGCCACTCATATTCTTAACTTTAGCCAATACATGCAATTTGACATAAAAGGAGACATATTATTTAAATGCATGGTTTAATATGAAAACACCATTTAGCATGATTGGAAAGAAATAAAGTGATGTAAGAATATGACTTCATTCACCCTAATTAATTCTTAAAGATAATCTTATAAAATAAGATCATTTAAAGTGAATCAAAATTCTTTTAAGGAGATTTTTATTTTTTAATTTGATTTGACTTAGGAAATGTGAAAAGAGTTTAGTGGTCTTCACCTATTTCTCCCTTATGTGAATTGGTTTAGTTTAATTTTAGAATAATTAGGTTAATTTTATGTTTTATTTAGGTTGAGGTGTGAATTAAATCCATTAATTACTCCTTACCTACACCACTTTAACATCATTGTGTTTGTGTTGTGAAAGAAGGATATGATGCCTCTTGGGTTCTCTTACTCCTATCCTAAAGATGTCGTGGCGGATTCACAAATAAGCAAATGATATTTCAAATGAAGAGAATACTTTGTTGAATTGGAATAAAATTTTTAAAGATAGGATTGTTTTAAACATGATTTTATGGGTAATATTTTTTCAAATAGAGCTCATTAATTGGAAGCAAGTGTCTTAATAATCATAAGGATTCTCCCTTAGCCTTCTCATGATAAAAGGGCCTTCCCAAGTGGGTTCAAACTTGCCTCCCATCTTTGGAGGCAATTGGTCTTTAGAACCAATGCTCCCTACTTGAAAAGTTCTAAGTATAGCTTGTTGTGAGATTGAATCATCTTGGCCTTCTACAACTGAGGTTACATCGTAGGTATCTCTCCTCCAAACCTTGAGCTCTTCTAACCAACTTGACATTATTTCTGTAGTGATTTTATTACCCATTGCTATCCTTAGATGAGAAACTTTAAAGTAGAATGGCTTGGACCCATACACCAAGGATGAATGAGAGTTGGAGTTAATAAAATGCCCACAAAGCTTCAACTAGCTGCTCATGCTACTATCATTTGTTATCATCAAGTGCCTTCTTTAGTATCTAAATGAGAGTTTTATTAGATGCTTATGCTAGGCCAATTACCCTGGGATAATAGATGGTGAGATTATCTTCTTGAAGCTATTGATCTTGGTGCTCTTGAATGTTATTATCAAATATAATTTATTGAGGCACCCAAACCTATAATGATATGATTCTAAAAAATTAGAGCACATTGGCTAGACCTGCCTCACTTGATTCTTGGAAAAAAGTAGTGGGGTGGCTAAGATGGTGACCCTTGGAAGAAGGAGGATCGAGGACCCACTATTTTGGTACCCCAACACTCAAATGAGGATAATGTGTAGAATATTGGGTGGTTAATGTAGGACCACACCGTGTACTTGACATTGATGACATCTCTTAGCTATGTTCATGTAGTCTGTAATCATAGAAGGCCAGTAGTATCCTAGTTTATTGATCTTTACTTTCATCTTCGGACCAGATTGATGCGCTCCGCATAGACCTGAATGTACCTCGGTCATGATCTTATGGGCTTCATGTTTGTCCAAATAATGTAACCACATTTGATCGAAAGATTGTCGGTATAAGGTGCCATCCATGAGAGCATAGGAGAGAGCTCTCTACTTCATTTGATGGGCTTGTGACTTCTCTTCATGTAGTTTGCCTTTAGTTAAGTAATCCATGAAGGGTTGCCTCCAATATAGTTCCTCATCTTTATTGACAATGACTACCTCCCCTTCAAGATAAAGTCTCTTGATGAGTTCAACGTCAATAAGGGATATGACTTATCTATTTTGGACCCTTATTGGAATGGACTCATCTTTCGGACATGCCAATTCCTTGGCAAGTTTGGCCAAAGCATCCTTCTGTGTTCTCTCGAGGGACCTTGTAGATGGTGACCTAGATTTGGGCCAACAACTTCATGGTATACTCATGGAAGTAATGATGAAGCTTAGGTTTTAGAACCTTATAGGACCCATCAATGACCGGTGAGAATCCTATAGATGTTGATGCTTTTGACACACACTATAATGACTAACTCTAGATCGACAATCAAAGCCTCATACTTGTCTTTGTTGTTAGTGTAGGGGTTGGAGAGAGAGTATAAGAATCTCATCACATTGTGGTCTAGAGTTAAGAGAACTATTCTTACCCCTACCTTTCCTGGAAGAGTAGATCGTGGTTCTTCTCCTTTATGGAAGGAAGCCGCACTATCAAAATTCATCTCCTAACGGTGATTGTTAACCTCTTCTAAGTTCATGATTTGTTCATCGGGGAGATCATCACTAAGCAAGGAATCAGCAGGAGTGGGTGTGCTGCTAAGAAATCCACTAGTGCCTGTTCTTTCACCGCACAAAGGGGTACGAATGTAATATCAAACTATGAGAGAATCATGGACCAATGTGCCAAACATCTAGATAATGTCGGTTGTGTCATGAGATACTATAGTGGATTGATTCTTGAAATCAAGTTCATATTATGAGAAAATATGTAGTGTTATGGCTTTTGGGATGCAAAGATTAAAGCTAGGCAATATTTCTCAATAGGTGGATAGTTCACTTCAGTAGGGATTAGATGATGGCTAAGGTAGTAAAGAGCATTCTTCTTCTCTTCATTGTTGGCTTGGTCCAATAAAGCTCCGAAGGAGTCATCCAATGCGAGGTGTAGAGGATGGCTTGCGGGATAAGGGCTGTAGGCGGCGACTTCACCAAATCTTGCTGTTTTAAAGCATGCGGCACTTGTCATCAACTTGGCATCCTTTTGACAAGTGCTGAAATGCATCTTTTATGATAGATTGGAGATAAAGCATCTTAGATACAAACCCTTGGAAAATCGAGTTGAGTTAAACTTTTAGGGGGTCATTTCTAAGATAGCTTTGATCTTTTCTAGGTCTATCTATTCCGATGTCAATAAACAACACCCAAGAACTTCAAGCTACTCCAAATGCACACTTCAGGGGGTTCATTTTGAGGTTAAATTATCTTAACTGTTTGAAAACTACTCTCAAGTCAAAGAGATGGTCTTCCTTTTCTTTGCTTTTGACTACTAGATCATCAACATAACATTCAACTTGATGATGAATGAGTTCATTGAAGATCTGAGTCATGGCCCGTTGGTATGTGGTACTAGCATTTTTAAGGCTGAAAGGCATGACCTTATAATAATAGATTTCGATTGGGGTTCAAAAAGTAGTGTTTCTTTCATCCTCGAGGGCCATCTTGATTTGGTTGTAGCCAGATGACCCATCCATGAAGGAGAATACTATGAGATGAGGCAATGTCCACCATTAATTCTAGTATAGGAAGTGAAAATTCATCCTTAGGACATGCCTTATTTAAGTCATTGAAATCGACCTATATGCGAATTAGGTCATTCTTCTTCTTAGCTGGCATGACACTGGCTAATTAGGTAGGATATTTTTCTTCCCTGATGAAACCAGCATTGATCAATTTCTTGACTTCAAAAATGACATATTGTTTGATTTCTAATCACATGCATCTAGGAGCTTGCTTGATAGGGTTAGCGTTAGGGTCAATTGCTAGTTTGTGGACTACTACGTAGGAGATCAAACATCTCTTCATAGCTCCATACAAAGTAGTCCTTAAACTGTCAATAGCTAACTAAGTCATTGGTTTCTTCTTCGTGATTGATGTATGTATGGATCTTCTTATCGAGGTTGATTTCTTTGAGCTTGTTGAATGGATTTTCTCTTCAAATTTGGAGGTGCATCTTTGATTTGGAGATCATCGGATCATCGAAGTTTCTAAACACCTCATAAGAGTTATGGTTTGAGAAGAACCTATCGACTCGGATGATTGGTGACAACTAGCTAATCATCATGATTCTTGGACCCCACTCCTAGTCTAGATCTTGATTGTGCATCTCCTTTGTTCCATACTTCTTGAAAATTTTGTGTGACCATGTATAAGGAATCAAACCCTTCTTTACAAGATTATGAACACAGGGTGAGTATCAATCAAAAGGTAATTCCATTAAATCTTTATATGAATTATCCTCAAGTTTTACATCAGCTTCTAGACTTGAGGATGATGATCCCAATAGGAATGCCTTTGATTTGATATCCATGGAAGATCTAGGGGCTTCCTTAACTTCTAAACCTTCAACTTTTTGAGAGAAAAGTGAGGTTAGAGCTAAAGTTCTCAGCTGCTACCTAATAGTTTTACATAAACTTGATTTGAATACATTCATGCTTTGCTTGGAGGCCTGGTCTTTGTCACTATCTGGCTCGAGTGTCACCTCCAATGAAACCCGCTGAGAGGGGTTGGCTGGTATGCTAATCACATGAGACTCATCCTTTGAGCTAGATTCCAAGTCTATGTGAATAGCAGGGGTACTCTTGTGAATAAGAACATAATGCATATTGGCTAGCAACCAACTAGGGGGTCTTCCACCTCTAGAATTACCTCTATATCTGCCTCTGTCTCTGCCTGATGGAGGTTGAGTCATCCTACTCCTATATTTGTATGGTGGAATGAACTGTGGGTGGAATGTGACATGCAACTCTACTTCTTCCTTAGTGTCTTTTTCTTATTCAATTATATTTTCCTTTTTCCTTTCTTTTTCTTTTTTCTTTTACTTTTACTTATTTTTCTTTTTTTGTATTTGAATTTTGACCAGGTTTACGAGAAAAGGTGTTTTGAGGAATATAGTAGGTTACATCTTCATATATCTTAACCTCTCTAACTGAAAATGGCTTTTCATCTCCTTTGACATTATTCCATCCTTTGAACTTGATGCATGATGGAGGATGGAATCATCTTATTCAGTGTATCCAAGTCCTAGCAAAGCGATGAATGATGAATCAATTATATAGAACTTGGCTCCAGTCTTCCAGTCACCTATCTCCAAAGGTAACACTATGGAGCCTAAAGTCCTCTCGCCCTACATCATTCAATCTCCTTGGAGTGTAGAGATGTCAATCTTCAAATAGGCAAGAGTCTTTAGACTCATAATGTTTATCGATGCATCTGGATCAACTAAAATCCTGGAAAGTCTGAATCTAGCCATGTCCATTTTGTAGAGAGTTGTGCTCCATGTCCCCAGAGAAGGTCTTCATCGGAATGTGACTCCCTGAGCTTCTCTTAAATAATGTGCCTCCTCTCCAATAATAGTTAGCTGAGCTAAGCATATCTCTAGATCAAGAAGAGCCTTGATTAATGATTCCCTCATCTCTTTGGATGAGACAAGAGCTTCATATATGCTTAGTTTAGCTGGAAACTTTCTTAGGTGAGTGAGAACATTATAATCAACTTTGGGCCCTCCCTCCAGCATATCCATGGGTGGAGCATCTGTGGAGGCTTGCTTTCTAATGACTTATTTTCTTTATCTTGAGGTGCTACCCCATGGGTAGAACACTCTTGGAGGTTAGTGATCTTATGGCGGTTAGTGAAGATTCTACACGCTCTCACTTCTCTATAGGACCCTCAAAATGGATGATTCCAAGTCTATCAAGAGGTGAACCATTATTAGAGAAGGAAAGTCCATCTCCAAAATGAAGAGGAATATCGAAGTTATTATATTATTTAGACTTGAAGAGTTTTCTAAGAGTAGAATTAGACAACCCATCGGTGAGATGTAATTCAAACTAGCTTTATTCCTTGATTTCTTTGATTTAGAAGGAGGTAAATAGTAGAAATCTAGTAAAGTAAGTGGGGTGAGGGATTTGATTCACTCATCTATTGATACAAGATTTATACTAGAAGAAGAGCTAGCTAAAGTAGAAGTGCTCAAGTAGTAGGAATGCGGTGGAGATTGGACTCGATCGATGGATTGTTACTTGGCTATCGGGTATGGGCTGCTGCTGCTACCCCCACTTTGAGCTCCCATTTTCCCCAAGTTGTCTTTGATAACTTGTGAACCTTCCTTGATGTTGGAGGTTTGAGCTACCTCAAGCACCTACAAGAAAAGTTTCTTAATTTTTAAAATAATCTTTTTAGATGTTCAGGATAAGGAGATATCCCAACCTTCTTTAGTTTTAAGAGGATCACAGGTATCCCCAAGGATTACCCTAATAGAACTGGATCATTATTCCACAAAGTATTCTTTTGGAATAATTATGGCACCTATCTTGTAGCTATGCTCAAGCCAGTCCTTGAATATAAAGCAATCCTCCAAAATATGGCCTAGCATGCGGTGGTAGGGGCAAAAGTTAGGATCATTGCTCCCACCACTTCCTCTAGCTTTCTAGGCTTAGGTAATTAAAAATCAAGTTTTTTTAAGAGGTTCTTAAAGATTTTCTTGACTACCTCCCTCTTAAATGAATAAGATTTGTTTAGTTTATCTAAAAGTGTAGGTGGATGGTAGCTACCTGATAGCGGGTATGTTTATTACTCTGTGAATATGGTTGAGGAGGAGGTGGTGAAGGCCATGGAGGCTGCTGTGGCGGCCGATAGGATGGCCTAGGTAGTGGTAGAAGAGGTGAAAGTGATGACTATGGAGCTCGAGGTTTCTCACACTGCTCTTTGGCCGGTTGCTTCTCCTTGTCCAATGCAGCTACTGCCCCTGGCTTCTTTTCATAAATTTTTTGTGGGTTTGGCTTTATTGATTGATCTTGAAAAGATAATTGTTTGGCCTCTCCTTATAGATTAGCAACCTTGTTGATTAGCTTCTCAAATATCTTGATGGTAAAACCTTTGAGTATGAAGGCGACTGGGCCATGAATATTCTTTAGTAGAATTTCTATGGCATGCTGTTCAGACAACTGCGGTTCACATTTTATACTCAAATTGTGCCCTCTGAGAATATAATCAATGAGGGACTTACTAGGATGTTGTTGTGCTACAACGAGACTACCCACAGTCACCCTTTGCTGAGCTCTAGCAAACCTCTGATGAAGAGTTGCTCCAACTCAGCAAAAGTCTTCATTGAACTGTTGGGGAGTTCAGCATACCAATCAAAGGCTATGCCCACTAAACTCCTGACAAAAAGATGAAATAGTAATGCATCACTGCCACCAATATTACAACATCTGGCCCTGAAGTGCGCTATGTGCTAGCGTGGGTTCCGATTGCCATTAAAGCTCTTGAAAGAAGGTGGCACAAAACCCTTAGGATATTGGATGACATCAAATTTCTCTGGGTAGGGTCTACCCAGATGATCCTCCCTGCTTGAGCAAATGCTTCTCTCTCTTGTTGCTCAACCATGAGTTTAATATCTTTTCTTGTATAGGTACTATCCACTACCTTCCACAAGCTAGTGCTACCAGCTCTCGGAGGTGAAGTCTTGGCTTAATCCAAGACATGTAACAACTCAGTGACGGTCTCAAGTAGGATGCCTTGGGGGCTTGATTGCAAAACTACTAGAAAATCTTCAAGCCTCTTTCCCATTTTATTGATTTGTTCATCCTTTGGAGTTCTTTAGGTGTTGGGTAGGTGTCATCTTGCTCGTGCACCTTCCAAACTCTACTAATCCCGAAGGAGGGAACCCCTGATATCAACCATATGCACTCTTGCTGAATCCTCCAATAAATCATCTTCATTGGGATCAAAGCTAACCTTTTCTTCCTCCAAGTCAAACTAGTCGTATCCTCGGATCTCTTTCTTCCCAACTCGATATTATGCTATAATGCCATCTAGGGAGCAATACAACTGTGTAGGAATAAATGATCATGGCTGATGATGGCGGGATCATTATCATGAATAGAGATATATCTAACCTCCACTACTACTGAAGGGCTAATATTGTGAGGACTACACTCACTAAAAAATACATGCTCCTAAGACAGATCTGGGGTGGGCGGTACTCAGGATTTATTGCCATGGGGCATTCTCCTTCTCCCTCAGCTATCTAACTCCATGACTTGGTGGTGGTGATGGTGGCCTATAATGCTATGAGTTCGCCACTCCCTCTTCACCACAACTATGGTGGGAGGTTGAGCAGGAAAGCTCGGTCTCGCCTTAGTCAGCAGTGTAGATGAAATGGGATCTCTTAGGCATAGCCGGATCACCAGCAGAGATTTCTATTCCCCGGATGCTGCCTTCATGGCCTTTGATGGAACTGTGGAAGATGGTGGATGTGGAGTAGAGCGGTGTGGTGGAGGCACCACCGACTCTCTATGTGCGGGATCTCTCCCCCATGGTGGGTAGCACCCATCGGTATGTATTATATGGCGTAGCTCACCATCGGGAAATCCATGAAGGTGGAGGCAAGTATGCAGCTTCTCTCCACCCTAGTCACATGAATACACAAGCCTCCCTAGCCCTCTCCTATTGAATGTACTTGCCTACACTGTGAGGGATAAATCATTAATCATTGACTGACATCACGTCGCCCCTACTCAACAGGCCAGGGTGCATAGACCTTCCTCCTCTCTAGGAGCCTCATCTGACTGGTGGTGGGTGACACTAGAAACCTTCTAACATTTTCATCTCCATCAGATCCAGAGAGAGGGTGAAACTTGTTCTGTGTAATCAGGGGAAAAACTATCCTTGGTAACTCCTCTACTATAACCTGAGAAACTGCCTCCAACTCCTTAGCAATGCACACATGATGCCACTTGATCTTGCGGATCTTGGTCTTGAGTCCCCTTTAGGAGTAGTATGGGAAATAGACCTTGGTGGAGACTATCCAAGATAGGGAGCCTTCCTTGGAAGAAGCCAATGGGTGTAGCCCATCTGGGCAATGGGAATAATTGAGTGAGGAACTACAACTTCTTTGAATTTCCCCTTCACTTCAGAGATGATGTGACATGGATGGCATGGGTCACCACACTCTCTTGGATGAGGGGTTCAAGTGATCTGGCCCCTCAATCCTCGACCAAAGTGAATTAGATGGAAAAATTTAGTCTGTGGGAGGCTCGCCCGATCCAAGGCCAAATCCATACCAAAATGAAAAGTGAACACATGCTTTTGAGCCTCCATTTATGCTGAACTAAACTGAGTGAAAACTGACTGAAACTAAGTTGAAATTCTGCAATTGTTGAAAACAAACTCAAATCAGATTTTTACTTTTGTATTCTGCTAACATTTTGAATTTTAATTTAGAATTTGAACCGACATTCAACAATTTGAATATGTTAAGTGGGTCCCTTTGGATTCAAGAGAGAGATTTTGAATTTAGAATTGGAGAAGAGAGATTTGTTTTGAATATAGAATCCATTTTCAACAAATTTGTGTATGTTAAAAATGGGTTCAAATATTTTGAAGAGATTTTGATTCTTCCATTGGTTCATATTTGAATTTGATTTTCATGTTTGGGGACCCTTCATTTAATAAATTTGAGTATGTTAATTGGAGGGTCAATTGATTTTTTTTTTTTTTGATTTGATTTTGAAATTTACTCACTTAGTAAATTTGGGTATGCTAGGTGAGGTGTTTGAAAATAATTTTCTTCTTTTGCTTATTTGCTTATAATATAAATCATAAGTGAATTTGAAAATGGAACATTTACTTAGCAAATTTGTGTATGCTAAATAAAGTCCAAATATTTTAATTTTAATTTTTTGAAAAGAGGATCTTTACTTAGCAAATTTGGGTATGCTAAATAAAGAATCCAAATGTGTTTGTTTTTTCATGTTTTGAAAAGAGGATCTTCACTTAGCAAATTTGAATATGCTAAATAAAGGATCCAAATGTGTTTAATTTTTGTGTTTTGATTTTTGAAAAGAGGATCTTTACTTAGAAAATTTGGGTATGCTTAATAAATGATTCAAATGTGTTTGATTTTGATGATTTTGAAAAGAGGATCTTTACTTAGAAAATTTGGGTATGCTAAATAAAGAATCTAAAAGTGTTTGATTTTGATGATTTTGAAAAGAGGATCTTTACTTAGAAAATTAAGGCATGGTAAATAAAGAATCCAAATGTGTTTAATTTTTGATGATTTTGAAAAAAGGATCTTTACTTAGCAAATCTGGATATGCTAAATAAAAAATTCAAATGTGTTTGATTTTTATGATTTTGCGAGCTTCACTTAGCAAATTTGGGTGTACTAAGTAAAAATCCAAATGTGTTTGATTTTATGATTTTTGGGAATAGGAGATTTCCATTTACAAATTTGGTTATGTAAAATGGAAGTGAATTTTTGTTCCATGTTTCAAAGATGAAGTTTTTTGTGTGTGATTTATTGCTTTTTGAAAAGATGAAAATTCTAACTTAACACATGTGGAATGTGTTGAGTGGGATTTCAAATGGTGTGATTTTGTTTGGAGATAAAGCCTCTATCCAACAAGTTTGGACTTATGGAATGAAGAGTCTTATCTTCATATTTGTAATTTTTGAAAAGAAAAATATTCCAACTTCAATATATGTGAGATATATTGAAATGGGGAAATGAAATCTTCATTCAATAAATTTGGGTATATTGAATGAAGGTATTCATTTTCAAATATGTGCTTTTTGGAAAGATGATTTTTGATTTTGTTTAGAAATGAAATCTTCATTCAATATATTGGGGTATATTAAATGAGGATGTTCATTTGTGCTTTTTGAAAAGATGATTTTTGATTTTGTTTAGAAATGAAATCTTAATTCAACAAATTTGGGTATATTAAATGAGGATGTTCATTTGTGCTTTTTTAAATGATGATTTTTGATTTTGTTTAGAAATGAAATCTTCATTCAAGAAATTTGGGTATATTAAATGAGGATGTTCAATTGTAATTTTTGAAAGATGATTCTTATATTTATTTTTTTTGAAAAGGTCCTACATGTAACAATCTTGAAGATTGTTACATGAGGTTAAGTTATAAAACTTTTTGTGCAAATATTTTATTGTGTGAACTTTTTGGAAAAGTGCTTTTGGAAAATGATGTTTTTATATAAATGATTTATTTTTCTTTATTTATTTTGGAATGAAGCATTCCTTACCATATAAGTGGTAAAGAGGAAGTCTTTAGTTATTTTAATAAAATTTTTATTTTCACTTATTGGGGGACCCAATAGGGGTTTTAAGACCTACATAGGGTGAGGTCCTAAAACCTAAAGGATGTTGGCTAGCTTAGCTTAAGAATAAAATAAACTAAGTGCCAATGGAAAATAAGGATAGTCTCAAATTCATATGAAATATAAATCCACTATCGATACTTGGAGACAACGATCATTTATCAAAGATGGAGAGATGAACCATCCCTAGCGGAGTCGTTAGAAAATCTGTGGCGAATTATTTTTTGTCATCTTCATCTATCTTGAGAATAAATGAAAATAAAAATATACTTGTTGGACACCACATAGATCCGTAGATGTTCTCATTAAGGTGATTGGGTACTACATTGAGGAATGATGCACTATCTCGAGAGATAGAAGTCACCATCTTACAATGGACCTAATCACCTAATAAGGACTCCTAAGGACAACGGGTCTTCGAATGTATCGAAGATTCTTCCCCTACTTTATATGAAAAAGTAAAGTAAGGTTTATTTTAAACTGGGTTCATTAAGTTCCCTATGGAGGCAAACCCCCATAGTTAATTACATCTTAAGGAATGAGATTCTTTAAGAATACTCTCAATTAAGATAAATGATCATTGTCTCCAAAGATTTCAATTATAGGACTATCAACAAATTGATTTATTTTTGGAAGATCAAGTGGGATTGATCAAAAGGAGGGAGTTATTATCAAAACTAAAAGGAGATGAGTAGGGAATGCTTATGATACTAGGAAGCCTAGTAAGTATCGCAAACTATCCTATAGTTGGGCTTTATATCTTTGAAATTTGAAGAGGATTATATGTTTAAGTTGAATTTTTATTAGAAATCAAGGGCATACAATTCTATAATAATATTATAGAAATGCCTAAGAGGTGAGGATTTATGCTTGTAGCCTACAAAGGAAAATAGTGATCTCAAATCTTGAATCTGGGGATCTTTGGCGAGGGCCAAAGAATGACCTGAATCTAAGATGAAAATGAGTATATGGTTTATCTCCATAAGAGAGGATAAACCACATGACTGTTGGACTTACAACTGCCTAGGGGTGGCCACCAACTAATTTTTTCTATGATTTTAAATACATGTAGGCAAGTCATGTGCTTTGCAGGATAGCTAGGCCGTTGTTTATTTAGAAAGGAGAATAAGTCCTTAAATACACTCCCTAAGAGACTAGATCATGTAGGGTATGAAAAAAAACTTAAATCTAATGCAAATTTTGTTAAGTTTTATTTTGGTTTTTGAATAATTTATTTGACACAGGCTATGGGATTCATCTGCCTAATGCATGAGAAATTGGTTATGGGCCAAAATTAGCAAGAAGAAGGTGTGTTTCCACCATGGCTCTCAAAGGTCAAGCCATTTTCTCTGGCAAAGGAGGAATCCCTCCATAAGCAAGAGTGAAACACGATGATTTTTATGCATGATGTGAGGCATACAACATCCAGCTAAGGGGTTGCTAAATATTTTATGTTGATTTATGTCCTAGGCTTTAGGTGAGGTTATGAGTTGTTAATTTTAATTTTGAGTTGATTAATTAGATAGAAAATTTATTTTTTGCTAAGAGCCTAATTGCATTAAGTCCATTCATCAACCAATGAAGGAATTAGGAAAATCATGCCATCTTAATGCACAAGCTAAGTAAACATCAAAAAAATTTTATAAGGCTAGTGCAAAAGAATAAAAGGCTGATGTGGTTGGGCTCCACCGCACAAACCTGAGAAGAAATGGGTAGCTAAGGTCTACCCTTATACAACCTAGATTATTAATGTATAATTACAATTAAAATGAATTCAAGTTATGGGGGTCTTCATTCTTCATTTCTTCTTTCTTTATTTCTTCATTTCTTTCTTTCTTTCTTTCTTTATTTTCTTCACTTCTTTCTTCCTTCTTTTGGTTGGATGGGAGTTAGTTTGCTCTAAGGCTTCACATGGTACATAAGACTTGGTCTTATGGCCAATGTTCATCCTAATCCCCCATAATATTCATTCCAAATCTTAATTGCAAAATTACATGAAAATTGGAAAAGTCAATTTAACTAAACCTACAAAACAGAGATTAGCTAAACATATCACACAACCCAAGCATGTATATGAATTATTTAGACTTAGCTCCTCACACATGGTTAACCAAGTCCACCTGTCCTAGTTTAGATTATGCTTAGGGGTTTAAGCAACCTGCACAACAAAAGCATTTATATTTTTATTATAATGCCCCTTAAGCATAATCCCATATAAAAGATAATGATTAGACTAAGATCGTCCTATCATCCAGTCTACACACATACACCCTAACATCCAGTCTAAAACATTACATCAAAAAATAAAATCAGGCATCAAACCATGCATTGCCCTAACATAAAGCTAGAGCTTAATGTGTGTGCCATTTAAGAATTGTGTGGCATGCCTTAGCTAGGCTTTAAGGTTGGAATTTTCTAAGTTTCAAGGATTCAACTTAGAGGATGTTATTGCTTCGTTCAGTTACGTATTGCGATTTGTTAATTTGTTGATGATTTGATTTGGTTTGAATGAACACACATTTAGTTACTAAAATGTTGTAAGAGAGAAGAAAAGAAGAGAACTTCTCTTTCCTCCCTACCTTAAGTAATTTCTAAGGTAGATTCATTAGTGATTAATATTTTATTATGTGTTTTAATTAACCCTAAGTTTAGATTTTCTCTAAATAAACCTATTCAATAAGAAAGACATCTTAAGATTAGGTAAGGTGAATTACTATCACATAGAACACAACCATTTATTTCTATCCAACATGCATACCATGCATAGGAATGATCCTAAGCATATCTATACATGCAAAATGCAAACTTTAACACACTTTGATGATGAATGCTAAGAAATGTTGTTTAAGAAAATTTGGGTATTCCATGAATGCATATTTTTATTAAGTAGAAAAGAGGGACTCTTTTATCCATTAATCAAATACACATTTACATATATAAAAGACATAAGTGAGAACAACACCATTATTTTCTACACCAGGGGTGTAAGGTACAAGACCTACTTGGGGCTACTTAAAGCCTCATAATCCCAAGATGTCTAGACTAATATTCCACTTTTCTTAAATACATGTGCATGTACAAAAGCAAATAAATGGAAGAAGAGTCATGCAAAAGATTTTTGTATTTGATTTAGTTATGCAATTTACATGTGTAAATGTGAAGATCCTTCTTAAGTCATAACATAAAAGTGGATAGGAATGGGTTTAAGCAAGTGTTATGTTCTTTTCAAATGAACTATACACTTTGCAAATCCTATTCAAATCGATGTTAAGAGAAGAGAAGGAAAATCACGGCAAAAAAATTTTTATGCTATAATCACATGCAAGATTATAAATATTTATAAGTAACATGCCTTCATTTATAATATTTGATTTATAGGTTTTGAAAATAAATTTTGATTTAATAGTGATAATATCCACACATATTCTTACTTTAGCCAAAACATGCAGTTTGGCATAAATAAAATATTTCATTTAATTGATTTTTCAAAAGACATGAATGCATGATTTCATATGGCATACAACATTTAGCATGCTTGGAAAGAAATAAAGTGATGTAAGCATGTAACTTCATTCACCCTAATTAATTTCTAAGGGCAATCTTATAATATAAGATTATTCAAAGTGAATCAAAATTCTTTAAGAAGATTTTTATTTTTGAATTTGATTTAATTTGACTTAGGAAATGTGATAAGAGTTTGCTGGTCCTAACCCATTTCCCCCATGTGTGAATTGGTTTAGTTTAATTTTATAACAATTAGATTGATTTTTATGTTTTGTTTAGGTTAAGGTGTGAATTAAATCCATAAATTATCCTTTATCTACACCACTTTAACATAATTAACCTAATGATTATGAGCCAACATATGATATGCAACCACATGGAATTTAAATCAAAAATGCACCTAAGAAAGAAAGGGGTCTAATGCAATTAGCTCATAATTATTGATTAATTAAGCTAAAAGATTTTCATTAAGTATTTTCATAACCTTCCCACACATGTGAGTTGGATATGATTTTCTTAAACTTACTGTAGGCTCTTGAACACCTAAGGATCTACCCAATAAGAGATTGATTAAGTTCAGATTGATTTTGAAAGTTTGATTAGATTAATTACATTGATCATTATTGAACTAATCCTTAATTATATTTGGATTAAAGAAGAAAGGGGGTTTAGGGAATAGCTTAAGGAAAATATCCCAAACTCATTCCATAAACTTTCTCTTCACTTAAACAATGTTTAATTATCTCAATTATGAGATTAAATCAGTGTTCACATGCTTAATTACTCTTAATTATATTAAGAGGGTGATTAGAAGTTCATTAATTAATTTTCCTAATTAACTCATTAATAAATCCCAAGAAAAATTAAGGGAGGAAGAAGTCATCCCACTAAACATATCTGAGAAACTTGAAATTAATTAACGAAGTAATTAAGGAGTAATTAGGGTTATTAAATTTTCAATTAAACTATAGTTAAGGAAAATTCACTATTCAAAATCAATTAGAAATAATTTTATTGGATTCTCTTCTGAATTATCTTTAAAATGAACTTGAGTTTGGATTTTTTTTTTTGGATTTTTTTCCATATTTAATTATGAAGTTATGAAGTTTCTATGATTAATAGGAAATTAAATGACCTAATTAATTAACTAATCCCATCGGTGCCATGTGGACTGCTGATGCGGTGTGTGCTTTCCACGTGGCACGACAGGATTGATTATTTAAGTTGTCACATGCATCGGGTTGGTGCTCATGCACTCTCTTGGGCCAGATTAAGGATTGGCGGCGGATTAAACCCATGATTTCAAAGGATTAAAATTAGAGATTTAATGTATTTTAATCAGGGCCGTCCATCCAAAACATGTAGAATGGACGACCCATGATTCATCCCTACCTAAGCTACAGGAGACAGAGGGCATCCATCCTCCATGGCTTGATTTGAGCTTACCTATGCTCGGATTAGGCTAGGATTCAACCCACACCATCAAGAAGTGTAGGGAAGAACATCCAACAGTTGAATTTTAATGGGATTACAATTCCCTTCATAAAAGACCAATCAATTTTCAAATGAGGATTAATTTGAATAATACCTCATCGAAGGCTACCACCAGTGCTTCCAACGGAGGAGGTAGCTTCATCCGGTGGAGATGAAGCCCTGTTGAAAGTTTCAAAACTTAATTTGAAGTGGATTGTCCAATTGACCAAGCTCCCCTCTGATGGCTTGCGGCTTTGATCGAAGTGAGGATTCCCATGGCTTGGAGAATTGGGAAAAGCTTTGGGTGAGCTCGACTTGCCTCCTTGATGGTGCTTGCAAAGTCAATTGAGGCTTGGTGGAGAATTGAGTAAGTTGGAAAATCCTTAGGCCTCCCCTATTTCAGCTATGAAGAAAATTGAAAGAGGGAAATTCAAAGGAGTTTGGGAATGCTTGGAGAGGCTGGGAGAAGCTTGTTCTTACTTTCTAGGGCTCAATCAAATTCAGAGTGACTCATTTGAGTTGGAATGAGGGGGAGTATATCTCCCCCTACTTGGATTGAACGGTCACGGCTTGCCTTACCATTGTTATCAAATTGAGGAGATTGATTGGGTTGCTTAGGTTGTTAGGAGCACCATGTGCTTCAATTTTGGTAAAGCAGTGGGATGGAGGAGGTGCACATGTGCTAGGTGAATGTTGGAGCTGATCCAAGTGGAGAATTTCCATTGGAGGGGCGGTTTGGCCTTGGGTTGTGTCCTGGCTGACCCAAACCCATTGGGTCATGTTCACCACCCTCCTTAGTGTCCATGTGGTCCACTAGGAGGATGCCAAGTGGCCTTGAAAAGGAATTGACCAAATTCCAAGTGGATTTGGCCATAGGTTACCCTTTGACCCTAGGGTAAAATAGTCATTGGCTTTGATCTTGATTTAGGCAGATTTGAGATATTTCAAAAATAGGTTGGGCCAAATTTCAAAGAATTTGGAGTTGATTTGATATGATTTGGCTCAAGTTGATCCATTTAGGTCAAAATGGGTCAACTTGGGTCAAGTTAACCAAATGGTCAAATTGGGTCAAACTAAGGGTTGGGTTAAGTTCATATGACCATTTGAAGTGTTTTGGTATCATTGGTTTGGTTGAATTTGGTTTATATTTGGTTTTGGTTCTTTTGAGTTCATTTAGGTCAAATGGATCAAGTTGACCAATTTGACCCACTTGACCTAATTGGGTTAGGTCATGGGTTGGTTTAGGCTTGGTTGATTATTTGAAATGTATTGCTAGCTTTGGCTTCAATCAATTTTGGTTTGGTTTGATTTCAAGTTGATTTGACCTTTTAGGTCAAGTTGGGTTCATGGTCAATTGGGCTAGGTTGGGTCTAGTTGGCCAATTGATGCTTTGGTCAAGTTCAACAAGTGATTTAGAATGAGTTTGACCCATTGGTTGTAATCAATTTGGCTTAGATCAAGATTTGACCCATTTTGACTTTTTAGGTCAAGTTGGGTCAACCTAGGTCAAGTGGCCAATTTGGCTTAGTTTGGCTCAAATGATGACTTGGTCAAGTTCAATCATTGATCATGGATTGGTTTAGATCAATGGTTTCAATCAATTTGGCCTATGGTGGATTTTGGCTAGTTTAGATTTAATTTGGGCTACGTGTTGACTTGGTGAAAGGCTAAGTTTGACTTGGTCTGACCTAATTTGAGTGATTGGTCATCCTAAGGTGATTGTTGCTCACAATGTGAGATTTATATGGGCTTAATTCAATCCAATTTGGGTTGGATTAGAATTTGGCTCAAAAGTACTTTAGGTCACTTTGGGTCAAGTGAGCCTAAGTGGGTTAATTAGCTTGATCAAGGTTTAAGAAAAGTTTAGTTGAACTCACATATGGACTTATGTTTGAAATATAAATCCAATTACAAGAGATTTGGAGTCAAATGGGCTTTGATTTATTTGACAATTTCAAGTTCAAAGGATGAACATGAGTTTGATTTGGGTTAGTTTGATTTTGGTTTGATGATTGAATTTTATGTTTATATTTAGTTTGTGATTGACAGATTTATTATTTAAAGAGAAAATGCAAGGGTTTGGATTGATTTGAGAATGATTTGGCTGAGTTCAAGAATTTGACTTGAAAGGGTATAGGTTGGATTTAGGTTTGATTTGGGCTTGAGTTTTGAATTTAGTTTTGGTCATTTGAATTTATATTATATTTATATTTGTGAATATAAATGGGTTATGAGAAAATCTTTTGAATTTGGAGTGATTTGAATTTGATTTGAGGGAGTTCAAGGATTTGACTTGAAAGCATTTAGGTTGGATTTTGATTAGATTTGGACTTAAGGTTTAAATTTGGTTTTAGTTATTTGAATTTATATTCATTTATATTTGTGAATATTCATGAGAATATAAATGGGTTATAAGAAAATCATTTGAATTCAGAGTGATTTGAATTTGGTTTGAGCTAAGTCCATAAGTTGAAATCAAAATGGCTTAGGAAAGATTTTGGATTTAGAGTTGATCATGGATTTCAATCATTTGGAATTGATTCATGAATTTGAGAAAATCAATTAAGTTGGAATTGATTTTAATTTGAGTTTGAAGTTGATTTGAATTTGAAGTTTATTTGAATTTGAGGTTGATTTGAATTTGAGGTTGATTTGAATTTGAAGTTGATTTGAATTTGAAGGAAGTAAGGATTTGGTTCAAGCTATAGGGTAGGAAAGTTTTCCTAATACCCCTAAGGCATAACCAATTCCTATGGGCAACTCTTCTAAGTCTCTTGGGTTAGATTAGGTGTTCACCTACTCACTAGAAGTGTCTTAAGATTAAGGAAACTTTTAATGTCTAAGAGGAGTCCTATGCCTAAGATGGAGAAGTTGAGAGCTCACTCCAAAAGTGAGGTCAACAAATTCTCCTTCTAGATTTTGCTCAAGGCCAATTTGGGGGTTGAAGTGAAGATCCAACCCATCCAATTCTCCACCGAACCCAAATTAGTCTTGCAAGAACCATCAGGGGACCTCATCGAGCTCATTCAAGTTGTTCCCCAAGTCACTAAGCCAAGGAAAGGAGGACTTTGATCAAAGGTAATTGCCATTGAAGAGGAGCTTGGTCAACCGAGCCATCCACCCCAAATCAAGACTTGATACCTTCAACAGGGATTCATCTCTAGTAGATGAAGCTACCTCCTCCATTAGAAGCACTGGTGATAGCCTCCAGTGAGGTATTGCTCAAAACTGTTGCCATAGGAAAAACAGTTTAGTCCTTTTTGAAGAAAATTGTAATCCCTTGAGATCTTGACCTTTGGATTCATTGCTTGTGCTTCCCCGACAGTGTGGGAGTTTGAAATCCATCCGAGCTTGATTGAGTGACGATCGACGGATGACATCCATCTCTTGCCGCTCAGGAGGAGACAGATCACACACCGTCCATTCTGCATGATTGGAACAAATAGTTGTGAGTAAATCACGATAGATCTCCTTTTAATTTAAGCCTAAACCGCTGGATTAATCATGGTTGTCTAATCTTAGATAGGACGGCCCATGGAGAAAATGCATCCGCCGCCAGCTGAGTCAGCCACGGATGAAACAACTTAAATAACCTATCCCGCTGGCCACATGGAAAGCGCACCGCATCAGCCGCCACATGGCTCGACGGGATTAGGGGGTTAATTAGCTTTAATTATTTCATTTTTAATGCTAAAACTTCTAAAAATTATAACTAATTGTAGAAAAATTTAAGAAAATATAATCTTAAGTTCATTTTAAAGATAATTCAGTAAGGAATAATATAAAATTAAAATCAATTGATTTTGAATAGTGACTTTCACTCAATTTGGGTTTTATTAGAAATATAATTAGGCTAATTTTTCCTTAATTACTTCAGCAATTAATTCCAAACTTCTTAGGATTAATTAATGGGATGACTTCTACCTTTCATGATTTTCTTGGAATTTATTGTTAGATTAATTAGGAGAATTGCTTATTTCATCCTTAATCCCTCTATTAACTAAATAAATGATTAATTAACCTATTAAATAGTGATAAATTCATTAATTAAGTTTATTTATCATCATGAAATAGCTAGTAGACTTTGAGAATGAGGTTAGGGTTTCTTTTCCAAATCCTTTCCCCTAAGTTTATTTCATTTTGGATAAAGACTTAATTAATTTTCAAATTTATTAATGATGTAATCACTTCATTAAATGGCTTAATTAACTAAACTCAAAACCAAATTATTCCAGAACTTGATCACTTAATCTTTGTTAGATTCTTAAGTGTTCAATAACTTAAGAGAACTTCAAAGAAAATTATAATCAAACTTCATGTGTAGGAGGGTTATGAAAGTACTTAATTAAACATTTTAACTTAATTAATCAATAATTGTGAGTCAATTGTAATAGGGCCCTTTATTTCTTAGGTGCATTGCTGATTTAAATTCCATGTGGTTTATATCATATATTGGCTCATAATTACTTGTTTAATTATGTTATAGTGGTGTAGGTAAGGGATAATTAATGAATTTAATTCACACCTTAACCTAAATAAAGCATAAAATCAACCTAATTGTTCCAAAATTAAACTAAACCAATTCACACATGGGGGAAATGAGTTAGGACTAGCAACTTCTTCTCACATTTCCTAAGTCAAATCAAATTCAAAAAAAATCCCCTTAATAAATCTTGATTCAATTTTAATGATTTTATTATATAGGATTGTCTTTTGGAATTTATTAGGGTGAATGAAGTCATATGCTTACATAGCTTTATTTATTTCCAAGCATGCTAAATGTTGTTTGTCATATGAAACCATGCATTCATCTCTTTTGAAAAATCAATTAAATAAAATATTTCCTTTTGTGTCAAATTTCATGTGTTGGCTAAAGTTAAGAATGTGAGTGGCTATTATCACTATTAAAACAAAAATTATTTTCAAAACCTATAAATCAAAGATTATGAATGAAGTGATGCTACTTATAAGTACTTATAAGCTTGCATGTGATTATAACATAAGATGCAGTTTGTGTTATTTTTTTCTCTTCTCTTAACATGGACTTGTATAGGATTTACAAAGTGTATAGTTCATTTGAAAAGAACATAACACTTGCTTAAATCTATTCCGATGCACTCCTATGTTATGACTTAAGAAGGATCCTCATATTACACATGTAAATTATACAACCAAAATCAAACAAAAATCTTTTGCAGGATCCTTCATCCATTTGTTTCTTTTATACGTTTACATATATTTAAGAAAAGTGATATATTAGTCTGGACATCCTATGGCTACGAGGCTTTAGGTAGCCCTAAGTAGGTCTTGTACCTTACCCCCTGGTGTAAAAAATAATAGCGTCGTACTCACTTATGTCTTTTATACATGTGAATGTGTATTATGTTAATGGATAAAGAATCCTCTTTCTACATAATCAAGACATGCATTCATGGAATATCCAAAATTTTAAATCATATCTCTTAGCATTCATCATCAAGGTGTGCTAAAATTTGCATTGCATATATAGGTATGATTAGGATTATTCATATGCATGGTATACATGTTGAAAAGAAACAAATGGTTGTGTGTTATGTGATAGTAATTCACCTTAACTAATCATAAGATGCCTTTCTTATTGAATAGGTATATTTAGAGCAAATTCAAACTTAGGGTTAATTAAAACACATAATAAAATATTCACTAAAGAAAAAATCACTAATGAATCTACCTTAGAAATTACTTAAGGTAGGGATGAAAGAGAAGTTCTCTTCTCTTTTCTTCTCTTTACAGCATTTAGTAACTAAATGTAAGTTCATTCAAACCAAATCAAATCATCAAATAAAATTGACAGACCAACTAAATCTCTTAAAATGAAATCACCTTCTAAATTGAACCTTTCACACTTAAAAAATGCTAACTTTAAAGCCTAGCTAAGATATGCCACACAAGCCTTATATGACACACACACATTAGGCTAAGTCACCATTTCTAGCTCTATGTTAGGGTGGTGCATGGTTAGATGCTTGATTTTATTTTATGAAGTAATATTTTTAGACTAGATGTTAGGGTGTATGTGCGTAGACTGGATGATAGGATGATCTTAGTCTAATCATGTCTTCTGCAGGGGATTACTCTTAAAGGGCGCTGTAATAAAAATATAAATGCTTTTGCTGTCCAGATTACTTAATACCCCTACACATGATCCAAATTAGGATAGGTGGGCTTGGTTACCCATGTGTGGGGTGCTAAGTCCAAATTACTCATATTACTTCTTGGGTTGTGTGGTATGTTTAGCTAATCCCTATTTTGCAGGTTTGGTTAGATTTATCTTTCCCATTTTGATGTAAATTTTGTAATTGGAATTTGGAATGAATATTATGGGGGAATTAAGGTGAACATTGATCATAAGACCATGTCTTATGTACCATGTGAAGCCTTGGAGCAAACCACATCTTAAGTCAAATCAAAAGGAAGAAAGAAGTGAAGAAAAGAAAGAAATGAAGAAAGGAAGAAACGAAGAAATGAAGAATGGAGAATGAAGACCCCAATAATATGAATTCCTTCTAAATTATAATTATTAATTTATAATTTGGGTTGTATAAGGGTAGAGCTCGGCTACCCATTTTCCTTTTCAGGTTTGTGCAGTGGAGCCCGCCCGCATTGGCCTTTTAATATTTTGAGCTAATTTTATAAAGTGATTAATGTTTTGTTTATCATTGCACAATTAGGATGACATGATCTTCTTAGTTTCTTCATTGTTTGATGAATGGACTGGATGAGATTAGGCTCTTAGGAAAAAATAAATTTTTTATCTAACTAATCAACTCAAAATCAAATTAGATAACTCATAACCTCACATAAAGCCTAGGACATAAATCAAGATAATAAAAGTTTTAACAACCCCTTAGCTGGATGTTGTACGTCTCACATCCTACATAGAAATCATATTGTCTCACTCTTTCTAATGGAGGTCTTCCACCTTTGCCAGAAAACATGGCTTGATCTTTGAGAGCCATGGTGGAAACACACCTCATTCTTTCTGATTTTGGCCCATAATCAATTTCTCATGCATTAGGCATATAAAATCCTATTGCATATGTCAATTAAAAATGCCCAAAAATTAAAATAAAACTTAACAAAATTTACATTAGATTAAATCATTATTCATGCCATTCATGATCTAGTCTCTTAGGGAGTGTGTATAAGAATTTAGTCTCCTTTCTAAATAAATAATAACCTAACTATCTTGCAAAGCATAAAGACTTGCCTACATGAATTTAAAATCTTAGGAGGATTTAGTTGGTGGTCACCCCAAGGCGATTGTAAGTCCAACAATCCTATGATTTATTCTCTCTTGTGGAGTTAAACCATATACCTAGTTTTTGCCTTTGATTTAGGTCGTGCTTTGGCCTTGACCAAAGCTCCTTAGATTTAGGATTCAAGGTTGTCGTTTTCCTTTGTGGGCTATAAGCATAAATCCTCACTTCTTAGACATTTTCCACATATTGTATTATGGAATTGTAAGCCCTAGATTTCTAATAAAAATTCAACACAAACATATAATTATTCTCAAATTTCAAAAATATAAAGCCCAACCATAGGATAGTTTAGGTTGCTTACTAGGTTTTCTAGTGTCATGAGCATCCCCTATTCATCTCCTTTTGATTTTGATAATAACTCCCTCCTTTTAATCAATCCCACTTGATTTTCCAAAAGTAACCAATTTGTTGATAGTCCTAACTTTGAAATCTTTAGAGATAATGATCATTTACCTTAATCGAGAGTATTCTTAAGGAATCTTATTTCTTAAGATGTAATTAACTATAGGGGCTTGCCTCCATAGGGAACTTAATGAACCCAGTTTAAAATAAACTCTACTTTACTTTTCTATATAAAGTAGGGAAAAGATCTCTGGTACATTCAAAGACCCATTTTCCTTAGGGGTCCTTATTAGGTGATTAGGTCCATTGTAGGATGGTGACTTCAGTCTTTTAAGATAGTACACCATTTCTCAATGTCGCACCCGATCACCCTAATAAGTACATATGCAGATCTGTGTGGTGTCCCACATCATTCTCCTCTTGAGAAATAAAAAATAAACACCACATTTATGTTCGATTCTTTGTGTCTCTGTAGATCACCCTAGCGACTGATACCTACTTTGGAGGATGTAAGTCATGCTTTCTTCTAGTCATCCATTTTATAGAAAGAAAACCCCTTGGGTTGGATAATCTTACTATATAGCTAGGCGCCCATTTATTGGTAAATCTGGTAGGCAGTCGACATGGCCCCTTTGAGGTCCATGTAAATCAATAAGGTCCATCTCAAAATGCAAAATTTAAAATTTGAAATAAAGCTTTCCAACCTCCCTAGGGGAGTCAAATTAAATAATCAAATCAATCAGCTTCTCCCCAGTGAGATGCAAATCTTTCCAACCTCCCTAGTCGAGTCAAATTAAATAATCAAATCAATCAACTTCTTCCCAATAAGATGCAAATCTTTTCAACCTCCCTAGTGGAGTCAAATCAATCCAACCTGAACCTGCTCCCCTTGTGGATGGTTCACACTTTTCTACCCAGTGGATTCCAAATTCTAATCCCTAATGGATTTCATAACCTCTTATCCTTAGTGGATAACTTGAACCTTTTCCCCTTGTGGAAGGCTCACATACTTAATCCCTAATGGATTTCTCCTTCTCTCTTATGTTTTTGACATGAGTAGAGTTGCATTGCACTATAATCTTGATTTCTTCTACACCTTGGGTTTAGAAGTAGATCACTTTTATTAGTGCTTGAGATCATTCAGATGTTGTTGATCGTCTCGCTCAACACCAATATATGCAGTATGCCTTGTCAGTCACAGCACACTTATTAGGCGCCCTTTGTTGACCTCATTTTTGGAGTAAGCTCTCAACTTCTCTATCTTTGACATAGGAATCCTTTGGACACTAAGAGTTCCTTAGTCTTAAGAAACTTTTAGTGATTAGGTGAACACTTAACCTAACCCTAGAGACTTAGAAGGGTTTATCTTTAGCATTAATTTAAGGCAACCACTTACCCTATAGCTTAAATCCAGCCAATGCACACTCCTTCAAACCAATCCAAATGAAATCTCAAATCAATTCTAACTCAATTGATTTTCTCAAATCTAAAATCAATTTCAACTCAATTGATTTGATCAAATTTTAAATCAATTTCAACTCAATTGATTTTCTCAAATCTTAAATCAATTACAACTCAATTGATTTTCTCAAATCTCAAATCAATTCCAACTCAATTGATTTTTTCAAATCTCAAATCAATCCTAACTCAATTGAGTTTCTCAAATCTCAATCAATTCCAATCCCAAATGATTCAAATCCAAAATCAGTTCCAAATCTAACTCCAATTCTAGATGATTGAAACTCATGATCAATTCCAAATCCAAAACCTTCCTAAGCCTTATGAATCACATCCATAAGCTTAGTCAAACCCTTCAAATCAACCCAAAGCCAAGTGATTTCTTTATAAATCACTTATTCCATCATTTATATTCACAACTATAAATGAAATTAGCATCCAAATCATCCAAATCAAAAGAATATAAATCAAACCAAATCAAAACCCTTTTTTCCAAACTTTTTGACCTACCTTAGCCAAATTCACAATCAAGTCACTCCTAATTCACATGATTCTCTCATGGATCATTTATATTATCATTTATATTCAAAAATAAAAATGAAATTTAAATTTAAATAGCCAAAATCCAATCAATATAAATTCAAAACTCAAATCCAAACCCAATTTATATCCTTTAAGCCAATTTCATGGATTTAGCCAAATCATTCTCAAATCAATCCAAACCCTTAAATTTTCCTCTTCAAATAATCACTCCTTCAATCACATGCCCAATTATAAACATAAACTACAATCACCAAGAAAAAATTAACTAACTCAAGTTAAACCCATATTCATCCTTTTGACTTGAAATTGTCAAATAAACCAAAAGTCATTTGACTCCAAACCACTTGCAATTGGATTTATATTTTCATCATAAGTCCAAATGTTAGTTTTAACTAATCTTAAATCAAGCCTTGATCAAATCAATCAACCCATTTAGGCTCACTTGACCCAAAGTGGCCTAAAAGACTTTTTTTTGAGCTAAGTTTTAATCCAACCCAAATTGGATTAAACTAAGCCCATCCAAGCCTCACATTATGATCAACAATCATCCTAGAATGATCAATCACTCAAATTGGGTCAAACTAAGTCAAACCTAGCCTTTGACCAAGTCAACATTGGACCCAAATGAAACCCAAACTAGCCAAAATCTAGCATATGCTAAATTGATTAAAACCATTGACTTAAACCCATTCATAATCAATGATTGAACATGACCAAGTCATCAATTTAGCTCAACGAAGCCTAATTGGTCATTTGACCTAAGTTGACCTAAATTGACCTAAAAAGCCAAAATGGGTCAAATATTGATCTAAGCCAAATTGATTGCAACTAATGGGTCAAATCATTTTAAATTTATTGTTGAACTTGACCAAAGCTTCAATTGACCAATTAGACCCAGCCTAGCCCAATTGACCAAAACCCAACTTGACCTAAAAGGTCAAACTAACTTGAAATCAAACCAAATCAAAATTGATTGAAACTAAAGCTTACAATACATTTCAAATGATCAACCAAGCCTAAACCAACCCATGACCTAACCCAAGTTGGTCAAATAGGTCAAATGGGTCAACTTGACCCATTTGACCCAAATGAACCTAAATGAACCAAAACCAAATCTAAACTAAAATAAACCAAACTAATGACCCATAGGCTCCAAATGATCATTTAAACTTGACCTAACTCATGGTTTGATCTAATTTGACCAATAGGTCAACCTAACCTAATTTGACCCAAATAGGTCAAATTAAGCCAAATCAAATCAAATGAACTCCAAATCACTTGAAATTTGGCCCAACCCATTTTTAAATCATTTCAAATCTGTCCAAATCAAATCATAGCCAAATGACCACATTTCCCTTAGGTCAAAGGGTATCACATGACCAAATTCACTTAGAATTTGGCCATTTCTTTCCCAAGGCCACTTGGCATCCTTCTATTGGTCCACATGGGCACCAAGAAGGGTGGTGAACATGACCCAATGAGCTTGGGTTGGCCATGAACCATGGGGAGGCCAAACTGACCTCCCTAATCACCTTTGAACACTTGGCTCATGAAATCCACTCACCAAGCACATGGGCAGCCACTCTCCCTCACTCCTCTGCCCAAAAAGACCCATGTGGGATGTTTTTCAACTCAAACTAATCAGCCAATCCAACCCGTTGAGCCAAAATGGTAAATCAGCCTTCCACCATCCGATCTAAGGAGGGGGAGATATACTCCCCCTCATTCTCACTCAAACGACTAGAGATTGATTCCTCAGAGCTCTAGAAGCATTCCCGAACCCTCATAGAGCTTTTTCAAGGTCTCCCAAAGCTCCCCTCATATTCTTCCTTATGCAAAGGCTGAAATAGCAAGTACATTCAACAATACTCCCTCCTCACTTCACCAAACCCAAATTCCTTTACACACTCTCACCACACCTTATCAGCTCAATCAAACCATTTCCCAAGCCTCTAAGCAACGGGAAGTGCCACTTCGATCAAGATCGATCGCCATTGAAGAGGAGCTTGGTCGACCGAGCAAACACTTCAAATCATGATCGAATTTCTTCAACAGGGCTTTATCTCTACTAGACGAAGCTACCTCCTCTATTGGAAGCGCTGGTGATAGCCTCCGGTGAGGTAATTACTTGAAACTATAACTATAGGAGATTTTTAGTTTGGTCCTTTTTGAAGGGAATTGTCATCCCATGCAATTTTGATAGTTGGATATGCATCCCCCCTCCTTCCGAAGGTGTGACATCATTTTGATCCCAATCCGAGCTCGGGTGAGCTTGGATTAAACAAGGTAAGATGAACGGTGTTCGTCTCTCGCTATGCGAGAAGGATCATGCACCGTCGTTGCATGATTTGAATGGGCCGGTTGATCATCGCACCACTATGATTCTAAGCCTAATCTGTGGGATTAATCTTGACCATTCGATCTTAGATCGGATGACACGCAGAGAAAGTGCATCTGCCGCTAGCTAACTCAGCCAATGAATGTGATAACTTAAATAACCAATCCTATGATGCCATGTGGAAAGCGCACTGCATTAGCCGCCACATGGCTCGACGAGATTAAGAGTTTAATTAGGCTTAATTAATCCAATTATAATGATAAAACTTTCAAAATTTATAACTAATTGTAGTAAAATAAAAAAATACAAATAAATACTCATTTTAAAGGTAATTCAGAGGAGAATAATATAAAATTAAAATAATTAATTTTGAATAGTAATTTTGACTCAATTTAGGTTTTATTGGAAAGATAATTAAGCTAATTACTTCTAATTACTCTAGCAATTAATTCCAAACTTTTTGAGATTGATTATTAGAATGATCTCTACCTTCCATGATTTTCTTGGAATTTATTGCTTGATTAATTAGGGGGCTTATTTCATTCTTAATCACTCTCTTAATTAATTAAATGATTAAATAACATGTTAAACAGTATTGAATCCATTAATTAAGTTGACTAATCATTATGAAATAATGAATGAACATAGGGAATGAGATTAGGAGCTCTCCTCCAATCTTTTCCCCTAAGTTTATTTCACTTGGATAACTTAATCAATTTGCAACTAATTAATGGCTTAATCACCTCATTAAATAATTTAATTAATCAAACTCAAAACCAAATCATTCTAGAACTCAATCATTTAATTCTTGGGTAGATTCTTAGGTGTTTAATAACTTAAGAGAATTCTAAAGGAAATTATAATCAAACTACATGTGTAAGAGGGTTAAAAAGTACTTAATCAAAACCTTTAGCTTAATTAACCAATAATTGTGAACCAATTAAATTAGGCCCGTTCATTTCTTAGGTGCATTGCTGATTTAATTTCCATGTGGTTGCATATCATATGTTAGCTCATAATTACTTAGATAATTATGTTAAAGTGGTATAGATAAATGATAATTAATGCATTTAGTTCATACCTAAACCTAATCTAAACATAAAAATTAACCTAATTGTTCTAAATTAAACCAAACCAATTCACACATGAGGGAAATAGGTTAGGATTAGCAAACTCTTATATTTCCTAATTCAAATCAAATTTAAAGATAAAAATCTTCCTTAAAGAATTTTGATTCATTTTAAATGATCTTATTTTGTATGATTGTCCTTAGGAATTAATTAGGGTGACTGAAGTCATGTACTTACATTATTTTAATTTTTTTTCCAATCATGCTATATGTTATTTGCCATATGAAATCATGCATTCATTTCTTTTAAAAAGTAATAAATAAAATATTTTTTTTATTGTCAAATTGCATGTGTTGGCTAAAATTAAGAATATGAGTGACAATTATCACTATTAAACTAAAAATTATCTCTTAAAAGTTATAAATCAAAGATTATAAATGAAGTGATGCTAGTTATAAATATTTATAAGCTTACATGTGATGATAGCATAAGATGTGTATTAAAGTTCTCTTTCTTTCTCTTAACATGGATTCACATAGGATTTGCAAGTGTATAGTTCATTTGAAAAGGAACACAACACTTGCCTAAATCTATTTCTATGTATTTCTATGTTAAGACTTAGGAAGGACTTTCATTTTACACATCTAAATCATACAACTAAATCAAACATAATCTTTTGCATGATTATTTATCCATTTGGTTCTTTTTGTACATCTATATGTTTCTAAGAAAAGTGGTATATCAGTCTGGACATCTCGGGCTATGATTTAAGTAGCCCCAAGTAGGTCATGTACCTTATGCTCCTGGTGTAGAACACAATAGTGTCATACTCACTTATAACTTTTATACACATGGATGTGCATTTAGCTAATGGATACATAACAAAGACATGCATTAATGATCCGATCCAATCAACAAATGGAATATCCAAATTTTCAAACCACACCTCTTTGCATTCATCATCAAAGTGTGCTAAGGTTTGCATTGCATGTATAAATTTGCTTAGGATTATTCATATGCATTATATCATGATGAAAAAAATGAATGGGTGTGTGTTATATTTTAGCAATCCACCCTAACTAATCCTAAGAAGCCTTTCTTATTAGATAGAGCTATTTAGAGTGAATCTAAACTTAGGGTTAATTAAAATACATAATAAAACATTCATTAAAGAGAATTTAATTAATGAATCTACTTTAGAAATGCTTTAATCACTGAGTGTAGGTTCATTCAAACCAAATAAAATTACCAACTAAAATTAACAAATTAGTTAAATCACTTGAAATGAAACCACCATCTAAATTGAATCTTTCACACTTAGAAAATTTCAACCTAAAAGCCTAGCTAAGACATGCCACACATGTCTTAAATGCACACACATTAGACTAAGTCACCATTTCTAGCTTTAGGTTAGGGCAGTGCATGGTTTGATGCATGATTTTATTTTGTAGTGTATATTTTAGACTGAATGTTAGGATGCATGTGCATAGACTAGATGATAGGGCGATCTTAGCCTAGTCATGTCTTCTGCAGGGGATTGTGCTTAAGGGGCTGTTGTAATAAAAATAAAAAGAATATAAATGCTTTTGCTGTGCAGGTTGCTTAGCCTCAAAGTATAGTCCAAATTAGGATAAGTGGACTTTGGTTACCCATGTTTGGGGTGCTAAGTCTAAATTATTCATATAACTGCTTGGGTTGTGTGGTATATTTAGTTAACCTTTGTTTTATAAATTTAGTTAGATTTACCTTTCCCATTTTGATGTAAATTTTGTAATTAAGATTTGGAATGAATGTTATGGGCAATTAGGGTGAACATTGATTATAAGATCAAGTCTTATGTACCATGTGATACCTTTGGAGCAACCATATTCCAATCAAGCCAAAAGGAACAAAGAAAAGAGGCAAATCAAAATGATGAAATGAAGAAATAAAGAATGAAGAAAGAAGACTCCCATAACATGAATCCCTTTTAATTATAATTATTCATTTGTAATTCAGGTTATATAAGGGTAGAGCTTCACATTTCTTTTGGTTGTACTCGCACCTCTTCTCCTTTTTTAATTTTATAAATTGATTGATGTTATATTTATGATTGCATAATTAGGATGGTATGATTTTCCTAGTTTCTTAATTGTTTGATGATTGTTGAATAGCCTGAATGCGATTAGGCTCTTAGAAAAAAATAAATTTTCTATCCAAGTTATCAATTCAAAATTAAATTGAATAATTCATAACCTCACCTAAAGCCTAGAAAATAAATCAAGATAATAAAAGGTTTATCACCCCTTAGGTGGATATTGTATGTTCATATAATGCATGAATCATATTATCTCACTCTTACCAATGGAGGGCTTCCACATTTGCCAGAGAAAATGGCTTGACCTTTGAGAGCCATGGTGGAAACACACCTCCTTCCTTCTGATTTTGGCCCATAACTGATTTTCTCATGCATTAGGCATATAAAATCCAATGGCATGTGCCAAATAAAAATGTTCAAAAATCAAAAATAAAACTTGACAAAATTTGCATTAGATTTAGGTCATTATTCATGCCCTTCATGATCTAGTCTCCTAGGGAGGGAGTTTAAGGGCTTAGTTTCTCTTCTAAGTAAATAACAACTTAACCATCTTGCAAAGCATATGACTTACCTATATGTATTTAAAATCATAGGAGGAGTTAGTTGGCAGCCACCATAGGCGGTTGTAAGTCCTACAGTCCGGTGGTTTATCCTCTCTTGTAGAGGTAAATTACATATCCACTTTTGCCTTAGATTTAGGTCGTGCTTTGTCCCTCACCAAAGCTCCCTAGATTTAGGATCTGAGGTTGTTATTTTTATTTGGGGCTACAAGCATAAATCCTCACCTCTTAGGCATTTCTACAGTCTTGTATTGTAGAATTATAAGCCCTAGATTTCTAATAAAAATTCAACTCAAATATATAATTCTCCTTAATTTCAAAAATATAAAGCCTAATCATAGGATAGTTTGGGATGGTCATTAGTCTTCCTAGTATCATGGGTATCCGCTACTCATCTCCCTTTGGTTTTGATAATAACTCTCTCTTTTTGATCAATCCCACCTGATTTTCTAAAATTAACCAATTGATTGATAGTCCTATCTTTGAAATCTTTGGAGACAATAATCATTTTCCTTAATCAAGAGTATTCTTAAAGAATTTCATTCCTTAAGATGTAATTAACTATGGGTGCTTGCCTCTATAGGCAACTTAATGAACCCGACTTAAAATAAACCCTAGTTTATGTTTCCATGTAAAGTAGGCGAAAGATCTCTGATACATTCAAAGACCCAGCATGCCTCAGGAGTCCTCATTAGGTGATTAGGTCCATTATAGGGTAGTGACTTCTATCTCTTGAGATAGTATATAATTCCTTAATGTCATACCCGATCACCCTAATGAGTATATCTGTGGATCTACATGATTTTCCCTCACATAAACACACACAATTCTCAAACACAAAAATAAACACCACATCTGGCTATAACCAATTTAAGATGGCCCCCAAGGATGAAAGAAACACTACTTTCAAACCCCGATCAAAATCTATTGTTATAAATCATGCCTTTAGCCTTAAAAATGCCGATGCTACACATCAGTGGGCCATGACCCATATATTCAATGAACTCATTCATCATCAAGTTGAATGCTATGTTGATGATCTAGTAATCAAGAGCAAAGAAAAGGAAGGCCATCTCTTCGACTTGAGAGTAGTTTTCAAACGGTTAAGATAATTTATCCTCAAAATGAATCCCCTAAAGTGTACATTCAGAGTAGCTTCAGGGAAATTCCTTGTGTTTGTTATTTGTTATTCGACATTGGGGAATAGAGATTGATCTAGAGAAGATCGAAGCTATCTTAAAAATGCTACCCCCTAAAAGTCTAACTCAACTCAAATCATTTCAAGGGAAGTTGGCGTATCTAAGATGCTTTATATCTGACTTATCAAAAAGGTGCCAGCCATTCTCAGCACTTGTCAAAAAGGATGCCAAGTTCAAGTGGGATGACAAGTGCCAACATGCAAGATAATTAAGCACAACCTGATGACACCACCAGTTCTAGCAGCCCCTATCCTAAGCAAGCCATTGATCCTCTACACCACTACATTAGACAAATCCCTTGGTGCTTTATTGGCTCAAATCAATGATGAAGGAAAAGAAAATGCTCTCTACTACCTTAGTCATCGTCTGATTCCTGCTGAGGCAAACTACCCATCTATTGTGAAACATTGCCTAGCTTTAATCTTTGCATCATAAAAGTTACAACATTACATGCTTTCCCATAAGGTGAATCTGATCTCTAAAATCAATCCATTGCAATATCTTATGACACGGCCAACATTACCTAAATGGTTGGCACAATGGTCCATGATCTTATCATAGTTTGACATCACATTTGTACCACTCCATGCTGTGAAAGGACAGACACTAAAGATTTCTTAGCATCACACCCACTTTGTGTTGATTCCCTATTAGTGATGACCTCCCCGATGAACAAATCATGAACTTAGGGGACACTAGAATTCGACTGTGGGAAATGTACTTTGATGGTACAGCTTCCTTTCAAAAAGGAGAAGAACCACAATCTACTCTTCTAGGAAAGGCAGGAGTAGGAATAGTTCTTCTAACTTTGGACCATGATATGATGAGATTCTAATATTATCTGTCCAATCTATGCACCAACAATAAAGCCAAATATGAGACTTTGATTTCCAGTCTAAAGTTATTCATTACATTATGCATCCAGAGCATCAGCATCTTCAGGGATTCTCAGCTTATCATCAACCAAATTGTTGGGTCCTACAATGTTCTAAAGTGCAAGCTCCATCATTACCATAAGTACACCATGGAGTTATTGGCTCAGATCTTAGAGGTCACTATCTACAAGATTCTTCGAGGAGATAATACTGTAGTGGATGCATTGGCCTAGCTCGCCAAGGAGTTGACATGTCCAGAAGATGAGTTCATTTTAATAAGGGTCCAAAATAGACAAGCCTTATTCCTTATTGATGCTGAACTCATCGAGAGACCCTCTCATCAATTGGAGGTTATCGTTGCCAAAAAGGATGATGAGTCAAATTGGAGGCAACCATTCATGGATTATCTAAACATAAGAAAACTACCTCAAGAGAAGGCATTAGCCCATCAGGTGAAATAGAGAGCTCTCTCCAATGCTTTCATGGATGGACACATTGTATTGGTGGTCTTTCGATCATATGAGATTACGTTATTTAGCCAAACACGAAGCCCGTAAGATTGTAATCGAGGTACATTCAGGTTTATGTGGAGCTCGTTAGTCCGGTCTAAAGATGAAAGCCAAGATCAAAAGACTAGGATACTACTGGCCCGTGATGATTACATACTATATGGATTTAGCTAGGAGATGCCAGCAATATCAGGTGCATGGTGTGGTCTTACATCAGCCACCTAATATTCTGCATCCTACTTTGGCCATGTGGTTTGAGTGTTGGGGCACTGACATAGTGGTCTGATTGATCCTCCTTCTTCCAAGGGTCATCGGTTCATTCTAGCTGCCACTGATTACTTTTCTAAGTGGGTGGAGGTAATCCCACTTAGAGAGGTCACAGCTCAGCATGTGCTCCAATTTTTTAGGAACCATATTATATATAGGTTTGGGGTGCCTCAATGAATTATATTTGATAATGATACTGCATTCAAGAGCACCAATCAATAGCTCTGCTCGGAGACACATCATAGATTGAAGATATTCCACCATCTACTACTTAAGGGAAAATGGTCTAGCCGAAGCATTCAACAAAACTCTCATCCAAATACTGAAGAAGACACTTGATGATAACAAAAGATAGTGGCATGAGCAGTTGGTTGAAGCCTAGTGGGCCTACCGTACCACATACAAAACTCTAACTCAATCTACCCCATTTTCCTTAATGTATGGATCCGAAGCCGTTCTACTATTAGAAGTCCAACTCCCATCACTAAGGATAGTTGTGGGTAGTAAGATTACTATAAAGTAGAATGCCAAGCTATGTTTAGAAGAGCTCAAAATTTTGGAGGAGAGACGTCTCAGGGCTTGCCAGAACCTTGAGTTATACAAAGCCAAAATGATTCAATCTCACAACAAGTTGGTCCATCCTAGAGCTTTTCAAGTAGGAGAGCTTATTTTAGTTCTAAAGAGACCAATTGTTGCCCATTGAAAGATGGGAGGCAAGTTTGAACCCACTTGGGAAGGCCCTTTTACCATAGAGAAGGCCTACCAAGGAGGATCTTATCCTCATAAATTGTAAAGGAGAGTGTCTTATGCTTTTGATCAATGGGCTCTACCTTAAAAAATATTATCCATAAATCTTGTTTGAAAATAATCATCAATAAACTTCTTTTCATATAAAATTCCACCTCTTATGTGTTAGAAACATTTTTTACTTGTGAATCTACCATGATGAGTTTAGGGTAGGTGTAAGAGAACCCAAGCGGCATCCTATGCCTTCACAACACAAACACAAACTACATATGATTCTCCAGTGCTACTAGATTAGGTGTAAGAGAACCCAAGTGACATCCTTTCTTAGTGGAGTGACATTCTTATGTGCTTAAGATAGGTGTAAGAGAACCCAAGTGACATCCTATTCCTTCTTTCACAACACAAAAAAAACACATATATTTTGTCTTGAGCTACTTTAATGTGGGAGCAAGCCCCTAGTGGCACTCACTCATTAGTTGCTTTAGGTTAGGCTGATATACTAACTAGTATGTCACCCTAGTGGTCACTTGTCCAGTAGATGTGAGTCCCTAAGATTTCTTCTTAACTTGACCACAGCAAATCAATGAGTGCCTTATTAGTTTGGTAGGTCTTATTGCACAGTCAGTAGGCTACCCCATGTTGACTTCGTTTAAGAGGATGTAAGCTTACATGCTTTCTTCTTGAACTAGCCATCATACATTAACTAGGATGACTATATTGGAGGTTTAGGATAAGTCTCCCAAAGGCTCCTTTACTCTTGATCACTTCAAGCTTGGGTTTAGTCCTACACAAGACTCCTTTCGTAGTAGCCACTCTAGGTTGGATAGCCCCTGTTGACCCGAAGAAAGACTATCTCGATGATCAGTTCCACTTTGGAGAGATGTAAGTCTGCACGCCTTCTTTTTAGACTGATTCTCACAAACCAACGGACACCTTAGGTTGGTTGGTTATTGCCATACTGATAGCGACCCACCCGGTGGATACACCACTCTTGGCAGATGTGAGTCCCCATGCTTTCTCCTTGAGTTGGCCATAGAATACCCACAGGCCTTCTTTTAGGATTTTGGATAACACCCCTAGTGGCACCTCCCCTGTGGGCACTCTATTTGGATCACGTCCTTAGTGACCCCATACTACCCTAATTACTCTTATTGGACAATTCCCCTTTCATAGTAAGCCTTCCCTGTGGTTGAAGAGTTTGTTCAATGGATGCATTCTCCCCCAATTAGATGGTCTAGATAGGGCGATATAAGCTTCTTCTCGGTCCGGTCCCAACCAATAGGGTCCATGCAAATATGAAATAAATAAAATACAACATATATGGATTAGAATTCAAGCCCCAGGTATTTCCCAAGCGGGCATCCTATCTTTAGGGTAGGTATAGGCAAAACCTTGAGTTACACGATAAGATAAGTCCGTCATTCTTAGTAGTCACCCCAGGTCGGATCAACTTGTTGTGCCACCAAAGTTATCCGATGGTCTTTGCTTCAGAAGATATAAGTCTATTACACATTATTTCCAGCACGATCATTGTAAACTGATGGGCAGCCCTAGGTCGAGTTCGATTTGTTGCACAAGGAACCGATCACCCTAGTGGTTCCTAGTTTAGGAAGATGTGAGTTCCCGCGCTTTCTTCTTAGTGTGACCATTGCAAACTGAAAGACACCTCCTTGGTTGGTTAGTTCTACCTAACAACTAGTAGAGTATCCCATTCAATTTGTAAAACTAAGACAGGTCTAGGAGGATATTATCCCCTTTTTAGTGGATCCATCGCACACCGAGGGGATCCATCAAATTAAAACAAATAAAATTAAAACTAATGCAATTCAATCAAATGACATTATCTTAATTACTTTCGAGTTGATGTAAGTCCCCCAAAGACATTCATTCAGTAGTCACCCCATGTTGGGTTTGATTTGTTGTATCCAACAGATCACACTAACGGTTATCCCTTGCTCTTAGAGATGTAAGTCTACTACGCTTTCTCCCTGGCACAACCATTGTACATCGAAAGGTAACCCCTTTGGTCGGATAGTTCTGCCATGTGGTTGGTGGACTACCCATTTGGATTGATAAATCTGAGATAGATCTAGACCGACAGTGCGATCCATTGCAAACTGACAAGATTCATCTTAAAATTCAAAACTTAAACAAGCAATTTCTCCTCGGTGAGACATCAATCATCCCAACTTCCCCAGTGGGGTCAATTAAATCCATTTCAAATTTGCATTCTCTAGTGAGTGCACCCTCAAAAGAAATCTCCTTAAATCTCTATCTCTAGTGGATAACCTGAACCTACTTTCCTAGTGGAAGGTTCACATGCTTGATCCCTTGTTAGATCCCTTCTTCCTCCCTTATGCCCTTGGCATGAGTGGAGTTGCATTGCACTAAGATCGTCTTCTACACCTCGGGTTTAGGAATAGATCATTTCTATTAGTGCTTGCGATCCTTCGGACATTGTTGATTATTTTGGTCAACACTAATACGTGCGGTATGCCTTGTCAGTCACACCACACCTATTGGGTGCCCTTTGTTGACCTCACTTTTGGAGTGAGCTCTCAACTTTCTCATCATAGATCTATGACTCTTATAGACACTTAGAGTTCCTTAGTCTTAAGACATTTCTGGTGATTAGGTGAACACTTAACCTAACCCTAGAGACTTAGAAGAGTTAGCTATAAAAGTAAGTTGTGCCTTAGGAATTTAAGAAGACTTACCTACCCTATAGCACAAACCCAATCCTTGCTTCCTTCCTTCAAACCAAACTTCAAATTCAAAATTCCAAACCCCAAAATCAAATCTAACTATCCAATGATTGAAATCCATCACTAAATTCAAACTTGAAATCCCTTCCTAGGCCCTTTGATTTTATCTTATGGACTTAGCCTTAACTAAATCCAAGTCAACTCCAACCCAATTGATTTTCTCAATTATCAAATCCAATCTCAAATCAAATTCCAAACCAAAAATCAATTACAAATTCCAAATGATTGAAATCTATGATCAACTCCAAATTCCAAATTCCAAAAATATCTTCCTAAGCCATATGAGCCACCTTCATGTGCTTAGCCAAAATTCATTCAAATCAACTCAAACTTGGTTTATTTCTTTATAAATAAATCATTCTTTCATTTATATTCATAAATATAAATGAAACTCACTCTTCAATGACCAAAAATAAATCAAATCAAATCAAAACCTAAATTAGCCCTTTTAACCTACATCCCTAAGCTTAATCAAACCTACTTCCAAATCATTCCAAACTCAAGTAATTTTCTCATCACCCATTTATATCTTCATTTATATTCACAAATATAAATGAAATGTAAATTCAAATGACCAAAACCAAACTCAAATTAAACCAAATTCCTAATTTTAGCCCTTTTTAGCCAAATTTTTGAACTTGGCTAAATGAAACCCAAATCAACTCAAAACTCTTGGACTTCTTCATGATTCATGTATGCCTTCAATCATTGATCCAATTATAAACATAAACTACCATTATCAAACCTAATCCAAGTCAACCCAAATTAAGCCCAATTTAACCCTTACGACTTGAAATTGTCATATGAACCAAAACCCATATAGCTCCAAACCAATTGCAATTGGATTTATATTTCAATCGTAAACTCATAAGTGGGTTCAACCAAACTTGAATCAAACCTTGATCAAACCAATTGACCCCTTTAGGCTCACTTGACCCAAAGTAACCTAAAGGACCTTTTTGTGCCAAGTTTGAATCCAACCCAAATTAAATTGAACTAAGCCCATCTAAACCTCAATCATGATCAACAATCATCATGGGGTGATCAACCACCTTGAATTGGGTCAAACCAAGTCAAACCTAGCCTTTGACCAAGTCAACATTTAGTCCAAATGAAACACAAACTAGCCAAAATTCATTATATGCCAAATTGATTGAAACCATTGATCCTAACCCATTCATAACCAATGTTTGAACATGACGAAGTCATCAATTGAGCCAAACTAAGCTTAATTGGCCACTTGACCTAAGTTGACCCAAATTGGCCTAAAAAACCAAAATGGGTCAAATCATGATTTAATAAAAATTAATTACAACTAATGACTCAAGTTCATTCCAAATCACTTGTTGAACTTGACCAAAGCCATGATCAAGCCCAAGTTGACTAATTGGTCAACTTGATCCAACCTATCCCAAATTGACCTAAAAGGTCAAATTGACCAAAATTCAAATTAATTCCAAATTAAACCAAACCAAAGATTACAATCATTTTTAATCAATCAATTGAACTTGACTCAACACCTAACCTAACCCAATTTGGTCAAATTGGTCAGATTGGTCAAGTTGACTAATTTGACCCTTTTGAATCCAAATGAGTCAAACTTAAACCTAAGCCAAATCATATCAAATTAATCATATTGAAACATTCTAAATCATAATTTAGACCTAACTCAAGCTTTGGTTTGACCTAATTTGGCCAATTGGTCAACCCAACCCAATGTGAACCCAATTGAACCCTTTTGCCCAAATTGAGCTAAACCACTTCAAGCCATCCTCATGGAACCCTATTGGCCGACCAAGTACACCCCAAACTAGCCTTAGGCCACCCCCAAGTCAGTCCAAAAGCAAAACAAGCTCACCTCAAGTTGACTACCCAATGGACAAAACCTCCACCTTGGATTCCTACTATAAATAGCAAAATCCATTTTGCACTCCCCATGGCAGCCCTCTTTTTACCAAATGAGGTATTCTTAGAGTTCACTAGCCCACTTTAAGCACCCTAGAACTCACCTTGGACCATAGGGAATTCACCAAGCTAAGCTCACTCTCCCCCATCCATGGCCAAACTCGACGAGTGTAAGGAGAACTAAATTCCCTCCCACCTGCCCATATCAAGCCTTGAGACCCCTGACATGGCTTTGACCACTCATGGCGTGCCACCTAGGATTGACGGTGACCCCTTCGATGACTTGACAGTGGTGAATTGATGGAGTTCAAGGGAATGATCCCATCCATCCACCTGGCTTAATTTAAGGATATACTCCCCCATTTCAACTGATTTTGCATCAAACTCAATCCCATTCAGCTCAAGAGAAGTTTTCAAAACTCCTCAAAGCTTCCTCAACTTCTCCTAAGCTTCGTCTTCCTCAGTCTTCCCCTCTATGCGTAGAACTGAAATAGGACACTTTTATTTCGATTCTAACTCCCTCCCCGTGCAAGCAAACTTCAATTGCTTGAGCATACACCATCCTCGTACTCAATCGAAGCTGATCGAATCACTTTTAGAGCTTTCTAAGCACCAGGCATTGAAGTTTGATCGAAGCGGAGGCATGTGCATGTGTGGTTTGGTCAAGCTTCCCACACAAAATTGAGCTCGGATTCCTATAATAGGGCCTCGTCTCAACTAGGCAAAGCTACCTCCAACATTACACCACCGGACATTACCTCTAGTGAGATAATTTCTCAAAACTACAACTTTAGGCCTCTACATGTTGGTCTTTTATGAAAAGAATCTCCATGTCAAGGGATACTATCCATTGGATGTGATTTCATGCTCTCTTAGATGGTGTGGGATCCGTTTGATCGAAATCCAAGCTCAGGTGAGCTCAGATCGAATGGAGAAAGATGAATGGTGCTTGTCTCTTGCCACTCGTGAACGGGATAGATCATGAGTCGTCCATCTCGCGTGATTGAGATGAACAACTTTGATCAAATCCTGTAGTAGATCCATTAATTTTCCCCTTAACTTGCAGATTAAACTGTGGCCATCCGATCTTAGATCGGACGACTCACAGAGAAAGCGCATCCACCACCACTGAGTCAACTTATGGATGTGATAACTTAAATAACCAATTTCGTTGCACCATGTGGAAAGCACGCACGAGCATGTCGTGCCATTGGCTGAAAGGGTTTAATTAAGATTAATTAATTAGTTTTTAATTTAGAAACTTCCTAAAATCATAACTAATTGTAGAAAAATTCATAAAATGCAAACTTAAGCTCATTTTGAAGATATTTCAAAGGAGAATCTAGGAAAATTATAATTAATTGATTTTAAACTGTGACTTTGGATTAATTAAGGTTTTATTAAAAATATAATTAGCTTAATTACACCTTAATTAAGCACTCAATTAATCTCAAATTTTATGTGGATGCTAGGGGGATGACCTCTGCTTCTTCCATTTTTCTAGGATTTTATTGATTGCTTAATTAGGAAAATCATTTGAGTAAGCCTTAATCACTCTCTTAAACTAATTAATTATAATTAAGGAATGAGTAGTAGCTTGATTAATCATTTGAACATAATTAACCCTGGTAAACAATAAGATCACTTAAGGAATGTGATTGGGAACATTTTTCCTAATTTATTTCTTAAGTATTATTTTCCTTTGAAATTTAAATTAATTAATGGCTAATGGAATGACTAATTAATTAATTAAGTGATTAAATCTTAGAAATAAAGAAATCAAAATCTAATTGAATGTTCAAAAGATTTAGGGATTAGGATTGAGGCCTTGCCCTTGATCCTTTCCCCTAAGTTAATTTTATCATTCAAATTAAAACATTTATCCAATTCATTAAAAGCTTAATGAAATTAAAATTAAAAATTAATTCATCCTAACCTAATCAACCTTTAATTGATCTTGGGTAGCTCCTTGAGTATTCAATAACCCAATGTAAGAGATAATGAAATTATGATTGGCTCACATGTGTGAAAAAATAATAAGAGTAATTAAGTGAGATCCCTTAAGCCTAATTAACATAATCAATTGCATTAGGCCCCTTCCATTTTTTAGGAGCATTGCAAATTTATTTTTTATGTGATTGCATATCATATTGGCTTATTATTAATTAGTTAATTAACTTAAGGTGATATAGGTAAGGGATAATTAATTCATTTAATTCATACCTTAGCCTAATCAAAACATAAAATCTCCTTAAAAAATTTTGATTTAAATAATCTTATTTGATATGATTGTCCTTAAGAATTAATTAGGGTGAATGAAATCATGTGTTTACAATTCTTTGTTACTATCCGATTATGCTAAATATTATTTGTTATATGAAATCATGCATTCATTTCTCTTGAAAATTAATTAAATAAAATGTTTTCTTTTATGTCAAATTACATGTGTTGGCTAAAATTAAGAATATGAGTGGCTATTATCACTATTAAATCAAAAACTATTTTCAAAATCTATAAATCGAAGATTATAAATAAAATAATGCTAGTTGCAAATATTCATAAGCTTGCATGTGATGATAGTATAATATGTATAATGTGAAGTTCTCTTTCCCCACTTTAATAAGGATTCACATAGGATTTGCAAATGTATAGTTCATTTGAAAAGAACATAACACTTTCTTAAATATACTCCTATGCATTTCCATGTTAAGACCTAGAAAGAATTTCACATTGCATATGTAAATCATACAACAAAATCAAACATAATTTCTTGCATAATTCTTTATCCATTAGGCTCTTTTTGTACATTCATATATATTTTAGAAAGGTGGTATATCAGTTTAGACATCTCAGGGTAGTGAAGCTTTAAGTAGCCCTAAGTAGGTCTTGTACCTTACTCCCCCGGTGTAGAAAATAATGGCACCGTACTCACTTAAAACTCTTATATATATGCATGTGTGATGTGGCTAATGAATAAAGAATCAAAAATTAAACAAATAAAATATAATTTGCATGGATTTTCTTATCCTTATTGTTATTCATACATTTGTATGTATCTAAGAAAAGTGGTATATCAGTCTGGACATCCCGGGGCTGCGAGGCTTTAAGTAGCCCTAAGTAGGTCTCGTACCTTACTCCCTTGGTATAGAAAATAATGGTGTCGTACTCACTTAGGTATGCTTAGGATTACTCATATGAATGGTATACATGATGGAAAGAAATGATTGGGTGTGTGTTATGTGATAGTATTCCATCCTAACTAATCCTAAGATTCCTTTCTTATTGAATAGGGCTATTTAGAATGAATCTAAACTTATGATTAATTGAAACACATAATAAATCATTCACCAAAGAAAATTTATTAATCAATTTTCCTTAAAAGTCACTTAAGGTAGGGACAAAAGAGAGACTCCCCCTCTCTTTCTTCTCTTTATAACATTTAGTTGTTAAGTATAGGTTATATGAAATAAAAGAAAACACTAAGTAAAAATCCCCAAATTGACTGAATCACTTAAAGAAAAACCCAACCCTTCATAAATTACATCCCTCACACTTAATAATTCATAAACCTAAAGCCTAGTTAGGACATACCACACAAGCTCTAACACATGCACATTAGGCTAAGTCACCATTTCTAGCTTTATGTTAGGGTGGTGCATGATTTGATGAATGTTTAATTTTATGATGTATTATTTTAGACTGGATGTTTGGGTGTATGTGTGTAGCCCGAATGTTAGGCTGATATTAGCCTAATAGCCCCTAAGCATAGCCCAAGTTAGGATAGGTGGATTTGGCTACCCATGTGTGGGGGTGCTAAGTCTAAATTTTTTCTATAATTGCTTGGGTTGTATGGTGTGTTTAGCTAACATTTATTTTTTAGGTGAAGCTAGATTTACTTTCCTTCCTTTTAATATAACTTTTGCATTATGATTGGGAAAAGTGTTATAGGGATTAAGGATAAGCATTGGTTATAAGACCATATCTTATATACCATGTGATACCTATGGAGCAAGCTACATCCCACTCAAACTGAAAGAAAGAAAAAAATAGTACAAATCAAGATGAAGGGATGAAGAACAAGGCGTGAAGAATGGAGGATGAAGAATGAAGACCCCCATAACACTTATCACTTCATAATTAAAATTTATTCTTTCATTATACCGGAATGTATAATGGTAGAGCTCAGCTACCCACATTTCTTTTCGGGTTGTACGATGGTACCCGACCGCACCGGCCTTTTATTCTTTTGCGATAGTTTTATAAAATTATGTGATATTTTGTTTAGCTTGCGCATTGGAAATAACATGCATTTTCATAGTTTCTTTATGATTGGTGATTATTGTGTGGCCTTGATGCGATTAGGCTCATAGAATAAAAATAAATTTTCTATCCCATTAATAACTCATAATTAAAATTTTAAAATAATTCATAAGCTCACATAAATGCTTGGGAATTAAATCAAGATAATAAAATTTTCAGAAACCCTTAACTAGATGAATGAATGTATAATATCACGCATGCCATATTTTTACACTGTTGCTAAGAGAGGGCTTCCATCTTTTTCAGAGAATAAATGCTTAACCTGCAAGAGTGTTTGATGGAAAAACACATCTTTCTCTCCTAATTTAGCCCACAATCAATTTCTCATGCATTTAGGCATACAAAATCATATACCCCGTGTCAAAGCAAAAGTCTGAAAATCAAATAAAACTTGACAGAATTTGCATTAGATTTAAGACATTATTCATGCCCTTCATGATCTGGTCTCTTAGGGAGTGAGTTTAATGACTTAGTTTCTATTCTAAGTAAATAAAAACCTAACCATCTTGCAAAGCATATGACATACCCACATGGATTTAAAGCGTAGGAGCAATTAGCTGGCTGCCACTCCAGGTGATAATAAGCCCAACAGTCGAGTGGTTTATTCTCTTTTACAGAGGTCAACCATATACCCATTTTTGCCTTAGATTTAGGTCATGTTTTGGCCCTCGCCAAAGCTCCCTAGATTTAAGATCTGAGGTTGCTATTTCCCTTAGCGGGCTATAAGCATAATTCCTCACCTCTTAGGCATTTTCACAATCTTGCATTGTGGAATTATAAGTCATAGACTTCCAATAAAAGTTTAACTTAAACAAATAAATCTCCTAAAATTTAATTGTATAAAGCCCAACCATAAGATAGATTGAGGTGCTTACTAGGCTTCCTAGTAGCATGAGCACTCCCCATTTATCTCCCTTGGTTCCGATAAGAACTCTTCCCTTTTTGACCTCTCCTACTTGATTTTTAAAAATACAACTAATCCTTTGATAGTCCTATCTTTAAATTCTTTGGGGAGAACAATCACCTACTTTAATCAAGAGTATTCTTAAGGGATTCATTTCCCTTAGGATGCAATTAACTATAGAGGCTTGCCTCCATAGGGAACTTAACAAACTTAGTTTAAATAAACCCAACTTTGCTTTTCCATGTAAAGTTGGGGAAAAATATTTGGTATATCTGAAGACCCATCATGCCTTAGGAGTCCTCATTAGGTGATTAGGTCCATTATAGGATAATGACTTCAATCTATCAAGATAGTATACTATTCCTTAATGTCATACCCGATCAGTAATGAGTACATCTGCGGATCTGCGTGGTGTCCCCTCATACAAACACACACAAAACAAAAATAAACAGCACACTTACTAACTATCAACATTGTTAGATTTTCTTTATAAAGCTTTAATGCTTCATAATTAACTGACATTATAATACAAAGATCTTCTTATAGCTTTAATAATCATCACTCAATCATCTATAATTCATGTACTTTTTTATACATCTTCACCCATCATCATCACTGATATTCCTTTATAGGGCTTTAATTCTTAATGATTAGCAATCATAATCACTTAGTCTCTTTATGCAACTTTGTGGGCTTCAAAAATTCACCACCGACCTTTAATATTGAAGAGAGTATGATTTATATATCGGTGTAATTTTCAGAAGGCAGATGGAATATTAGATAAGATGCTACACAGAGATTTCATCCAAATTTTGTGAGGACTTTAGATTTGGTTCCATGTTTCCTATAGGCGCAAGAACCTATAGTTAATTACAACTCTCAATGTAGAGAGAGAACTTTTGATTAAGGCTAGTCATTAAATCGCTAAATGCATAGCGTATAGTAGGAGCTTGTGGAGTTTTGAAATTTACAATTTATGAAATTCATCATTTTTAACTTAGTGCGAATGGATGGGGGAATGTTGACGTGCCTGATCTAGATCCCATTGTTCCCTCATCCCGAGCTATTGCAGTTCATAGTCTACTTAGTCAGAGGAGGTAGTCGACCCAACCTGATCGAAGGATTCTTATCAACAACACATGAGTTATGTCATCCAAGAAATCCTTGTAGACTTGGGTGGTATTTATCTAAGGAGATAGGCTTAAGTCTACCTTAGCTGATAGAGAGATTTTTTTCTTATCAGGTGTACCCTATTATTCACAACTCAAAGGGTATAACCATTGGGGAGAATACGAGCTATAGTCATGATTGTAATATAATGGTGTCATTTGGCGGCAACCACCCGATCAGAGGACTCTGGTCATAACTGCATCATATGTGGAGCCTACTGGCTAAGCCATGAAGTTAGAGGATAGGGGCCACATCCTTACTAGCGTGAGATTGATTGAGAGTGAACATAGTAAAATACTTGATTTGACATTGGCTCCTTTATGAGCTAGAGTTTTTTTAATTTGTCACCTCCGACAAATAATTATGGAAGGTGGGTTGGGTTTTGCTTTAATTTTTTAAAAATTATATTTCATTTAAACATTTAACACTTAGTAATTTATCCAATTTTTATATTTGTATTGACACTTTATTTTGATTAATTCAATTTGAGCTTGCACACACATTTTGATGGTAAGTATCCCCTCCGGTTGAAATCTTCATTCAACATAACCATCATCGGGGTAGATGTGTTATTTTGCTATTTTAGATCCTATCGACTCTATTAATTTAATAAAAGAGGATCAGATCTACTGTCGTATGATAGAATTAGCTTCTCAAATATATTATTGAGTTAGAATTCTTATAATATTATTATCATCAAATTTTTAGGTTTTGTTAACCCTGACCGATCCTAAGACCAAATTGGGAAGTATCCCGCGTAGCATCCTAAGACACTAAATTTAAGCATTCAGCATAGTGTTGGGGCCCATACGGGTGTATTTAAAAATGCTTGCATAATTTTAAGGCATTGAATTTGAGTTTTAATCATACTTTATAATATGTGTAAGAGTTCAATTGAAGCCTTAATTAATACCTTCTGTTCACTTATATGAAGGCATTTCACATTTTTGATTCAAAATATTGCAACTTTGCTTGTATTTAATTTATTCATTACATTCTTCAAGTATCAATGATTATTTAGCTTGTGAATTCAACTTTTAAATATTTAACCATCATATATTCTTCAATTAAAATTATACTTGCTTAGAAATATTTTACTCTACCCACCTTCCAAATTAACATCACATTAAGTTTTTAAAAACCATACTTCATAAAATGGTTAGGCATTGCACATTAACAATCTTTTAAATATTTATCAACTCATCATATTCAACTTTTGTTCTTCCATAGATAGTTTATTATGCATACTTTAAGCAAGCTTATTTGAATTCAAGCTTCTTTTGAATACAAGCCAATTATTCATTAAGAAGTCTTGCCTATACTTGCTAATAGGCCATTTAGATAAGTGAAAACCTCTTATGAATTTCATCTGGATCCTATTAGTTTTGATGAACACTTAGATATATCACAAATCTCATTGTGTTTTAAATTCAATTTTAAATGCAAGACCCAAATGGTTCTTTTAAGGGCTACATTCATGAATGATCATGAGTTGCCTAACTAAATTTATGTTTATAAGAAAGCTACCAAATTTCTTACACACTTTATTCTCAATTTGGAATTGGACATTTAGACTTACCACCAATCATTTGTCATTTAATATTCAATTGAGATCTTTACTTCATTTGATATTAAATAATATTTGTTCACATAAAAAGAACTTCAAATCCAATATGAATTTATCCTCAACTCCTGATCAAGTTTCATATCTATGTGCTTAAAATATTTTTTAAGTGCTCTTCCTCTTATTTTCTTTGGCTCGACATTTACTTTTATATTTATTATGCATTTTTCTTTTATTTAATTTGAGTTTAGATGATTTCCCTTTAAATTTATCTAAGTTTCATATTTTAGTCTAAATTTTGATAGCATTTTGACAGTATTTGGCATTATCCCCATGTAGGGGGATACATCGAAACTGTTTGGTATCATTGACTTCCCAACTATTGTGGCCCAAGGTCACACTGTTAGGCCTTAATCTGTTGAAGCCTGTGCACGTCATGTGCAGTAATATTTGAAGAGGCCTGCTGAAGCTACTACTCCTACTACTGCTAGGGCGCCTTAGAAGAAACCTTCTTTCTTTGAGAGGCTTGGTCGCTCAAAGACCCTTATCATGAAGAGGGTTGTTACTGGGAGGACTGTCTCCTTAGTTCCTCAGAATAACATAACCATGCCAGTTGAACCCTTTTCCCCTGGGAGGCACAATCCTGAAGCTTCTTCATTTGGAAGTAAGCTTAGCTGGAGGCAAAGAAGAAAGAGAAGTCTTGCGCAACGTGCTCAATAATTATTGCCTATGAAGCCAACTGCATAACAAACTATGGAACCAGCAGCAAGTATTCCAACATACAATAGGTTTGACAACCTTAAGTGGGTAAAATGGAATAACTCTACTGGTCAGATTAAGCAGTCCTTCTAGACTCGATAGTGTTAGGTTCCAACTCCTCTAATAAGAAAATCCAAAACTCTATCTACAAGAGTGCATCAGGTCCTCTAAGTTGCTAAGGAGAGAGGTCTAATGAAAAAAAATATTAGGGTCCTGTTATCAGGGATACTACTACTCCTCCAAGGATACCTCATCCCATAATCCAGTAAGACACCAACCAATTCATGTCCTATGTGGTGATCATCAAGTCGTGACACTTAGCCCACGTGTCCAAGAATCCATCGCCTAAAAGTCTTGGTGGAAAGGCAAGCAGATGTGGAGGCCTAGGCCTCAAAAAAGGATTATTTTAGAGAAAAGACATGACGTGACATCTGATTTGCACTCCCGGAGATCTGCCCCAACTCAAAGTTATCAATGATGGGAGCCTAAAAAGAGGGCCCCAAATGATAAAGTTTCTAACGGTCGACACTTTGGAGAATCCTCCAGGGGATCCCATCGCCAATCAATGCCATCTCGGTGAGAGGAGGTTAGCTTCGATCGAAGCCCTCTAATCGAAGGAGTCTCAATTCCACACTTGGAATCAGAAGTCCATTGGAGACACCGATCAGAGATCTGTGTCCAAAAGGATGAAGAGGAATGGGAGGATACAAAGGCTATCAAAATAGTGTACATGTTACAACAAGTCAGTGAGCCATCTGGCGTGCGCCAATACCAACATAGGCATCGTACAGTAGTACCTCCCCCTTAACCTGGAGAATAACATAATGTTCAAATAGAGAAAGCATCCTCTGATTCTTTAGGAGAGGAATAATAAGAAGAAGAAGGAGAAAGAAAAGAAAATCCCACATTCACAGACACAACCACTTTGGCAGAGGCGTAGAGGCAAATTCAGCACCAAATGAAAGCTAAGGATAAAGAAATCACTATGTTGAACACAAAAATAAGCAAAATATGATGCAGATGACTGCAATGAAGCAGTTAATGCAAAGAAATATTGTGGTAGGTCCAACACCTATCCCTCTAAATAATCATCAAGCCTCTAGTAGTGCCCACGATAATCCTCCAGCAAACCTAATCTCACATGCTTCGAGAGTACAAATTGAGCCCGAAGTGAGGATTGAAGTGAACTAGTCAGCTCGACAGTCTGCTTCTCAAAATATACAAAACACATCTGAAGCTGTGATAGCCTCCCAACTTGATACTATTTTGAATGAGAAGATCAAAGCTGCCATAGTTGTGGAGTAGGCAGAAAAATTGGTGAGCAAGGGTCATCTATATCCTGTGGAGTACGACCAAGTTCCATATCCAAAAGGATACTCAATACCAAAGTTCAATATATTTGATGGCAATGGTGACTCTAAACAGCATCTAGCCCAGTTCAAAGCATCTTATTGTAACACAGGGGGGTAATGATGTGTTATTATTCAGCTAGTTTGTCAGCAGTTTGACTTCCACTGCTTTTGAATGGTATGCTGAATTTCCAAATGACTCAATCAAGACTTTTGTCGAACTTGAAACCATATTTGTCCAAAGGTTTGTTAGCGCAGTTAAGAACACAACTATTGTTGATCTTGCCCTTGAAAAGAAGAAGAATGATGAGTCAGTAACTGAGCATATCATGCATTGGCAAAACATGAGCATGAAATGTGAACAATAGTAGAAGAAGAGCATGCGATTCAATTACTTATGGGCAATATTGATGACAAGATGACACCTTATTTTGCATAGCTTTAATTATCACATTTCAAGAGCTACTTGATAGGGTGGCTAAATTTAAGAAATTAAACTTATCACACTTTGACAGCCATTAAGATAAATCCAAAAGAGGAAAAGCTCTAGATCCAAAGAAGGGTGAAACACATTTCATCTCCTTCAAAAAGTTTATGGCAAGAGGATAGTCTATAATGTAGACAAAGAAAGGCTACCTACGTACCAAGAAAGTCCAAAGTAGTCATTCAATCTTACTCCACAACCTAAGCTCATACTTAGGGGCAATGAGGTGCCTCGAGGCCGCTTTAGTGAAGATGAGTAATCAAAGCAAACAAAAGGAGTGAATGACTCAATGACCCAACCCTTAAGGAAAAGCTAAACAAAGAGTATTATTTTAAGAGGGAAATTATGGCTAAATTATTCATGCATGCACTCAAAGCAAGTCTCCAGCTACTAGAGTGTGAAAGACCTGAAGAAGCTGGACAAGCTAATAATCCTAACTATTGCCCATATCATCGGGTGCTTAGCCATCCCATTAAAGATTGCTACATATTCAAAGATTGGCTAGAGAAAAAAAATATAGAAATGGAGAATTCACACTATTGGATAGTGTATTGGTGTGCCCAAAAAAAGAATCTATAAAGGTAATCACCTCATTTTCAGTGCCATCAAGCAAAGATAAAGGCAAGGAGAAATTGGTTGATGATGAAGGGTGGCAAGTTGCAGTTTCTAAAAGGACTACAAAGATGTAGAAGCGATTAGAAGGCATTCTAGGTATTAAGTGAAAATCACCACTTGAGCCCGTACTTTACTTGAAAGAAAACCTGAGTTATGGAAATGTTAGGTCATCTCATGAAAGACAGCCTAGCCAAGTACCACAAGGGAAAGCCAAAAAGTCTGCCAAGCAAAAGAATAAATCAAAGAAAAAGAAAAAGATTGTAATACAAAAGATCATCAACAACATGGATGATTACATACTAACACAAAATATCATCAATAATATGGATGATTACATACATCCAGCAAGATGACTCTTCACACTTGCTGATTTTATTACCAAGCTTCGGATCAGTGAAGTAGCAGGGGAAGAAGATGAAGAACTTTCCACTGAATCTTGCTTGGTGGTACATAAAGTTGATAACAGCTTAGAGAAACTCTGTTTCCTAAATTAAGATGATCAGAGCTTTCCATGTCGACAGACATGAAGAATATAAAATTAGGCAGTGATTTTGAATCTTCTAGCCCATCATTAGACAAAGTAGAAGCAGATGCTGAAGCAACCAATTCATCAGAAGATTTAGATTTGAAAGAAGTAGCTCAAGTGTAGTTGAGAAGTGGTCGAGTGTTGCCATCTCAAAAGAGGAAAGAGCTAATAAATAAAGAAAAAGAAAAAGAAATTGAAATCAATAAAAAAGTCATCCCTAAAGATTCAAACAAGAAGCCTTCACCCAATAAAGGGATCGACTATAACATTCTCTCCCACATAAGTAAAATTTCAGCACAACTTAACGTATATGAAGCACTTATGATGTCAGAAGATCTCCATAATACTTTAATTAAAGCTCTCAAAGAGCTGGAGAAGTTTGAGGCATATTTCGCTAAGAGCAGTCTAACAGATACCTTGCACATTCAAGATCCTCCAGCCATCACATTTTTCAGAAGAAGATCTTATGCTTGGAACTGTAGTGCCCAATCGCCCTCTATATGTTACAGGTAAAAGTGATGAAGTTATAATATCATGAATCTTAATTGATCCCAGTTCCTCTGTGAATCTTATGAACCTGAGGACCCTTAGGTGGCTATCTCTAGATGTACAACATCTGGGATGAGATAAAGTCTTGGTCCAAGGTTTCAATGAGATGGGATAGAAAACTATTGGATCATTTGTTCTCCCTCTTAGATTCAGAGACCTCTACAAAAAAGACAAATTTCATGTGGTCGATGCAGATACTTCATTCAGAGCTCTTCTGGGCAGACCATGACTTCATGAGTCTGGCATTGTCCGGTTTACACTGCATTAATGTATGAAATATACAAGGGATGAGGAAGAATGCAAAATTGTTGGTGATATGCAACCATTTACGGTGCATGAAATGAAAATATATTAAGATGCCAGTTACTTTCTTCCAAAAGAATCAAAACTGATTGAAGAACTAATAAATACTACATCTACTTCAAAATCCATAAAATGATAAGTTAAAAAGCAGGATGAAAGTAAAACAAATAAAGAAAAAGAGAATGTTTCAAATATCTCTAAAGATATAAAGAACAAGTATAAAATAAGTAGCACTATCCCTCATTTAGGTAGTGATACTGAAGAAGAAAAGGAATGTATTCCTTTCAAATCCAAAGGTCCACATGAATCTTCAAGTAAAGCACTAATTGAAGAGGATTATTTTGACTCTGATTATGAGTTTGAATCTACTTTTGAAGGTAAGGTGTAGTGCACCTACTTCAAAATAATCATAGACCCATTGGAAGGAGAGACTAAGCTCATAGTCACTCCTATTCCTCCTCAACATTTCGAAGAATTCACTCCTTGAGAAACTCATAAAGTCGAGGAGCTAGTGACCTTCTATGTACATCCCCTCCTTGGAAAACATGGGCTAGGAAGTATATTTTATAGGTCCAAAGGATGTCAAAGAGAAGATCTTGATTGGGTAATGTAATTATCAGAAGAAGAGGAGGCTATACCCATAAGGATGCCAAAGTATTATCCTCAAAAAATCCAGGGCTTAATGCGTAGGTATGGTATCCATGCCAGAGCGAGCAAGCAAAGGACTAAACTCTTTGAGATGATGTGGTACCCAAAAGGCTCTCAAACCATTGGTAGAAGAAACAAGCACACTACAAAAGGCTTTGGGTTCATCCAAGACAATGGTCTACAAGAATACACCTATTATGCTATAATAAGAATAGAAGTTGAGAGTGATAATGAAAATGAGAATGATATTTTGGAAGTCAGTCTTGCAAATAATGAAGATATAGAAGCTAGACCAGCACCTAAAGAGCTTGAAGATGGTGGGCAAGAGGCTACTATGGATGAACTCAAAGAAATTAATCTAGAAAATAAGGAAAAGCCTCACCCAATGTTTATCAGTGCCCTACTTCTTGAAGATAACGTGGAAGAATTAAAAGCACTGCTCTGTGAATTCAGGGACTACTTTGCTTAGTCATATGCCAAAATACTGGACTTATCTATTGATGTAGTGGTTCATAGACTAGTAATCAAGCCAAATGCAGCACCAATCAAGCAAACCTCTAAGCAAATGAGACTGGAGATTGAAGAGCAGGTGGTTGAAGAAACCAAAAAGCTTATTGAAGCTGGTTTCATTTGAGAAGAAAAATATGTCGACTGAATAGCTAATTTTGTCCCCGTGAAGAAAAAGAATGGTCAGATTCGTATATGCATCGACTTCAGGGACTTAAATAAAGCATATCCAAAGGATGACTTTCCACTTCCTGTGTCAAAACTGTTAGTGGATAACACTTCAAATCACGTCATGTTCTCATTTATGGATGGATCGTCGAGTTACAAGCAGATTAAAATGGATCCTGAAGATGAGAAGCACACCACATTTAGGATGTCAATCGGTATATATTGTTACACAATCATGCCCTTCGGCTTGAAGAATGTTGGAGCTACATACCAAAGGGCTATGACATGCATCTTTGATGAGCTAATTCATCAGAAAGTAGAGTGCTACATTGATGAAGTTGTCAAGAGTATAGATCACAAAGATCACTTCAGTGACTTAAGAACATTTTTGAAAGAATAAAAAAAATACAATCTCAAGATGAGTCCTCTCAAGTGCACTTTTGGATTTCCTCAGGAAAGTTCCTTGGATATGTTATGCACCGTAGAGGGATTGAAATTGATCTCAATAAAATCAAAGAAATAGTTGAAATGCCTCCTTCAAGGAGCCTTCATCAACTTCATTCTATACAGGGACATCTCACATTCATTAGAAGATTTATATCAAATCTGTCAGGTAGATGTCAACCCTTTGCAAAATTAATGAAGAAAGATACTCCTTTCAAATGGGACAAAGAATGCCAAGAGGTTTTAATAATATTAAGAAATATCTATAATCCACCTATTCTTACAGTATCGATCCCAGGAAAGCCTCTCATCTTGTACACAACGGCACTGGAAGAATCCCTTGGTACTTTGTTGGTGCAACATAATGAAGAAGAAAAGGAGAACGCTCTATACTACATTAGTTGAAGACTAATAGGAGCAAAAAATGGGTTATTCTCCAATTGAGAAGCATTGTTTGGTGTTAATATTTGCTCTTTAAAAGTTACTCTCATTTCAAAGATCGATCTGTTGAAGTTCTTAATGATAAGACCAACGTTGACAGGTCGCTTGGCGTGATGGGCTATCCTTCTACTACAATTTGATATCATATATGTTCCCCAGAAAGTGGTGAAGGGGCAAATTCTAGTAGATTTTCCTGGCTGCACATCCCATCCCTGCAAATTCAGTGCTTAATGATGATCTTCCTGACAAGCAAATCATGCTGATATATGAAAAAGAAAAGCAACAAATATGGAAATTATATTTTGATGAAGCTTCATCCATCAAATACACTTATCCCTTAAACCTCTCAAAGGCTTGAGCTGACATCAGTCTCATCTTGATCATGCTAGAAGGTAGTATAATGAAGCACTCCTATAGACTAACTCAACCATGAACCAACAATGAAGCATAATATGAAGCATTGGTGGTAGGTTTAGAGGAAGCTATTTCCATGGGAGTCCAGAATCTAGAAGTTTATGACGATTCTCAACTCATGATTAATCAAGTGTTGGGACTTTATAAAATCAACAAGCTTGAATTGGCTCACTATCACAAGAGAGTTCTCGAGCTTATGAAGCAAATCCTAAATGTCATTATGACTTGAGTCTCCTGAGCTAAGAATAGTAAAGTAGACTATTTATGTAAGTTAGCTAAAGAAATGATGAGTGTGGACGATGATGACTACATACTAATCAGTGTTTGCACTTGTTGGGTTCTAGAGCAAATAAGTTTAAAAACCCCATTGGAAGAGGGATCATCAAATGCAAATCAGCAGGATGCAGCTCACGTTGCTCCTCACACTCCCTTACAAATTGCTTCTCAAATTCAATAAGATAAACCTCAAGCCATTCAAAGGGAAAGACTTGAACATGAGGAAGCGCCAAAACTAAAAAAATTAAAATCCTTATAGTAGAAGAGAAGGAAGATTGGAGACAACCCTTCATCAACTACTTCAAGGAAGGTAAATTGCTAAGCAATAAGTTGATAACTGCACAACTTGAGAAAAGGCTTCGACTATATGCTTATGTTAGCAATACCCTTTATCATAGATCCTTTGAGTAGATGCGTCTATGATATTTGGGAATAGAAGAAGCTAATAAGGTAATTGTTGAGATTCACCAAGGATTTTGTGGTGCACACCAATCAGGTCCTAAAATGGCCTTCAAAATTAAAAGAATGAGATATTACTGGTTGTCTATGGAAAAAGATTGTATCGATCATGCTAAGAGATGCCATGAGTGCCAAGTCCAATGTAACATAATTCATCAACCTTCAAATTTGTTGCACCCAACGATATCATCTTAGTCATTTGAGTGTTGGAGGATGGATGTAATTGGACTGATTGATCCACCATCATTAGCTGGCCACCGCTTCATCTTAGCAACCACTGATTATTTCTCCAAGTGGGCTAAAGACTCTCAATTCAAAGAAGTCATAGCTGAACATGTGTCTAACTTCTTCACCCACAATATTATCTATAGATTTGGTGTGCCATGCCAAATCATTTTTGATAATGGGCTAGCCTTCAAAAGCACTAAAGTCTATAGATTTCCTGATCGACATACGATTGATTGATGATATTCGTCAATTTATAATCCAAGGGCAAATGGTTTGGCTGAGGCTTTTAACAAAATACTAGTCAAATTACATAGAAAAATCCTCATAAGGAATAAAATGGAGTGACATACCAAACTTGTGGAAGTGTTATGGGCATACCACACCACTTAGAAGACTCCCACAAAATCTACCCCCTATGTACTAGTGTTTGGGGCTAAAGCAGTTCTACCACTCAAAGTTGAACTACCTACACTTTGAGTTATCGTTCAATAAAATCTTACCCAAGATGAGAATGCTCGTTTATGGATGTAGGAGCTTGATGTGCTTGATGAGGTTAGGCTCCAAGCTCAGCAAAATCTAGAAGTCTATCGAGCGAGGATGTCTAAAGCATTCAATCATAGACGTCTCGAGCTTTTTTTTAGAATTCTAATCATCCCTCATCATATAATTGGTGAGCCTTGGGAAGGAAATTAAAGAGCATCATTGACTTCAAGGTGAAAGGCCAATGCCAATCAAGAAATATGTTACACATAAAATTGTAATTAGAAAAAATATGTATTTGAAATTTTCATTGTCAATCACATGTGTAAGTTTTACTTGAAAATTTTCTTGTAACATAAGAATGCATTTCCGAAATAAAGTAAAAATCCTCCTGTTATACATGGGACATTTTTTAAAATTTTTATAGTAAAAGGTCAGGCTTTCCCTGTGAGATAGGGAGTCTTCCTTTTGTCTTTGGGTTGGCATCGTGCATAGCGTCGAGATCCCCATATACATACTCAAAATTATGTATTCAAAATGCATAAGTCTCAAAGTCTTACTAACAAAAAAAAAGAGAAAATTTTTAAGTCTGCAAACTTTAATATATCAAGTTGAAAATACATCTTCCATCCATACATCAAATCTAGGGATTGAGTTGGTGCATAAGGTCAGACTCAACACGCCTAAATATGGCCGAGTCACTAACATGTCTGCTTACTCAAAATGTCACAATGTCCATAGTAAGAGATCCCCATCTCATTAGCCCGATGATAAAATCCTCCATCAATTACTCAAGTCAAAGACTCAAGTGGGTGCCTAAAGTTATACTCAACAAGCCCACATATGGTCGAGTTGCTAACAGGTCTACTTACTTAATATGCTACAAAGGTTATAGTAAGAGATCCCTTACTTCATTAGTTCAAAGACAAGAGCATCCAAATTCCCAAATCCCTCCAACTTGGTGAGTTCAAGCGGCCCAGACTAGGAGATCATCCCTATTAGTCATAAGGTCATTATCAAAATCCAACAAAAATATCCTTACTCAAGAAGGCATTAGGCCAAGTTTGGTATCAAAAAATATATATGTGAAATCTCAACTCCTTCAACAAGTCTATTAAATTAGAAATCAAAGACCAAAGGAAACTCTTCTTCAGTAAGTCCAATCAAGCAAAAAGAAAAGGACCAAATAAGTAATCCTAATGTTCGTACAAAGCTAAAGGCTGAACTAAGGGAGTTACGTCATCAACATGCCTGTAAAGCATTAGACTGATGACTCTTTGCCATTGACCCAATACAAGCTCTGAGGGCTAGGTCATCCTTTTATAAGCCTGCAAAAGCAGAAAGCTAGGGCAGAAGGAAATTTTGTATCGCCTGACGAGTCTCCAAGGTAATTCGGGACTTTCCTCTTAGACTTTCCTCCATCAAATTTGTCAAAGACAGAATAAAAGGAAACACAAGATATGAATCCTTGAGATGAAATCCCTAATAAGTTCATCAAAGCATAAAGCATAGAACCAAAAATATTCTCATCTCAGCAATGAATCATTTACTCCATCAAGTCTACTAAGGCACAAAACCAAGATATGTGGAAAGTACAAATTCCAAATTTTGAGATGAAATTTTCACCAAGTCTGCCAAAGAATAAAGTGTAGGGCAGAAGATATTTTCATCTCACCAATAGATCATCAAATCCATTAAGAAGAGCGATCATGAAGTAGCATGCTAGTGGTGATGATCTTTTATTCATGAGAAATGCGCAAGTACATATGAAACACAACTCTGACATAGGAGCCAAGCTATAAAGGAAAGATACTCCATCAGTAAAGATAACTGCTATAATTCAAATCATAAACAAAAGATGGATAAAATAAAGAGAAAATACATCAAGGTAGACGAGATTGTAGGTCTCTGAGCTGGGACACAATGATAGTAAGAGACTCATTTTCTGTCTCAACAGTTTGTAAATTCTCCATGACTTGACTTAGAGCAGCCTCGGTAGCAACCATAGCATGATGTCAAGTCTGATACCATTGTTGCTCCCTCTGTATTTGTCAAGTGTCTATCCTACTCTACCTGAAGATCCATCTTACATGACACTGAATGCTTAAGTTCACTTAATATGTTGTGGTGAAATTTTATAAGATTTCTAAAGAATGTATACTTCCATCTTCACTTTATGCGGGATAAAATGAAGATAGAAAATATACATATCTTTTTATGCATTTTTACACCACATAGATACGCAGATGTTCTTATTGAGGGTGATTGGGTACGACATTGAGGGGAGGTGTACTATCTCAAAAGATAGAAGTCACCACCATACAATGAACCTAATCACCTCCAAAGGACTCCTAAGGATAATGGGTCTGCATGTGTACCAAAGAATCTTCACCTACTTTACATAAAAAAGTAAAATAGGATTTATTTTAAACTGGGTTCGTTAAGTTCCTTACAGGGGCAAGCCCCCATAGTTAATTACATCTTAAAGAATGAGATCCCTTAGGAATACTCTCGATTAAGGTAAATGATCATTGTCTCAAAAGATTTTAATAGGTAGGACTATCAATCGATTAGTTTATTTTGGAAGATCAAATGAGATTGATCAAAGAGACAAAGTTATTATCAAAGGCAAAGGAAGATAAGCAGAAGATGCTCAGGATGCTAGAAAACTCAGAGAGCATCTCAAACTATCATATGGTTGGGCTTTACATTTTTGAAATTGAATTATTCATTTGAATTGACTTTTTATTAGAAATTTAGGGCTTATAATTCTATAATACAATGTTATGGAAATAAAAGGCCATTTGTGGTCGGGCACCACCGCACAAACCCAAAAACAAATTGGATAGCCGAGCTCTACTCTTATACAACCCAGATTTTAAATGAATTAATTTACAATTAAGAAGGGAAATTCATGTTATGGGGGGTCTTCTTTCTTCTTTCCTACTTTCTTTTTTTTCTTCTTTCTTCTTTTCTTCTTTCTTCTTACTCCTTTCTTCTTTGGTTCCTTCTTTTGGATGGTTAGAATGTGGATGCTCCAAAGGCTTCAAATGATACATAAGATGAGATTTTATGACCAAGGCTCATCTTAATCCCCCATAACATTCATTCCAAAATCTTAATTGCAAAAATTATATGAAAAGGAAAAGTAAATCTAACTAACACTTGCAAAATAGAGATTAGCTAAACAAATTATACAAATCCTAAGAATATATATTGGACTTAACACCCCACACATGAGTAACCAAGTCCACCTAGCCTATTGGATTATGCTTAGGGGCATGAGCACCTGCACTGTGAAAGTATATATATTTTTAGTTATTACAGTGCCCTTTAAGCATAATCACTTACAGAAAATAATGGTTAGACTAAATCATCCTACCATTCATTCTACACACATTCACCCTAACATCCATACTAGAAATAGTACATCACAAAATAAAAACAAAAATAAAGCCATGCACCGCCCTATCCTAAAGTTATAAGTGATGACTTAACCTAATGTGTGTGCTTTAAAAGATTTGTGTGGCATGCTTAGCTATGACTTTAAGGTTTGAATTTTCTAAGTGTGAAGATGTTCAACTTAGATGGGTGGTTTCATTTAAGTGTTTAGTTGATTTAGGGTAATTTTATTTTGTATTTTGATTTGCTTTAAATGAAACTTATAATTAATTACTAGGTTTTAAAGAGAGGGAAAAGAGAAGAGAACTTCTCTTTTCTTCCCTACCTTAAGTAATTTCTAAAGTGGATTCATGTTTAATTTTATTTAGTGAATGTTTTATTATGCATTTTAATTAATCCTAAGTTTAGATCAACTCTGAACAAACCTATTCAAAAAGAAAGGTATTTTAAGATTAAGTAAAGTGAACTTAATTCAAAAAATACACGTTACTTTATTTCTTTCCTAACATGTACAACATGCATATGTATGCATCCTAAGCATATTTATACATATAAATGAGAATGTTTAGCATGCTTTATGATGAATGCTAAGTAGATTACTTTAGAAAATTTGAATACTTTATGATGCATGATTTTCATTAAGTAGAGAAGAAATTTTCTTATCCATTCTTCAAATGCACACATGTATGTATGAAAGGCATAAGTGAGTATGACACCATTGTTAACCAGGGGTGTAAGGTACAAGACCTACTTAGGGCTATGTGGTGAAAATTTTCATATTTAGAATTTCTAAAGAATAAGATATATACTTCCATCTTCACTCTATGAGGGATAAAATGAGGATGGAAATATACATCTTTTTTATGCATTTTTTTAATATCACGTAGATCCGCAGATATTCTTATTGAGGGTGATTGGGTACGACATTGAGGAGAGGTTTACTATCTCAAAAGATAGAAGCCACTGCCCTACAATGGACCTAATCATCTCAACAAGGACTCCTAAGGACAATGGGTCTGGATGTGTACCAGAGATTCTTCCCCTACTTTACATGGAAAAGTAAAGTATGGTATTTTAAATTAGGTTCATTAAGTTTCCTACAGGGGCAAGCCCCCATAGTTAATTACATCATAAGGAATGAGTTATTATTGAAGGTAAATGATTGTTGTCTCCAAAGATTTCAATACGTAGGACTATCAATCGATTAGTTTATTTTGGAAGATCAAATGGGATTGATCCAAGAGAGGGAGTTATTATTGAAGCTAAAGGATGATAAGTAGGAGATGCCCACGATGGTAGGAAATCCAGCGAGCATCTTAAACTATCCTATGGTTGGGCTTTACATTTTTGAAATTGATTTAATTTCTTTGAGTTGAATTTTTCATTAGAAATTTAGGGCTTATGATTCCATAACACAAGATTATAAAAATACCTAAGAGGTGAGGATTTATGGTTATGACCCTCAAATGGGAGAAGCAACCTCAGAACCTAAATCTAGAGAGATTTGCCGAGGGCCGAAAGCACAACCTAAATCTAAGGTGAAAAAAGGTATTTGGTTTGCCTCCACAAGAGAGGACAAATCACTCGGCTACTTAAACTTACAACCGCCTGGGGGTGGTTGCTAACCAACTCCTCCTACGGTTTTAAATTCATGTTGGCAAGTCTTATGCTTTATGCAAGATAGATAGACTATTATTTATTTAGAGAGAGATTAAGTCCTTAAACTCACTCCCTAAAGAGACTAGATCATGTAAGGGTATGCTTCAAATGACCTAAATCTAATGCAATTCATATTTCATTTTATTTTTATTTTTGGATAATCATTTTGACTCAAGCTAATAGGATTCATATGCCTAATGCATGAGAAATGAGATTATTGGCCAAAATCAGCGAAAAGGGAGGAGGTGTGTTTACACCATGGCTCTTAAAGGTCAAGCCGAGTTTCTCTGGCAAAGGTGGAATTCCTCCATTCAAGAGTGAAAAAAATATGCATTTGTGCATGATGTTATAAAAGAAGTACTCATCTAGTTAAGGGGTTGCTAATTCTTTTATCTTGATTTTAGCCTAAGCTTTAGGTGAGGTTGTGAGTTCTTTATTTTTAATTTTGAATTTGTTAAATTTGGTATAAGATTTATGTTTTTATAAGAGCCTAATCCACATCCAGGCCATACATAAAGTAAGAAAGAAACTAGGAAAAGGATGCCACTTAATGCATAAACTAAATAAATCATCAATTAATTTATAAAGCTAATCGCAAAAGAATAAGAGGCTATTGTGATTGAGTACCACCGCACAAACCCAAAAAAAATTGGGTAGCCAAGCTCTACCCTTATACAAATCAGATTACAAATGAATTAAATACAATTAAGCAAGGAATTCATTATTATGGGTGGTCTTCGAGCTTCATTTTTTCATTCTTATTTTCTTCTTTCTTCTTTGGTTTCTTCTTTCGGATGGTTGGAAGGTGGATGCTTCAAAGGCTTCACATGGTATATAAGGCATGGCCTTATAACCAATACTCATACTAATCTCCATAACAATCATTCCAAAATCCTAATTGCCAAAAATTACATGAAAAGGGAAAAATGGAAATCTAACTAACACCTACAAAATAAAGATTAGCTAAAACAAACCATAAAAATCCCAAGCATGTATATTGGACTTAACACCCCACACATAGGTGACTAAGTCCACCTGGCCTATTTGTTCATGCTTACGGGTATAAGCACCTGCACAATAAAAGCATTTATATTTTTATTTATTATAGCGCCCCTTAAGCACAATCCCCTGTAGAAGATAATGGTTAGACTAAGATCGTCCTATCATTCAGTCTATGCACACATACATCATAACATCCAGACTAAAACAAAATATCATAAAATAAAAGTAAACATCAAACCATGCACCGCCTTAACCTAAAGCTAGAAGTGGTGACTTAGCCTAATGTGTGTGCTTTAAAGGTTTGTGTCATATGCTTAGCAATGGATTTAAGTTGGAGTTTTCTAAGTATGAAGAATGTTCAACTTAGAGGAGGGTTCCATTTAAGTGATTTAATTATTTTAGGTTGATTTTATTTAATGTTTTGATTGGGTTCAAGTGAATACTATAATTAATTATTAAGTTATAAAGAGAGGGAAAGAGAAGAGAACTTTTGTTTCATTCCCTAACCTAAGCAATTTCTAAAGTGGATCCATATTTTAGTTTTATTTAGTGAATATTTTATTATGTGTTTTGATTAATCCTAAGTTTAGATAAACTCTAAATAAACCTATTCAAAAATAAAGGCATTTTTAAGATTAAGTAAAATGAACTAAATTCACAAAACACACATCACTTCATTTCTTTCCCAACATGTATAGCATGCATATGAATGAGTCCTAAACATATATATACATACAAATGCGAATATTTAACACCCTTTATGAGGCACGTTAAGCAATTCATTTAAGAAAATTTGAAAGTTTATGATGTATGATTTTCATTAAGTAGCAAAGGGGTTTCTTATCCAATTTTTACATGCACATATGAATGTATGAAAGGCATAAGTAAGTACGACACCATTGTTAACCAGGGTGCAAGGTACAAGACCTACTTAGGGCTACTTAAAGCCTCAACCCCGAGGTTGTCGAGACTAATATACCACTTTCCTTAAATACAAGTATGTGTACAAAATAAATGATTGGAAAATAAATAATGCAAAAGTTTGTATTGGTTTATTTATTTTATTTATGAAATTTATATGTACAAGTATAGATATCCTTCTTAAGTAATAGCATATGAATGAATAGGATATGGAATTAGGAAAGTGCTAGGATTTTTTTCAAATGAACTATACACTTTGCCAAATCCTATTCAAAACTATACTAAAAGAGAGGAGAAGGAAAACCTATAATAAGCACATCCTTATATTTTACTCACATGCAAACTTATAAGTAAGATATAAGTAACACACTTTCAGTTTTGATAATTGATTCATATATTTTGAAAATAATTTAGATTTAATAGTGATAATAGCCATTCATATTCTTACTTTAGCCAACACATGCAATTTGACATAAAGAAAATACTTTCATTTTAAATTTGATTTTTGAAAAGCATGAATGTATGAAATCATATGATACACACATTTAGCATGTTAGGAAAGAACTAAAGTATTGAAAGCATGTAAATACATTCACCTTAATTAATTCGTAAAGATAATCTTATGAAATAAGAAAGCTTAAAGCAAATCAAAGTTTATTTAATGTGAATTTTGTTTAATTTTGAATTTAATTTAATTTTGAAAATGTGAAGTGAGTTTCCTATTCCTAACCCATTCCCACAAGTGTTCAATTTTTAGATGATTAGATTCATTTTATATGTTGATTAAGTTAAGGTATAAATTAAGCATGTTAATTACCCCTTACTTACACCACCTTAGCATAGTTAATCAAATAATTATGGGCTAATGAGATGACATAAAATCACACAAAGAATTTAAATTTTCAATGCACCTAGAAAGAAGATGGCATAATGCAATTTGGATCATGATTATTGATTAATTAAGCTAAGTGGTTTAACTTAAGTAATTTCAAAACACCCCTCACACATATGAGTTGAATTTTGATTTCATTAATTGAACTTAGGCTCTTGAACACCTAAGTATCTACCCAAGAAGAATTAATTGAATTTTGGAAAGTTTTAGGATTTTAAGAAATTAATTAAGAGGGTAATTAGTGAATTAACCCTTAATTAAGAGAGAATTAAGGAAGAAAAAGGGGGTTTAAGGAATAGCTTAGGAGAAATTCCCCAAAATTATTCCCTAAATCTCCTATTCACTGAAACAGACCTTAATCAACTTCAACAAAGGATTAAACCACTAATCAAACCCTTAATTAACCTTAATTACATTAAGGGAGTAATTAGCAAATGAATTAGCAATTTCTCCAATTAAGCTACCAATAAATCCCAAGAAAATTAGGAGAGGTGGAAATCATACCCAAAAATATACTCAAGAAGTTTGGGAATGATTAGTGGATTAGTTGAAGGGTAATTAACAAATTAGTATTTCCAATAAAAACCTAAAATCAGAAAAATACACAATTTAAAATTAATTATAATTAATTTTACAAAATTTCAGATCAAATTATCTATCCAATGCAATTTATTTCATATTTTTTTTAATTTTTCTATGTTGAGATATGAATTTTATATGTTTAAGTGATTGATTAGAATTAAATAAATCCTTAATTAAATCCTTAATCCCTTGGGTGCCACGCACGCAGCTGACGCGATGCGTGCTTTACACACGTCGCTCCCTGATTTGCTATTTAAAACATCACATCGTAGCGCCGCATGTTGGCAGTGCTATGCACTTTCTCCTTAGTCATCCGATCAAGGATTAGACGACTAAGATTAAAGTTACGGATCAGAGGGGATAAAATAAATATATAGCATGTTTTAATCTTGACCATCCATCTAAAATGCATGGATAGATGGCCAGAGATCCTTCCCTTCAAATTCCTGTGAGCCATGGAGACCGTCCATGTTTGAGGCCTTGATTCGAGCTCAATTGAGCTCAGATTGGGATGAAACTCAAACCACACCATCAACGTGCATCCTAGATCACATCTGACGGTCAAGATCCTATGCAATTAACATTTCTTTCACAAAGCTCCACACCACATTGATTTTAATGATCAAAAAATGGCTAACTTCATCGGAGGTGATCACCGACACTCGATTAGAGAAGCTTCGTCTGGTTGAGACGAAGCTTTGGGGAAAGTTTGAGGGGCTGAGGTTGAGTGGATCTTCCTATGGGTTACTTCCTCCTTAGCTTGAGCTCAACTTTGTTCAAATTAGATCTCCCCTTGCTTCAAGAACTTGGAAGAGAGCTTGGGTGCACTCGACTTGGTCCTCTGATTAAGCTTGAAGAAGGAATTGAGTGGAGTTTGAGTTTGGAGAAAGTTGACAATTCAATGGACCTCCCATATTTTTACTTGAGAAAAATTGAGAAGATGTAGATTGAATCTCCCTCTAGGAAGCTTAGGATCACTTGCAAATGGCTCCTATGACTCCCTCTCACTAAATCGACTATGGCCCTATCTAGATTCAAATGAATTAGGGGGAGTATATCTCCCCTTTAGCAATCGGATGGCTGATTATAGGCTTGCCATTTTGATCCAATTGCCTTGATTCAGTGGGTTGTTTAAGCTGTTAGAACTATCCTTGAGTTCGATTTGGCTAGAGGAGTGGGAATATGAACTTCCCATGTGCTCAAAACAAGTGGATGGATGATTCCCATGTGGCCATTTCAAGGGGAGTGGTCGGTTTGGCCATTGGGTCAAGTTGGGCTAACCCAAACCCATTGGGTTGGGTGCACCATCCTCCCTAGTATTCACTTGATCTATTAAGAGAGTATCAAGTAGGTATGAAGAGGATTTGACCAAATTTTAAGTGGAATTGGCCAAAATTTACTCTATGACCTAGGGGTAAAATGGTCATTTGGCTAATTTTTGAATTTTGTCATGTTTGGTATGTTGTGAAAATAGGTTTGTCCAAGTTTCATTGGATTCGTAGATCATTTGGTATAGTTTGGCTCATGTTGGCCCATTTTGGTCAAAATGGGTCAACTTGGGTCAAGTTGACCAATTGGTCAAATTGGGTCAAACTAAGGGTTGGGTCAAGTTCATATGACCATTTGAAATGTTTTGGTGGCTTTGGTTTGATTCAATTTGGTTTAAGTTTGAATTTGGTTCATATGACTTCATTTAGGTCAAATGGGTCAAGTTGACCAATTTGACCCATTTGACTTATTTGAGCTAGGTCATGGGTAGGTTTATGTTTGCTTAGTCATGTGAAGTGGATTGGTATCTTTGTTTCCAATCAATTTTGGTTAAGTTTGAATTTGGCTCAATATGACCCTTTAGGTTAAGTTTGATTCAAGGTCAATTGGGCTAAGTTAGGTCTAGTTGGCCAATTAAGGCTTTGGTCAAGTTCAACAAGTGATTTGGAGTGAACTTGATCTATTGGTTTCAAACAATTTGGCTTAGATCAAGTTTTGACATAGTTTGACCTTTTAGGTCAAGTTGGGTCAACTTGGATCAAGTGGCCAATTGGGCTAGGTTAGGTTCAAATATTGACTTGGTCAAGTTCAAACATTGATCATGAATGAACATAGATCATTGGTTTCAATCAGTTTGGCCTATGGTGGATTTTGGCTATGTTAGGTTTCATTTTGGCTAAGTATTGACGTGGTCAACCCTTAGGTTCGACTTGGTTTGACCCAATTTGAGTGATTGATCATCTCATGATGATTGTTGATCATGATGAGAGGCTTAGGTGAGTTTGATTCAATCCAATTTGGTTAGGATTTGAATTTGGCTCATAAGGGTACTTTAGGTTTCTTTAGGTCAAATGAGCCTAAGTGGGTCAATTGGCTTGGTCAAAGCTTGATTTGAGTTTGATTGGACTTATATATGGTCTTGTGATTGAAATATAAATCCATTTGCAAGTGGTCTGAAGTCAAATGGGTTTTGATTCATGGTTTGGAATTTGAATTGTGGGTTTGATTTGATTGATTTGAATTTATATTTCATTTATATATGTGAATATAAATGAGAATATAAATGAGTTATAAGAAAATTTCATGAATTTGAATTGATTTAGATTTGATTTAGGGTAAGTCCTTAAGAGGGAAATTAAAGACTTAAGAATGATTTTGAATTAAGAATTTGAATTTTGGATTTGATTTGGTTGATTTGAATTTATATTTCATTTATATATGTGAATATAAATGAGAATACAAATGAGTTATGAGAAATTTTCATGAACTTGAATTGATTTGAAGATAGTTTTGGCTAAGTCCTTAAGAAGAAAATTAATGACTTAAGAAATATTTTGAATTAGGAATTTGAATCAAGGGTTTCAATCATGGATTTCAATCATGTGTTTCAATCATGTGGCATTGATTTGAGTTTGGAGTTTGACTTGAAGGAAGGAAGTAAGGAAGGTGGTTCAAGTTATAGGGTAGGTAGATTTTCCTAACACCCCTAAGGCATGATCTACTCTTATAGTTAACTCTTCTAAGTCTCTAGAGCTAGGTTGAGTGTCCACCGAATCAATATATGTGTCTTGGGACTAGGATCTTAAATTCTAAGAGAGTCCTATGCAAGATAGGTTGAGCTTATTCTAAAAATGAGGTCAACAAAGGGTGCCCAATAGGTGCGGTGTGACTGACAAGGAACCCCACACGTATTGGTGTTGATTGAAATGATCAACAACACCGTAAGATCACACACACTAACAAAAATAATCTATCCCTAGCCCAAGGTGTAGAAAGAATCCAGAGCTTAGTGCAGTGTGACTCTTCTTATGTCAAAGACATAAGAGAGGGAAAGAGGAATCCACTAAGGATGGAATTTATGAACATTCCACTAGGGAAGCAGGTTCAATTCATCCATAAGAGGATGAGAGGTTTGATTTGATTTGAGTCTCACTGGGGAGAAAGTTTCACTGGGGATGAGGGTTAAATTTGTTTCAATTTCTAGATTTGGGATTTTTGAGATGGACTCTGTTGGTTTACGATGGATTGCACTAAGTGGGAGCCACATAGGCCTAGACCTAACTCAGATTTACCAATCCAAAGGGGTAGTATACTAAACACATAGTAGGACTAGCCAACCAAAGGGATGCCTTTTAGTATGTAGCAGCTGTACTAGGAAGAAAGCATAGTAGACTTATGTCCTCCAAAGTAGGGACCAGTTACTGGAGTAATCTATTAGCAAGGCGATAGATTAACCCAACCTAGAGCTGACTAATGAATGAATATCATTGGGGGACTTGGATTAACTCAAAAATAGTCAACATTAATTTCATTTTTTTAATTTATTTTGATGGATTCCATTGGTTAGCCATGGATCACACTGAGAAGGAGCTTACATCAGCCCAGACCTATCTTAAGTTTACTGATCTAAAGGGAGTAGCTTACCGACAGATGGGAGAACTATCCGACCAAAGGAGTGCCTTTTGGTTTGCAATGATCAATTAAATGGAAGAAATCTTAGGGACTCACATCCTCCACTATAAAAGACCACTGAGGTGATAAGTTGCTTTGGGCAACAAATCGAACCAAACTAAATTTTGATTGATAATGCTAGAAAGAATGTGTCATAGTCTTACATCTTCCAAAGCAGAATGACTGCTAGCGTAACCTGCCTTTAATCAAAATAGATTTAACCCAACCTGAGGGTGACTACAGAGTGAGTGCCAACTCGAGGACTTATCTCAACTCAGGTAGTCAAGAAATTTCTATAGAGAGTTCTGCTAACACTGCCCTAAAGATAGGATGCCTGCTTGGGAAAGGGGCCTTTGGGGCTTGAATTCCTAATCCACAAATGAATTAATTTTTTTTGTTTAGTTTAGTTTATTTATTGTAGACCCTATTAGTTTGCGAGGGAATAAATTGAGGAGGAGCTTATATCAGCCTAGGCTTATCTCAAATTTACTAAACTAAAGGAGAATCTGTGCATCCACTGAACAAATTCTCCAACCATAGAGGTGGCTATAAGGAAAGGGGGACTGTCCAATCCAAAAGTAACTCGGGTAGTGTCTAAATGGGGTCGCAAAGGATGTGATCCAAATAAAGTGCCCATAAGGAATGGGACTGCTAAGGTCTTAGTCCAAAACCCTGGAGAAAATGGCATAGCTAGTCATATATCAAATAGGTATTCGGTGGCTAACTCAAGGAGAAAGCACAGGGACTCACATCTGTCAAGAGTGGTGTATCCACCGGGTGAGTCGATGTCAGCATAGCGAACATCAACCAACCTATGGTGCCCGTTAGTTTGTAATAATCATCCTAGGAAGAAAGCTCGGGGACTCACATCTTCTTAAATAAAATCAACACGAGGTAGCTTACTAGTTGGGTAGTGAAGTCTACATACTAACAAGGCACTCATTGGTGTGCAACGGTCAAGTTAGGAAGAAAGCTCGGGAACTCACATCTTTCAAACAAGTGACCACTGGGGTAACATACTAGCAAGGTAGCATATAGACCTGACCTAGAATAGCTAATGAGTGAGTGCCACAAGGGGCTTTCTCCCACATCAAAATAGCCCGAGATAAAAGATTTGTGTTTGTTGTTGTGCTTGTGTTAAAGGGAATATGATGCCTCTAGGGACTCTTACACCTACCTTAAATATGCTTGGGGATTTTGATGAAGTGGTACCACGAATGGCAAACAAGAATTCCCACTAAGAAAGGATGCCGCTTAGGTTCTCTCAAACCTAACTTAGTTGTGCTAATAAAAAAGGATGTCACTCGGGTTTTCTTACACCTATTCTAATAGCATCGGGAGATTATGTTTGTGTTATGAATGAGGAATTGGATGCCACTAGGGGACTCTTACACCTATTCTAAACACGTCATGTCAGATTCACAAGATAAGCAAATAATGCTTTGAAAGAAGAGAAGATTTTGATGAAATGGAAGCAGATTTTTGTTGATTGATAGAATTATTTTTAAATATGATTTATTTCATGGGTAACATTTTTTTAGATAGAGTTCATTAATTGGAAGCATCGGGTGCTCCCCTTTATAATCAATAAGCTGATAAGATTCTCCTTGGTAGGCCTTCTCTATAATATAGGGGCCTTCGTAAGTGGGTTCAAACTTGCCTCCCTCCCATCTTTTGACAGGCAACAATTGGTCTCCTTAGGACTAACACAAGTTCTCCTACTCAAAAAGACCTAGGGCGAACCAACTTATTTTGAGCTTGAATTATTTTGTCCTTGTACAACTCAAGGTTCTGGCACGCCTGTAGGTGACTTTCCTCCAATCCTTCAAGCTCTTCTAACTGCAACTTTACATTCTGCTCTATAGTGATCTTGCTACAATGCTATCCTTAGTGATGAGAGTTGAAATTCTAAAGGTAGAATAGCTTAGAACCTATACACTAAGAAAAATAGGATAGATTGAGTTGGAGTTCAGTATGTGGTGTGGTAAGCCCACAAGGCTTCAACCAACTGCTCATTCCACTATCGTTTGATGTTGTCAAGAGTCTTCTTTAATATTTGGATGAGAGTTTTGTTGAATGCTTCTGCTAAGTCATTTTCTCTAAGGTAGTAGATGGTAGAGTATCTCCAATCTATATCGTGTCTTCTAGAAAAGATGTTGATCTTGGTGCTTTTGAATGCAGTACCATTATCGAATATAATTTGTCGAGGCACCCCAAACCTATATGCGATATGGTTCCTAAAAAATTGAAGCACATGCTGAGCTATGACCTCTCTGAGTGGGATGGCTTCCGCCCACTTGGAAAAGTAGTTGGTGGCAGCTAAGATGAACCTATGCCCCTTGAAAGAAGGAGGATCAATCGGGCCCACAATGTCAGTACCCTAACACTCAAACGACCATGAGGCCAATGTAGGGTGTAGAATGTTGGGTGGTTGGTGGAGGACCATGCCATGGACCTGACACTGATGGCATCTCCTAGCTACATCCATGCAGTCTGTAATCATCAAAGGCTAGTATATCCTAGTCTCTTGATCTCATCTTCATCTTCGGATTGGATTGATGTGCTCTGCATAGACCTGAATATACCTCAATTATAATGCCACAGGCTTCGTGTTTGTCTAAATAGTATAACCACATTTGGTCAAAGAACCGCCGGTACAAGGTGCCATCAACGAGAGCATAGGAAAGAGCTCTCTATTTCACCTGATGGGCTTATGACTTTTCCTGAGGTAGTTTGCCGGTGTTCAATTAGTCTATGAACGGTTGTCTCCAATCTAGCTCTTTATCCATTTTGGCAATGACAACCTCCTATTCAAGAGAAAGTCTCTCGATGAGTTCAACATCAATAAGAGATACGACTTGTCTATTGAAATGGCCTCATCTTTCGGACATGCCAATTCTTTGGCCAGTTTGGCCAGAGCATCTGCTACTGTGTTCTCTGCTCGAGGAACCTTGTAGATGGTGACTTTAGAAATTTGGGCCAATAGCTTCATCGTATACACGTGGTAATGATGAAGCTTGGATTTGATTTGGTTTATTCGAATTTATATTTCATTTATATATATGAATATAAATGAGAATACAAATGAGTTATGAGAAAATTTCATGAACTTGAATTAATTTGAAGATAATTTTGGCTAAGTCCTTAAGAAGAAATTAAGGAATTAAGAAATATTTTGAATTAGGAATTTGAATCATGGGTTTCAATCATGGATTTCAATCATGGATTTTAATCATGTGTTTCAATCATCTATTTCAATCATGTGGCATTGATTTGAGTTTGGAGTTTGACTTGAAGGAAGTAAGTAAGAAAGGTGGTTGAAGCTATAGGGTAAGCAGATTTTTCTAACACCCCTCAGGCATGACCTACTCCTATGGTTAACTCTTCTAAGTCTCTAGAGCTAGGTTGAGTGTCCACCTAATCACTAGATGTGTCTTAGGACTAAGATTCTCTTAAATTCTAAGAGTAGTCCTATGTCTAAGATAGAGGGGTTGAGAGCTCATTCTAAAAATGAGGTCAACAGGCTACTTAAAGCCTCACAACCCCGGGGTTGTCCAAACTAATATACCACTTTCCTTAAATACAAGCATATGTACAAAAGAAATGAAGGGAAAGAAAGATGCAAAAGTTTGTACTTATGTTTGGACTTTGTTATGTAATTATATGTGTAAGTGTAAGGATCTTTCTTAAGTCATAACATGGAAGAGGATAAGAATAGATTTAAGCAAGTGTAATGTTCTTTTAAAAGAGCTATACACTTTGAAAATCTTATTCAAATCCATATTAAGAGGAAAGAAAGGAAGTAAACATAAGACTCATTTTTATATTCACATGCAAGCTTATAAATAAACTCTATAAGTAGCACACTTTCAATTTTAGGTATTTGATTTATAGATTTTGAAAATAGTTAAATTTAATAGTGATAATAGCCATTCATATTTTACTTTAACCAAAACATGTAATTTGACATAAAGAAAATATTTTATTTTTAATTTGATTTTTGAAAAGCATGAATGTATGAATATCATATGACATACACATTTAGCATATTAGGAAAGAACTAAAGTGATGAAAGAATGTAAACACCTCCACCCTAATTAATTCTTAAAGATAATCTTATGAAATAAGAAAGCTTAAAGTAAATCAAATTATTTTTAAAGAAGGTTTGATTTAATTTGAGAAATTTGAAGTGAGTTTATTGTTCCTAACCCATTCCAACATATGTTGGTTGTTTTAGTTTAATTTTTAGGTGATTAGATGATTTTTTATATGTTATTTAGGTTAAGGAATGAATTAAGCATGTTAATTACCCCTTACTTATACCACCTTAGCAATGACATAAAACCATATATGGAATTTAAATCAGTAATACACCTAGTAAGAAAAGGGCCTAATGCATTTGGCTCATGATTAATGATTAATTAAATAAAAGGATTTAACTTAAGTAATTTTAGAACCCCCAACACACATGTGAGTTGGATTTTGATTTCTTTAATTGTACTTAGGTTATTGAACATCTAAGCATATACCCAAGATAGATTAATTGAGTTCTAGAAAGTTTTATAATTTTATGAAATTAATTAAGGGGTTAATTAGTAAATTAACCCTTAATTAATGATGGATTAAGGAAGAAAAGGAGGTTTAGGGAATATCTTAAGAAAAGTATTCCAAAATTATTCGTTAAACCTCATATTCACTTAATCAAAACTTAATTGACTTAATCAGACTGTTAAACCACTAATTATACCCTTGATTAAGTCTAATTATATTAAGGGAGTGATTAAGGAATGAATTAAATATTCTCCTAATTAAGCCACCAATAAATCCCAAGAAATCTAGGGGAGGCAGGAGTCATCCCACTAATTAAGCATGAGAAGTTTGGGATTAATCAGTGGAGTAATTATAGGGAAATTAATAAAATAATATTCCCAGGAAAAATCTAAATTTAGAGAAAAGTACTATTCAAAATTCATTGAAATCATTTTTAGAATATTTTATATTCAATTATCTATCCAATGCAATTTATTTCATATTTTTTGATTTTCTAGGCTTAAATATTTTAGAAGTTTCATAATTAATTAGAATATTTAAATAGCCTAATTAAGTTTTAATCCGTTCATCGTTATTCATCCACATGGTGTAATGGGATTCCTTTAACTTATCACATCAGGCGTCCGCGTTAATTGGTGGTGCTATCTTTCTCTCATTCGTCCATCAGGATCATGGCGAGATTAAAAAGTTCTACATAAATCCCGGATCTACATGTTTTAGTCTTGTCCGTCCCTCCAAAATGCATGGATGGATGACCGAAGATACATCCCTATATTTTCCTATGAGAGATGGCTACCGTCCACCTTCTAGGGTGAGATTTGAGCTCGATTGAGCTCGGATTGGGCTAAAATTTAGCCCATACCTTCATCATACAGAGGAGATCATATCCAAAGGCTAGTTTATCATGCAATAAAAATTTCTTTCACAAAGCTCCACACTATGGCTAGATTAAGCTCAAAAAAATGGTTTACCTCACCCTCGATTCCCAAAGCTTAAATCTGTGGAGATGATGCTTTGTTGAGAATTTGAGGTCTTGAGATTGGGTGGTTGCTTTTAGAAGCCAACTCCACCATGAACTTCTTGCGGTTTTGATCAAACTAGCACCCCGCTTTCCTTTGGAGCTTGGGAAAGAGCTTGGGCAAGCTCATTTCCCAAAGCTTCAAAATTGTGATTTTAAGTGTGGAGTGAGATTGGATTTTGGTTGAGCTCCCCTATTTTCAAACTATGAAAATTGAGAAATGAGATTTCAAACTCTCTCTAGGAAGCTTGGGAAGAGTAGTTAAGGCTAGCTCTGAGTTCCTATGCTTCAGTTGAATTAGGGAGAGTAAAGATTCAGTTGAATTAAGGGGAGTATATCCCCCCCTTGAAGGATCGAATGGCCATAAGCCTCCTTGCCATTTTGATCCAATTGAGCTTATGCCATGAGTTTGTTAGTCATTTTGGATGTCCTTGCATTCAATTTGGCTTAAGGAGTGGAATGGTGAACCTCCCAAGTGCTTAGTTCAAGTGGAAGGAGGATCCCATGTGCTCCATTTCAAGGCATGTGGTTGGTTTTGAGTTTGGATTGGGTTTGGTTGACCCAAACCCAATTGGTCATGTGCACTAGGTCCATTAGTGACCATTTAGTCCACTAAGAGGATGTCAAGTGTCCATGAAAAGAAATTGACCAAATTCCTAGTGGTTTTGATTTTGGGTTACTCTATGGCCTAGAATTAAAATGGTCATCTGACCTTGATTTCAGTTTGGGCATATTTGGTATGATGAGAAAATAGGTTTGGTCATGTTTCATTGAATTTGGAATTAGTTTGATGTGATTTGGTTCATGTTGACCCATTTAGGTCAAAATAGGTCTTCAGTCAAGTTGATCAATTAGTCAAATTAGGTCAAACAAAGGGTTGGGTCAAGTTCATATGACCATTTGAAATGTTTAGGTAGCTTTTGTTTGATTCAATTTGGTTTAGGTTTGAATTTGGTTCAATTGAGTTCATTTAGGTCAAATGGGTCAAGTTGACCAATTTGACTCATTTGACCTATTTGGGTTAGGTCATGTGTTGGTTTACATTTAGTTGGTCATATGAAATAGATTGGCATCTTTGTTTCCATTTAATTTTGGTTAAGTTTGAATTTAGCTCAATATGACCCTTTAGGTCAAGTTGGGTTCAAGGTCAATTAGGCTAGGTTAGGTCTAGTTGGCCAATTGAGGCTTTGGTCAAGTTCAATAATCATTTTGGGATGAACTTGACTCATTGGTTTCAATCAATTTGGCTTAGATCAAGTTTTGACACATTTTGAATTTTTAGGCCAAGTTGGGTCAAATGGTCAATTGGGCTAGGTTGGGCTCAAATGTTGACTTGGTCAAGTTCAAACATTGATCATGAATGAACTTAGATCATTAGTTTCAATCAATTTGGCCTATGGTGGATTTTGGTTATGTTGGGTTTTATTTTAGCTAAGTGTTGTCTTGGTCAACCCTTAGGTTTGACTTGGTTGGACCAATTTTGAGTGATTGATCATCTTATGATGATTGTTGATCATAATGAGAGGCTTAGGTTGGCTTAGTACAATCCAATTTGATTAGGATTAGAATTTGGCTCATAAAGGCACTTTAGGTCACTTTGGGTCAAGTGAGCCTAAGTGGGTCAAATGGCTTGGTCAAAGCTTGATTTTAGTTTGATTGAACTCACATATGGACTTATGATTGAAATATAAATCCATTTGCAAATAGTTGGAAGTCAAATGGGTTTTGACTCATTTTACAATTTCAAGTTCAAAGGGTGAACATGAAATGGATTTTGGCTTGATTTTTGAATTGAGTTTTGACTTGATGATTGAAGTTTTTGTTTATATTTGGATTCATGATTGAAGGACTGATTGAATCATGAAGAAAAATCAAGGGTTTGGCTTGATTTGAAATTGATTTGGCTAAGTTCAAGATTTTGACTTGAAAGCTTAGGTTGGATTTTGATTGAATTTGAGTTTAATTTTTGGAGTTGGTTTTTATTATTTAAATTTATAATTCATTTTGGATGGACGGCTGAGATAATTGTTCACATTTAGAAATCCATTACCCATTTTAAAATCGCAAGGAGATCCTTGGCCATCCGATCTTTGATCAGACAGTAGAGATCAAACTGCGTGCACCACTAGCCACCGTTTAGGATTTGGCATTTAAGTAAACCCTCACGGTGCGATGCAGGTAAAGCGCACTAACTGCCGCCACCATGCACCACGCCGTGTGCCAGAGGGTTAGTTAGGGTTATTTAAAATGCCTTTAAAAATTCATAACTCCCTCTAAAAATTTAGAAAATTATGAAATAAAATTCTATGGAAGGATATTTCAACCTAGAATATTTTAAAATTAATTTCAATGGGTTTTGAATTATATTTTTCTCTAAATTTAGGTTTTCTTGGAAAGTTTATTTTGTTAATTACTTTTTAATTAAGCCTCTGATTAATCCCAAATTTCTTGGGTATGTTTTAATGGATGACTTCTGCCTCCCCTAATTTTCTTGGTATTTATTGAAGGCTTAATTAGAATAATTGCATATGAATTTCTTAATTACCCTCCTTATGTAATTAAGCATAATTAGGTTATGATTAGTGATTTTAATATATGATTAGGATTGATTAAGGTCAAATTTAGTAAGTAGGAGGTTTATGAAATATTTTTGGGGAATTTTCCCTAAGATATTCCCTAAACCCCCTCTTCTCTCATTAATCTCCTCTTAATTAAGGGTTAATTCATTAATTATCACCTTAATTAATTTCTAAAAATTCTAAAAAGTTTTAAAAATTAATTAATCTATTTTGGGTAGATTCTTAGGTGTTTAATAGCCTAAGTTCAATTAAGGTAATCAAAACCCAATTCACATGTGTGAAAAGGTGTTTTGAAATTACTTAAACAAAACCCCTTAGCTTAATTAACTTTTTATTATGAGCCAAATTGCATTAGGCCTCTTTCTTACTAGGTGCATTGCAAATTTAAATTCCTTGTGGGTTTTATGTCATCTCATTAGCTAATAATTATTTGATTAATTATTCTAAGGTGGTGTAGGTAAGGGTTAATTAAGTTACTTAATTCATACATTAACCTAATTAATGGATAAAAATGGATCTAATTATCTAAAGATTAAACAAAAAATATCAACACATGTGGGAATGGGTTGGAATAGCAAACGCAACTCACCTTTTCAAAATTAAATCAAACTCTAAACTAAACAAAAATCACTTTAAATTCACTTTGATTTATTTTAAATTTTATTCTATAAGAATGTCTTTATGAGTTAAGTAAAGTGAACTTGTTTACATGCTTTCATTACTATGAATCTTTCCCCAACATGTTAAATTTGTATGTCATGTCATTTCATGCATTCATATTCTTCAAATTCAAATTTTAAAAATGAAATTATTTACTTTATGTCAAATTTGCATGTGTTGGCTAAAGTAGAAATATGAGTGGCTATTATCACTACTAAATCCAAATTATTTTTCAAAGCACATAAATCACATGTCAAATCTAAAAGTATGATACTTATATTTTAATTATGAGCTTGCATGTGAAAGAATATAAAGGTATGCTTAGCATAGGTTTCCTTTCTTTCTTATGTTGGTATAGTTTTGAATAAACGTTAGCAAGATGTAAGGTTCATTTGAAAAGAACCTAACACTTAATTCGATACCCTATTCATCCCTATGCTCACCTAAGAAGGGTTACCTATACTTGCATACATAAATTGCATAAAATAAAATGAATCCATTAAATAACTTTTGCGTTCTCCTTTTCTATTTCATTTCTTTTATACATATGCTTGTATTTAAGGAAAGTAATATATTAGTCTGAACAACCCCGATGTTACGAGACTTTAAGTAGTCCTACGTAGGTCTCATACCTTACATCTCTAATTAACAATGGCATTGTACTCAGTTATGCCTTCCTTACTTTCATGTATGTATGTGAAAATTTGGATAAGGAAACCCCTTTCTACTAAGAAAAATCATGCATATTCAACTTCTAAATTTTCCTAAATGGATTACTTAGCATTCATCATAAAGTGTGTTAAATACTCTCATTTATATGTATAGATATGCCTAAGGTCCATCCATATGCATGTTATATATATTGGGAAAGAAATGAAGTAATATGTGTTATCTGAATTTTGGTTCATTTTATTTAATCTTAAAATGCCTTTCTTTTTGAATTGATTTGTTTAGAGTTCATCTAAACTTAGGATTAATTAAAAGCTTTTATTAAAACATTCACCTAAACAAAACTAAAATGTGAATCTACTTTGGAAATTAGTTAGGATAGAGAAGGAAAGAGAAGTTCTCTTCTCTTTCCCTCTCTTCATAACTTAGTAATTAATTGTAGGATCCACTTAAACCAAATCAAAACATGAAATAAAATCAACCTAAAATAATTAAACAATTTAAATGAAGCCCTCCTCTAAGTTGAACATGTTCTTCACACTTAGAAAATTTGAACCTAAAGTCATAGTTAAGCATACCACACAAACCATCAAAGCACACACATTAGCCTAAGTCACCACTTATAGCTTTAGGTTAGGTCGGTGCATGGTTTGGTGTTTATTTTATTTTGTGATATATATTATAGACTGGATGTTAGGGTGTATGCTTGTAGAATGAATGGTAGGATGCTCTCAGTCTAACTATTCTTTTTTACAGGGGATTGTGCTTAAAGGGTACTATCATAAATAAAAATAAAAATACTTTTGCTTGTAGGTGCTTTATACCCCTAAGCATAATCCAATAGGACAGGTGGACTTAGTCACCCATGTGTGGGGTGATAAGTCCAATATACATGTTTGGGATTTGTGTGATTTATTATAACTAATCTTTATTTTGTAGGTGTTAGTTAGATTTATGCTTTCCCTTTTCATATAAATTTGTACAATTAGGATTTTGGAATGATTGTTATGGGGATTAGGTTGAACATTGGTTATAAGATCCTATCTTATGCACCATTTGAAGCCTTGGAGCATCTACCTTTCAACCATCCAAAAGAAGGAGCTTAAAGAAGAAAGAAGAAAAGAAGAAATAAAGCTTGAAGACCCCATATGAATATTCCTTGTAGGTATAATTTAATTTCATTTGTAATCTAGGTTGTATAAGGGGAGCTTGGCTACCCATTTGATATTTTGGGTTTGTGCGGTGGTGACCACTTGGCCTTTTATTCTTTTATGATTAGCTTTATAAATTGATTGATGATTTGTTTTTTTTTGCATTAAGTGGCTATTTTCTAGTTTCTTCCTTGCTTTATGTATGGCTGGATGTGGATTAGGCTCTTTAGAAAAATAAATCTTTACCCAACTTAACAACTCAAAAAAAAATTAAACAACTCATAACCTCACCTAAAGCTTAGGTTTAAAATCAAGATAAAAGAATTAGCAACCCTTATGGATGAGCATTTTTGTAATATCATGCACAATGCATCTTATTTCACTCTTGATTGGAGGGCTTCCACCTTTGCGAGAAACTTGGCTTGACCTTTGAGAGCCATGGTGGAAACTCACCTCCTCCCTTCTCTGATTTTGGCCAATAACTTATTTCTCATGCATTAGTCATATGAATCCTATTAGCAGTCAAAATAATTGTCCAAAATAAAAATAAAATGAAATTTGAATTGCATTAGATTTAGGTCATTTGAAGCATGTCCCTTTACATGATCTAGTCTCTTTAGAGTGAGTTTAAGGACTTAGTCTCTTTCTAAATAAATAAACTAGCTATCTTGCATAAGCATGACTTACATGTATTTAAAATCATAGGAGTTAGTTGGCGCACCCAGGTTGTAAGTTGTGGTTTGTCCTCTCTTGTGGAGCAAACCAATTACCCATTTTCCTTAGATTTAGGTTGTGCTTTCTCAAAGCTCCCTAGATTTAGGTTCGAGGTTGCTTCTCTCCTTTGGGCCATAAGCATAATTCCTCACCTCTTAGGCATTTCCTTAATCTTGTGTTAAGGAATCATAAGTCTAAATTTCTAATGAAAAATGTAACTCAAACAAACTAAATCAATTTCAAAAATATAAAGCCCAACTATAGGATAGTTTGAGATGCTCACTAGGTTTCCTAGCATCATGAGATCTCTACTTATCTTCATTTTGGCTTGATAATAACTCCCTCTTTTGATCAATCCCATTTGATCTTCAAAATAAAACCAATCGATTGATAGTCCTTTATTGAAATCTTCAAAGACAATGATCATTTACCTTAATCGAGTTTTCCTAAGGATCCCATTCTTAGGATGTAATTAACTATGGCCTTTATAGAACTTAATGAACGATTTAAAATAAACCCTGCTTTACTTTTCCATGTAAAGTAGGGAAGAATCTTTGGTACATATATACCCATCATCCTTAGGAGTCCTTATTGAGGTGATTAGGTCCATTAAAGGGTAGTGACTTCTTTTGAGATAGTACACTATTTCCTTGATGTACTGATCACTGAATAAGTACATATGGATCTATATGTGGCATCCTAAAAATGAATTTATATAGGTCTTGCTCTTTCTTTCTCATTTGAAGGACTCCCTATAGAATTTTCTCCACAAATTTTTTGGCGACTATCCGGGATGGTTCTCTCTCCATCTTTGGTAAATGATCATTGTCTTTGAGTATCGATAGTGGGTTTGTACTTTGGTATGAATCCAAGACTATCCTTCTTTTCTTGGCACTTAGCTCATTTCATTCTTGAGTTAGCCAACATCTTTAGGTTTTAGGACCACATTCTTGTTGGTCTTAAAACCCCATTGGTTCTCCAATGGGTAAAATGAAAAGATCTAAATAAAAAACATTTAAAGACTTCCTCCTTATCTTTTTTATGATAAGGAAAGGTTCATTATAAAATAATAAAGATAATAAATTTTCCATAAGAACTTTGCTCCTCAAAAAGCACCTTTTCAAAAAATGCACTTAATAAAATAGTTTCCACAAATATTTTTATCACCCTCATTTAACAATTACCATAATTGTTACATGTAGGATTTTCAAAAATAAAACTAATAACATTTTCCAAAAGCACAAATGAACATCTTCTTTCAATTCACTTTGATGAAGATTTCATTTTCAAAATAAAATGAACAATCATCTTTTCCAAAAATCACAATCATAATCATAAAGTTTTCAAAAGCACATGAATCTTTCACACTTATTGAATGGAAAGTTCATTTCAAAAATTAAATTTTCAAAAGCATATGAATATCATTTAATATACTCAAATTTATTAAATGAAGATTTCATTCTCAACTAAAAATAAAATCATTTAGAAATCCCACTTGAACATATCTCACATATGTTTTAAGTTGGAATTCCTCTCTTTCAAAAAGCAACAATCACACACAAATAAAATTTTCATATTTCAAAAATAAGATTGATCTCCATTCTCATACTTAAATTTGTTGAATGGAAGTCTCTTTCAAAAATTAAAACTTTAACAATCATATTTCAAAATTTCAAACAACATTTGGAACTTCATTTAGCATACTCAAATTTGCTAAGTGAAGTTTCTCAAAATCAAAATCAACAGTCATATTTCAAAAATTCTAAACACATTTTGGAACTTCATTTATACCCAAATTTGTTAACTGAAGTTTCCAAATCCAAAATCAAAATTTTCAAACACATTTGGAACTTCATTTAACATACCAAATTTGTTAAGTGAAGTCTCAAATCAAAATCAAAAAAAAAATTTTCAAACACATTTTTGGAACTTCATTTAACATACTCAAATTTGTTAAGTGAAGTTTCCAAATCCAAAATCAAAATCAACAATCATATTTCAAAATTTTCAAACACATTTGGAACTTCATTTAACATACTCAAATTTGTTAAGTGAAGTTTCCAAATCAAAATCAAAATTTCAAACATATTTGGAACTTTTTTCATTAACATACCCAAATTTGTTAAGTGAAGTCTCCAAATCAAAATCAAAATTTTCAAACACATATTTGGAACTTCATTTAGCATACAAATTTGCTAAGTGAAGTTTCCAAATCAAAATCAAAATTTTCAAACACATTTGGAACTTCATTTAGCATACTCAAATTTGCTAAGTGAAGTTTCCAAATCAAAATTCAAACACCTTTGGAACTTCTTTCCTTAGCATACCAAATTTGCTGAGAAGTTTCCATTTTCAAAACCAAAATGAAATCAAAATTTTGAACACACTATTTGGAATTTCATTTAGCATACTCAAATTTGCTAAGTGAAATTTCCATTTCATAAAAATTAAGTGGGACTTCCTCTTTAGCATACCAAATTTCAAATAAAAATCTCCACTTTCAATCAAATCAAAATAAAATGAAACACTTAATTCTTAGCATACCAAAGCTAAGGATCCTACTTTTCAAAAATCAAAACATCAAAACAAAATGAAACACTTATGATTTCCTTAGCATACCTAAATTTGGTAAGGATCCTATTTTTCAAAAAAAAAATTAAACAAAACACACTTGAATTCTTCACTTAGCATACCTAAATTTTCTAAGTAAGAATTCCATTTTTCAAAATCAAACAAATTCACAAAAGAAACAATCACTTTTAACTTCACTTAGCATACCTAAATTTGCTAAGTAAGTGAAATTCCAAAATAATCAAAAAAATAAAATCAAAGACCCTTACTTTAACATAAATTTGTTAAAGGGTCCTCAAAATCAAATTCAAAACAACATGAACCTATGGAAGCATCCTTATCAAAATTTTGAATCCATATTTCAACATACCTAAATTTGTTGAAGTTGGATTCATATTCAAATTCCTCTTTCAATCAATCTTCTCAAATCCATTTGAACTTAACTTCCAAGTTGTTGGATGTGGGTTCAAATTTTCAAATTCAAAAAAATCTATGGAGATAGAAATCTACAAGTTCATTTCTCATTGTAGATTCTTTATAGTTGGTCGATAGTTCGGTTTAGTTTTACAATTGTGAAATGGTGGTTCTCATTTGTCTTCACCTTCCCCATGGTATGGATCTAGCTTTAGATCAGGTGACTTCCCCACAACCATACAATTCACTTTGGTAGGGATTTGAGGGGCAGATCACTTGTGAGGGCACTCCCCTCACCGGTGTGGACCAAGGTGATCGGTGTCATCATGATAGACTTACCTCGATTGATGTCTCATTGAGAGGAAAGATGGTGGTACCACAAACTTCATTGTTATAAGCAGCCGAGTACATTCTAGTTGGTTTCTCATGAGTTGATGTTGCCCTAGTGAAGCCTCATTTGTACCCTCGGGTAAGGCTCCCTGGTCTCGGGGCTTGCCTCCCACATTTGAGTATGGGTCTAGCTCTCCTCCATCTCCCATACCTACATAAGAATGACGCTGATCAAGTCACCACCAGGATAGCTAGAGCTAGGGTACTCGATCATGGATGAGTCTCCCATGTCACTTCACCAGTTATGAAAACTAGTTCCATCCTCTCTGGATCGAGAGAGGATGTTGAGGATTTGTTCATCACCTCCTCAGTGGTGCATTGTGCAGTTTGAGTAGGAGGTCATATGCGATCGATATCACGTAGTGGCGAGCATCTGGGCGAGTTTGAGACAGTTTGATCTTTGATATCCCCATCATCCCCATGGGGGAAGCATTCATCAGAGAGGGCGTGAGGCCCATATATCACATTACTAGCAAGGAGGCGATGGAGGTTTATTCCGGTTGCCTCCTTTGATTGATTTTCTAGCTTCGGTGCTACCCGCGACCATACTGATAGTATTCTCACTTGGGACCACCACCAGAGGCAGTTCACTATGCAGAGAGTCGGTGGTGTCTCCACCCCACACTCTACCCCTCATCACCATCGGTTAGTTCTGACATCTCCCATTCCATCCAAGGCCATGAAGGCCATATCAGGGAAGCACCCGTTGGTGATCACAAGGGATCCTACCCTTCTACACCAATTGTGGTAGCTCTCACCTTGACCTTCTTCCTAGTGGTGTGTGGAAGGAGTGCAGATCATTGGTCATCCTTCACCAACTCCACCCATTCTGATGTGGAGATGGTGATAGTTATTAGATATTCAAATGAGTCGCAGCATGGTAGAGGAACATCCTAGGATTGTTACCCCTCTTATAGCCAGTAGTAGTTAGGAGCGTCATTCATCTAGTGAGTAAAGTCCGCACAGGATTGACTCTCCAATGACAGGCGAGGTCTGGTGCCTCTCAGTGCATGATAGTGATCACACCTATCAGCCTAAACTATTTGTACCTACCGAGTTGGATCATTCATAGATGAGATAGTTGCACATTATTTCATGGAGAAGAAGGAGATCTTGGGGTACGTGGTCTGATGAAGAGAAAGTCAACTTGATCCCAATGAAGATGACCTGATGGGACTTCATTGGAGTCATGGTTGACACTAGAGGGTCTCTTCTTAGAGAACAACAAGCCATGGAAGGTGATGAGGTTGATCAAGGAGACACTGCAGAATCAGCCCAACACCTCTGACAGTAGTTGAGGCAGAAGGATGAGCAGATTGATAGGATGGCATGTGTTATAGGACTTGTTAGCGTGTGTCTTGAAATAAGCCCTTAGTTCATCCTATACATCGATGTTATCGGCTGAGTTAGTGCATGTCTTGGACCCGGCCAAGACTCTACCTCCCATTGAGCAAGGTAGCACTAGTATAGGAAGGTAGTGGAAAGTACCTCCATATAAGAAAAGACATAAAATCCATGGTTGAGAACAGTGAAGGAAGCTTTGGCTCAAGCCGGAGGATCATCATTCAAAGGGTAGACCCTACCAGGAATTTGATGCTATCCAATATCCCAAGGGTTTCGTGCCTCCTTCCTTCAAAGCTTTGATGGTAAGAAAACCCAAGGAGCACATAATACTTAGCATTATTGCAATGCAGGTGGCAGTGATGCTTTGCTTTTTTGACTTTTTGTTAGCCTAGTAGGTATTGCTTTTGATTGGTATGCTGAACTACCCAATGGTTCAGTAAAGATATTTGTTGAGTTAGAGCAACTCTTCATCAAGAGATTTGCTGGAGCTCAACAAAGGGTTACTATAGGTGATCTCATTGTAGCAACAACACCGGTGAGTCACTTATTGATTATATTCTCGATGGCATAACACGAGTATGAAGTGTGAACCTATCGAACATGCCATTGAGATTCTCTTGAAGAATATCCATGGCGCTTCATGCTTAAGGGCTTCACTATCAAGACATTTGAGAAGCTAATCAACAGGGGCTAGTCTATAAGGAGAGGCCAAATAGTTGCCTTTTCAAGATCAATTGCCAAGAAGCCCCAAGGTCTATGAAGAAGCCGGAGTAGTAGCGTTGATAAGGGAAAACAATAGAGATTAGTCGAGAGACCATGACCTTAGACCTCCACCTCCTTTTCCACCAGGGAAGCCATCCACCTCCACCACAACCTCCACATAGCCACCCACCATACCATCACCAATGCATGCATACGCCATCAGTAGCTATGGTCCACCTGCTCTTTTTAATAAGTTAAATAAACCTTATTCTTTTAAGAGGGAGGTAATTAGGAAAATCTTTAAGAATCTCTTAAAGAAATCTGATTTCCAGCTACCCGAGCCTAGGAGATCGGTGGAAGTAGGCAAAAGTCAAGATCCAAACTTTTTCCCTTACCATTGTATGCTAAACCATGTTTTAGAGGATGGCTTCACATTCAAGGGTTGACTTGAACACAGTTTCAAGATGGTGCTGTAGTTATCCCAAAAGAATACCTTGTGGAACAACCTTCTAGTTCCAATAGGATAATCCTTGGGGATACATGTGATCCTCCCAAAACTAATGAAGGTTGGGACATTTCTTGTCCAAAACCTCTAAGATAATTTAGAAGATCAAGAAGCTTTCTTGCGGTGCGTCGCTCAAACCTCCCACAGAAGGTTTGCAAGTTGTATGCCAACTCTAGGAAAGTGGGAGCTCGAAGCAAGACATGTGTGTCGACCGGATAGCCCTTAGCATAGCCACGTGTCCGACCTCCAACCTTGGTTCGCTTCCCACTGACTTCTTCCATTTCAACTAGCTCTTTGTTTCTTCTACTAGTAGAACTCTTGTATCGGTGGATAAGGGCATCAAATCCCTTACTCACTCACTACTTGACTTCTACTTTGTACCTCAAATAATTCCAAGAAATTGAAGAATAAAGCTAGTTTGAATTACATATGTCACTTGATGGGTTGTCTTCTTCTATTCCTAATGATAACTCTTCAAGTCTAATAACTATAATAATTGATCTTCCTCTTTTGATTTAGAGTTGGACTTTTCACTTTGAATACTATGGGTTCACCTCTTGAGATAGACTTGGAATCATCGATTAGAGTCCCATAGGAGAAGCTAGGTGAGCCTGTGCGTAGAACTTCCACCACCTTGCCTCAAGAGAAGTCAACCTCATAGTGGCAGGTTCTACCTCCTGGGAAACACCTCAAGATAGAGGAAATAAGTCATTGGTACTGAAGATCAAGAAGCCCTTCCACAAGATGCTCCACCCTTGGATATGCTTGTGGAAGACCAGCTGAAGGTGGACTACAATGTCCTTTCTCATCTAAGAAAGTTGTCATCTAAGCTAAGCATATATGATGCCCTTGTCTTATCCAAAGAGATGAGGGAATCACTAATCAAGGCCCTCCTTGATCCTGAAATATGCTTAGCTTCAGTATATAGGTGAGGAAGCACATTATGCTAAAGAAGCCCAAGGGATCACCTTCACGGATGAAGACCTTCTTTTGGGGGACTTGGAGCACAAGCTCTACATCAATTGACATGGATAGGTTCCTCAGGTTCTCATTGGTGCATCGGTGAACATTATGAGTCTAAAGTCCTTTGCCTATTTGAAGATCTCTACACTCGAGGAGATGATGATGTTGAGAGGATTCAATGATCAAGGTGAGTGGGCTTTAGGTTCTATAGTGTTACCTTTGGAGATAGGTGACTGGAAGACTGAAGCCAAGTTCTACATCATTGATTTGAATACTTCATTCATTGCTTTGCTTGGTAGGCCTTGGATACATCAGAACAAGATCATCCATCCTCCTTCATGCATCAAGTTCAAAGATGGAATTGAATACCATCAATGGGGATGAAAAGCCATTCTCAGTTAGAGAGGTTGAGATTTATGAGGATGCTACCTATTATCTTCCTGAAAATACCCTTTCTCGTGAATTTGGACAAAATTCAAATGCAAAAGTAAAAGAAAATGAAGCAAAAGAAAAGATAAAAGAAAAAGAAAAGTTGAAGTGAACAAGAAAGGGGAATTGAAGAAGAAGAAATAGATCACATATCACATTCCACCCAGTTCATTCCATCATATGGACATGTGGGTAGATGGCTCAACCTCCACCGTAGAGAGAGAGCAGAGGTTCAGGTGGGAGACCCCAGTTGGCCTTCATCAATAGAGGTTGTGTTCGGTTCATAGGAGTACCCTACTATTCACATAGACTTGGAATCTAGCTCAGGAGGGAGTCTAATGTGATTAGTATACCACCAACCCCTCTCGGGGTTCCATTGGAGGTGACTTTGATCGGATAGAAAATGAAGAGCCTCCAAGCAAAGAAGTATTCAAATCTAGTTTATGTGAAACTATTAGGGGTTGGGAACCTTAGCTCTTACCTCACTTACATCTCAAAAGTTGAAGGTTTAGTAGTTAAGGAAGTCCCTAAGTCTTCCGTGACATGAAGCAAGAAGTTCTTTTTGGGATCATCATCCTCAAGCCACAGTTGATGTAGAGGAGGAAGATACTTTTAAAGAATTAATGGAATTGACTTTTACTTTCCTTGTGTTCAAAATCTTATACATAAAGGTTTAGTTCCTCACACATGGTCAAGCACAAATTATACTTGAAAAGCTATGGAACAATACAGGGGAAGCACAATCAAGAAGCGGGATAGGATTTGGTATGGTCGTCGATGATGAAGATTATTACCTAGTTGTTACCAACCATTTAGATTCTGATAGGTTCTTCTCACACATCCCCAACTCTTATGAGAATGTGTGTTTAGAAACTTAGATGATCAGATGATCTCCAAGTCAAAGAGGCCGAGTTTGAGAGGAGATTCATTCAATAATCGACAAGCTTAAAGAAATCAACCTCGAAGAAGAAAATCCTTGATCAATTCATTTCTTTGAATGAAGAAACCAATGACTTAGTTAGGCTATTGATTGAGTTTAAAGGCGCTTCATGGTTATGAAGAAAGAAATGCATTATCTCTTGACATAGCTCACAAGCTAGCAATAGATCCATTACCCTATTAAGCAAGCTCCTAGATGCATGCGATTAGAAATTGAACAATGGTCATTTCAAGTCAAAAAAATTGATCAATGGTTTCATCAGGGAAGAAAAATATCCTACTTGGTTAGCTAGTGTCATCCCAGTTAAGAAGAAGAATGGCCAAATTCACATTTGCATCAATTTTAGGGACTTAAATAAGGCATGTCCTAAGGATGAGTTTTCTCTTTCTATACCAAAAGGTGGACATTGCCTCATCTCATGTCTTCTCTTTCATGGATGGGTCATGCTATAACCAAATCAAGATGTCTCCGAAGATGAAAGAAACATTACTTTTTTAAACCCGATCGAATCTTTATTATAGGGTCATGCCTTTCACCTTAAAAAATCTGGTGCTACATACCAGCGCATCTTCAATGAACTCATCCATCATCGGTTGAGTGCTACATTGATGATCTAGTAGTCAAAGTTTAGAAAAGGAAGATTATTTCTTTGACTTGAGAGTAGTTTTCAAATAGTTAAGATGATATAACCTCAAAATGAATCCCCTGAAGTGTGCATTGGGACTCATTTTAGGGAAATTCCTTGGGTTTGTTGTTCAACATCAAGAATAGAAATAGATCCTAAAAAGATTAAAGTCATCTTAGAAATTCCACCTCCTAAGAGTTTAATTCAACTAAGATCCTTTCAAGGATGGTTGGCATATTAAGATGCTTTATCTCAAACCTATCGGGGATGCAAACCATTCTTTTAGCACTTGTCAAAAGGATGCCAAGTTCAAGTGGGATGACAAGTGCCAACCTTTGAAGACATCAAGCAGTACTTGGTGAAGCCACCGGTTCTAGTAGCCCCTATCCGGCCACTCATCCTCTACACATTGGATGACTCTCTCGCTCTGTTGGCCCAAGCCAATGATGAAGGGAAGGAACTCTCTACTACCTCACCATCATCTAATCTGCTAAAACAAACTATCCACCTATTGAAACATTGCCTAGCTTTGATCTTTTTCGAAGCTATGACATATGCTTTCTCATAAGGTGAACTTGATCTCAAACAATTACATAGATCTCATGACATGGCCAACACTTTGGATGTTTGGCATTGGTCCATGATTCTCTCTAGTTTGATATCACATTTTTGTACCCTCCATGAGTAAAAGGACCCAGATTTCTTAGCACACACCCACTTCGATTCTCCGCTTAGTGATGATCTCCCGATGAACAAATCATGAACTTAGGGGAGGCCACACCATCGATGGGAGATGTATTTTGATGGTGCTTGCTTCTTTTCAAAGGTGAAGCACCATGATCTATTCTCCTAGAAAGGCGGGGGTAGGAATAGTTCTTCTAACTCCAAACTATGATGTGATGAGATTCTCATACTATCTTTCCAACCCCACCAAGAAGGCGGTATGAGGCTTTGATTGTCGGTCGAGTTAGCCATCACTATCAACATCAAGAGCATCAACATCTTTGGGGATTCTCGGTTGGTCATCAACCGGTGTCGGGTCCTAGTTCTCAAACCAAGCATCATTACTATGAGTATACCATGAAGTATTGGCCCAAATTCAAGTCACCATCTACAAGGTTCCCGAGTAGAGAACGATGAGTAGATGCTTTGGCCAAACTTGCCAAAGAGTTGGCATGTTCGAAAGATGAGTCCATTTCAATAAGGGTCCAAAATAGACAAGTCATATCCCTTATTGATGTTGAACTCATCGGGAGACTTTCTCTTGAAGGGGAGGTTTCATTGCCAAAATGGACAAGGAGAGCTGGAGGCAACCATTCATAGATTACTTGAACACCGAAACTACCTCAAGAAAAGTCAAGCCCATCGTGAAATAGAGAGCTCTCTCTACGCTCTTGTTGATGGCACCCTTACCGATCCTTTGACCAAATGTGGTTACGTTGTTTAGACAAAAGAAGCCATGGCATTATAAGGTACATTCTCATCTTGAGCACATCAAGTCAAGATGAAGATGAAGATCAAAGACTTGGATACTACGGCCTTTATGATTACATTGCATGGATGTAGCTAGGAGATGCCATCAATGTCGTGCATGGTGTGGTCCTCCACCAACCAACATTCTACACCCTACATTGGCTTCATGGCCATTTGAGTGTTGGGTTTTTAGGTCCATCGATCCTCCTTCTTCCAAGAGGCATTGAATCATCTTAGCTACTACCGACTACTTTTACAAGTGAGCGGAAGCCATCCTACTCAGAGAGGTCACAGCTCACCATGTGCTTCAATTTTTTAGGAACCAGAACATATATAGGTTCAAGGTGCCTCGATGAATTATATCTGATAATGGTACTGCATTCAAAAGCATGAAGATCACACTTAGAAGACATGGTATATTGGAGATACTCCACCATCTACTACCCGAGCTAATGGCTTAGCGAAGCATTCAACAAAACTCTCATCCGGATCTGAAGAAGACTCTTGATGACATACGATAGTGGAAGCAGCATTTGGTTTAGTTTAGACCATACCACACCGAACTCCAACTCGGTCTACCCCATTTTCTTAGTGTATGGGTGAAGCCATTGTTCTCCTTTAGAAGTTCAACTCCCATCACTAAGGATAGCATTGGGTAACAAGATCACTACATAGAATGCAAAGTTATGGTTAGAAGCTCGAAGGTTTGGAGGAGTTCTACATGCAAACCTCGAGTTTATACAAGGCCAAAATGATTCAAGCTCACAACAAGCTAGTCACCCTAGGTCTTTGGTAGGAGAACTTGTGTTAGTCCTAAGGAGACCAATTGTTGCATCAAAGATGGGAGAAGTTTGAACCCACTTGGGAAGGCCCCATGTCATAGAAGGCCTACCAAGGAGGATCTTATCTTATTGATTGTAAAGGGAACACATGCTTCCAATTAATGGGCTCTATCTAAAGAAATATTACCCATGAAAACAAAATCATGTTTGAAAATAATCATTAATAAAAGAAAAAATTTGATTCCATTCATCAAATCTTCTCTTCTTTTTGAAGTGTTGTTTGCTTGTCTTGAATCCAGTGACATGTCTAGGGTAGGTGTAGAGTCCCCGGTGGCATCCTATCCCTCTTTCACAACACATAATCTCCCGAGCTATTAGAATAGGTGTAAGAGAACCAGAGGCATCCTATTTTGATTAGCATAACTAAGATGTGTGAGAGAACCAAGTGACATCCTTTCTTAGTGGGAATCCTTTGCCATCCATGGCATCATTTCATCAATTCCCTGTGTTTAAGGTAGGTGTAAGAGTCCCCATAGGCATCTATTCCTTTTAACACATGCACAAACAAACACAAATCTTTTATCTATATTTGATGTGGGAGCAAGCACTCACTCATTAGGTTCTAGGTCGGTCTACATGCTACCTCAGTATGTCACCCCAGTGGTCACTTATTGGATGATGTGAGTCCCCGTACTTTCTTTCTAACTTGACCATTGCCAATGAGCTCCTTGTTAGTATGGTAGGCTTTACTGCCCATCCAATAAGCTACCTTATGTTGACTTTATTCAGGAAGATGTGAGTCCCCATGCTTTCTTCTTGAACCATCATGTTCTAACTAGGTTGAGTATATTTGAGGTTTAGGATAAGTCCCCAGAGGCTCCTTTCCTCTTGACTACTTTTGAGTTGATATAAGTCCCCAATGGCATTCACTTGTAGCCTAGGTCGGATACGTCGAAGGCGACTATCCTCGGTTTCATTATAGAGGATGTGAGTCCAGCTTTCTTCTATGTTACAAGCATTAGGTTGGTTGATGTTCGTTATGTTGACAATGACTCACCCGGTGAGTACACCACTCTTGATAGATATGAGTCCCCATGCTTTCTCCTTGAGTTGGATATCGAATACTTATTGATATATGACTAACTATGTCATCTTCTCTAGGGTGTTGGATTAAGCCCTTACCCCATCCCCTGCGGGCACTCTATTTAGATCAAGTCCTTTGACCCCATTTAGACACTACCTGGTTACTTTTTTGGATTGGAGTTCCCCTTTCCTAGTAGCCACCCATGGTTGGAGAATTTTTGTTATGATGCGATTCTCCCTTGGTTCATAAATGAGATAGGTCTAGGCTGATATAAGCTCCTTCTCAATTTGATCCCTCACAAACTAACAAGGTCCATAATAAATAAACAAAATTAATTCACTTGTAGATTAGGAATTCAAGCCCCCAAAGGGTCTCTTTTCCCAAGCAGGCATCCTATCTTTAGGGTAGTGTCAGCAGAACTCCCTATAATAATTGCCTGACTACCTGAGTTGAGATAAATCCCAGGTTGGTACTCACTTCATAGTCACCCTTAGGTTGGGTTCAATATTTTTCCATAATAGGTTACTACATCATTCCACTTTGAAAGATGTAAGACTATGATGCATTCTTTCTAGCATGATTGAACTGGCAACGCCAGGTCAGTTGATTGCCCAAAAGCAATCACCCGGTGGTCTTTTCTAGTGGAAGATGTGAGTCCCGAGCTTTCTTCCCTTCAATTGATCATTGCAAACCAAAAGGCACTCCTTTGGTTGGATAGTTCTCCCATCGGCCGGAAGCTACTCCCTTTGGTTCAATAAATCTGAGATAGGTCTAGGCTGATATAAGCTATTTCTTAGTGTGATCCATCACAAACCAATGGAATCCATCAAAAAATAAATTTAAAAAAAATAATCTTGACTATCTTTGAGTTGATTTAAGTCCCCAAGATTCACTCAATAGTCGACCCAGGTTTGGGTTTAAGCATTGCCAAAGATCACCCCAATTGCTTCTTGTTTTAGAGGATGTGAGTCCCCGTGCTTTCTTCTTAATTTGGCCATTGTATACCAAAAGGAATTTTCCCCTTTGGTTGGCTAGTCCTACTATGTGCTTAGTAGACTACCCATTTAGATTGGTAAATCTGAGTTAGATCTTGCCCTCCATGGTTCTACCGGTCATCAAACCTATGATCATCTAAAATCAAAAACAAAAATTAAAATAAATTCAACCCTCTTTCCTAGTAGAACAAATTAGATCTATCTCTCCTTAGTGAGATTCAAAACAAATCAAACCTATCATCCTAATGTGGATGACTTGAACTTGCTTCCCTAGTGGAAGGTTCATCCTCTATCCCTTAGTGGATTTTTCCCTCTCTCATGTGTTGGACATAAGTAGAGCCACATTGCACTAAGCTCTAGATTCTTTCTTTTCCTTGGGTTAAGGATAGATTGTTTCTTTTAGTGCTTGTGATCTCTTGATATTGTTGATCATTTCGGTCAACACCAATACGTCACATGTTCTTGTCACCACACTTTTCAAACCCTTTGTTGACCTCATTTTTTTTGAATGATCTCAACCCCTCCATCTTAGACATTCCTCTTAGAATTTAAGAGTTCCTTAGTCTTAAGACACATCTAGTGATTAGGTGGACACTCCTAGCTAGAGACTTAGAGTTAGCCATAGGAATAGGTCATGCCTTGGGGTGTTAGGAAAATTTTTACCCTTGGAACCATTCCTCACTTTCCTTCTTCAAGTCAAACTCCAAATCAATTCTTATTTGATTTTCTCCAAACTCAAATCAAATCCATGATTGAAATCTATGGAAACCCATGATCAAAATCCATCAAAATTCTAAGTCCAAATTTTCTAAGTCCTTAATCTTCCTTGGGACTTAGCAAAATTATGATCAAAACCCATTCAAATCTTTGATATTTCCTCATAATTCATTTATATTCATATATATAAATGAAATATAAATTGAAATCAATCAAACTAAACTCAAAATTCCAAATCAATTCATGAAATTTTCTTAAGTCCTTTTTTTCATTAAGGACTAAATCATGATCAAAATCAATTCAAACTCATGAATTTTCTCAAAACTCATTTATATTCTCATTTATATTCATATATAAATGAAATATAAATATAAATCAATCAAATCAAACCTCAAATTAAATTCCAATTTAAAATTTTTCTAAGTCCTTAATTTCCATTAATGGACTTAGCCTAAATCTTGATCAAACCATCAAATCATGGGATTTTCTCATAATTCATTTATATTCTCATTTATATTCATATATAATGAAATATAAATATAAATCAATCAAATCAAATTCAAAAATTAAATTTCAAAATTTTTAAGTCCTTTAAATTTCTTAATGGACTTAGCCTAAATCATGATTAAACCGCTTCAAATCATTGAAATTTTCTCATGATTCATTTATATTCTCATTTATATTCACATATATAAATGAAATAAAAATTTAAATAATCAAAACCAATTCCAAAAATCAAACTCAAACTCAAAAATCCAATCTAAGCCTTTCAAGTCAAAATCTTGAACTTAGCCAAATCAACTTCAAATCAAGCCAAACTCTTGATTTTCTCATGATTCAATCAACCCTACAATCATGAATCCATATAAATCCAAACTTCAATCAACAATCAAAACTATTCAAAAATCAAACCCAAAACTCTTTCATATTCTTCCTTTGAATATGAAATTGTCAAATCAAAAAAAACCCATTTGACTTCAAACCACTTGTAAATGGATTTATATTTAATCATAAGTCCATATACAAGATCAATCAAACTTCAAATCAAGCTTTGACCAAGCCATTTGACTTAGGCTCACTTGACCCAAAGTGACCTAAAGTACCCTTATGAGCCAAATTCTAATCCTAACCAAATTGGATTGAACCAAACTCATGCCTCTCATCATGATCAACAATCATCATGGGATGATCAATCAATCAATCAAACAAGTCAAACCTAGGGTTGACCAAGTCAACACTTAGCCCAAAATGAAACCTAACATAGCCAAATTCCACCATAGGCCAAATTGATTGAAACCATTGATCTAAGTTCACTCATGACCTATGTTTGAACTTGACCAAGCCAACATTTGAGCCTAACCTAGCCCAATTGGCCACTTGACCCAAGTTGACCCATTTTGACCTAAAAAGTCAAAATATGTCAAAACTTGATCTAAGCCAAATTGATTGAAACCAATGGGTCAAGTCCATTCCAAATCACTTATGGAACTTGACCAAAGCCTCAATTGGCCAACTAGACCTAACCTAGCCCAATTGACCTTAGACCCAACATGACCTAAAGGGGTCATGTTGAGCCAAATGAACTTAACCCAAATTGATTGAAAAGATACCAATCCACCACATATGACTAACTTAACCTAAACCTACCCTTAACCTACCTTAAATAGGTCAAATGGGTCAAATATGTCAACTTGACCCATTTGACCTAAATGAAGTCATATGAGTCATATTCAAAACTAATCCAAATTGAATCAAACCAAAGGCATCAAAACATTTCAAATGGTCATATGAAGTTGACCCAACCCTTGGTTTGATCCAATTTGACCAATTGGTCAACTTGGCCCAAGTTGACCCATTTTGACCTAAATGGGTCAACATGAGCCAAACCCTTTCAAATGAATTCCAAATCTCATGAAACTTGGCCAAACTTAGTTTCTCCACATACCCAACATATCGAAAGTGGAAAAATAGTAGAATGATAAGCCTACCCCTAGATCACAGAACAAATTTTGGCTTAATCCATGGGAAATTTTGCCATGCCCTCTTCACATTCACTTAAGGCATTCCTAAAAGCTCAAGGGGACCTAGTGAAGAGTGGTGCACCCAACCCAATGGGTTAGCCTAATTGGTCCCCAGACCAAACCCGACCCTAAGGGGTCAAATTGCAAAATTCAAAATCCCTCTCCCACTCAAATTCAAGCACATGGGAGGTTGGCAATCCACTCCTTTGATCAAACCGACTATGAGCACACTCTTAACTGATCAAACAACCCACTGCCTATGATCAATTGGATCAAAATGGTACACAAGCTTGCAACCATCTGATCCCTCAAGGGGGAGATATACTCCCCATAATTCAATTTGAATTCAGCATTCCCCAATTTGATTGAGTACTAGTGAGACTTAGGAGCGATAATAGAGTGATCCCTAGCCTCCTATAGCTCTTGCCATTTCCCCATTTCTCAATTTTTGAATAGTGAAAATAGGGGAGCTCAATCCATTCTCCAACTTTCTCCACACTCAAACTCCACTCAATTCCCTCTTCAAGCTTCATAAGAGGACCAAGTTGAGTGCACCCAAGATCTCTTTCAAGTTCTTGAAGCAAGGGGAGATCCAATTCAATCAAAATCAAGCTCAAGATGAGGAGGAGGTGACCCATAAGAAGATCCACTCAACCTCAAGTGCTCAAAACTTCAGCAAGGCTTCGTCTCACTAGAAAAAGCTTCTCCAAGGGAATCGAGCGTCGATGATCACCTTAGGCAAGGTATGGGATTTTTTGACCATTAAACTCAATGTGGTGTGGAGCTTTGTAAAAGAAATTTCAATCCCATGGATTTTTGACCATTAGATTTGTCGCTCTTTAGCTTTAGATGGTGTGGGTTGAGTTTGATTTAAATCCATGCTAGATCGAGCTTGAATCTTCCCCTTGATCATGGACAGTCTCTATTGATCAAGGAGAAGAACTTGGGAGATGTCAGCCATCCATCTGCATATTTTGGATGGATGATTAAGATAATTCCCCATGCTTAGAAATCCATTGCCCATTTTAAAACCAGGAGATCTCGCCATGATCGATCTGATTTGGATCAAATCTGCACCACCACCGTTTGGATTTAACATTTAAGTAAACCACTCACGGTGTGACGTGCGTAAAGCGTGCTGACCGCCACCACCACGCATTGCTATGAGCCAGAGGATTAGTTAAGGTTATTTAAAAAACCTTAATTAATTTCTATTAACTTAGGGATCTTCTAAAATTCATAACTCCCTCTAGAAAATTTAGAAAATTTTAAAATAAAATTCTATGGAAAGATAATTTAACCTAAAATATTTTAAAATTATTTTTAATGGTTTTGAATTATATTTTTTTCTAAATTTGAGTTTTCTTGGAAATTTTATTTTGCTAATTACTTTTTAATTAAGCCTCTGATTAATCCCAAATTTCTTGGGTATGTTTTAGGGGATGACTTCTACCTCCCCTAATTTTCTTGGGATTTATTGAAGGCTTGATTAGAAGAATTGCATATAAATTTCTTAATGACCCTCCCTATGTAATTAAGCATAATTAGGATATGATTAGTGATTTTAACCTATGATTAGGGTTCATTAAGCTCAGATCTAGTAAGTAGGAGGTTTATGGAATATTTTTGGGGCATTTCTCTAAAGTTATTCCCTAAACCCCTCTTCTCTCCTTAATCTCCTCTTAATTAAAGGTTAATTCATTAATTATCAACTTAATTAATTTCTAAAAATTCAAAAAATTCTAAAAAGTTCTAGAACTTAATTAATCTACTTTGGGTAGATTTTTAGGTGTTTAATAGCCTAAGTTTAATTAAGAAAATCAAAACCCAATTCACATGTGTGAAAGGGTGTTTTGAAATTACTTAAGCTAAACCCCTTAGCTTAATTAACTTTTAATTATGAGCCAAATTGCATTAGGCCTTGTTCTTATTAGGTGCATTGCAAATTTAAATTCCTTGTATGTTTTATGTCATCTCATTGGCTCATAATTATTTGGTTAATTATTCTAAGGTGGTGTAGGTAAGGGTTAATTAAGTTACTTAATTCATACTTTAACCTAATTAATGTATAAAAATGGATCTAATTATCTAAAAATTTAAAAAAAATATCAAACACATGTGGGAATGGGTTAGAAACAGTAAACTCATCTCACATTTTCAAAATTAAATCAAACTTAAAACTAAACAAAAATCACTTTGAATTCACTTTGATTTATTTTAAACTTTCTTATTCTATAAGAATTTCTTTAAGATTTAAGTGAAGTGAACTTGTTTACATGCTTTCATTACTTTGAATCTTTTCCCAACTTGTTAAATTTGTATTTCATGTGGTTTCATGCATTTGTATTCTTCAAATTCAAATTTTAAAATTGAAATTATTTACTTTATGTCAAATTTGCATGTGTTGGTTAAAGTAGAAATATGAGTGTCTATTATCACTACTAAATCTAAATTATTTTTCAAAATACATAAATCATATATCAAATCTAAAAGTATGCTACTTATATTTTAATTATGAGTTTGCATGTAAAATAATATAAAGGTATGCTTAGCATAGGTTTTATTTATTTCTTATGTTGGTATAGTTTTGAATAGGAGTTAGTAAGATGTAAGGTTCATTTGAAAAGAACCTAACACTTACTTAATTCCACACCCTATTCATCCCTATGCTATCACCTAAGAAGGGCTACCTATACTTGCATACATAAATTTCATAAAATAAAATGAATCCATTAAACAACTTTTGCATTCTCCTTTTCTATTTCATTTCTTGTATACATATGCTTGTATTTAAGGAAAGTGTTATATTAGTCTGGACAACCCCGAGGTTACGAAGATTTAAGTAGCCCTAAGTAGGTCTCGTACCTTACACCTCTGGTTAATAATGGGGTTGTACTCACTTATTCCTTTCTTACTTTCATGTGTGTATGTGAAAATTTGGATAAGGAAACCCCTTTCTACTTAAGAAAAATCATGCATATTCAACTTCTAAATTTTCTTAAATGGATTACTTAGCATACATCATAAAGTGTGTTAAATACTCTCATTTGTATGTATAGATATGCCTAAGGTCCATCCATATGCATGTTATATATGTTGGAAAAGAAATAAAGTAATGTGTGTCACATGAATTTTGGTTCATTTTATTTAATCTTAAAATGCCTTTATTTTGAATAGGTTTGTTTAGAGTTCATCTAAACATATGATGAATTAAAAGATTTTCTTAAAAAATTTACATAAACAAAACTAAAATGTGAATCTACTTTAGAAATTACTTAGGTTATGGAAGGAAAGAGAAGTTATATTCTCTTTCCCTCTCTTCATAACTTAGTAATTAATTGTAGGATCCACTTAAACCAAATTAAAATATAAAATAAATTCAACCTAAAATAATTAAACAATTTAAATGAAACCCTCCTCTAAGTTGAACATGTTCTTCACACTTAGAAAATTTGAACCTAAAGTCACAGTTAAGCATACCACACGAACCTTCAAAGAACACACATTAGCTTAAGTCACCACATCTAGCATTAGGTTAGGTCGCTGCATGGTTTGGTATTTGTTTTGTTTTGTGATATATGTTTTAGGCTGGATGTTAGGGTGTATGATCATAGAATGATGGTAGGATTCTCTTAGTCTAACTATTCTTTTCTGTAGGGGATTGTGCTTAAGGGGAGCTATCATAAATAAAAATACAAATGCTTTTTCTTGTAGGTGCTTTGTACCCCTAAGCATAATCCAATAGGTCATGTGGACTTAGTCACTCATGTGTGGGGTGATAAGTCAAATATACATGCTTAGGATTTGTGTGATTTGTTTTAACTACTCTTTGTTTTTAAGGTGTTAGCTAGATTTTTTACTTTCCCTTTTCATGTAAATTTGTTCAATTAGGATTTTGGAATGATTGTTATGGGGAATAGGATGAACATTGGTCATAATATCCTATCTTATGCACCATGTGAATCCTTGGAGCATCTACCTTCCAACCATCCAAAAGAAGGAACATAAAGAAGAAAGAAGAAAAGAAGAAGAAAGAAGAAATAAAGCTTGAAGACCCCCCCCCCCTAACAATGAATTCCTTGCTTAATTATAATTTAATTCATTTATAATATATTTGTATAAGGGTAGAGCTTGGTTACCCATATTTGATATTTTTGGGTTTGTACGGTGGTACCCGGCCACAACGGCTTTTTATTCTTTTTGCGATTAGCTTTATAAATTGGTTGATGATTTGTTTAGCTTTTGCATTAGGTGGCATGATTTTCCTAGTTTCTTCCTTGCTTTATGTATGGCCTGGATGTGGATTAGGCTCTTTAGAAAAAAAAAATCTTTTACCCAACTTAATAACTCAAACTAAAAATTAAACAACTCACAACCTCACCTAAAGCTTAGGTTTAAAATGAAGATAAAAGAATTAGCAACCCCTTAGCGAGATGAGCATTTCTTTTGTAATATCATGCACAACATCATCTTATTTAACTCTTGATTGGAGGGCTTCCACCTTTGCCAGAGAAACTTGGCTTGACCTTTGAGAGCCATGATGGAAACTCACCTCCTCCCTTCTCGCTGATTTTGGCCAATAATCTTATTTCCCATGCATAAGTCATATGAATCCTATTAGCTTGAGTCAAAATAATTATCCAAAATAAAAATAAAATGAAATTTGAATTGCATTAGATTTAGGTCATTTGAAGCATGTCCCTTTACATGATCTAGACTCTTTAGGGAGTGAGTTTAAGGACTTAGTCTCTTTCTAAATAAATAACAGCCTAGCTATCTTGCATAAGCATAAAGACTTGCCTACATGTATTTAAAATTGTAGGAGGAGTTAGTTGGCAGCCACCCCCAAGTGGTTGTAAGTCTAAGCTGTCTAGTGGTTAGTCCTCTCTTGTGGAGGCAAACCAAATACACATTTTTTCCTTAGATTTAGGTTGTGCTTTTGGCCCTCGCCAAAGCTCCCTAGATTTAAGTTCTAAGATTGCTTCTCCCCTTTGTGGGTCATAAGTATAATTCCTCACCTCTTAAGCATTTCTTTAATCTTGTGTTAAGAAATCTTAAGTGCTAAATTTTTAATTAAAAATGCAACACAAACAAACTAAATCAATTTCAAAAAAATGTAAAGCCAAACTATAGGATAGTTTGAGATGCTCGTTAGGTTTCCTAGCATCATGGGCATCTCCTACTTATCTTCCATTTTGGCTTCGATAATAAGTCCCTCTTTTGATCTATCCCATTTGATCTCTCAAAATAAAACCAATCTATTGATAGTTTTTTCCTATTGAAATCTTCAAAGATAACGGATCATTTACCTTAATCAAGAGTTTTCCTAAGAATCTCTTCCTTAGGATGCAATTAACTATGGGGGCTTACCCCTGCAGGGAACTTAATGAACCCGATTTAAAATAAGCTTTGCTTTACTTTTCCATGTAATGTAGGGGAAGAATCTAGTACATATGCAAACCCATTGTCCTTAGGAGTCCTTATTAAGGTGATTAGGTCCATTAAAGGGTAGTGACTTTTGCCTTTCGAGATAGTACATTATTTCTTTAATGACATACTCGATCAACTGAATAAGTACATCTGCGGATCTATGTTGCATCCTAAAAAGATGAATTTTTATAGGTATTTCCTCTTTAATTTTTAACCAATAGATTTCAAAGGTGACTCCCCTAATGGAATTTATTCTCCACACTTCTTTATATGGTGTAGGATCCATTTGAGCCCAATCTGAGCTCAAGTGAGCTCAGATCGAATGGGGAAAGATGGATGGTGCTCCTCTTTTGCCACTGGCGAACGGGATAGATCATATGTCGTCTGTTCGTCATGATCAGAACGGACGGCTATGATTAAATTGCATGATAGATCCTTTGACTTATCCCTTAACAAGGATTGGCCGTGATGGTCATGGTGAAAAGCGCATCCGCTGCCATTGAGTCAATGTGCAGATGTGACTACTTAAATAGCCAATTTTGTCACATCAAATGGAAGGCACGTCATGTCAGCTGCCACATGGCTCAACATGATTAAGGGCTTAATTAGCTTAATTAATCTGATTTTAACCCTAAAACTTCCTAAAATTATAAGTAATTGTAGAAAAATTCAAAAAAAAAAATACAAACTTAAACTCATTTTGAAGATATTTCATAGGAGAATCTAAAAAAATTATAATTAATTGATTTGAATAGTTATTTTAGCTTAATTAGGGTTTTATAAAAAATTGAATTAGCTTAATTACACCTTAATTAAGCACTCAATTAATCTCAAATTTTTTGTAGATGTTTAGGGGGATGACTTATGCCTCCCTATTTTTCTAAGATTTTATTGATTACTTAATTAGGGAAATCATTTGAGAGTAAGCCCTAATCACTCACTTAATCTAATTAATCATAATTAAGGAGTGAATAATAACTTGATTAATCATTAAATATAATTATTTCTATTGAACAGTAAAATCACTTAGGGAATGTCATTGGGGATACTTTTCCTAATTCATTTTCTAAATCTTCTTTATCTTTAAAAATCAAAATAATTAATGGGTTAATGGAATGATTAATTAATTAATTAAGTGATTAATCTTCAAAATAAAGAAATCATAACCTAATTGAATGTTTAAATGATTTAGGGATAAGGATGGAGGCTTGCCCTCAATCCTTTCCCCTAAGTCAATTTCATCATTCCAATTAACACATAACCAAAATGTTTAGTCAATTCAATAAAAGCTTAATGAAATTAAAAAAAAAAAAAGAGGATCAATTTATCCACACCTAAGCAACCTTTAATTGATCTTGGGTAGCTCCTTGGGTGTTCAATAACCCAAGGTGAGAGATAGTGAAATTCTGGTTAGCTCATATGTGTGAGAAAATCATAAAAATAATTAAATGAGATCTCTTAAGCTTAATTAACTATTATCATAAGCCGATTGCATTAGACTCCTTTTCATTTCTTAGAAGCATTGCAAATTTATTTTTCATGTGGTTGCATATCATATTGGCTTATTATTAATTAGTTAATTAACTTAAGGTGATGTATGTAAGGGATATATAATTCAATTCATTCAGACCTTAACCTAATCAAAATATAAAATCAACTTAAATATTCTTTATTAAATAAAACTAATTCTCACATAGGGAAATGGGCTAGGATTAGTAAACCTCACTCATATTTCCTAAGTTAAATCAAATTCAAAGATAAAATTATCTTTAAAGAATTTTGGTTTTTTTTTAATTAGCCTTATTTAATATGATTGTCCTTAGGAATTAATTAGGGATAAATGAAATCATGTGTTTACATTCCTTTATTTATTTCCAATCATCCTAAATAATTTTTTCCATATGAAATCATGCCATCATTCCTTTTGAAAATTAACTAAATAAAATAATTTCTTTTATATCAAATTGCATGTGTTCACTAAAATTAAGATTATGAGTGGCTATTATCACTATTAAACCAAAAAAAAACTATTTTCAAAACCTATAAATCAATTATTATAAATGAAGTGATGCTACTTACAAATATTTATAAGCTTGCATGTGATGATAGTATAAGTAATGTATTATAAAGTTCTTTTTCCCTACCTTAACATGGATTCGTATAGGATTTCCAAGTGTATAGTTCATTTTAAATGAACACAACACTTGCCTAAATCTATTCTTATGCATCTCTATGTCAAGACTTAGGAAGGATTTCAAATTACACATGTAAATCATACAACCAAATCAAACATAATTTCTTACATGATTCTCTATCCATTTGATTCTTTTTGTACATTCAAATATATTTAAGAAAAGTGGTATATTAGTTTGGACATCTCGGGGCTGTGAGGCTTTAAATAATCATAATTAGGTCTTGTACCTTACACCCTTGGTGTAAAAAATAATGGCATTATACTCACTTAAAACTCTTATACATATGCATGTATGATGTGGCCAATGAATGAAAATAAAAAATCAAGTACAAAAAAAAACTTTTGCATGGATTTTCCTATCCTTATAGTTATTCATACATTTATATGTATCTAAGAAAAGTGGTATATTAGTCTAGACATCTCAGTGAGCTTTAAGTATCTAAGTCTCTTGTATTTTACGCTCGTGTAGAAAATAATGGCATCGTACTCACTTATAACTTTTATACATGTGAATGTGTATTTAGCTAATGGATTAAAAATCTCTCTTTCCTACATAACAAAGGCATCCATTCATAATTCAATCAATAAATGAAACATTTAAATCAAAATATACTTCTTTGCATTCATCATCAAAATGTGCTAAGATTTACATTACATGTATATGTATGATTAGGGTTATTCATATGCATGATATACATGATGGAAAGAAATAAATGAGTGTGTGTTATGTAATAGTAATCCATACTAATTAATCCTAAGATGTCTTTCTTATTAAATAGGGTTATTTAGAATGAATCTAAACTTAGGGTTAATTAAAATTCATAATAAACCATTCACTAAATAAAATTCATTAGTTAACTTACCTTAGAAATGACTTAAGGTAGGGATAAAAGAGAGATTCTCTCTACTTTCTTCTCTTTATAACACTTAGTTACTAAGTGTAGGTTACATGAAATAAAAGAAAATACTAAGTAAAATCCTTAAATCATCTAAGCCACTTAAAGAGAAATCAACCTTTTATAAATTAAACATCTCACACTTAGCAAGTAATAACTCTAAAGTCTAATTAGGAAATACCACACAAGCTATAACAAATGCACATTAGGCTAAGTCACAATTTCTAGTTTTATGTTAGTGCGGTGCATGGTTTGATGGATGTTTAGTTTTTAATGTAGTATTTTAGACTGGATGTTAGGGTGTATGTGCATAGCCTGAATGTTAGACCGATATTAGCCTAATCATGTTTCATGCGGAGTTTAAAGGCATTAAATAGATAAATACTTTTGTTGTGCGGTTTAGCCCTTAGCATAGCAACTAGTGGACTTGGTTACCCATGTGTGGGGTGCTAAGTCCAAATTATTCTTATAAATGTTTGGGTTGTATGGTGTGTTTAGCTAATATTTGTTTTGCAGGTATAACTAGATTTACTTTCCTTCCTTTTAATATAATTTTTGCATTAGGATTAGGATAAGTGTTATGGGGATTAAGGATGAACATTGGTTATATGACCAAGTCTTATATACCATGTGATGCCTTTGGAGCAAGCTACACCTAATCAAGCCAAAACAAAGAAAGAGATGGAACAAATCAAAAATAAAGGAATGAAAGATGAAGAGTCAAGAATGGAGGACAAAAAATGAAGACCCCTATAACACTTATCATTTCATAATTATAATTATTCTTTCATTATATCGGGATGAATAAGGGTAGACCTCAGCTACCGACATTTCTTTTTGGGTTGTACGGTGGTACCTGACCACGTCGACCTTTTATTCTTTTGTGATAGCTTTATAAAATTGTTTTATATTTTGTTTAGCTTGTTCATTAGAAATTGCATGACATTTCATAGTTTTCTTATGATTGGTGATTGTTGTGTGGCCTGGATATGATTTGGCTCTTAAGATAAAAATAAATTTTCTATCCCATTAATAACTTATAACTAAAATTTTAAAATAATTCATAACCTCACATAAAAGCCTAGGAATTAAATCAAGATAATAAAATGTCTAGCAACCCCTTAGCTGGATGATTGAATGTATAATATCATGCATGTCATATTCTTTCACTCTTGCTAAAAGAGGGATTCCATCTATGCGAGAGAATAAAGGCTTAACCTGTAAGAGCCTTTGATGGAAAAATACCTCTTTCCCTTCTAATTTAGCCCATAATCAATTTATCATACATTTAGGAATACAAAATCCTATAGCCTGAATCAAAATAAAAAGTCCAAAAATTAAATAAAACTTGACAAAATTTGCATTAGAGTTAAGTCATTATTCATGCCCTTCATAATCTAGTCTCTTAAGGAGTGAGTTTAAGGACTTAGTTTCTCTTCTAAGTAAATAATAGCCTAACCATCTTATAAAGCATAAGACTTGCCTACATGGATTTAAAGCGTAGGAGGAGTTAGCTGGCTATCACTCCAGGAGGTAATAAGCCCAGCAATCGAGTGATTTACTCTCTCTTATGGAGGTAAACCATATACCTACTTTCACCTTAGATTTAGGTTATGTTTTGGCCCTCGCTAAAGCTCCCTAAATTTAGGATCTGAGGTCACTATTTTTTTTTTTTGTAGGCTACAAGCATAAATCATCACCTCTTAAGCATTTTTTCAATCTTGTATTGTGGAATTATAAGTCCTAGATTTCTAATAAAAATTTCACTTAAATAAATAAATTTCTTCAAATTCAAATATATAAAGCCATACCATAGGATAGATTGGAATGCTCACTAGGCTTCCTATTATCATGAGCACTCCCTACTCATCTTCCTTGGTCTGGATAAGAATTCTTCCCTTTTCATCCCTCCCATTTGGTTTTCAAAAATACAATTAATCCTTTGATAGTCCTATCTTTGAATTCTTTGGGGACAATAATTGCCTACTTTAATCGAGAGTATTCTTAAGGGATTAATTTTTTTAAGATGTAATTAACTATGGAGCTTTACCTCCATAGGGAACTTAATGATCTCGATTTAAATAAACCCTACTTTATCTTTCCATATAAAGAAGGGGAAAAATCTTTGGTATATTCGAAGACCCATCATGCCTTAGGAGTCCTTATTAGGTGATTAGGTCCTTTATAAGATAGTGACTTCTATCTCTCAAGATAATACACTATTCCTTAATGTCGTATCTGATCACCATCTATGGATCTGTGTGGTTTTCCCTCGCATATATACATAAAGCACCAAAACCCAAAAATAAACACCACACACTTCTTGTCCCATTTGAATGGAGCATCCTTCTTCATCAACTTTACAAATGGTTGATAGCGCCCAGATAGGTTTAATATAAATCATCGGATAAATGTAAGCTATCCTTGTAAAGAATAAAGTTGACATAAACTCTTTGGTTGAGGCATCTCCATAATTGCCTTGATTTTAGGATCGATCTCAATTCCTCGGTGACATACAATCTACCTGAGAAATTTTCTAGAGGATGCCCCAAATGCATATTTTAGAGGATTCATCTTGAGATCATATTTTCTGATTCTCTCTAATACAATTCTCAAGTATTCAAAGTGATTTCACGATTTAAGCTTTTCACCACCAAATCATCAACATAACATTCTACTTTCTGGTGAATCAACTCATCAAAAATATGCATCATGACTCTTTGGTATATAGCTCCAACATTCATCAATCTGAAGGGCATGATTGTGTAGCAGTATATACCAATTTTCATCCTAAATGATATGTGCTTCTCATCTTTGCCATCTTGATTTAATTGTATCCCAATGATCCATCCATGAATGAGAACATGTCGTAGTTGGAAGTATTGCCCACTAGTAATTCTGATATTGTAAGCAAAAAGCCATCTTTTGGGCACTCCTTATTTAGGTCCTGAAAGTCAATGCAGACAAGGATTTGGTCATTCTTCTTCCTAACTGGGATAATGTTGGCTATCCAATCTGCATACTACTCCTAGCGGATGAAGCCTGCTTCGATTAAACTTTTAGTTTCTACAATTACCTGTTCTTCAATCTCCAATCTCATTCGCCTAGGAGCTTGCTTAGCAGGTGTCGCATCTAGTTTATTAGGAAGTTTATGAACTGTTACATAAGGGGATTGGCCTGGCATTTCAGAATATGTCCAAGCAAAGCAATCCCTAAATTTACAAAGTAGCATTTTTAGCTATTCAACTTTCTCATTAGGTAGAAGGGCACTGACGAAAGTTGGATATGGATCATCTTCAGCTCCAAGGTTGATTTCTTTGAGTTCATCCATAGTAGTTATTTTTCCACCATCTTTGAGTTCTTAAGGGACAGGCTTGGCTTCTACTTCTTCATCATTTGTAAGAAGAATTTCATGGAGATCATCTTCTTCATCTCTATTAGTTTCGATCTCAACTTCTATTATATTATAATAAACTTTATTTTGATGATATTTATGGATGAACCCAAGACCTTTAGTGATAAACTTATCACTTCTTCATGATGCTTGAGGACTTCTTTGGCTCCACATCTTGTTAAAGATTTGATTTTTATGTTTAGTAGTTCTAATATGAATTTAAAGCTTATGCATCATTCTTTGTAATTTTTGTGGATAGTATATTGGTATTCTTATTGGCATAATCTCATCAGAATTTTCATGTTGAGTAGGCCGATCAAAATTATGAGTCTAAGACTCTTCAGATTTGTAAAATAAAGTTCTTATTCTGCCACTCTCACTCAATGAAAATACATAGAATGTTATTAATCCTTCAATTTTATGAACCTCCAGTGAAGTGATTTCTTTGAAGTACTACTGAGATATGAGTATAATTTTGAAGGAGTCATCTGACACTGCCAAGTGAGCTATCCTTCTTGATGAGACCTTCTGAACTTTATTTGCATAAGTATATTCAAAGTCATAGTTAGAATCAGAATTGCTTATTTTATACTTTACCTTTCTTGAAAGCTTATAAGTTCCCCTAGGTTTGATAGGAATATTTTCTTCTTCTTATGTGTCACTTCCCAATTGAGGAACTAATCTTTTTGATTTAGGTCTAAAGTCAAGTGCTTTAGGGAAAGTCAGCATGGCTTTATTTCTTCCACTTTGCTTTTACTCTTTCACCTTATGAAGTTGCATTTTAGTTCTTGAAGTTGATGCTACCACCTCAAGAGGCTCTGTTGGCATAGGCTCTTTAGGGATGAAATATTTTGCATCTTCATTAATTTTTGCTTCATGGATGGAGATTGGTTGTAGGTTGCCATGAATTTTGAACTTTTCTCCATTTTCTAGGTACTTCATACATTGATGCATAGTTGATGGGACAATGTTATACTCATGTAGCCATGACCGACCCAAGAGAGCTCTAAATTATGTATCAGCATCAATTACATTGAACTTGGCTTCTGTATACAAATCCCAAAACTTGAGTGGGATATTAAAAGAACCTAAGATTTTCTACTCTTTCTCATTGAAACCATGAACCATCAACTTATCTCAACCAAGATGTTGGATATCAAGTGATAATCCTCTTAATACTTTTAGACACATAAGATTGATAGCAGAACCTGGATCAATCAGTATTCAGTTGATTAAGATGCCATCACTCTCTGTGGTAATATATAGAGGATGGCTATGATTTGTTGTTCCCAACATAAGATCTTCTTCAAAAAATGTGATTATTGGGAGATCTTGAGTTTGCAATGATTCAGTCATACATTTTTCAATAAAGTAAGATTCATAACTCTCCAGATCTCTGAGAGCCTATATCAAAATTTCTCAGAGGTCTTTTGATATTAAAAGAGCCTCGTACACACTCAACTATGTAGGGATCTTTCTCAGATGTGATATAATATTATAATCTATCTTTTCGCTTAATTTAGGCTTTATTCTAGGATTTTTAGAAATGATATCTTCGTTGACTTCAATTTGTTTGACTTTATCTTTATTTGAATTCCCCTTCTTTGATGAAGGTGGTAAGTCTTTACCACTTCTCAATTAAACTTGAATCATCGTGTCGTGCTCAAATTCTTTGAAGAAGTAATTTCTTCAAATTCACTTCTAATTCTAGAGGATTGGCCAAAAGGGCTAGGCTCGTTATTCAAATTCATACATTTCATACATGATGATATTGATGAGTCTGACTCTTGTCCATCAGGAAAACATAAATCTTCATCTAAATTGTTATCTTTTTGTTGAGTCATTAGACAAAATTCAGATGTTAACTCATCATGCTCTTCTTGTTTTCCTGATAATAATTTTGATGAGTTGGTCAAGTTTGTCTAACTACCCTTGTCATTTTGGAATAACGGATACAGAAGAACATCTGTTATCACATAAATAATTTGTCATGTATCTACTAGACAAAATTACCATTATCTTCTTTATCTGATTCAATAATATGAAGTTTAGGCATAAAGTCTGCAAGCCTAAATGGTTGTCTTGTTGGCTGGTGATACTCCTCTAAATTATTAATAATTTTTTGAGTTATAGTCTTCTTCTTGCTCTTCTTTTTCTTAGCTGACTTCTTTGATTTATGAGGCCTACGTTTAGTAGACTGCTCCTCATGTTGTGATGACGTAGCCTTATCAAAATTCTGCTAAAAAGCCAAAATACTTGGTTTAGGCATTTCTTTTAAGTCCAATATATAGGTTCAAGTGGTGATTTCCACTTAACACTAGGAACACCTTTTAGCTACTTCAACATTTTCACAGTCTTCTAACAGATTACTATTTTCCATTCTTCAACATGAATTGATTTTTCTTTCTTTTTATCTTTAATGGATGATACAAAAGAGGATGTAATCATCCTTGTAGACTCTCTTTTCGGGTTGACTAGAACACTATCGGATAATGTAAATTCACCTTGTTGATACTTCCTTTTTATCCAATCTTTGTAGACATAACAATCTTTAATAGGATGGCTGATCATTCGATGATAAGGACAGAAATTTGGATTATTGACTTGATCAACTTCTTCAAGCCTTTTAATTTATGGTAATTGTAGACCAACTTTGATTGATTGTCAAAATAATTTAGCCACACCATCCCTTCTAAATGAATATTCTTTGTTCATCTTTTCTTTAAGAGATGGTCATATTCGCTCATCATCTTTATTGCTTATTTTGGATGCTCCACCTGGAAAGTCTGAGGCTTATCATTTTCCCCTAATACCAATTTTGGTTGTGGATTAGAATGGACAGGCTTCTTTCCCTTATCATCATTGTACATTAGTTATTTTCCTTTATCCACATTATAGATTACTCATTTTTCACCACTTCAGCTATAGGAAGCAGCATGAGTTTCATTTCTTCTTGAGTCTGAAGGCTTATTTCTCTTTGATTTATCTGTATAAATTTTAAACTTATGGTGATTTAACTTTTCAAATTTGGCCACCCTATCAAGCAAGTCCTAGAATATTGTAATTGATGCCATACATAAAATGGTGTCATTTCATCATCCATATTTCCCATTAACAGTTGGATTGCATGTTTTTCTGCAATTATTACTCACATTTCATGCTTAGGTTACGCCAATGAGTTATGAATTTTATCACTAACTCATCTTTTCTCCTTTTTAGCAAGGCAAGGTCAATGATCGTTATCTTCTCGATTTCACTGGCAAACCTTTTCATGAACATTATCTCTAGCTTAGCAATAGTTTTGACCGAATCATTCGATAGTTCTACGTACCACTCGAAAGCAATTGAAACCAGGATGCTTACAAACTGGTGGAATAGCATCATATCATTCCCTTTAGTGTTACCACAAGTATCCTTCAATTGGCTAGATGTTATTTTGGATTACCATACCCACTAAAAATATTAAATTTCAGTACTGAGTAATCATTCGAGTATGGAACTTGATCATATTTAGCTAGGTAAGGGCGACCCTTACTCACTAACTTTTTAACTTGCTCTGAAGCTATAATTATCTTTATCTTTTCATTAATTATTATTTCTAGTTGAGCAGCTATTATTATTCCTAGTGCACCAGCCACATTCTGAATTACAGGATGAAGATCTAGTTGATTCACTTCACTCCTCCCTTCAGGTATAGCATGTACTGTAGGAGCTTGAGGTATCAGAGCAACTTGTGGTATATGAGTTATATTATTAACTACCTGTTGATTAGCAAATGAAATAGGTGTTGTATTTGATGTTATATTCTTCTGTAATATATCTATCATGATATTCATTTGTACCATCATATCATTCATCTTGGTACTAAGCTGTGCAATTTTCTTATATTTGACTTCCATTTGACGCTACATTTGTCTTTTCTCTCTAGCTAGCACCACGATGTCACAGGCTCTTCTTCTTCTTCTTCTATTTCTTATTGTTATTCTTCTCCCTTCTCATCTTCAGGGGAAGAACTTGATTGTCCTTCTCCTTGTGTGTTTGTAGGGACAGTTGTTGCTTGGGCTGAACGACAACACTGATTATAAAAGTGTGTACCAGGCTGATCATTTTCTAGTTTGACCGTATAAATAGCTTCAACACTCATGATCTCTTTTTCATTTTGGTCTACTTCTTCTTCCTCCCTAGTAGAGATTGAAGATCCATCTTCTACTTACATTTGTGAAGACTCTCCTTCATAAACAATGAATTTAGGTTCAGGTTCCCTGGAATCATGTTGATGGTGACGTTAACTAGAAAGTTCATTTATATCTTTAACCATTTAAACAACTTCCACTTTGATAGCATCTTATTCATCATTCTCTTTTTGCACATGAATTTTTGATCAATGCTTCCAATGGATCTCTGGTTCATTATAAGGAATAGAGATTTCTTCCATTAGGGGATTGCCATCAAAATCAACTTTCTCTAGTGGGGGTAAACCTTATTGATGACGGGATCCCTTAGAGGATTCTCCAGGGTGTCGACCATCATATATTTTATTAGTGATATCCCTTCTTTTAGATATCCACTTCGGATGAGCTATTTTTGAGGTGGATTTATGAATATGTGCATCAGATGTCACACCTCTTTCTTTCTTCAGATTTTTATCGTGGGGCCTTAGCCTCCATATCTACTTACTCTTTTGCCGGGACCTTTCAAAAGCAGATTCTTGGACATGCAGTCTAAGTGTCATGCTCTGATGCTCACCACGAAGCATAATTAGCTTGATGATTAGTCACCATAAGAGATGGATACCTCCTTAGTGGGAATTCAATATTTTAATCATTGTAGGCCTTTGAAACTTTTTTTTCATTAAGCCTCTTTCTTTAGCTACTTTAAGAACGTTGCATATTCTAGCAGACTGTGTTTCAGGTTGTCTCTTCTACAATGGTGGAACTTGATGTTATTGAGTCCAGAAAGACTGCTTCACCTCATCATTAGAGCTATTCTTTTTTATCCATTTTAGATTATCAAAGTTATTATGGGTGGGAATACTAGCTTTTGGTGGCAGTATTGTTTATTTATTGGGTAGTTCAAGTAGGATCTGTCGAGCCCTCAGCTCAGTATTTCTTTTCCTTCTTTGCCTTTTAGTTAATTTGCTTCCTCATCATAATCATGCTTTTTAGGTACAAAGGTTTTAGTTGATGAAGCAATTATACCATGAGGCATCAAAGACACAGTTTGTCCACTAACGATTCTTTTCATAACGGTACCATCAGATTGACCCAATTTTCAAAATTGAAGTTCTCTGTCGAGAAAACTCCTTAACAGTGGTTAGTCATGATGAGTAGGAGCTTCAGTAAACTGAGGCCTTCCAACATGACCTCGATCGAGTGCACCATGGGTGGGTACTTCAGGATTTGTAGCAATAATAGTTGGGAAACCCATGATACTAAATTAAATGGTAGCTCCAACATCTCTTGTGTTGATGATGGCATTAGCTAAGCAGATGTTTGCACCATGCCCTAGCTAAACAGTGAAAGGAGTGCTCTGTAGATTCATTCCGTGAAAGTGAATGATGGGTATTAGTAATTAGTAATTGTTATTTCACCCCATACTTTTAAAATGCAAAGGTACTACATAAAAAAGTAATAGTATAATAAAAATATACTTACCTCACATAAAAAAGTAATAGTATAATAAAAATATACTCTACAGAATAATTCATTCGACATAGAATCTCATACATTAATAATTTAAATTTATTACACATTTAAATCACCATTTTTATTTTGTATTTTTTAAATATTTTATTGTTACTACAGCATGTATATAATTAGCAAAAGATGGAAAGAAGATCCTGTCCCCAATAGAGTTGCCAGAAATCTGTGGGCTCTAAAAATTTACCACCAACCTCTCACATTGAAGAGAGTATGATTTATGTGTTAGTGTAATTTTTAGAAGGTGATGGAATAGTAGACAAAACACTACTCAGAGATTTTGTCCTCATTTTGTGAGGACTTTAGATATGGTTCTAGGTTTCCTATAGGCGCAAGCACCCATACTTAATTACCCCTCTCATTCCTGAGAGAGAACTTTCGATTAAGGCTAGTTGTTAGATCGCTGAAGGTGTAGCATATAGTAATAGCTTGTGGAGTTTTGAAATTTAGAATTTATGAAATTGATCATTTTTAACTTAAAGCAGATGGCTGGGTGAATGATGACGTGCCCGATCTAGATCCCATGGTTCTGTCATCCCGGGCATTCGCAATCCCTAGTCTACTTAATCAGAGGAGGTAGTCAACTCAACCTGGTTGAAGGATCCTTATCAATAACACATAGGTTACATCATCCAATAAATCCTTGTAGACCTGGGGTAGTGTTTATCTAAGGAGACAGGCTTAAGTCTACCTTAGCTGACAGAGAGATTTTTGCCCTATCAAGTGTACCTTATGATTCACAACTCAAAGGAGAGAGTCATTGGGGAGCATATGGTCTACAGTCGTGACGATAATATAATGGTGTCATTTGGTGGCAACCACCTGATTAGAGGACTCTGGTCGTAATAACATCATATGTGGAGCCTCCTGACCAAGCCAAGCAGTCAGAGGATATGGGCAACTCCTTACTAGCATGAGATTGATTGAGAGTGAATATAGTAGAACAGTTAATTTGGCATTGGCTCTTTTATGAGCTAGAGTTTTCTTAATTTATCACCTCTGATAAATAATTACAAAAGGTGGGTTGGATTTTACTATAAATTTTTAAAGATTACATTTCATTAAAGCATTTAACACTTGGTAATTTATCTGATTTTTATATTTGTATTGACACTTGAATTTGATTAATTCTATTTGAGCTTGCAAGCACATTTTGATGATAAGTATCCCCTCTAATTGAAATCTTCATTCAACACAACCATCATCGGGGTAGATGTGTTATTTTTTTATTGCAGATTCTGTCGACTCTATTAATTTAATAATGAGGATCAGATCTACTGTCATATGTCTGAATTAGCTTCTCAGAAGTCTTATTGAGTTAGAATTCTTATAATATTATTATTAAATATTTTAGGTTTTGTTAACCTGGACCCATTCCTAAGACCAAACCGGGAAGCAATCATCATCCTCAAATACTAAATTTAAACATTCAGCATAGTGTCGGGGCTCATACGGGTGTATTTAAGAATGCTTGCATAATTTTAAGGTGTTAAATTTGAGTTTTAATCATACTTCATAATATGTGTAAGAGCTCGATTGAAGCCTTAATTAACATCTTATGTTTGCTTGTATGATGCGTTGCGAATCCAGTGGTTTTGAAGGCGTTTCACATTTTTGATTCAAAATATTGCAACTTTGCTTATATTTAATTTATTCATTACATTCTTCAAATATCAATGATTATTTAGCTTGCGATCATTAACAATCTTTTAAATATTTATCACTTCATCATATTCAACTTTTGCTCTTGCACACATAGTTTATTATGCATACTTTAAACAAGCTTATTTGAATTCAAGCTTCTTTTGAATACAAGCCAATTATTCATTAAGAAGTCTTGCCTATACTTGCTAATAGGCCATTCAGTTATAGTGAAAATCTCTTATGAATTTCATCTTTATCCTATTAGTTTTGAAGACAAACACTTAGATATATCACAAATTTCATTGTGTTTCAAATTCAATTTTAAACGCAAGACCCAAATGGTTCTTTTACTACATTCATGAATGATCATGAGTTGTCTAACTGAATTTGTGGTTATAAGAAAGCTATTAAATTTCTTACACACTTTATTCTCAATTTAGAATTAGACATTTAGACTTACCACCAATTATTTTTCATTTAATATTCAATTGAGATCTTTACTTCATTTGATATTAAATATGATTTTTTCACATAAAAAAGACTTCAAATCCAATATGAATTTATCCAAATCAAGTTTCATATCTATGTGCTTAAAATATTTTGTAAGTGCCCTTCCTCTTCTTTTCTTTGGCTTGACATTTACTTTTGTATTTACTATGTATTTTTCTTTTATTTGATTTGATTTTATATGTTTTTCCTTTGAATTTATCTAAGTTTTGAATTTCGTAAATTTCTGGCAAGATTTCATGCTTATCCCCACATAGGGGCTACATCTAATAGTTTCCTACACGTCACGAGCATGGCGGTTGGTTTTTTGAAGCACCTCAACCAACTTTCAACCCCGTTACACCCTAATGAGCATAACGGGGACTTCAATCACCAGCATAAAGGTAAATATGTATCTAATTTGTACACATTCAAACCTCCTCCCTCTTTTTATTAAGTCCAAAATTTACTCAAAATTTCGGCAACATTTCGGCATATGGGTGCCACATCTAACAGTTTTGGCTTACTCGGTACGCCCTATTGAGCATAGCGAGTGGTGTCTTGTGACACCAATTGATTTTCATGTCATCATGTTCTAATGAGCATGAAGAGGCCTTCAAACTTGCATGTATATATATATATATATATTCATATCTATTTCTTTACACATTCACAACCAACCACAACAATAAAAAATTTGACTCATAATTTTGGATTGAATGGGAGTCTTCAATTTGAAGGAAATTAGGAGAATGCGTTCAAGATTATGACATGCGGATTAAGCGAACGAGAGAGTGAATCGAAAAGAGGGGCTATGTGGCTGTGGGATTTGAGCAGGATTTAAGCTACATTTAATCTTAAATCCAACCAATTGATATTTTTGCAAGAAAGATCCAGATTTACTCAATCCTATCAGTAGGTAGGTTTACAGGATTAAAGAGGCATAGGCGTGCAAAGGAGATTTCTGCCGAATGGAAAGGAGGGGCTTAGTTTGGCACAAAAGGAGTGCATGCTCCTTCCCTTAGCTAGGATGAACGACATGATAGAAGAAGGAGAGGGCACCGAATGAAATGAGAGGTTTTGTTTAGGGCATTTTTGGCTTTCGATTTTGGTGGAGATGAATGAGAGAAGAGGGATTGAAGAGAGATGGGAGGTCAGGGATTGGATTAAAGGGTGATGGATGAGAAAAGGTGAGGAAAATGAGAGCTTACAGGATTGTGCTTGCAGATTGAGGGAAGATGGGAGAGAATGAATGAGGAAGAGCTTTCAGTTAAATGTTTGAAGGGAGAATGAGAGAGAGAAAGAGGGTTTTCAGGATTCCTCTGAGGATCGGCCATTCCAACTTGAGATACTTATGATTTTAAGGAAGATAAGGCTTGTGGTTGCTTGCAGTTGAAGAAGAGAGCGTGAGAGGGAGGGAACGGTTGAGGAGAAGAGATCAGGTTACGGTTAAGGGAATGAACAAGAGAGGGAGGAGGAAGCCTTGCGTGAGATCCTTCGATTTGTGTGCTCCTTCAGCTCAGGTCATGTGACCGAGGGTCAAAAAAATGCTCACTCATAAATAAATTGTGGGCTCCAAAAATTCACCACTGACCTCTCGACATATTGAAGAGAGTATTGGTTTAAGATGTCGGTGTAATTTTTAGAAGGTAGATAGAATAGTAGATAAGACACTACCCAGAGATTTCATCCTCATTTGGTGAGGACTTTAGATCTAGTTCCAGGTTTCCTATAGGCGCAAGCCTCTATAGTTAATTACACCTCCCAATAAATGAGAGAAAACTTTTGATTAAGGCTAGTCATTAGATCGCTAAATGTGTAGCGTATAATAGCAGCATATGGAGTTTCAAAATTTAGATTTTGGGCTTTAAAATTTATGAAATTCATCAATATTAACGTAGAGTGGATGGTTGGGGGAATGATGATGTGCCCAATCTAGATCCCATGGTACCATCATCCTGGGTTATCGTGATCCTTAGTCTACTTAGTCAGAGGAGGTAGTCGACCTAACTTGATAGAATGATCCTTATTAACAACACATGGGTTATGTTGTCCAGGAAATCCTTGTAGACCTATGGTGGTGTTTATCTAAGGAGATAGGCTTAAGTCTACCTTAGCTAATAGAGAACTTTTTGTCATATCAAGTATACCCTACGATTCACAACTCAAAGGGAAGAGCTATTGAGGAGCATACGGGCTACGGTCGTGATCATAATATAATGGAGCCTTACTATCTAAACCACCTGATCAGAGGACTCTGGTCGTAACTGCATCATATGGGAAGCCTACCGACCAAGTCATGCAATCAGAGAATACGGGCCGCATTCTTACTGGCATGAGATTGATTGAGAGTGAATATAACATAACACTTGATTTAACATTGGCTCCTTTGTGAGTTAGAGTTTTCTTAATTTGTCACCTCCGATAAATAATTACGAAAGGTGGATAGATTAAGTTTTATTTTAAGTTTTTAAAGATTGAATTTCATTTACGCAGTTTTAGATTGATACTTGATTTAAGTTAATTTGATTTAAAATTAGAAGCACATTTTGATGAAAATATCCCTTCCGGTTGAAATCACCATTCAACACAATCATCATCGGGATAGTTAATTGATTGAATTGAATATATTTGAGAACTTTAGATCCTGTCAACTCTGTTTAGCTCCTAACAGAGGATTAGATCTACTATCACATGATAGAATTAGCTTCTCAGATATTTTATAAATTGAAACTCTTATAATGGATTTTTTTAGATTTTTTTGATCCGAACCCAGTCTTAAGACTGAACTGGGAAGCAACCCGCGCAGTACCCTCAGACACTTTAATTTAAACATTCAATATAGTGTCGGGGCCCCATGCGGGTGTATTTAAGAATATGTTAATTAATGCCTTCTATTCATTTGTACGATGTGTTGCGAATCTAGTGGCGTAGAAGGTGTTATAGGCTAGTCGTTAGATCACTAATAAATTTCATAATCATAATGAATTGATTTAGTATTTTATTAGATATTTTGGGTTAATATTGAATTACTTTCTTTTATCCCAAAATGATTAGTCTTTGAATATTCAATGAATTCTTGCTTATGACAATTCTTAAATTCATCATCGACTATACTCAATTTCTTCTTGATATAATTCAAGTATTTAACGAGACAAATAACATGCTACAAATATTTTTCAAGAATTCCTTGGTCATGCTTATTTGCAATCATTCAATTTCATTAAGAATCACCTATGGATTCTTTGATTTTCCCTGATTCATTTATTTGAAAACTCTCACAAGCTTTGAAGCACTTGGATAAGGCATATAATTACTTCAAAGACATATGTGAGCATTCATTCTTTTGTTCAAGCTCTCACATACATTTCAAGATATCTAAATTAAGAAGATGATTGTCTTAGCATATGCACAAATATTTATTTCTTTAAAATGCTATGTGAATTTTAAAATATTTGGATTGAAGCAAGGATATTTGCCTTGAAATATATGCCAAATCGTATATTTAAGCTTTTCATATATATATATATATATATATATATATATATATATATATATATATATTGATGCAACTAGTTGGGAACATATCTCATAATATATGGAAGTGTCACATCGTTATATTTAAAAACTTACACAAGTTTGATACGAGTGAATAAAATTATAAATTGCTTCAAAACATGTGCATTATAAGATTTCTTTAAACTTTATTTATTTATTTATTTGCTTTCAATTTATTTATTGTGATGATGAACTCTATTTGAATTATCATTAAAGAGCCATATTTATACATATCAGTGAGTTATTTCATCATGTTCTTGTTCTTAATGAGCTATCGAGTTGAACATAATCTCATTTGAAATCTGATATGGATTCTGTCATCACTTGAAAGCTAACACTTTAAGACTCAATATATTTTACTTAAACTACTTTTATTGCTCAAATATATGTTATAACATTGTTGAAATATTCATTAAAAAGGTTATGAAACATGCTCATTTATGAGTCGTTAAGTTTGGTATGAATGTCCTATAAGCTTTATTTGATTTCTTCATATTTGAAGTTGATTATTATCTTTACTATAAATCTCCTATGATCCAGTTATATGATCAATGGGATTTATTTTATTTTAGGACTTTAGGTTACATAATTAATTTGACATTCAATTAATTTTGAGTTTAAGTCCCAAAAAAAATTGATGAAATTTCGGCAGTCTATCGGCATATCCCCGCATAGGAGGCTGCATCGGGAGTGTTTTGGCTTACTCGGTATGTACTAATGAGTGCAACTAGCGGTGTCTTACAATATCATAATTGATTTCCATCTCGTCACGAACTAATGAGTGTGATGCAGCCTTTAAACCTGAAAGAAGAAAAAATGTAATATATATATATATATATATATATATATATATATATATATATATATATATATATTGATTTCTTTTTTTTAAAGTCCAAAATTCAATCAAAATTTTGGCAGCATTTCGGCATAGGAGTGCCACATCTAATGATCTTTGGCTTACTCGGTACGCTCTAATGAGCATAGCGAGTGGTGTCTTGCGACACCATAACCTTCTTCTTGCACCCGCTACGCCCTAATGGGCATTAGTGGGGTCTTGAAACCTGCAAAAATAGATGCAAGCATATATATACTCACCACATTCACATTCGAGCTCATTTCTATTACACATACATAAAGATCGATAATGGTGTTTGGCTGTAGGATTTGGGCAGGGTTTATGTGTGAAGCCAATGTGGGGAAAAGAGAGAAAGAGTGATCGGTTTGCTTGGCTAGGTTAGACAGCAACTGCGCTTGATGAATAGTGGGGAAACTGAGAGAGGAAGGCTCTTAGATTGGCAGGATTGAGGGATTTGTGTGTGTGTTTTTGCAGATCAAGGAGGAAATGGGAGAAGATCTCATGGTTTGGAGGAACAAGAGATCGTGGATGGTTTCACTCATGAAGCTTTCAAGGGAGAAAGGGAAAGAAGCCAGAGTGGGATCGTTCGATTGGGAAGAGCTAAACAGGGGGGGGGAGGAAAATTGTGAGACGAAAACTTACTGTTTCTTGTGATTGAAGGAGATGAAATTGAGCGAATGAAGGGGAGAGGGAAGAGGAAATAGGGAGGATCATCTATGTGTGAGGAGCCGAGCGAAGGCTTCGGTTCATTCTCAATCGAGGGAAATCGGGAGAGAGCTTGTGGTTTCCTTTGCAATTTGAAGGGAAGAAGAAAAAGGGGGGATCAGTTGGAGAGAAATGGGAATGGTTGTGGGCGTGTGTGCGAGGGAGATGGAGTTTTGCATTCGGTTGAGGGAGGCCATTCGTGCATTCGAAAGGGGAGCTCCTGTGTGTGAAGAGAAGACTGATTGAGCTCTCATGCATGAAGAGGAATCGAGGGGATTATGCGTCGAACGAGGGGTTAGGCTGAACCTAGTCGATCGAATAAGAATAGTGATTTAGGTTAGATTTAGGGAGCTTTTATTAACTTTTTAAATGTTTAATCAGTCTTAAAGTAAATTTCACACCATTAAAATCACATATTTAATATATATATATATATATATAATCTTAGTTTATTCCAATATTCTGAACTCAATGGAGTAGTTTGTTTCGCAATCGGGGACCGTTTGGCTCAAATTGGCGACAAATTAGTTCGATTTTAGCTCAAAATGCGTGTTATCTTTTTCGACTACTCAACTTTTATGTAGACTTGTCCAAATTGAGTGTGAATAATCTTACTTAATAGATTTTGATATTTTAAAACTAATAGTGCAATTAATTTCACAAATAGAGGTCATTTGGTTTGCGTCGGCACCTCCTGACCTCGATATATATGCAGGCTCATTGACGACTCGATCGGTTGATCGGTTGATCATCAAGTTGTGAAATATTCATATTCTGACCAGTTTCAACATTCTGAACATGATGATGAAGTTTGTTCATCGATTGGAGGTCATTTGAGCTAATTTTGGCAACATCCAATATTCTTCAGTCTCGATTTATGCGCTATCACTTCCTATCATTCAAAATTTGCACAGACTCATATGAATTGAGCGTGGATAGTCTTACTTGATAGTTTTTGATATTTTGAAGCTAACAACTTGATCAATTTCATGAATGGACGTCATTTGGACATCGTCGTAGCTTTCATACTTTGATATGTGTGTTAGTACATTAATAGCTCGATCGCTTAATCGATTGATCGTTAGATTATTCAATATTTATATTCTGACTAATTTTGATATTTTGAACATAGTGGTGAAGTCCGTTAATCAATCAGAGGTTATTTGGATTGATTTCAGTGATATTTGGTGCATCTCAGCTTTGATTTGTGCTTTAAAGCATCCGAAGTCAGTCGAATTCACCTTATAAGCTCGATTCGGATTGCATAGCATATATTAAGGTCAACATAAATATCACTATAGCAATTCTTATAATCCCTAACTAAAATATTTATCTCCTTAAGTCGTGTCATGGGCATAACATTACCAAGGTTAATTCAACATAAGTTTAATAGGAAGTAAATTTGTGTGTGTACACACCTTTCTTAATAAAGGTTCAACCATTCCTCAAAAATTCTAACTTGTTATCTTCCATAGTTTATTCTAATCATTAGGAATAGAATCCTAAAATATGATTACAAATTATTTATGAATTATATCACAAAGTGTATTTGGATTATCTAACTCTATTTAGTAGATAAAGTAGCATAACTCCATTAAGTATATAATTACTATCTTACTTTATAGAGTATAAGAATGTGAATGCCATTTTTCTACCCCCTCAACTTGGCAAGAAGAGAATGTATAAGGGCTTATATTGCCATTCACATTAAAGAAAAAATTGGTAAATTACTCTAGATTGAATTACTTCATAATTAGACATGCGCGACATGCACGCTTCTATAATATATAAAAAATCACAATGTATAATAGATATAAAATTTATTATGATTTTTCAAGTTATTCCAAAGTGAATAGTTTGGTTGCTACTAGATGAAAAATATATTTGCAGGCTCCGAAAATTTTCCACCGACCTCTTTGATGAAAAGATTGTTTTAAATATGTTGGTGGAATTTTCAGAAGGCAGATAAGATAGAAGATAAGACACTACCCAGAGATTTCATCCTCATTTTGTGAGAACTTTAGATCTGGTTCTAGGTTTCCTATAAGCGCAAGCCTCTATAGTTAATTACCTCTCCCAATAAGTGAGAGAGAACTTTCGATTAAGGTTAATCGTTAGAATGCTAAATGTGTAGTGTATAGTAGCAGCATGTAGAGTTTTAGCATTTTGATTATGAAATTTATCATTTCAGCTTAAACCGAATGGTTGGGGGAATGATGACGTGCCTTATCTAGATCTCATGGTTCCCGAGCAGTCGCGATCCCTAGTCTACTTAGTCAGAGGAGGTAGTTGACCCAACCTAACAGAAGGATCCTCATCAGCAACACATGGGTTACATCATCCAAGAAATTTTTATAGACTTGGGGAGGTGTTTGTCTAAGGAGACAGGCTTAAGTCTACCTTAGCTGAGAGAGTGATGTTGCCCTATCAAGTATACCCTATGATTCACAACTCAAAGGGAAGAACCATTGGGGAGCATATGGGATACGGTCGTGATCATAACATAATGGAGCCAGACTGGCCAAACCACCCGATTAGAGGTCTCTGATCGTAGCTGCTTCATTTATGGAGCCTACTAGCCAAACCACGTAGTTAGAGGACATGGGCCACGTCCTTACTAGCGTGAGATTGATTGAGACTGAATATAGTAGAACACTTGATTTGACATTAGCTCCTTTATGAGCTAGAGTTTTCTTAGTTTGTCACCCCGACAAATAATTACAAAAGGTGGATAGATTCGGTTTGATTTAAGTTTTAATGATAGAATTTCATTTAAGCCATTTTTAGATTGATATTTTATTTGAATTGATTTGATTAATTTGAATATGGTTAAGAGCTTTAGATCTTGTCAACTCTATTTAACTACTAATAGAGGATTAGATCTACTGTCATCCAACAGAATCAATTTCTCAGATATTCCATTGATTTGAAATTCTTATTATGGGGTTTTTAAGTTTTGTTAACCCGGACCTAGTCCTAAGATTAAACTGGGAAACAACTTTAGATTGATATTTGATTTGATTTAAAATTTGATTAATTTTAATATGTTTAAGAGCTTTAAATCCTATCAACTCTATTTAGCTGCGAACAGAGGATTAGATCTACTGTCACTTGACAAAATCAGTTTCTCAAATATTTCACTAATTTGAAACTCTTATTATAAGTTTTTAGGTTCGGTTGACCCGGACCCAGTCCTAAGACTAAATCGGGAAACAACTTTAGATTGATATTTGATTTGATTTAAAAAATTGATTAATTTTAATATGTTTATGAGCTTTAAATTCTATCAATCGTAGGCTACCGTGAGTAGATCTACTTTCACTTGAGAATCCGATATTTCACTGATTTGAAACTCTTATTATAGGTTTTTAGGTTTTGTTGACCCAGACCTAGTCCTAAGACTAAACTGGGAAACAACTTTAGATTGATATTTGATTTTATTTGATAAATTAATTAATTTTAATATGTTTAAGAGCTTTAAATCTTGTCAACTTTGTTTAGCTGCTAACAGAGGATTAGATCTACTGTCATCTGACATAATCAGTTTCTCAGATATTTCACTAATTTGAAACTCTTATTATAGGTTTTTAGGTTTTATTGACCCGGACCTAGTCCTAAGACTAAACCAAGAAGCAACCAGCGCAGCATCCTTAGACACTTCAATTTAGGTATTCCGTATAGTGTCGGGGCACATACGGATGTATTTAAGACTTTATGTTGTATTTATTTCTGAATTATGAGATTGGTATGAGATTGCTACTTAATTTGATTTTAAAAAATGATTAATTTGAATATGTTTATGAGCTTTAGATCTTGTCAACTTTGTTTAGTTGCTAGTAGAGGATTGGATCTACTATCACCTGATAGAATCAATCTCTCAAATATTTCACTAATTTTTTTATTTTTTTATTTTTTTTTCAAATATTTCACTAATTTGAAACTCTTATTATAGGTTTTTAGATTTTGTTAACTCGGTCCCAGTCCTAAGACTAAACTGGGAAGCAACCCACGCAGCATCTTTAGACACTTGAATTTAAGCATTTAGCATAGTGTCGGGACCCATGCGGGTGTAATTAATAATTCCGATAAAAGCTTTAAATCATATCAACTCTGTTTAACTGTTAACAGAGAATCAGATCTACTATCACCTGACAAGATTAGTTTCTCATATATTTTACTGAGTTGAAATTCTTATAATAGATTTTTAGGTTTTGTTAACCCAGATCCAGTCCTAAGACTAAATAGGAAAATAACCCGCGCAGCATCCTCATACACTTGAATTTCAGTATTCAGTATAGTGTCGGGGCACATGCGGGTATTTATAGCATAGCTAATTTCATCTAATTAATGAAATCATTTACTTTGAAAATCATAATTAGAATAAAATTCCTTAATTTTTTATCAAAGGGGGCCCTATGATTTTTGTAGATTTTTATTTAGGATTGCCTTCTGTCTGCTTGTACAAAAGGTTGCAGATTAGGTGGCAAAGAGGGAGTTATAAATTGATCTAATATCTTATTAGATTTTTCAAATTAATATTTAATATATTGCAATTTAGCCTGCGCAGCCTTTTCATACATTAAAATTTGCACTTAAAATCTCTATGTTCGAGCACATGTAGAAATTTAAAGCTTAGCTAATTTCATCTAATTAATGAAATCATTGATTTTTAAAAATCATAATTAAAATGAAATTCCTTAATTTTTGATCGAAGAAAGCTCCATGATTTTTGTAGATTTTGATTTAGTATCGCCTTCTGTCTGCTTGTATAAAGGGTTGCAGATCCGGTGGTGAAGAAGGCATTTTGATTTAGATTGTAGTTTAAAACACCACTAACACTTAGTTTACTTGTTGAGTTTTTATAATTTTCCCAACTTGATTACGCTCAATTTACATCAATTTTGATAAGTTATGTCGATTTCAGTGTTTATTGTTTTAGCCCAACTCTTGCTTATTAGCTAGCATAGTAATCACCTCCACATTTGTATAAGAATTATTAAACTCAATTTGGATTCATCCTTAGATTTTGAGTTTATTGCAAGTTTGTTATGCGATTAACATTAGTCCCCTCTCAATTCCAATTAAAGCTTGTTTAAATTTGAGGAATTTACAAAAAAAAAAAAAAGAGAACTCACTTTACGGCTTCAATTTACGCCATAGAGAATTGCAATTAAAGTTTGTGAGTTTAATATTAGCCTCCCCAAAGTTTGTGAGTTTAATATCAGCCTCCCCCGTATTTTCTTTAAAGCCATATTTTCTTTACAAAATTTTCTTTAAAGGCCTCCTCCCATATGTCTCCTTGATTTAACATTTATCTTCATATTTATCACATCTTCTTTTATTTAACTTAAGTTCAGGTAATTCCCATTTGAAGTTGTTTAAGACTTAAATTTTAGTTTAAATTTTGGCAGCCTTATGGCGTCATTCCCGTGGAGGGGGGCTGCATTGGGGGTGTTTTGGCTTACTCGACACCTGTTGAAGAAGGAAGTGGTGTCTTGACACCGCAATTTTTCATTTCGTGTTGAGCATGAGAAGGTCTTTAAACTGAAAGAAGACATATAATGCAATATATATTCATTTCACTTTTCTTTTTCTAAGTCTGGAAATTAGATAAAATTTTGGCAGCATTTTGTCTAGGGGAGCGACATCTAATAAGTGGTGGCTCGACGCTCTGTTGAGCATAGTGAGCTCTGACAACAACCTATTTCATCTCGTCCTCCTTGAGCACAACGAAGTCTTCAAACCTACACAAATCCCACATGTTCTGACGCATTTTTCGTCGCGCTGTAAGGCTCGGAAAAGGAATGGGGTTATGTATGCAATTAGGAATGTAAGGTAAGGAGTGCGATGCCAAAAATCGAAGGAAGAATTCGCCTACTGACGATGTTCTTCCTCAATTTGCGGTGCAACGAAAATGAGATGGCAAAAGTGAGGGGTGCGATGTCGAAAGTCGAAGAAAGAATTCACCTGTTGATGATGTTCTTCCTCGATTTGCGGCACAGCAAAAATGAGATGGCTAAAGTGAGGGGTATGATGCCGAAAGTTGAAGAAAGAATTCACCTGCTAATGATGTTCTTCCTCGATTTGCGGCGCGGTGAAAATGGACGGCTAGAGCAAAGGGTGCGATGCCAAAAATCGAAGGAAGAATTCGCCTGCTGATGATGTTCTTACTCGATTTGCGGCACAGCAAAAATGGGACGGCTAAAGCAAGAGGTGTGACGCCAAAAATTGAAGGAAGAATTCACCTGCTGATGATGTTCTTCCTCGATTCGTGAGGATGTCGGTGGGAGAAGAGATTGCGCAGAGGTTTATGAAATGGATTGGGAGAAGAGGCTGGGATTTGTGCTTTATGGCTGGGTTTTATGGTCGTAGCTAGAATTGGCCAGAATGGATCACGTGTAGTCTGGATGGTCGCTAGGACGGGAACGGATGGATGCATGGTTTGGGCGAACTCGCGAAATGCGGCGGATATGACAAATTATGAAATGGCCGATTCCGACCCAGAAACAATGATGGCGGCATGGGTTTAGGTTCGGTTGTGGGCCCGGAAAGCGCTCGAAGGTGGACGCCGTGGCCTGGTCGCGGATGGCCAGGAGGCACGGAGCGGGTCATGGTCAAGACCTGGGTCAGCGAAGGGATGCTGGTCGGTCAGAAATGCGAGTCGCTGGCTGGAACAGCTGGGAGCTGCGCGACACGAGGCTGCTAACGAAGCAAGCGAGAGGCGAGGAGCAGATGGAATGGATGCCACGAGTAGGATGCTTTTGCTGGATGTGATTTCATGGTTGGCGGGTGGGTGGTGGTTTCTGGAAATACGGAAGAGGAGCGTGCTAGTCAGCCGGACCATGCCATGGGACACGCGAATTACGCCGATGATGGAGGGACTAAAATCAAAAGGAGAGGAATTCACCTTTTTTTCTTTGTTTCCTTCCAGAGAGAGGGAGAGTGAGAATGGGGACGTGGGAGAGAATGAGGAAAATGGGAATAGAATGGAAAAAATGAGGGGAGTGGTTTTTCAATTTTTTTTGAATTAGATAAAGCGAAAATAGGGGAGTTGAGTAGGGTAATTTAGGAATTTTAAAATTAATTTTAAATTGACTAAACGGTTTTAATGTGGATTTCACATTGGTAAATACACATAGTCAATATATATTAATTTAGGGTAATTACATTATTCTGAACGCAATAACGCAGTCCATTTCTTGATCGGAGACCATTTGGTTCAAGTCAGCGCCAAATTGAGTCAATTTTAGCTCAAAATATGCATCGCCACTTTCAACTGCTCAATTTTCACGCAGACTCGTCCGAATTGAGTGCGAATAATCTTATTTGATATATTTCAGTGTTTCAAAGCCAAAGGCATGATCAATTTCATGAACGGATGTCATTTGACTTACGTCGGTGCCTCCTGATCTCGATATACAGATGCATTGATGACTCGAGCGCTTGATCAGTTGCTCATCAAGTCATGTAATATTAATATCCTGACCAATTTTAGCATTCTAAATGTGATGGAAAAGTCTGTTTATCGATCGGAGATCATTTGAGTTAATTTTGGTGATGCCTAGTGCATTTCAACCTCGATTTATGCATTGTCACTTCAAATCACTCGATATTTGCACATACTCACCTGAATTGAGCATAAATAGTCTCATTTGATAAATTTTAATATTTTGAAGTTAACAACATGATCAATTTTATGAACAGAAATCGTTTAGTTATCATCGTAGCTTCCCGACTTCGATATGTGTGTCGATATATTAATAGCTCGAGCGCTTAATCGATTGATTGTTAGATTTTGCAATATCTATATTCTGATTAATTTCAATATTCTGAATGTGATGGTGAAGTTCGTTCATCGATCAGAGGTCATTTCGACCATTTTCGATGACGTCCAGTTCATTTTGAGCCTCAATTTATGCACCATCACCTTCGAAGTCCGTCGAATTTGACTTGTGGGCTTGTCTTGATTTAAGACACATATGTGGAGGTCAACAAATGCCCCCCAACAAATTTGATTCATGCATGGAGTGAGTCAAGTTTGTTGAAAATTGGTTGACCATTTGGGCTGGTCATAGAGCTTGGATCATTTTAGCTTCGATTGCAATAGTTTACGGAGCTTTGATAGGATTTGTCATTAGTATGATGTCCTATTCAGGATATGCTAAATGGCAAGCTTGACCAATTTGTCAGAATCGACTTATTGGATTGATAAGAGTTCTTACACCACCTATTCTCTACTTCAATGGCTTTGCTTGAAGATCTCTTTCTTTTATGTCGTTGCAGATTTGAGTTTCCTCGAACCCTAGCTTCATGCTTAGTTGAGTTTGATGGAGGAATTGATCTGCTTATTTTGAAGAAGGATTCCACTGGGGAATCCATTCATCCATGCTTGTTCAGATTTGAATTCCTTTTGTCCTAGCTTTCAGCTTGACGGACTTGATGAAGGATTAACCTGATTTGTCAACATTGACTTATCAGGAAGTGTAGGTACGCCATGAATCATGTGCTTGCTACTTTGACGGATTTGTTGAAGGATACATACAGATGACCCAGCCTTCTAGCTTAGATAGGGTCAATGTTGAGTTATTAGTCTAGCAACATGTACTTTAATAGACTGAATAATCACAAAATTTCTTTAGTTCAGCCGTCGGCTTTATTTGAACTATAGAATCGCTTCCTTGGTCCTGTGCTTTCTATTTTGATGAACTTCATGAGGAGATAGGCTTTGATATGTGCTTTGAGCTTGATCAGATTATTTGAGGATAGATTGAGATATCACCCTGCGGGCAATATATAGATTGATTCGAGGCAGCTCTGAATTGAGAATTTTCTCAGATTATATTGACCTATCAATCAGGTAAAGAGATCTCCTGGATCATGATTGCTTACAATCACTAAGATAGATCTGTTTTGAGATTGAACAACTATCATCATTGAATTGACGAGCAAGGGCTCTTTCACTACGACCTTTTCTTACAGCTATCATCATTGAATTGAGGAGAGCGTCAGCAACTCAGTCATATTTTGGCTTGTTGAGTTTGACCTTTAGAACTTACTCAAGTCTTCGACTTGAGCTGTAGTGGTTGGTGGTTTTGTCATCAAACTGACAAATATGAGCTCTTTCATAGTGGCCTTTTCCTGCGGCTTGTTGAGTGAAGAGAGCGTCAGTAACTCGGCCATTTGTGGGCTTGTTGAGTTTGACCTTTAGACCCTATTTGAGTCCTAGACTTTAGGATGTGAGGTTGATGTTTCTCCAATTTAATTGATTGAAGCTTCCGAAATCGGGAGTTCTTCTGACTTGATCTCCATAATTTTGGCAAAGATAATTTTCTTAACATTTAGGATTATCTTTTCATGCACAGAAATATATTCTTTTTAATTTTGTAAGTCTCTGCAATTTAACAATAACAATTATGAATATATTCAAGGATTTTGGCATAAAGCTCGATGTCAACTTGAATAAGAATATATTTGAGGATCTCGTCTTATAGCACGACATCAACTCAAATAAACTTAACATTAACTAAAAAAATGCCCCTATCTTGCAGAGGGAATTTTAAGTATATTTAGGAGAATTTTCAAGATGAGGATACACAAATACATCAATATATTTGAATTAATATACTCTAAAGGAGATTTTAATATACAACATTGATTTCATCTATATATAAAAATCTAAAAATGCCCCCTGTGTAATAGGAGAATTTTCATAAAAAAGTTCTTCATCTAGAGTATCTTTATTTAGGGATCTCGGTATGAAGCATGATGTCAACCTAAATAGATATACTAAATAAAATGCCCCCTGTCTTGCAGGGGGATTTCTATTGTACGTCAAGAATGTGGTTGTCAAGTATAGTACTTTTTTAAGTATCAACCATTAATTGGTGGCATTAGTCTTCTACCCTTTAAGTTAATGAGTTGGTATGCCCCTTCTTGATACCTTTTCTAAATGACAAAAGGGTCTTTCCAATTAAGCTCAAATTTGCCACCAAATTTTTGATTAGGAATAATTGGTCTTCTTAGTACCAGGATCAATTCTTCTTTTTGAAAAGCTCAAGGATGCACCATATGATTTAGAATACTTTGTACATCCTTGCTCGATAAACTTATAAATTTTGCTGGGCTTGGAGCCTGACCTCGTCAAGTGTATCAAGATCTTCCATCCATATACGGACATTCTCATCTTAACTGAGATTATGTTGAATGACTACTCAGAGTGAAAGTAATTCAACTTCAAGTGGCAAGACTACTTTAGCTCCAAATACTTTGGCATAAGGAGTGGATTTTGTGGGAGGTTAGTCAAGATGTCATGTCGATGCCTTTCTTTAAGGCAATTTTACTTTGAGATTTTGGCTTCCAAATTTGCTCACCTATTTGTCGAGACCTTCGTGGATTCTTGACACGTGGTCCAAGTGTCATGTCACGATCGATGCGGGACTTGAATTAAGATCTTGCCAGGAGGAGGTTTCTTTGAAGGAGCAAATGTAGCCTCTTTGATGACAGGACCTTCATATTTTTATTTTATCAGTCATTTCTCCTTAGCAACTTTGAGGACTCGATGCACTCTTGCATACATAATTTTAGTTTTCTCTTTGGAGAAGCTGTAACCTGACGTTGTTGGGTCCAAAAGAACTATTTGATTTGCCCAGTAGAGCTATTCTATTTTACTCATCTTAAGTTGTCAAACATGTTATGGGTTATAACACTCACTTCTAATTCACAACTAATTTTACAATTTCTACTTGAACAATAATTGTTGAGCACGTAGTTCACTATTTCTCTTTCCCCACAGTCTATGGGTTAGATTACTTCCTGGTGAAGAAGCTTCTACATCGCAATGTCTTCTCGAGGCTTCGGCCTCCATATTTATTTTTCTTTCTACCAGGACCTTTTGGTAATGGATTCCCAAACATGTAGTCCAGGTGTCACGCCCCGATGCTCACCGTGTAGGAATTGCTTAGAACGGTCTTCAGTTCTTACTACCACTGATTGTAGCTTTTGTGGTGGAGCATTTTTGGCTTCTTTGATAATTGATATTTTATATCTTTTATTCATAAGACCTTTTCTTAACAACCTTCAGAAGTTTATGTGCTCGAGTAAATAGTGTTTCATGTTATTTCTTTAGAAAGGTTGAAGCTAACTGCTATTGAGCCAAAAAATACCGCTTAACATCACCAATAGAGCTATTCCTTTTCACCTACTTAAGATTTTCAAATTTATTGTGAGTAGGAATACTCACTTCTAGCATCAACTATGGTCGCATGGCAAGTGATTCAGACAGCAACTGTTGAACTCACAGTTCAATATTTCTTCTCTTTCTTTATCTTATACTCACTTTTCCTCCAGAGGAGGAGGCTTCAGCATCAAAAGTTTCAATTGGCACAATGGTCACATTCACAGGCATGATTGAAACTTTCTGCCAGTGACAGCTCTTTTCATGATTGGCATTTCAGAATGACCCAATCTTTCGAATAGAAAGATAGTCTTTCAAGAAACTTAGTAGCAGTAATGGCAATTTCAGTTATCGTTCATTGCATAGGTTGGTGTGCACAATATGCAAATGCTTTAGGTGGAGGATTATTTGCAACAATAATGGTTGGGAAGTCTACACTACCAAATTAAATGGTAGTTCCAACATTCACAATATTGATAACATCATTAGCTAGATGGATGTTGGCTCCGTAACCTAGCTACATGATGAACAGTGTGCTTTGAAGATCCATCGAATAAAGAACAAGCAGATTAATCATGATGACATAATTAGCTTAGATCTAGTTTCATTGATAATTGATTTTACATTTCAATTTTTATCATACTTTACTGCTACTATAGCTCAAATTCGACTCGCCAAAGATGGAAAGAGAATCTTGTCCCCAACGGAGTCTCCAGAAATCTATGGGCTCCGAAAATTCACCTCCGACCTCTTCGATGAAAAGAGTGTTTTAAATGTGTCGGTGGAATTTTCAGAAGGCAGATGAGATAGTAAATAAGACACTACCCAGGGATTTCATCCTCATTTTATGAGAATTTTGATCGATTTGAGGGTTTCCTATAAAGCAAGCCCCTATAATTACCTCTCCCGTAGTGAGAGAGAACTTTCGATTAAGGCTAGTCGTTAGATCGCTAAATGTGTAGCATATAGTAGCAGCATGTAGAATTTTAGAATTTAGATTATGAAATTTATCATTTCAGTTTAAACTGGATGGTTGGGGGAATGATGACGTGCCCGATCTAGATCCCATGGTTCCGTCATCTCGGGCAGTCGCGGTCCCTAGTCTACTTAGTCAAAGGAGGTAGTTGACACAACCTGATAGAAGGATTCTCATCAGCAACACATGAATTACGTCATCCAAAAAATCCTTGTAGACTTAGGGTGGTGTTTGTCTAAGTAGACAGGCTTAAGTCAACCTTAGCTGACAGAGGGTTGTTTGTCCTATCAAGTATACCCTATGATTCATAACTAAAAGGGCAGAGCCATTGGGGAGTATATGGGCTACAATCGTGATCGTAATATAATGAAAAGAGTATTTTAAATGTGTTGATGGAATTTTCAGAAGGCAGATGAGATAGTAGATAAGACACTGCCCAGATATTTCATCCTCATTTTATGAGAACTTTAGATTTGGTTCCAGATTTCCTATAGGCGCAAGCCCTTATAGTTAATTACCTCTCCCAGTAAGTGAGAGAAAACATTTGATTAAGGCTAGTCATTAGATTGCTAAATACATAGTGTATAGTAGCAGCAAGTAAAGTTTTAGAATTTAAATTATGAAATTTATCATTTCAGCTTAAACTGAATTATTGGGGGAATGATCACATGCGCGATCTAGATCCCATGGTTTCGTCATCCCGGGCAGTCGCGGTCCCTAGTCTACTTAGTCAGAGGAGGTAGTTGACCCAACCTAACAGAAGGATCCTCATTAGCAACACCTGGGTTACGTCGTCCAAGAAATCCTTGTAGACTGGGGTGGTGTTTGTCTAAGGAGATAGACTTAAGTCTACTTTAGCTGATAGAGGAATGTTTGCCCTATCAAGTACATCCTATGATTCATAACTCAAAGAGCAGAGCCATTGGGGAGCATATAGGTTATGATCGTGGTCGTAATATAATGGAGTCCGCCAAACCTAGAGGACTCGGTGCCGCTTCTGTGGAGCTCTTGGTCAAGCCACACAGTCAGAGGACATGGGCCACATCCTTACTGGTGTGAGATTAATTGAGATTGAGCATAAAACACTTGATTTGACATTAGCTATTTTATGAGCTAGAGTTTTCTTAGTTTGTCACCCCCGATAAATAGTTGCGGAAGGTGGATTGATTGGGTTTGATTTAAGTTTTAATGATAGAATTTTAATTAAGCCATTTTTTAGATTGATATTTGATTTGAATTGATTTGATTAATTTAAATATGGTTAAGAGCTTTAGATCCTATCAACTCTGTTTAGCTGCTAATAGAGGATTAGATCTTATCAGACAGAATCAGTTTCTCAGATATTCCACTGATTTGAAATTCTTATTATAAGTTTTTAAGTTTTATTAACCCGGACCCAGTCCTAGGACTAAAGCAGAAATAATTTTAGATTGATATTTGATTTGATTTGAAAATTGATTAATTTTAATATATTTAAGAGCTTTAAATCTTGTCAACTCTGTTTAGCTGCTAACAGAGGATTAGATCTACTGTCACTTGATAGAATCAGTTTCTCAGATATTTCACTGATTTGAAACTCTTATTATAAGTTTTTAGGTTTTGTTGACCCAGACCTAGTCCTAAGACTAAACCGGGAAACAACTTTAGATTTATATTTTGATTTAATTTAAAAAATTGATTAATTTTAATATGTTTAAGAGCTTTAAATCCTGCCAACTCTGTTTAGCTGCTAATAGAGGATTAGATCTACTATCACCTGACAAAATCAGTTTCTCAGATATTTCACTGATTTGAAACTCTTTTTATAAGTTTTTAGATTTTGTTGACCCAGACCCAGTCCTGAGAATAAACTGGAAACAACTTTAGATTGATATTTGATTTGATTTGAAAAATTGATTAATTTAATATGTTTAGAGCTTTTAAATCATGTCGACTGTTTAAACTAATGAGGATTAGATCTCTATCATGACAAAATCAATTTCAAATATTTCACCATTTGAAACTCTTATTATAGGTTTTAGATTTTGTTGACGGGACCCGATCTAAGATTAAGCAGAAGCAACCCATGCTTGATCCTTAGACACTTGAATTTAGGCATTTAACATAGTGTCGGGGCACATACGGGTGTATTTAAAACTTTATGTAGTATTTATTTCTGAATTATGAGATTGATATGAGATTACTACTTAATTTGATTTAAAAAATTGATTAATTTGAATATATTTAGGAGCTTTAGATCCTTATTTCTGTTTAGGTAATAGAGGATTAGATCTATATCACAAAATCAGTTTCAAATATTTCGGTTTGAAACTCTTATTATAGGTTTTAGGTTTTGTTAGCCGACCCTCTAAACTAAAGCGGGAAGCAACTCGCGACATCCTCGACACTTAATTTAAGCATTCAACATAAGGTGGTGTCCGTCTGGTGTAATTAATAATTGATAATTTTATGTTTGAATTGAGCTTTAGATCATGTCAACTGTTTAGCGATACGAGGATCATACTATACTTCATAAGATTAGTTTCTTAGATATTTTACTCAGTCGAAATTCTTATAAAATATTTTTAGGTTTTGTTAACCCGGACCCAATCCTAAGACTAAACCGAAAAACAACCCATGCAACATCCTCAAATACTTGAATTTTAGCATTCAGCATAGTGTCGGGGCACATGCGGGTATTTATAACATAGCTAATTTCATCTAATTAATGAAATCATTTACATTGAAAATCATAATTAGAATGAAATTCCTTAATTTTTTATCAAAGGGGACCCTATGATTTTTGTAGATTTTGATTTGATATCACATTCCGCTCCGCTTGCATAAAAGGTTGCGTGATTCAAGCAAGAAGGCGCTAAAATTCCATCTAACATCTTATTAAATTTTTAGATTAATATTTAATATATTCCAGCATGCGCATTTTCTGATATTAAAATTTGTACTTGATATCTCTATGTCCGAACACATGCAGGAATTTATAGCTTAGCTAATTTCATCTAATTAATGAAATAATTGATTTTTAAAAATCATAATTAGAATGAAATTTCTTAATTTTTGATCGAAGGAAGCTCCATGATTTTTGTAAATTTTGATTTAGTATCACCTTCTGTTTATTTGTATAAAGGGTTGCAGATCCGGTGGCGAAGAAGACATTTTGATTTAGATTGTCGTTTAAAACACACTGACACTTAGTTTACTTGTTGAGTTTTTATAATTTTCCCAACTTGATTGTGCTCAATTTACATCAATTTTGATAAGTTATGTCGATTTTAGTATTTATTGCTTTAACCCTACTCATGCTTATTAGCTAGCATAGTAATCACCTCAACATTTGTATAAGAATTATTAAACCCAATTTGGATTCATCCTTAGATTTTGAGTTTATTGCAAATTTGTTATGTGTTTAACATTAGTTCCCCCCCCACCCCACCCCCAAATTCTAATTAAAACTTGTTTAATTTTGAGAAATTTACAAGAAAAGAGAACTCACTTTACCACTTCAATTTACGTCATAGAGAATTACAATTAAAGTTTGTGAGTTTAATATTAGCCTCCCCAAAGTTTGTAATTTTGATATCAGCCTCGCCCATATGTTCTTTAAAGCCATATTTTCTTTCCAAAATTTTCTTTAAAGGTCTCCTCCCATATTTCTCCATTATTTAACATTTATCGTCATATTTGTCACATCTTCTTTTATTTGACTTAAGTTCAGGTAATTCCCATTTGAAGTTGTTTAAGTCTTAAATTTTAGTTTAAATTTCTGCTTTCTCAAGGCCATCCCAGATAGGGGATCGGTGTTGCTTTACTCAAGACGCCTCTATCGTGAATGAAGTGATGTCTTACAACACAGGCTTTTTTTTGTCTCGTCACATGTTGAGCAACTAACTTTAAATCTAAAAGAAGACATATAATACAATATATATTCATTTTACTTCTTTTTTTCTTTAAATTGACAAAAATTTCTAAGCAAAGATTTCACCAGTGGGAGCGACATCTAACAAGTGGTGACTTACTCAAGACGCCTCTTGAGCAAAGCGCTTATCAGCAGACCACAACCTATTTTTTTATCTCACATCCTCGCTGAGACAACGGCCTTTCAAATTTGTAAAGAAAAACATATATATATATATATATATATATATATATATATATATATATTCACATTCACAATCTCACATATTCTCACGTAATTCTGAAAGGCTCAAGAAAGAAACAGGGTTTGTAAGAAGGAGCAACGTTGAAAATCGAAAGAATTCTCCGCCGACGACGCTTTCAATTGTCAGCGAAAACGGACGCTAAAGCGAAAAAAAGTCGAATAGAATGGCTGATAGATTCTTCCTCGATTTGGTGATAATAAAACGACACAGCTAAAGCGAGTGGTGCGACGCCGAAAGTGGAAGGAAGAATTCACCGGCGACGTTCTTCTTCGACTGCTGTAGAAAAACGACAACTAAAGTGGCGGATGCACGCCAAAAAATCGGGAAGAATTCACGAGATGTTCTTGATTGTAACATAGGAGGTTGCGGGCTAGTGGGACGCATGCAGCGAGCTTGTGCGGCAGGTTTGCGGGCTGGATTGATTTTGCAGGTTGCTGGCAGCTGGCCGGATTTGTGCTTTGCGGGAGACGGGGGGGTTGCAGGCTGCTAAAAAAAAAAAGCAGCGGAACTGGCCGGGAATGGGATACAGCGGCGTAGGCTGCGGTTTCATGGCCGCGGGCTGGATGGAAATCGGGATGGCTGCACGATTTCGGCAGAATTCCGGCAGAAACGGCGGCGGGATACGGCAAATTGCGGAATGGCGGCAGGATTCCGGACCGGCGGGAAACGGAACGGCAGCGGCGGGTCGTGCGGTTCGAGTCTGGTTGGGGGCCAGCGGAAAGGCGTGGGTCAGAGGCGGGACGCGGGCTAGGAACGGTGAGTTGGCGGGCGCTCGGAGGCGGTGGGTGCGGCGCAGAACAGAGCAGCGGGTTCGGGACGGGCCAGCGAGCCGTGGGACGGATCGGGATCGGAATGGATGTCGCGGGCCGTGGGATGCTTTGCGGGATGCGCGGTTCCACGGGCTGGCCGCTGTGACGGGTCGGCGGTGGTTTGCGAAAATGCGGGAAGAGGAGCGGGCCGGCCAGCAGCGGTGGACCGTGCCGTGGGACGAGCAAATTGCGCCGGACGACGCCGACAGCGGGACGAAAATCGAGAGAGAGAGAGAGGGAATTCACCTATTTTTTTTCTTTATTTCCTTTCCGACAGGAGAGAGAGGAGAGTGCAGAATGGGGGGATGTGGGAGAGAATCCGAGAGAAAATGAAAAAACCGTCATAAATGAAAAAAAAATGGGGTGATTTTTTCAGTTTTTTTTTTTTAATTAGATAAACTGAAAATAAGGGATAATAGTTGTTGAGTAGGGGTAATTTAAAAAATTTTAAAATTAATTTTAAATTGATTAAACGATTTTAACGTGGATTTTGTGCCAGTAAATGCACACAGTCAATATATATATCGACAAGAGTTGTTTCAACGAACCATACCCGCTTTGTGATCGGAGCCATTTGGTAGCCGACCAAATTGAAATCAATTTCAAAATACACGTCGCCACTTTCGACCGCTCGATTTTAGCACATACTCGTCCGAATTGAGTGCGAATAGTCTTATTTGATAGATTTCAACATTTCGAAGCCAATGACATAATAATTTCGTGAACGGAGGTCATTTGACTCGCGTCGGTGTCTCCTGACCTCGATTTACGTGCAGGCATGTTGACGACTCGAGCGCTTGATCGATTGCTCATCAAGTCGTGCAATATTTATATCCTGACCAATTTCAACATTTTGAATGCGATGGCGAAGTCCATTCATCGATCAGAGGTCATTTGAGTTGATTTTGGTGACGTCTAGTGTGTTTCAACCTCGATTTGCGCACCGTCACTTCAAATCACTCAATATTTGCACAGACTCGTCCGAATTGAGCGCAGATTATCTCATTTGATAGATTTCAATATTTCAAAGCTAACAACATAATCAATTTTATGAACGTAGGTCGTTTGGTTATCATTGTAGCTTCCCGACTCCGATATGTGCGTCAATATATTGATAGCTCGAGCACTTAATCTATTAATCGTTGGATTTTGCAATATCTATATTCTAATCAATTTTGACGTTTTGAACGTGATGGTAAAGTCCGTTCATCGATCGGAGGTCATTTCGACCATTTTCGTGACGCCCAAAGGCATTTTGCCTCAATTTATGATATCACCTTAATTATCGAATTTGACTTGTGTCTTGATTTGATTTATGAAACATATGTGAAGGTCAACAATATTATAAAAGTGATGATTGTATTTGATGCAGGGCATCATCGTCACCATCATCGACGCCATCGTCATAAAGCTTAAATGAATAATTTGGCCTTTTGTTATAATTTAAGTTATGTATTATTGGGCTTTTATATTTTGTATATGTCTTGAATTTATATGTATTGGCTATTCTTATGTCATCCCATGAGTCATTATTATTGGGCTTTTATATTTTGTATATGTCTTGAGCTTATATGTATTGGGTTATTCTTACGGCCCATGAGTCATCAGAAGAGTATAGAATGTGGTAGGTTTGATAATGGTGGTAGGTTTGATAAGTAGGTGGTGGTAGGTTTGATAAATGGTGGTAGTAGTTATGATGGTGTTAGGTTTGAGTTTAGAGTTAGGTTTGAGTATTCTTAACTCTCCTTTCATTCTATAAATGAGAGACTCTTGTAATGCTTTGTACTTGAATTTGGAATGAAAGTTATCTTCTTAAATTTCTTTTACTATTCTTTTGTGTGCTTTCCTCGAGTGACTACTGAGTGTGTGAGTTCACAACCCTGAGAAGGACTTCTAAGGAAGGAACGCGATCTCCACAATGATTTGCTTGTAGAGGTCGATTAACTTATCCCCGCCGGCCGGTTATTTTAAATCTACGTTAGATCGCTCATAACTTTTCAATTATTTCTTTGCACTTATAAGATTCAGATCTCTAGTGTGGTTGACATAATTTTAACTAAGATCTTTTCAACTTCACTAAATTTATAATATTGTGAATGTGCTCAATAGTAGTGTGCATTTATCATTACTCTTTGAGGATTTAAGATTATCTGTAATAAACATCATATCATAAAAGCACCCGTGTCCTACATCATATTTGGTATCAGAGCAAGTATGTTTCTTTGGGAACATCTTGTTTAGTATTGAGTTTTATTTTTGTATTAAAGTAATCTTGCAATTCCTTGTTAAAAAAAAATCATACAAAATTTTTATCTAATTAGAGCATTTACTTACTTTTAATCGTGTCTTTGATTTCATTACATTGCATTTAAAAAAATAAAAAAAAATTAATTAAATATTTATTTATATTAATATTTTTAAAAGAATATCATCATGTCAACTCGTAGTGGTCATAGATATCAAGATCAATCCTTAGATGAAAACATGATTCCTATGAATTTTACAAAAAAAATAGAAAAGCTTACCCTTATGCACCAACAAACCTTTAATGAATTCCAAAAAAGATTTGAAACCTTAGAACAAAAAGTTGGCAGGCTTACAATACATTCACCGAAAACTAACCCAATCATAGAACACCAACTTGAAGAGAGAGAAGGTCATCATGTTGATCCTGCCTCTCTCCTCTCTCCCACATCATCCACATTCTCCTATTAGACCCCAAGTTATCGCCTCAGAAACAACTTTAATGAATATCCTGAGTTTGATGAGGTACTTCCTCACCCACCTCATCGAATAGGAAGACAATTAAGACGAGATGAAGGTTATGCTCATCGAACTCCTTATGAGCATTATCCTCGACATTACGAAGAGCCATTACCTAATGTTGTTGCCCCGCGTCGTACACTTAGAGAACCTGATGATGATGTTATTCGTAGGGTTAAAATTGATCCACCTGCTTTTGATGGTTGACTTGATCCTAAAATTTTCTTAGATTGGTTAGTAGACATGGACCAATATTTTGATTGGATGCCCATGTCGAAGAAAGACAAGTTCGCTTTTGCCCGCATGAAACTAACTACCATGCTAAGACTTATTGGGTTAATCTCACACGAAAAAATATCAACGATTAGACAACCACCTATTGCTTCTTGGGATGAAATGAAAGAAATTTTAAAGCAAAAATATGTACCATTAAATTTTCATGATCAACTTATGGATGAAATGACTACGCTTAAACAAGGATCTTTAACTTGTTGAGTATATGACACGGTTTGATGAATTGATGACCCGCAGATGTTAGAGAGGATCACCGACAACAATCTCTAGATTTAGATCCGGTTACGAACGATATTCGTAATGAAATGATAACTCGAGAAATTTATTCTCTTGAGGATGCATTTCAGTGGCACTCAAATTGAACAATATCTTAGATCACAACCTTATGCGATTCACAACTTCATCTACAAATAACTCTCAATCGCTGTTAACCCTCCTACTTTAGTAGTTCCTAAAGGACCCAAAGTGAAACAAAAGGAAAAGCTTTAGTGGGAACATCTAGCTCTAAGACTTCTAGTATTACTTGTTTTACATGTGGTAAAATTGGTCACTATGCAAGTACTTGTCCTCCTAAACTTACACTTAGATTATGAAAATGAGGATCAACAAAATGAAAATAATGATAATCAAATTACAGTTGACCCTTGTGAAGAAGCTAGTGATGAAGATGCATTAGATGAGTCTCATATACCGTTATGTGTGTTAGCAACCCCACGAGCTAATAATGATTGGAGGCACATCAATTTTCCACACTTATTTTAAGAGTGGTGAAAAGACGTAAGTTAATCATTGATAGTGGAAGTTGCATGAATGTTATTGCTACCTCGCTTAGGATGAAGCTCACCAGAGACCCACCCACAACCTTATAAGGTCGCTTGGGTAGATAAGACCTCTATCTCTATATCTCAACGCTTCTTGTACCCATTCAATTAGGAGAATATAGTGATAAAATTTGGTGTGATGTTCTTCCATGGATGTTGCTCATATACTTTTAGGTAGACCTTGGCTTTTGATATGGATGTCACAAATTATGGGCATCTAATACATATGCTTTTAGTTTTCAAGGTAAGAGAATTGTCCTAAACCCGAAGCCTAAAGAGGTCACTCCACTTCAACCCCAAAATTCTTCTCCACTCATCAAAAAGAAATCCTACATATTATTAATAAACGTCAATTTCAACAAGAGATTAATGGGAATATCATTTTTGCATTAGTTGTCCTAACCTCTGAAAATCAACCTTGTGTTAAATCATTCTCATCTGAAGTACGTGAACTTTTATTGGAATATCAAGATATTTGTCCTGAAGAACTTCCTAGTGAGCTTCCCCCATTAAGAAGTATTCAACATGCCATAGAGCTAATTCCTGGATCATCACTCCCAAATTTGCCACATTATCGTATGAACCCAAATGAACATTCAGAGCTAAAACAACAAGTTGATGATTTATTATCAAAAGAGTTTATTAGGGAAAGTTTATCTCCATGCGCACCCTTCTTACCCCAAAGAAAGATGGTAGTTGGATGTGTGTAGATAGTCGTGCTATAAATAAAATCATCAAGTATAGGTTTCCCATACCTAGACTTGATGACATGTTAGATATGATGGCTAGATCAATAGTTTTCTAAAATTGATCTTAAGTGGATATCATCAAATTATGAGAGAAGGTGATGAATGGAAAACCGCATTCAAGACAAAAGATGGTTTGTATGAATGGCTAGTAATGCCTTTTGGATTGACTAATGCTCCAAGTACATTTATGCAGTGATGACTCATATCTTACGACCATTCATTGGAAAATTTTTAGTTGTGTACTTTGATGATATTTTAATTTTAGTCAAACTAAGAGAGATCATGAGAAACATTTATGACAAGTCTTTGAAGTGCTTCGTGAAGAAAGACTATATGTTCACTTAAAAAAATGCTCATTTTGACGCCTCTCGAATCTTCTTAGATTCATTGTTTCTTGTGATGGCATCTCTGCATCCCTAAAAAAAAAATTAGTTATTCAAGAGTGGCCTACCCCAACCACAATTCATGATGTACGTAGTTTTCATGGGTTAGCCACATTTTATCGAAGGTTTATTCGTGGATTTAGCACTATTATGGCCCCGGTAACTCAATGTCTAAAAAAAGGAGGCTTTGTTTGGACAAAGGCAGCTACTGATGCATTCTCTAAAATTAAAGAACTTTTAACAAGTCCACCGATATTACAAATGCCAAATTTTAACAAAGTATTTGAGGTATCATGTGATGCTTCTGGAGTTGGTATTGAGGTGTTCTTAAACAAGAAGGTCATCCTATTTCTTTCTTTAGTGAAAAATTAAATGAAGCGCCAACGATATTCCACATATGATCGTGAGTCAGATGTCACATCCAAACTTTACGTTATTGGCGATATTATCTTCTTTCACGAGAATTTATACTTTATTCGATCACGCTTAAATATCTAAACACCAAAAAAACTTAGTTCTCGTCATGCAAAATGGGTTCAATTTCTTCAAGAATATACATTTTTCTTAAACATAAATCGGTGAGAACAAAGTTGATGCCTTAAGTAGAATATGTACATTATTAAATACCATGAGTGTGAAGGTTACCGGATTCAAAAGGTTAAAGATGATTATCCTAATTGTAAAGATTTTCAACAAATTTTGAATCTTTGAAATTTGATGTTTCAATTAATAGTCCAGATTATCAAATACGAGATGGCTATCTCTTTCGCGGGCACACAACTATGTATCCCCATTCCTCACTTCAAATTTTCTTGTTGAGGAAATTCATTCAGAGGTGTATCCGGTCATTTTGGTCGTGATAAGACAATAGCTATGATGGAGGATAGGTTCTTTTGGCCTAGTCTTAAGAAAGATGTTGCTCGATTACATTGCCCAATGTCATATTCTGCCAAGTAGCAAAAGTGGAAAACAAAATTATGGTCATACACACCACTCCCAATCCCCACAAACCTTGGGAAGATCTTAGTATGGACTTCATCTTAGGATTACCTCGACCGCATACAACGCTTTTGACTCTATTCTAGTAGTTGTTGACCGATTCTCTAAAATGGCACACTTCATTCCATGTTATAAGACATCGATGCCTCACATATAGCACAATTTTCTTCGTGAGATAGTTCGCTTACATGGACTACCTAAGACAATTGTGTCTGATCGTGATGTAAGATTTATGAGCTATTTTTGGAAAACTTTATGGAAAAAGCTTGGCACAAAACTCTTATTTTCTATAGCTTACCACCCTCAAACAGATGGACAAACTGAAGTTGTTAATAGAAGCTTAGAAATTTACTTAGTGTCTAGGACCCATCATACTACTAGTTGGGACCTAGTTCTTCATACCGCAGAGTTTGCTTAGCTCAATTAATAGGTCAACCGGTATGAGTCCTTTTCATATTGTAACTGGTTATGATCCAAGAAAACCAATTGATCTTGTTGAATTGCTGTAATATAGGTCTAGTGCATTTGCATCTTCATTTGCACAAAGCATGCATGATTTACATCGTGAAATTCAACAAAACTTACTCGAAGTTATGATAAATATAAAGCTAATGTTGATGCACAGATATATGTAAAATTTAATTAGGGAGATTTGGTATTGTTAAAGTTAGACGAGATTTCTAACTAACTCTTAAGAAATTAACTCTCAAGAGATCCGGTCCTTATAAAGTTGTAGGAAGATAAATGATAATGCTTATGAAATAGATCTTCCAATGAATGCTGGAATTTCTCCAATATTTAATGTATCGATTTAACGCTTGTACCATGGGCAAGCCATGGATGATACTATTCCCTCGCAAATAGTCGACATACGTTCATACTTCATCATCGACTCTATACCATCTCGCCGCTTAAGATCACATCGCCCGGATCAAATTTTAGAAGACCGATTATCATCACATCCGATGGAGGCACTCAAAGGTTTCTCGCTTGGAAAGGTCTTTCTCCACTTGAAGATTCATGGCTTACATTTGATGAGTTACATCAACTAGACTCACAATTATTACAAGAGTACTTAGATTTTCATTCTCCGGAGGAGAATCCTTTAACTGGGAGTCCGATGCAGGCATCATTGTCACCATCGACGCCCATCATAAAGCTTAAATGAATGATTTGGCCTTTTGTTATAATTTAAGTTATGTTATTGGGCTTTTATATTTTGTATATGTCTTGAATTTATATGTACTATTCTTATGTCATGGCCCATGAGTCATTATTATTGGGCTTTTATATTTTGTATATGTCTTGAGCTTATATGTATTGGGCTATTATTATGTCATGGCCCATGAGTCATTGTAGTAGGTATGGAATGAGTGGTAGGTTTGATAATGGTGGTAGGTTTGATAGTAGGTGGTGGTAGGTTTGATAATGGTGGCAGTGTAGCATGATGGTGTTAGGTTTGAGTTTGGAGTTAGTTTGAGTATTCTTAACTCTCCTTTCATTCCTATAAATGGGAGACTCTTGTAATGCTTTGTACTTGAATTTGGAATGAAAGTTATCTTCTTAAATTTCTTTTACTATTCTTTGTGTGCTTTCCTCTTGAGTGACCTGACTACTTGAGTGAGTTCACACAACCCTTAGAGAAGGACTTCTAGGAAGGAACGATCTCCACAACCATGATTTGTAGAGGTCGACTTCAACTTATCCCCGCCGGTTATTTTAAATCACTGTGTTAGATCGCTCATAACTTTTGTTATTTCTGCACTTATAAGATGATCTCTAGTGTGGTTGACATAATTTTAACTAAGATCTTTTCAACTTCACTAAATTTATAATATTGTGAATGTGCTCAATAGTAGTGTGCATTTATCATTACTCTTTGTGAGGATTTAAGAATTATCGGTGTAATAAACATCATATCATAAAAGCACCCGTGTCCTACATCAGTATTTATACTCATTTTGATTGTAGAAATCAAATACTTACTTTTGAGGAATTCTGGAGCTATTTTTAGGCTCCGTTTGGCTAAGCTTTTTAGATTCCTGAAAAGCTCATTTAAAAGTGCTCCCTGAAAAGTTATTTGTCTTTGGCTTTTTGAAAAGGGGCTAAAATGGAGTTTTCAGTGAGATGAGCTAAAACTCAGTTTCAAAAAGCACACTATTCAAACGAGTATCAAAATTAAAAATTCAAGCTCTCAAAAGCAAAACGCACTAAAAAAGCTCTCCCAAACGAAGCCTTAGACTTGAAAATCCAAATTAATGTCTAATTACTTTCAACGATATAATGAAATATGAAAAATCTAACATCTTTCTAAAAAAATGTTTCCAACTTTAAGCAACCAAATTTACAATAAAAATAAATGATAATCGGATGAGACTTCATATCTTGAACTAAACTTAAAATAATTCTACATTTCTCAAATAGAATGCTAAAGTTCTGAAATTTAATAGATTCTTACGCATTTGTTTATGCTACTTCTTTCATATTTTAAAAAAATGAAAAGTATTAGATATATATTGATGTGAGATGATTCTATATTGTCTAAGACTTAAGAGATACTATGTTTAAATCTATGTCAAATATGTGAACGTTAAATTAGTGTACAAATATTAAGTAATTTCGTATCACCCATAAACTTAATAGAGTTAAAATTAAATTAAATGTTTATCTGTAGAGAATTTTATTCTATATAGATCTTCAGTATTCAAAATTATCCAACACACAAGGTAGGATATGCACGGGTTATAATGGGAAAACCCGTAAGGGAAAACCACGGCCTTGCATAGAACTTTCACTATGTGTTCAAAAGATGTGTCCGCTTCGTTGGAGAAGAAGGTGTTTACAGGGCTAATAATATTCCGAGAAAAGACATCCAACTCCAACTCAAGGGAGAAGTTTCAAAAGCGTAGAACCGATCTGGGAGCAACCTTGATCTTCGGGAGAAAGGAGCCAAGAACGGTCTTTTCTAGACATCTCCTAAGGGTGAGCTCCGATCTTCGACCTACTGGTGGCACCTATGGTGATAGATCCGGCCAAGGTCGATTGGTGGTTCTCGTGAGCTCGGTCTTCAAATCGATTATGGTCCCCTAAGGTGAGAATGAGGCTCTATTTATAGATTTTGGGAGTGGCGTGCCTTGTAAATTGCGTGGAAAACTCCAACCACTCCCATCTGACGCCAATGATCCCCTGATCGCGGTGTATTTTGATGATCCGGGTGCCTTAATGATGTCGAATTGGGTGATCTTGATTCGTTGGATTCGCCTTGACGAGCCGCCGACTATAAATATGTCGCTTTGGTGACCATTTGACGGATCGTGATCCATTTTCATGTCTCATAGCTTGATCCGAGTCGATTCGAAGCTCGGATCGTACTATGCTTGATGTACTATGTTCGTCTCATCAGACGGCCGCTTGATGTTTGCTAAATCGGTGATTAGATCAAGAATTTCAAAATGCCTTGAGATTCGTGTTTGATCAAATTTTCGGGACGATCGGTTCCTATTTTGGGTGACATTATCTCGCCATCCAAAATATATGTCAAATACTTGAAAATAATTCTCCAATGAAATTGAGAGTCCATCAACCGCGATTTTGATAGAACAGATCTTCATAACAAAGACAATATTATAACTAATGCGCGGGCCGCAAATATGTGTAAGTATGTGCGGGCGAGAGATTTCGAGATTACGGATCGATCCGGAGAACAGAGCTCGCTGGTGTTCATAGCATGCGGCGCATGCCATACATGGCTACAAGATCATGCGCTACGCTACGCTCTAACGTCATGCTGGCTCATGTCGGGAGATCTGACGCTGGCCTATGCTGGATGCGCTGGTCGGCGGTTATCCCGCTGATTCGGGTTTCTTAGCTCACGGCGAATTTCATACCATGGCTAATCATGATCGGCTGAATGGATCACCTGCTGCCCGAGATGACAAGGATGCTACGGGTATGCTGGCGCTGGCGCTACATGAAGGCTGCTGGGCGAAGGCTGAAGAACTAACCCACGGGTCCGCTTTTTGACGGTTTTGAGCGGTTTTCGGTTTTTTGCCCTGAGGTCTATAAAACCCCAGGCTAAGGGAAAGGCACATTTTTCTCATATCCTCCTCTTAGAGTGCATACCTCCCCCGGTGGAGTTTGCACTCTTCGATCAACCTCTACCTCATCTCCACCAAGCCGAGTGCATAGCCCTCCCCGGTGGGAGTTTGGGCACTCTCTGAATAATTTTCATCTCGATCGTATGAGTCTTTTCACACCGGATAGGTAGCGAGGCTCGACGATGGTTCCCACATTTGTCCGATGTGACCTCGCGATGGTAATTGGTTGGGATAACCGACGATAGCCTGACAATTTATGATTGGCACGGTCTAATATGACCAGAATGGCTGGCCGACGCCTGGTAGCCGCGGGAGGACCGCCGACGATGGGTGCGACCATTTGCGATGTGGAACAAGTATGAAGTGGCGACCACGCTGGTGTCGGAGGACCGGTGATGATTGTGGTGACCGGCGAAGATTGCCGGCGAGATCAAGAGCGCAATGACGCAGATTTCTGGCGCTGACCGGGCGACGCAGTGGCGGCCGAATGGGTGGTCGACGTAATGATCAATGAAGCTGGCGATGACCGGCGACGATGGTGGTGACCGGCACGGCGATGGTGACCGGTGAAGATAGTGGCTGGCCGACGGTGACTGTCTGGTCGACAGGATAACCGGGCGACGGTAATGACGGCGCAATGATGACTGAAGGTTGCCAAGATAACCGCCGAGATCGGTGATGGTACGTGATGACCGCGACGTAGTCGGCGACGGTGGTTACGTCGACGGGATCTTTGACCTATCCGGTGCCGCTTTGTCGAAAGTGTCGAGACGCATGTGAAGAGGTTGAATTGAATGGCCAAGATTTTGACCTATCCGGGTTGTTGTCGAGCGCGACTGGCGACGCTAACTGCATGGGTCGAGTTGAATCCGCTAAGGATTTTGACCTATCCAGGTTGTCGAGCGACTCGACGCGTTAACTGTATGGAAGAGGTCGGAATGCTAAGGATTTTGACCTATCCGAGGTTGTTTATCTGAGCGCTTACTCATGATGTTAACCGTTATGGAGAAAGTTGTGCGCCATGAGGATTGCCAACTTATCCAAGGTTGTTTATCGAAATGCTACCACAAACTTGCACGGAATATATTTATAGTTCTTTAACCTCATCTATCCGTGTGTATCGAGCCGCCACTCATGATGTTAACCTGCTTATGGAGAAAGTTGTGGCGCTATGAGGATTGCCAACTTATCCAAGGTTATTTATCGATATTCACGATGTTAACTGTATGGAAGAGATCGAATTGAATCCGAGATTTTGACCTATCCAGGTTGTGTATCTGTTGCCACTAATGATGTTAACCTGGAGAAAGTTGTAGGCGCCTATGAGGATTGCCAACTTATCCAAGGTTGTTTATCGAGCGCTATCGACGATGTTAACTGTATGGAAGAGATCAATTGAATCCGCCGAGATTTTGACCTATCCGAGGTTGTGTATCTGAGCGCTTACTCGATGTTAACCTGCTATGGAGAAAGTTGTCATATGAGGATTGCCAACTTATCCAAGGTTATTATCGAAGCATTTCGACGATGTTAACCTCGTATGGAAGAGATCAATTGAATCAGATTTTGACTTATCCAGGTTGTGTTCTGAGCGCTACTCGATGATGTTAACCGTTATGGAGAAAGTTGTAGTATGAGGATTGCCAACTTATCCAAGGTTGTTTATCGAGGCTTCGACGATGTTAACCTCAGATGGAAGAGGTCGGGAAGTCCACTGGACCTTTTGACCTATCCCGGGTTGATTATCAGCATCCATGAAGCTCAAAGACTGATGTCCTCGATGTCGATCAACTAGTTTATACACGCGGAAGGGGAAGCTATCTTCTTTGGGCGCACATCAAGGTCGTAGTCGGCGCACATTCTCCGAACTGGCCTTCTTGACTAACACTAGCCAACCGTGGGGTAGACTCGAATGAACTTGACTTCCGTAAGTTTGGTGATTTCTTGCTCTATGACCGCAATCGCTCGTGGAAGGTTCTTTTCTTCAGACACCGCTTGTAGGTTGAGTCAACTTTGAGGAGTGCGTAATGACTTCCCGTCAATGCCCGTAATATCGAGCGCGCCGTGCAAAGATATCTTGATTTTACTAAAATCTACGATTCTGATTTCATCGAGACAACGATCCCACCTTCACCTTCGCGATGGATCAACTTCGAGAAGACAAATTACATCTTCAACCGGAGAAGCCCTTCGTGAGGCATCCTCATCTCGTAGGTCAAGTTCTCGATGTTGAGGGTTACCAATGAAATGGTCGGGTTTGCTTGATATAGCACGGACTCTGTTGATTCCCTTACCACGCCGATGCCATGTCGGGAATTTCATCTGAGGTGAGGCATGATGTGATAGGTACAGAGAGGTCTCCCAAATATTGCATTGTACGCTGACTCGACTTGACTACAATAAATTGTATCAAGGGTTGGTTCGGGAAATTCTCCAAGAGTTACGGAAGATCGATTGTCCCTTCCACTAATACCGGCCGATTATCAAATCCATACAGGACCGCCATGGTTGAAGCTTTCTCTTCTATACCCATGCTAGGAAAGTGGAGTAAAAAAGAACATCAACCGAACTCCCATTGTCGATCAATATCCTTTAATATTGAAGCATGGATCACACCCCGACCGATGACAAGGGGATCGATGGGATGCTAAGCCCCTCTAGATCTAAATCATCAAAGCATAGAATGGTCAACCCGAGACTTCTTCTTCGCTCCCTTGATGATGAATATTTGGCTGATAACACCGCCCTCCCGAATTGTTTTATTCTCCAATGGCTGGTTCCTCCAGCCGGTTTCGCTCCGATTTGTGACAAAGTGTTGGTTTTGTAAAACGGCCTGATACGAGGATGTTCTTTTCAATCTCCTCCTTCGCCAGGTGGGAGGTTCTTCTTTTTCTAAGATGTTTGAACATCATCTTTGGGAACCTTCTTCCGCTTGTCGCCGGTGGTTCAAACGCTGTCGATGAGCACCGATAGCCGGAGATTTGTGCCTCTATTCTGGACCAGTCGATAGAATGGACTGCCTCCGCATTAATGATGAATAAGTATCCTCGAGTCCGAGAAGCACGCCTCAAAAGTTCTCGATCTACTCATTCTGTCGCCGTGAGGAGAACCTGGAAGTATTCTTCGAGGGACTCTCCATCGCTCAAGGATTCCTGAGAGATGTGATGAATCGATGATTCTCTTGTTTGCCAGAACCGCTTCCAAAAAAATCAAGGAAGCTCTCCAAATGATCTGACTGACCCTTAGCGAATAGAACCAAGTACCAGCCTGCCCTTGAGAGTCGCCGGAATACCTGACACAAGAGAGTCATTTGATGAATGTGCATGATCGCTCAAAGTGATCGATATGCTCGCACGGACGGTTGTGCATCGTAGGGTCCATGCCGGGAAGCTTGAATCTCGCTAACGGTATTGAGATGATCTCGGGGACGAAGTTTTGGAAGAGGCGGCGGAGAATGGATCATTCGATTGTTTCGGAACTCTTCCCGCACTGCCGTCGTAGTTCATCCAGATATATGACGGAGTTTCACCGATACGAGGTTGAGCCATTTGTGGGGTGAGACCGCGTATCCGTTCAAAGATCCGGATGTGGTGCCAAGTTTTCTTTGCTGATCCCAGATTCCTGCAATCATTCTCGTGAAGAAAACTGGATTATGCCGAGTCGCGGCGAAACCCGCGCTCTTCCGTGCGGTTGGAACGCTTTGCCTGGCCCTCGCAGAGAAGAATTTCGCTCGGGAATCCTCCATCCTTGAACGCTGATTTCCAAAGAGGGGCCTCCTCACCCGGGACGTAAGTCTGCTATGTAGAGAAGTTGGAGACTGCCCTTGATCCCGAGAATGAGGAGCGGAGCAAAACCCCGCTTACCAACCATATTGGAGATATAGCAATGGGGAACTTTCCCACAGACGGCGCTAAACTGCTTGTAGAGAATTTTATTCCAGATGCAGATCTTCGTCAAAAAAAATTATCCAACACACAAGGGATATGAACACGTGGGTTATAATGCGGAAAACCCGCTATGGAAAACCACGGCCTTGCCTCCCAGAGAACTTTCACTATGTGTTCAAAGATACGTCCTCGCTTCGTTAGTCTGAGAAGAAGGTGTTGGTAAACAATATTCCGAGTAGAAAGACAATATCCAACTAACTCAAGGAGAAGTTTCCCAAAAGCGTAGAACTGATCTTCCTGGGAGCAACCTCGATCTTCGTGAGAAAGGAGCTGAATGGTCTTTTCTAGTCCCGATCTCCTAAGGTGAGCTCCCGATCTTCGTGCACTACCTGGTGGCACCTTGGTGATGGGGATCGCCTGGCCAAGCTCGACGTGGTTCTCGAGCCTCGTCTTCAAATCGATATGGTCCCCTAAGTGAGAATGAGCATTTATAGATTTTGGAGAGTGGCAGCCTTGTAAATTGCGGAAAACTCCAACCACTCCCATCGGACGCCCAAAGGCGATCCCCTCGATCGCGTATTTTGATGATCCGGTGCCTTAATGATGTCTAATTGGGTGATCTCGATTCGTTGGATTCGCCTTGACGAGCCGACCGACTATAAATACGCTTTGGTGACCATTTGACGATCGATCCATTTTCATGCTCGATAGCTTGATCCGAAGATCGAGTTTCGATCGACTATGCTTGATGTCGCTATGTTCGCTCATCGAGACTCGCTTGACTGTAAGCTTGCTAAAATCGGTGATTAGATCGAAGAATTTCTGAAAATGCCTTGAGATTCGTGCTTGATCAAATTAATTTTCTGAGGACGTATCAATGTTAATTATTGTATTCGTTATAACTTTAATATTAATGTATGCATACTTTCTCACTTGATTCAACCTAGATCTGTCATTAAAAATTAAATCCTAAACATACATAACTTTCACAAAAAATGAAAAATATTATCTTGTATTATCTATAATTTAAAACATTTCTTGATGCATATGCTACCACTAATAAAGAGAAATACAAATACACCATGTACTTTATCAATGCTTTGTTTACATCCTATGTGTCAATAAATCAAAATTTGTAAGCTATATATGAGATAGTATAACTAACATCTTTAAGAACAATTACATTTTTTTGATGCCCTAATCTTTGCACTTTATTTGTCGCTTCGAAGATAAATTTTTATCATCTTTAATCAATTATTATTATTTTTTTTAGTTTTTCAAATATATTTTTAAAGGCACAATTATTATGAGAAAATAGCTCATCATGTGCATTAATAAATATAGTCCGATAAAATTTTAGTTTTCTATGTTTTATATGTTAAATATTAATTGTGGAATTTAGATCAAATCAAATAAGGTTGCCTCAAAAATTATTCATTATTGAGAGCTTGTGGTAGAAATATTATATTATTATTTATATAAATTACAAAAGTATAAGTCATAATGCATAAAATTTGAATATGTTAAGTTTTAAATCATGAGCAATGCGACATCAAAAATGATTTTGAGCATACAAAGAGCCTTAAAATAGTACTTGAATTAAAATTACTTCATTACTCAAAAGAAAATAAAACACATGGTTCTAAAACACTTAAAAATCACCCCAAAAATATGTCAAAAAAGGAAATATAAAAAGAAACTTAAAAAAAAAACACATACAACCATCATTAAATTAATGGAATGTTTGGTTGGGTGTAAAATGGGTGAATTATATTCAGGATGCATTGATTTAAAGAATATTGTGAATTTTTTATTTTTTTTATACAATAAAATCATTTTTCGTAAAATCTTCTCATGGCTCAGGTAGATGTTTATATTAGATAAGTAAATATATAAAAATTGTATGATATTTATGCAAATACTTCTAATAATTTTTGCTCTGTTTTAAAATTAGTATAATTTAAAAATTTTTTGTACAATTTAAAATTTAAAATACATTCAATGAAACTCAAATCTATTGTGATATAGTTTTTTATTAAGTTTTCTTGACATAAACATTTCTTATACTTTTTATAAGTAATGGCGATAGGCTCTGCTTTGTCGTGGACCGCCTGAACAAACCAAGTCCACACTCCCCGCGAGTCATTCAAGTTAAATATATACCATACGGTCCATAACCCGTTTTGCTTCTTCTTCCCCTTCACTCTACGTCTACCTAAGAGTGTAACAGAAGGTATGATACGCTTCACGCAGCCCTTTTTTGCTACATTTCTATCTTCACATGTGCACTTTCCCTCTCTCTCTCTCTCTCTCTCTCTCTCTGTTCTTGTTATGTTAGGGCATACTATGGTATGGATATTTAAAAATATAATAATTCAGTTCACTAATAACTTCAGAGTCTCAACAATCACTGGTAAAGGAACTGAGCTTATTTTTTTACTTTTATTGACAGATTCAAATTTAACTGATGAAACAAATGATTTTGATGGTAAACTGGCCGATCTATTTCGAAACTAGTGGTTTTGACCTTTTTCTTGATAGCCTAAATGAGGCTCCTTTTTATCTTTTCTCGGTTAGGGATCGTTAAATGTCAATTCTTGAGCCATATTTGATCGTCATCAGATAAGGATCGTGCTGACCATTAATACAAAATCGCATTTCTAGCTTTGGCGTATCATTTTTATAAGCTGAAGAAAATGCCAATTGCATTGAGAGTATGCTTTGTTTGAAGGGATTAGTTCTAAAGTGATTTCTGCAGTTGGAGGGATGCTAGTTTATGATGATGGCGGTGCTAATCGAAGATGGCTTATTTGCACCCATAGGTACCAAATTGATTGATCACATGGAGTCCATACGAGCAACAAAACACTAAATTACTAATAATCAGATGCATGAATTGACTTAGGATTTTGTGCTAATCAAGCATAATGCTATCAACTTGTTCATCTGTGTTGGTATTATGTTGATCTAGCAATTGTTTCTATTTTTTATTTCCATTTTTTAGATTTCTTATGTTCATTCAGCACATTCTTACTTAGAATATTTCTGATACTTGACTTGCTAGTTTGTGCAGGAAATATGGAAAGCGGTCTAACAAATGTGAGGGAGTTTGAGGAACTTGCAAGACAAGCCTTGCCAAAAATGTTCTATGATTTCTTTAGGGGAGGAGCTGAGGATGAATTCACATTGAGAGAGAATGTTGAAGCATTTCAAAGAATATGGTTACGCTTTATTCTACAATCACTCCAATTGGTTATTGCAAGATTTTTTTTTCAATCTCTAGCAATTGTTCTCAGGCTAAATCCAAGGGTTCTAATAGATGTGAGTAGTATAAATACATCAACATCTTTGCTCGGATTCAAGCTATCTGCTCCTATACTTGTTGCACCCACTGGAGGACATAAGCTTGCGCACCCTGAAGGTCTTGATTTATGATCTATATGAAAATATTCCATACAATTTGTGTCTTATTTCTGCTATTCTTTTCTTTTTAAAACCAGGAGAGGTAGCAACGGCTAGAGCGGCTGCAGCATGCAATACAATAATGGTAATTTTCGTGTCTTTAATATATTGGTCTCATCCTCAAGTGCACAAGACGGCTTTCTTTGCTCAGGTGCTATCATTATCATTTGATTATTTTTCAGGTGTTATCATTTTCTTCTAACTGCACTGTCGAGGAGGTTGCTACCAGCTGTAATGCTGTCCGTTTCTTTCAGCTATATGTATGCAGTAGTGGCAACTTTCTGGTTATGCACATTATTAATGTTTTATGCTTTTATTTTTGCTCTTTAATTTGCTAGCCTTTTGTTTTCATTTTTTTAATAGATATATAAAAGAAGAGATGTTTCAGCAAAGATTGTACAAAGAGCCGAGAACTGCGGATTCAAGGCCATTGTCCTGACTGTAGATACTCCACGAATAGGACGAAGGGAAGCTGATATCAAAAATAAGTGAGTTTCTTATCTTTTATGATTTAAAAGCTTTAATTTGATCCCTTGAATGTACTACTGTGGTTCTATTATGTGAATCCTATACAAGAGCTCTCTTTTTTTAAAGGGTCCTAGATATATGTCCTATTCATGTTGCCTGCTGATATGATATATTTAACTAGTATTCTATGGGTGGATGGTTGCAAAAATACTAGCTATCTACATTAACTACATGTAATTACCCTTTGAAGTAAAGTTTGGCTCATCTTTCCTGTAGATAAGAAGCTAGTTTTAGGAGCTTCTAGTATGGTTAGAACATGATTTTTTTGTTTAATTGAGACCTTCCATGCTGTTAAAAGTCCCATTTATTTTTCTTCATGATTGGTTTAGGGAGATAGGAACTCAGTTGGTGAATATTGGATGAGGAAACATCAATTCAATTAAGACTTAGTTAACTTTTCCTTAAATAATTAATGTATTTCTATTTCATAGAGGATGGATGAATATTTTGTGGATTATGTTTGAGTTCACCAATCAAATATTCTAATGAATATCTTATTAATAACTAAAACAATGAGCAAATTTTAGATACACTATATATATTGAAAGTCTTAACAATCCTCAAGCAACCATATCCTCATACTATGACAAGCCACCCTTTATATTTCAAAAAAATAATGGTGGGTTGTTGGCCTCTAATATATATGTTGTTTGATAATGTGTCCGTATACCTCTTTATGAGCTTGTAGATGTCGTTGGTTCTTCCTTCTAGTTGAGATCTTGATGTTGCTTTTCATGCAGTTTTGAAGTAACTTTTAGTGTGGTCTTCCGAGTAGTCCTTGATGTAAATTTTATCCTTGGATACTTGAAGTATCTAGCCCAAATGAGTGTTGCTAATTAGATGTGGCCAAGTTTGATGTATTAACAAATACTTTGTTAATTACTAAAACAATTAACTAGTCTAAATTCCGTAAAGACAAGGAAAAACTCAACTTAAAACAGCTCTATGTTTGTTCCATGTTAAAGCCACCATGCATTTTTAAAGAGAAATTTTTGGGTAGTAAGCCTTCCCTTCGAAATGGTTTGATGATGTGGCTAGACCAGCCAGCTTGAGATGTTTCTTATTTGTGCTTTTTCTTGTAATTGAGATCTTGATGTTGCCTTCCATGTGGTTTTGAAATAGTGGCCGTTCATGTAACTTTGTAGTTTTAGAACCAGTTGAAATTGGAACAAATGAGTGTTGCTAACGAGATGTGGCTAAACTCTAGCTCAGGTTTGATTAATCAACCTAGTGGATAACCTATTGCATTAATTGCCAAAACTCCTGCATGTTTAGAGACTCCAATTGAATTAAAGATTGACTACACTTGAGTACCCTTTGTTTGTATCTTACTAGTGTGGCCAATAAGTTTTTCATCTTACCATTACGACCTCCCCTGCACATATGTGTATGCTTAATTATTTGTGTTCACATTTCTTCTCTAGATAGTTGGATGTAGATTTTGGCTACCAAAGAACACACAACCATTGTTACTAGCCCTTTATCCTATTTTTCTTTTTCCCATTCTTCTAAGTATAACTTTATATATCAGATAAAAAACCTTCATCATTATATTTTCATTGCTAATTTTAGTCCAACTCTCTCAAATTAAGCTTTCTCATACATCCAAACTGCTTTTTAATTATTGTATTAAAGTAGTTTGATTAAATAGTTAGGTTGCTTAATTATTTTTTATTTTTTTCTAATTAAAGATTAGAAGACATAAAAAGATTGGCATTAGGCACCAGTCTATGGCTTTTATCATCCTGACTGGTCATCTTCTTTTGACACTATTATCTCACCTCTTATAATTTGCATGGAAGCTTGACAACCCGTTTTTAGATTCAGTCCCATGGTAAAATGTTTTAATTCAATAATTATGTTGGGTTTTGAGTTTGATTTTAATATTTTTTATTAGAAGGCAATATGAGAAGTGTATTTAGGGGATATTTAAAAAGAGTTCATGCTATGACACATGAATTTTAATGTCACCTTATTACCTTAATGATAGATTTTAGTAAAAAATTTTTATGATTACTAAAGAGTTTTAGTAAAATTTCATTTACCTGAAACTTCAATAAAAATTATGAGTTTTGGTTGAAAATTCTGAAATTAATTGAAACCAAAAATATTAATGAATTTGGGATCTATTTCAATTGATACCCAATCAAAACCACCAAAACTTAAAACCATGTTTTGTAAAGCTTCAATTTCATCCTTGTTATTAATTATCATTTAGGTCATCCTCTACATGAGGTAAAGAACAATACTTCTTTGTCTTTCACGCCATGTTTTCATATTGTCTTGCCAACTTATTAAAAGACATTGAGTTCCTTTTAGGCATGTAATCGAGTCAAGTCGATTCAACTTATCAAGCTCAGCTTGTTTATTTAGTTGGCTCGAGGTCGACTTGAGCTCAACCAATGAGCTCGAACTCGACTCATGAAATAAATTGAAGGCTCGTGCTCGGTTAGTGAGCTCGAGCTCAATTGTAAGCTCAAGATTGTTGTCCAAGCTCGATTTGAGCTCAAATTTAGGCCTGAAATGTCAAATTTTAACAGACTAAAAATATATACCATAGAAAAAATTAGAGAGAAGCAATAAAATACAACTCTCCACAAGCCAACATCTAATAGTAATAGAATGCATTATGAATATATAGACTTTAAACCTGTACATTAAAGGAAACAAACATGCCCGTATTATGAAGCTTATATTTCAATGGAAATTGAAATTCGCAACAATTAGTTGCTTTTCATTACAGATTGTCAACAGAACATATAGCCTTACCCAAATCATCACATGATTCACATCATATGAACGAGAAAAACCGAAAATATGTCCAGAAAAAAGGTGATGCAAGACATTAGCTCATGGGATTACACCACCTGAAAAATCAAGAAAAAAGGAGATGTATGCAAGGCATTAGCTCACGGGATTACACCACAAAAAACCAAAAATCTTTATAGAATCTACGGGATTATACCATGGTAATTATTTTATTGTGAAAAGAACTATATACAAGATGAAAATATATGTGAACTAAACATTAGCACATTACCGGCCTTGTCAACTCTAGGTGAAGCAAAGCTCCTAATCGACAATGAGAGGAAGCATTTGTCCAAATAGAGGAGAACAGGAGATAGAAACTTGCGTTTGGAGAGCCAAAGATGAGGAGTATTGGATGGCGAGTGGTGATTGTCGTGAGAAGAGAAAAGTGTTGCGCCGGAAAGAGAATGAACTAGGGTTTTGACTTTTGACTTTAGAGGTTTCGATTTAGAGTATTGCGCCGCGACCTGCAAGTAAAAGCGACTGATGTGTCGGTTTGGTCCTCCTACGGGGTAGGGTTTAACTTAAAAACCCTATATTAATTTGGGCTCCGAAAATTTGCCATCGACCTCTCGATTTGAAGAGGGTGTTGATTTATGTCAGTGAAATTTTGAGAAGGCAGATGGAATAGTAGATAAGGTACTACCTAGAGATTTTGTCCTCATTTTATGAGGACTTTAGATCTAATTCAGCTTTTATAGTAGCCCTAGTTAATTACCCATTCCAATATTGAGAGAACTTTCTGAAGGATCACAGATCATTTGAATAAATGTCGTATAGTATGACGTATGATATAAATTGTATAATGGTATTTTAACTTAAAAATGGATGGTTGGGGAATGATATAGATGTCAATCTTATGATTTAATTATCTCTGGTGATAATACTTCTTAGTTAAGGGATAAGACGGCGATTGAAGGATCACTCGGCGATCGTGGGTTCGTCAGTAAAATATTCTTGTAGACAGGTGGTGTTTTACAGGAAATCTCTTAGAATCACCTTAGGCATGAGAGGGTTTTTTACTGTCGGGTGTATCACATGATAATCTTAAGCCATTGGGGCATCTGGGTTACGATGTCGTGATTAGTAATATAATTAATGGTGTTTGATGATATAACCATCGATCGAGAGGATGCAGTTGTAATTGCATCGTCTTATGCAGGCCTCGGTCCAATACTACGCGAGAGCCACATCCTTGTTGGCATGAGATTGATTGAGAGAATATAGAAATACACTTGATTTGATTTTGACTCCTTTGTGAACTAGAGTTTTCTTAATTTGTCACTTTTAACAAACTATTGCGGAAAGTGCATTGAGCTTTAGCTTTAAGTTTTTTAAATTGATGATTTTTATTTAGTAATTTATAACTTAGTGATTTGTCTGATTTTACATTTAGGTTGACATTTAATTTAAGTTAATTTAATTTGAGATTGTAATCACATTTTGATAAAAGTATCCCCTCCGGTTGAAATCTCCATTCAACACAGTCATCATCGGGGTAGATGTATTATTTTCTTATTTGATCATCATTTAATTTAATAATAGGATCAAATCTATCTATAATAATTTGCTTTTAAAATATTTTAATAAGTTGAAATTCTTATAATAATTGAATTTTAGGTTTTGTTATAGATTAAATCGAGAATTAACCCGCACAACATCCTTTAGTTTAAGCATTAGTAGTGTGAGGCATGCGGTATATATTTAGAATCTTGTATAATTTTAAGGCATTGAATTTGAGTTTTAATCATAATATATGAGTTCAATTGAAGCTTAATTAACGTCTTCTTCGTCTGATGTGTTGAATCCGGTGGCGTTTGATTTAGGTTATAATTCAAAATATTACTCGTACTTAGTTTGCTTATTGAACTTTTCAATTCTCAAATATCATTTGGCTTGTAGTAGTTAAAGAACTTTAAAATCTTTATCAATTCAAATCACTTTCAGCTTTTGTTCTCGCCCATAGATAAGTTATTATATCTCTTTCAACTTAAGCTTATTGAATATGAGTCTTGTTGCTTGAATCATGTTTGAATTGTATTTGCATTTCAAAGCTAGATTTCAAGGTCATTGTAAGACTCATGTGATGTAATCATTTGTTCAACTGAATTTCCTTTTAGATTACTCGACATGAGATATTGTAAGGATTAAGTTCAAATCCATTGGCAAGTTATCAAATTCTTTGTAAATTTTACTTAAATTTATTCAACTCTTCTCAACTCTTCCAATTGGAGTTAAGCATGAGACTTTCATTTATTGAGAAATCACTTTCTTATATTGATTGACATATTATTTGTGTTCATCAAAGGTCTTCATTTATGCTCCCTAAAGAACATTCAAATGTAATATGAGTTTTATTTTGAAGCTTTCTTTATATTATTTCTATCTATTCAATATGTCACCTAACCATTTATGTGTTTTGGAAGGCATTTGATCCCATTACAAATTATGTCCAAATCACCTTGACACCTTCAATATAATTGTAATACTTTGAAAGTTTACAATATCTTGTTTATATTTCTCTTGCTTAAGATTAAATTTTCAATTTTTACACTAATCAGCAGTTACTCAACTCAATGCTTAATACAAGTTGTAATAAGATTTGATTATTCAATTAAAAATCATTTTTATAGTTGTGGGTGGGTCTTCAAATGATGCCCATTCTCTCCTTATAAATTGTGAGTGCTAGGGGGATTCATTTCATATGCTTGAGTTTGAAGCACCTTAAAAAGGAGGAAGATCCTGACTCAAAATTTAGGCGAGCTTTCAACTTAAAAATTTTTGTAAGTGCTTTTCCTCTTATTCTTTTTTTTCTTTTGGTTTGATGTTTATCTTTGTATTTATTCTGTATTTCTTTATCTAATTTCAGTTTAGATGATTTCCCTTTAAATTTATCTAAGTGAATTGATCCCAAATTTCTGTTTTGGTATAGGGTGCACATCTAACGATTTTGGCTTACTTGATGTATTAAGTGTAATGTCTCTTCGCCTCTTTCCCCATTCATGCATTACTAGGTGTTGGCAAGTGCTCGTAAAAAAACACATATTTCTTTACATTTACAATTAACAATAATGATAGATACTATCGGATCTTTGACGGTAGGATAAGATTTTTGGAGAAATCAATTGCTTTAGGAGGTGAAGAAAATCAGAGAGAAACATATAGATTTTATTTTTGTAAAGAGGAAGGTTGGCGATTCGAGTAGTAGGGATCGACGGATGGGAAGAAGAGCTCGAGCAGGGGCCAGATAGATCGGGAGAGTCCCTCATGCAGAGCTTGGTTTCTCGCTAGGTTTGTTCGAGGACTGAATGAATGGAACTGGTAGTTCAATCTCCTTACAGGGATGGACGGGAGAGTCGAACGGGAGATGGAGAAACAAATGGATTGAGGGGAAAACTTTGAAGGATCGGAGATGGAGGCAGCGAGGACTTGCGGCTTCAAGGAATCAGGGAGAACCACTCGAGGAAACCGAAGAGAGAAATCGACCAAAGCCCTATAGTTCGCTTGCGGTTTTACTCTAGATGAATGAGAGAGAGAATGGTTGAGGGAGATCGAACAAGAGAGGTAAAGATCGTGCGTGCCTTCAGTTTTTGGAGGACAAACGAGAGAGGAGGGAGCCTTAAGCGGCTCGATCGTCTTGGGTTGTGAATGAATAGGATTAAGAGTTAGGGGAAGGATATAAGCATTGTTAATTAAATTTTTTTTTAGTATTTAATTAACCCCAACATGGATTTTACGACCACATTTTTATATAATTAGTATATATGTTGATTTAGACGATGTTTGGATGCGTAAATTGTTTGATTGAAGGCCGTTTGGTTGAAGTCGTCAATTGTAAATTTCAACTTAAAAACGCGATTATCATTTTCGATACTCGACTCACGTATCGGTTGAATCAATGGACGATCGTTTGATAGATTTCGGCGTTTGTAACGGAATCAATTTCATGAACGGAGGTCGTTTGGACATCGTCGCATCCTCCTGACTTCGAAACGCGCGTTAGCACATTGACGGCTCGATCTCTTGATCGGTTGACCGTTAAATTGTGAAATATGTATATTTTGATAAATTTGTTTCGAGCGATGGAATCCGTTAGTCGATCGAAGATCGTTTTCGATGGATGATATTATGTCAACTCGATTCTTTCGGCATTGATCGATCATTCATCTTAGCTCGATTCAACCCGCAGATATGAAGGTCAACAATTGCCACCGAGCGACCCATGTTTGAGTTGTACGAACTTGATTATGAATCCAAACTCAAGCTCAAAGCTCGATAAGCTCAACTTGCGAGCTTGTAGCGAATCAAGTTTAAGCCGGCTTGACTCATTTACACCCTAGTTCATTTTCCTTCAAGGACTTATAAATGATTTTTTCCACCTTTATGTTGGTTCATGCATGTGTGTGGGTGGAGCCATGCAATATCAAAGTTGAAATTTAATTATTCTGTTATACATATTTATATGATTTCCCCGATAAGTATTCCTTGAAGGACATGGCTTTATTCTATGAAAAATCTGTTTGAGTTTTTCAACTTTTGCACTTTTGTATTGAGATGTAACAAACAATGCCTTATTATAATTTAGGCATTTGAAGTACTAGTGCATGGGATTATTTCTCTTGGTTTGTTAGATTTTGATTTAACTTGGATTGTAATCATTGTCTTTATAATCCTATAATCCATAGTAAAATGACATTGCTTCTCCTTGTTGAAACTCCATGATTTTTGCACTTCCAATCTATGATACAATTTTCTAGCTGATGTGGTTATTAAAACTAGCTATTTCATTAAAACGGAAAATTTCAGCAATTCCTTAAAACAAATTTTTGTTTTTGTACTTTTTCCAAATGGGTTCTTTTGACTGTTGTATCTATTTTTAGTTGTGTTACTTTTCTACATCAGCATGGCCTTGTTGTGGTTAAGGGGCCTCACATGCCTTAAACTTTTGGCTAAGTGGTTCTCTTAAATGGTGAATTGTTATAATCCTACTTAATCATCAATTTTTTTACTAGTCATTTCTTCAATTCAACGAAAACCAAAGGAAAACTCAAAAACAACACTTGTCATAGGATTTGTTAAGATGTCGTTGGCCATCTTAGGGGGTATTTTATACTTTATGACTGACATTTTTCACCACCTCAGTATGTAAAAATTAGCATCAACACTTTTTAAACATTGCTCATTTAAGTTCTCAGCTACTTCAAATTTTTTGGACACCAAAGAACTTTGATGTTTTATAAAACTAATGAATCTACCAAGAAAATCATATTTAAATCCACCAAGTGTGTTGCCATAGGATCAAGCTTGGGAATAGAACTCTTACCGCACCCCACATTCTTATAAACATCTTAAAATGAATACAACTCATTATGTCTTTGACACTTTAGGTCTTTCTATTAACCTTGAAAGATTCATAATTGTATGGATAAAAGGATGGGTTGCATGATAACTTCACACATGAATCAAGAATACAAGCAGCGACTAATAGCATATCACAACTAAATGACATGACAATGTTTGTTTTCATTGTGCAAATTTGATAAGTACTTTTTCTGTAATATAGCTTTAATCTCTGTAATTTGCTGATAAACTGGTAGTTTGAGTGATTAATCCCTTCTGGATTGAATTCTGGTTCTGTTGGGTTTGGTTTGAGTCAAAACAGTGAGTTAAACCCTTTCCTATTGAGTCAACCCGGCTGAGTTAATAGAAAGGAAACGTTTTCGGGTGCTTTCTGATCCGTTGGATCTAGCGCCTTTTAATCTCCGCCGTTGGATGGGCTCACTTGGATTGGTTCTTCTTGAGTTTGAGATTGAGCCGTTGGATTGCTTTGTATTATTTCTGCCATTGGATCTGCCCTTTGATCATGCGGTTCTTGATTCTTATTGGCTTAGTGGATTCTGATGTAACTTAGCGATTCGGAATTACATCGAGTTGCTTTTTTAATGGTGGTACTTCTTAGTGGGATTAATCTGGACTAACCTTTTATTTGGCTTTTGTTCTTTTGTTTACCTTCGAGCGAGAGCTCGAGAGGAAGGAGTGGCGGATGGAAGCGGAGAAAAGCTTGTTTCTCCGGTGGCTGCGTTGGTTTGTGAGGTAAGCAGAGGAAGCTAGCAGGAGGAGAGAAGGAGGGAGGCGAAGAAGATAAGTGTTCTTTTCTGACATCTTGATTATTCTTTTCTGTTTGGCTTTGGAGTCTTATTTATAGTTTCTGTTTTCTGGAGATAATGCTTGGATCTAGTCTCTCTATGCTCCTAACTAATTTATTAGAGTCTGCGATTGTTAGATTGGATCGTTTACTTGGTTGCTTGTTTTTTAGAATATCGGTTGGTTGAAATGTAAACTGCTTGATTCTTGAGTTCTTCTCGATTTCCTTAAGGCATTCTTTGGATTAGGTTGTTTTACTTCTACGTCGAACTCTTATCGATTATTTCCACTCTTGCTTCTTAGTTGTTTTGATAATTGCTGCAGGCATTGGACGGATCTAAGAAATGCTGTTGATGCTTTGGCCGTATTTAAATGCTGTTGTTATTATGGTGTACTTAAAGGTTAAATAAGCGTATTTGTTTATTCTTTGAGGTTGTAATATCTGTTATCATCGATTGTATATTGAGTTTATGAAGCGTATTTGGTAATCCTTCTGTCGTCTGTTTTTCTTGATATTCATTTCTTTGTCATTTTTACCTTGGAGGAATTGGTTTCATAACATTCTACTCCTCCTGTCCTGTCTCGAGGTCAATCTTCTTAGGAATGCTTTACGTATTTCTTCAATCTATTTCATTGATACTTTCCCTCTGTCGCTCGTGATCGATCTATTTTACGGATTAGTCTTCTTTGTTCTAATGATAGAGTTTAATTTTTAATTGAGGATTAAGCATAGTAATTGGGTTGTAGTAAATCCGGTTGTATGTAATTTGTGTTTGATTACCTCACAGATGCTACGAGAGCCCAATTGTAATAGTCTTGGGTGAATTCCTCCATAGGATCCTTACTTTATATCAATCCTTTCTCTTGACTTTATCGGTATTACCTTTGTAATGTGGTGGAAGGTTGTATCGTAGAATTCTTGTGGCCATTCTACTTGAAGTTGGAAGGAATTGTTGTGCCCCGACTTATCACGTGGACTATCTTATGCTAGATAATTGGGTTATATCCGACTTATAGGCTATAACTAAATTAGGGCTTATTGATAGCTATTTATACTTAGATAATTATCGTCTGTCATCCTCACGGATTGAATGGTGATATTTGAAGCTTGTTGCTCTTGTTTCTTCTTGGACCCATTGGGCGTGATTATCATGTGGTAGTTGATGTTGGTCATTTAATGCCAATACTTGGACTTACATATATGCTCTTTATGGTCCTTCTCCTTACAATTGAAACACAATCCTTTCTCTCTTCTTTCTTCCCTTTGTGTTGGGTGAGCCTCGAATTCTTTGGTACATTTATTTGGATTGTTGTTTTGTTGATTGGTGTTTGTAGGAGGAAGCGATGCATTCTTGTTGTTGTTTTAATGTTGGAGGTTGCGATCTTGTAATTTCTTGGCATTGTTACATGTTGATTCGTCATATAGATTCTGTTTGGGTGTAATGTGAGTTTGATTCACCTTTTAAATCTCGAATAAAGATGGGCCAAATAACTTGTTCTTTAAATTGTGGCCAAGAATGCAATTGTTTATTTACTTGCATCCATTGACTTAAGCGGTTCCATCCATGTATATTGAGGCTATTAGAAATTTCGATCATCGAGGATTTATAATCTTTGAAAAAGCTACTTTTCAAGAGCCATCCTCTAGGGTCTTCTCCCTTAAATCGGGCATATCTATTTTAAGAGGCATTGATATGGGTGTGTGTGTATGTGGCATGTTTGGAGAATAGGATTCATCGAGGATGCATCACATACCGCTTTGAGTTGTTTTTCTATTACGTTTTCTATTGATGTCAATCTCTTTACTATTTCATTCAATGCCATAGTGATTGAGGTCATTTCTTTGTTCATTGTTGTTCAATCGGTAACACATTAGTCAGGGTTTTGGATGTGTACCTTGTGCTTTCGCCATATTTTGATTGAGGATGTAGATGTGAGTTGTGGGAATCAACGAGCACCAATGATAAGTATTTTACGTAATATAGCTTTAATCTCGTAATTTCTTGTCGGTAGTTTGAGTGATTAATCCCTTACGGATTGGTTATTGGGTTTGGTTTGAGTCAAAGCGTGAGTTAAACCCTTTCTATTGAGTCAACCCGGGTGAGTTAATAGAAAGGAAACGTTTTCGGGTGCTTTCTGATCCGTTGGATCTAGCGCCTTTTAATCTCCGCCGTTGGATGGGCTCACTTGGATTGGTTCTTCTTGAGTTTGAGATTGGATTGCTTTGTATTATTTCTGCCATTGGATCTGCCCTTTGATCATGCGGTTCTTGATTCTTCTATTGGCTTAGTGGATTACAGATGTAACTTCCTTAGCGTCGATTGCATACGAGATTGCTTTTTGTGGTGGTGCTTCTTAGCGTGGGATTAATCTGTTGAGAGGACTAACCTTTTATTTGGCTTTTGTTCTTTACTTTTCCTTCGAGCAGAGCTCGAGAGAGGAATTAGGGGAGGCGGATGGAAGCGGGGCTGCTTTGTTTCTGCGTTGGTTTGTGAGGTAAAGAGGAAGCTAGCGGGGAGGAGAGCGAGGGAGGGAGGCGAAGAAGAAGATAAGTGTTCTTTTCTGACATCTTGATTATTCTCTTCTGTTTGGCTTTGGAGTCCTATTTATAGTTTCTGTTTTCTGGAGATAATGCTTGGATCTAGTCTCTCTATGCTCCTAACTAATTTCTGTTAGAGTCTAACTGATTTCTGTTGGATCGTTTTACTTCGGTTGCTTGTTTCTGTTTTTAGGGAATATCAGTTGGTTGAAATGTAAACTTCTTGATTCTTGAGTTCTTCTCCGATTTCCTTTAACATTCTTTGGATTAGGTTGTTTTACTTCTACTGTCAGAACTCTGTTATCTGATTATTTCCACTCTTGCTTCTTAGTTGTTTTGATAATTGCTGCAGGCATTGGACGGATCTAAGAAATGCTGTTGATGCTTTGGCCGTATTTAAATGTTGTTATTATGGTGTACTTAAAGGTTACGTAGCTATTTGTTTATTCTTTGAGGTTGTAATATCGTTATCATCGATTGTGTGTATATTGAGTTTATGAACGTATTTGGTAATCCTTCCTGCATCTTGAGTCATTTTCTTGATATTCATTTCTTTGTCTGTTTTTTTTTGCCTTGGAGGAATTGGTTTCATAACAAAATTTGTAACTAATTCCTCTAATTTAATGTCCATTTCACTGTAGCCAAGTTAGGTTGGAATTTATTACCTGCTGAAAAACTTTTAAGTTATGAAATTTAATTTTGAGAAAATGATGAAAATGGTCTTCTAATTATTCATGAAGAACTAAAATTAACCTAGATTATTTTTAGAATCAATTTAGTCCCTCAATTTTTAAAAAAGTGACTAAATTAGTCCTCCATCCAAACTAATGAAAACTTAGAATTTAGGGTTTTAGAAAATGAGATATTTTTGGAATACATTTATTTTTTCTTGATTTTTAAAGTAACTCAAATTTTCATGTGTGTTATACATTTTAATTATACATCTCATATCACCTTTATTATATACCCATGTGCTCTTATACATTTTTTGATTTTATTTGTTATATTGATGAGAACAATTTAAACTATCAAAAATAATATTTTATTTAAAAATAATAATGACAACAACAACAACAAGCTTTTATCCCACTATGTGAGGTTGGCTACATGAATCCTTCTTCTTTGTGTCCTATTAAGTGCCAAATTTCATTTAATTCTAATAAACAAAGAATTTTTTTTATACATCATAACCAAGTCTTTTTAGGTCTACCTCTACTTTTTTTAACATATGGCAAATCTAATATATCTACACTCCTAATTGGCTCATCAAATTGCCCACGCTTTATGTGATCAAACCATCTAAGGCGACTCTCTCCAATCTTATTTGCCATCGGAGCTACTCTAATCTTTTCACGTATATATTCATTTTGCATTTTATCTCTAAGAGTAATGCCACTCATTAACCTGAGCATCCTCATCTTTGCTACACTTAACTTAATCTTATGCTTCTCTTTCACTAGCCAACATTTTGCGCCATAAATCATTGTAGGTCTTATCACCATCTTATAATATTTTCCCTTAAGTCTAAGTGGTATTTTTCTATCACGCAATAGGCCAAATGCATTTCTCTACTTCAACCATCCAACTTGAATTCTACTAATAATATTCTCATCTATTTCACCAACATTTTGAACAATAAACTTAAGATATCTAAAGTGTTCACTCTTTTTAATGACTTGACCAATTGTTCTTACCAGGATCTTTATAAAATTACAAATTATATTCGCTTTAGATCTGCTTAAATGAAATCCTTTGAACTCTAAGGTTGACCTTCATAATTCAAGTTTCTCTTGAACTCCCTCTCTAGTCTTATCAACAAGAAGAATGTTGTCAGCAAAAAGCATACCCCAAGGTACATCCTCTTGTAAATGTTTTAGTGAGAATATCCATAACTAAAGCAAAAAGATATGGACTTAAAGTCAATCCTTGATGTAATCCAACTAAAATAGAAAATATTTTGTCAATCTTCCTTGTGTTTAAACACAAGTAACAACTGTAGTATACATATCCTTAATGTCTAGGATAAAACAAATATTAACTCTTTTCTTTTCTAGAATTCTCCAAAGCACTTTTCTTGAAATTTTATTATATCCTTTCTCTAAATCAACAAATATCAGATGCAGATCCTCCTTACTTTCTCTATACTTATTCATCAAACCTCTCAACAATTGTATAACATTCATAATAGACATGCCCGGTATGAAACCAAATTGATTTTGAGAAACATTTATATCACATCGTAACCTATGCTGAGTTACTCTCATTCGTAATTAAATAATTTAACACATTGGAACAAAAAAATAAATTTCCATATATTTCATTATAATGAAATCAAAATAATAAAAATAAATAAATAAAATTATGTATTATAAAAAATTAATTTGCCCTAAAATCCACATAATCTTAAGGCATGTTTGTTGAATGGAAATCAGTAGAAAATTAGAATTATTTTAAAATTAAGAATATATATATATATATATATATATATATATATATATATATATATATATATATATATATATATATATATATATATATATATATATATATAATACTCTATTTTTAACACCCTAAATCTTTTGGTTTGGTCTTTTTTTTAGTTAATTAAGAACTAAATTGATTTTTTTAGATGGTTTGGGATCATTTTGATTTTTTATAGATAGTCAGGGGATCATTTTAGTTTTTTTCTATATAATTTATGCTCCACTAAGAAATCATGCTATACAAACTTCTTTGTTGATCAGCCTTATTTTATTATTTTACAAGTTATTTTTCTAATTCTATTTTGAATTTTTTTTTGTTCCGCTAATTTTCCTCTATTAAGAGAGGGGCTTTGTCCTTTGTTTGTAGTAAAGAATTGTGGTTCTAATTTTTCAGAATTAAATGCCAGTGAAATCTCCAACAATGGTTATATAACAGCCATTAATTTTGTGAACCTGTATAAAATTTTTTGTGTATTTGTGTATTATCCTTTTCAGCTTTTAGTGTTTGAATTTGATTTCAATTGTTTTCCAATAGCTTTTGCTTAAAAAATAGAAAAGGTTTGATCAAACTAGGCAAATTCTTTCAAAATGTTCTCCTTCATAATCACAGGAAAGCCATTCATTATTTAAATCTCTTATGTATATTAATAGAAGACAACCATAACACAAAAAGCAACATCCAATATATTTTTTTAATAGCAATTTTTGTAAACTCAGTTTCAATTTCAATTTAAGATAGTTTTAGAGTAGATGTATTAAATTCAACCTTTCTTAAGAAACATGGAGGTAGAACTAAAAATACTTGGTTAGAAAATATAAAAAATGATCTTATTTTATTAGACTTAAATGATAATATGACGCTTGATAGAACACAATGGAGAAAAGTGATTCATGTAGCTGACCTCACATAGTAGCAGTAATTGTTGTTGCAAAAATTTCAATTTGGATGGTTCTGAAATGAGTTTATGTTATTTTTTATTATTGAAATATCTAATTCAAAAAAATCTATTTTATATTTCAAAAATAAAAGTGATATTAATATGAAATATGAGCTCCGAAAATTCATGCCCTGACCTTTTTGAGATAGTTTTGATTAGTTCTAGGTTAAACATTAAAAAGGAAAAAAATTTGAAGATAAGACATTACCCAAAGATTTTATTCTCATTTAATTAGGACTTTAAATCTAGTTTCAGTTTTCTCATAAGCTTAAACTCTTATTGATAATTACCTTTCCCAATAATGAGAGAGAATTTTTTATTAAGGCTAGTTGTGTTAAATGCTTAGCATATAGTAGCATTGATTTATGTTTAAAATTGATAAATTTCACGACACTTAAGGTGGATTGTTGGGGAATGATGATGAGTCCGATCAAGATCCAATAGTTCATTGTCTCGAGATATTATGTTACTTGATCCACTTAATCAAATGAGATTTTCAGTTCAAATTGATCGAAGAATTTTTGTCGGAATATATGGTTTGCTTTGACCAATGGGATCTTATATATTTTGGGTGAATGTTTATCTAAGAGAATATTTTTTATGTCAGCCTTAGCTGACAGAGGATTCTATGATTTATCAAATGTATTATATAATTCACAATTAAAGAGATTGCGCTACGGTTGTGATCATAATATAGTTCAAAGATCAGAGATGAACCTCTTAAGATGTCAACTCCACCATTTGCAAACATCTTGTCAAGCTTTCCACTCCTTATGGTGATCACTCTCTCCAATGCTCTTCATTAATTTTTACAAATCTTGGCTTTGACACCAAACTTGATATGGCTTGGGGTTGGATCACTCGGGGTGATCCAATTAATGATTGAGGGTTTTCGTATGATACTTAGTAAAGTGATAATGGGTATGGAGAAGCTAAATCTGTAGTGGAGTTTAGGTTATGGGTATAAAGATGTTCCTCAAGACAAAACTCGATGTAGAATCAAATAGACCAACTTCCAAGATTTAGTACAACAACTATAGAACTCTAAACGAGTTGAAATAAAGTGAAAATTATAGGGGAAGTTGTTTAGTTTCAATCTAAAAAATTGCACACTTTTTCAAAAGGTTTAAGTAATTTTTTTGGAGTTTTGCCCAAGACTAACTATCTTTTACCAATATAATTCGAGTGAAATTTTGGCTTTAAGGGAGTAATTTTTTGTGGATGAAATCTCTAGAGATCACTTGTTGTGGTTGGAGGAATGTCCCTAGAACTAAACTAGAGAGTTTACCAGTGATTTGAAGGTGTTTTAGATCTCCAAAAACCTTTTAGGATGATATTAGGTTAGATTATAGTAAGGCATGACCGACTACTCAAAAGTGGATTTTACAAGGGATTATATGAGGATAATTTTGTGGAATATATATATATATATATATATATATATATATATATATATATATATATATATATATATATATATATATATATATATATATATATATATATATATATATATTAGATTGAGAGAAATTAGTAGCATCAAACTATAGCAAATATTTGAATTGAAATAGCATATAAGGATATAAATCACTCACCCAAGTAATTCTTGTAAGAAGATCACCAAATCCCTTTTTCTTCGAATGGCCAGCCACCAAACCATTTATGCTTTTGGATTAGACTCAAATTTTTTTCCAAACAACAAACTAAACTTTAATTCTAGCATAAATAATCATTATATAGTATTTACATCACTTATGATACACACAAAGAGAGGGAAAGCAAGAGGGGCTGAGCAAGACATTTGAGTTTGAATGAAAATAGGTGTAACTACCTTATAATTATTACCCTGATGAAGCGGCCAGTTAATAGAAGGGGAAGAGTTTAAGTTTTCATTTAATTATTGCAAATAAACATTTTTCACTTAATTTTGATTAATATTTAACCTTCATTTCATATATCTCCACAAATAACACATCAATATAATATTAATACATAAATCCATACATAAACTAATATATAAGTTCAAGTCCTTATAAAATATATAAAAATAAAATGAAAATATCCTAATATTCAATCTCTCATCTTTAATTTTCTTCTTGTAATTGATCCTTTATGCTTAACTTCATCTTTCTTTGCTTGTTCCCATAACCTTGTAATTAGACCACCTCCTTCTACAATATCTAATACTATATCAGATATATTTAAGTATCTTTGATCTATCATTCAGAAGAGTGAAAATATCGATAATGATATAGTTTTTTAAGTCTTGTTACGTGCTAGAAAATCAGTTGCGATAGAGTAAAAGTTTTCTCCTTAGTTTCGTTGTGAAATCCAACACACACACAGGTATTTAAAGAGTGAACAAGAAAACTCCAGAATTTTTACGTGGAAAACCTCGAAAGAGGGAAAAAATCATGGGGCCTATCCCAGTAAAAATCTTTCACTATGTATCTGTTTCAAAGTACAAAATCTTCCCGATAATGGGATTACAAGATCAGATAAAAAAAGCGAACAAATACGTGACAACGATCGTAAATGTTGCAGTAGCAGATGATGGTGAACCGCGTATAAATCACGGTAAAATGCGAACAATTAGGCGTAAATGCGAACAATCACCGCGTAAACGCGAACAATCACCGGAAATGCGTGGAACAATCACTGCAGGAAGTCATCAGCGATGGAGACCACGAGATTGACGACGCGAAGAATCAACGGCGACGACTACGGCTGTCGGCGGTCGACGACGCCGAAAGTGGCTGCGACGACAGTGGAGGATCTTTGTTCTCTCTCTCGCTCATCATGAGGAATGAGGGATATTTATAGATCGGTGAGGACGCTCTCGTAAATACATGCAAAACCCGCACCACTCCACTTCATCTGGACGGCTCAAAATGATCCCCTTGATCATATGATGTATTTTGTGTATTTGAATGCTCAAATGATGTCTAATTATGATATCTTAAAGCTTGTTAGACTCGGCCACAAGACGCCGATTGACTATAAACACTCCACTGAAGTCGATTGATAATAAACGCTGATCTCTATTGGATTAAGATCGATTGCTTTCTACGCCAAGATTCGTTTTAACTAGTGGAATTTTCGCGTATATGGCCTCTATATTTTTGGATAATATTATCTCAATCATCCAAAAAATATATATGCCGAATATTTGAAAATAGCAGATTCTTTAATGAAATTTGTGGATCCGTTAACCATACATTTTGAGAGAACATATCTTCACGGAACATAAGATTATGACCATGCTGCGAGTCGGGATGTACGGCACGCTGCGCAATATTTCTGGTTATGGACTCATGCGACATTTAGCCGCACGGTTTCGGGTTGATTACGCCAGAATCCGCAAGAAATTGCTATGAGCTGCTTTATGAGATGAAGAAAGGTATACGGGCTCGTAATAGATCGGACGGGCCGCTGGAAAGGTCGACGGGCCGACATGGGCCGAATCTGGTCGCGAGGACCGCTGAACGCGCAATGACGCGCGGGTCTGGGGTCACGCTTGACGGCCGAGGCCTGGTATGCGGAGGCTGAGCGGGCCGGTTTATGTCGAACGTCGGCGCGGGTCGGCGATTTATGATCAGGTACGGGTCGCCGGAAGTTCGGCCGCTGAACGGAGTGGGCGAAATCACGCTGACCCATGACGGCGGTCAGAAGGTCGAAAGGATGGGCACAGGTCGCTATCCCATCTGGCGTAATGTCCGCGGCCGCTTGAGCGGTTTTAAACGGTTTGGGCGGTTTGGGCGGTTTTGACACTTTTTTCGCCTCGTTCTACAAAACCCCAGTGGAGAAGGCACTCTTCTTTTGAGAGAGGTCGCTCGGAGATCAAGACCGTAGCTCATACGAAGATTCCGCCTCGAAAGAGGTGTTAACTAACCTCGTCTGACCGACCGGATCGGAGAGGCGATCAAAACTGTAGATCATACGGAAGACTCCGCTTTCTTAAAAGAGGTGTTAACGATCTCGCTTGACCGACCGGGAGAGGCATCAAGACCTGCGGGTTCATCTGCTTTCCCTCGAAAGATGTGTTAACTAACCTCCGGACCGACGGATCGGAGGTGATCAAGATCCGTATATACGCCCAATTTTCCTCGAAGAGGTGAACCGACTGGCCTGACCGGACCGTTCGGAGGCGATCAGCACATCGCAGCGCTTTTCCCTCGAAAGAGGTGTCAACTAATCTCGCCGACCAAGCTTTGAGGTGATCAGGAGACAATAACCGAGATCTGGTCGACTACGATCGACGATGGCCGGCGATGGTGGTCGGCGAGGATAACCAACGACGATGGTGGTGACCGCGAGATCGCCGGCGATGGTCGCGGCGCGATGCGGTAGTGCGATCTGGTCGGGCCGACGGGGTGGTCGGCAACGAACCCATGACGTGGCGACTGGCTCTGAATGGCCACGATGACCGACGATAATGGTGAGCGGCGATGGCGCTGGCGGCCGATTCGACAGCCGCAGACGGTAGCGCGACACACTGTGGGTCAAGCCGACGGGGTGGGTCGGGCGAATGGCGACGATGGGCGCGTGAATCGCGATGACTACGACGCTGGTGGTGACCGCGAAAATACGATGATGCGGCTACGCTGAATGGACGTATTAGCAGCGACCGCCATAATATCGACGGGTGGTCGGCAGCAGAATCGGGCGACAAGTCGACGGGGTTATCGGGCGTAGCTCAGCTGGGGATGACCGGCGACGATGGTGGTGACCGCAAGATAGCCGATGATCGGCGCTGGACCAATACGCATGAGGATTTTTGACCTATCCAGATTGTTTGTCGAAGTCTTTGCATGACATTAACCTGCGGATGAGGTCGAATTGAACCGCCGAGATTTTGACCTATCCGAGGTTGTTTGTCGGGTGTTACCCGGCGACGCTATGTATGGAAGGTCGGAAGTCCACCAGCGACCTTTGACCTATCTGTTGTTGTCGAGCCCACCACGACGTTAACTGTATGTGTCAATCAATCACTGGCGATTTTGACCTATCTGAGGTTGTTTATCGTGGTGTTACACATATTGCATGAGGCCGAATTAAATCCGGCGATTTTGACCTATCCGAAGTTTGTTTGTTGGTGCACCACGACGCTAACTGCATGTTATGGAAGTCCACCAAGCGACTCACCTATCCTATTGTCGAGTGCCGATGACATTAACCTGCACGGAAGAGGTCTAATCAAAACATCCGTTTTTGTAACCAAAGTTGCTTCTTAACCTCTTGGTGTTTCCATGAGTATGATTGGAAAATCATAATTTGCAAAATTATATATCTTCTCAATATTGAAATATCCTCCAATTTGACTTGTTAGGATGGTAATCGATTATGCTTAACATGGGCGATCTTCGAGATTAAGAGTTGCACCCCGATAAAATCAAGGAACGAAGTTTGATGAATTTTCATTCTTCGCCATGCCCTTAAAGCTTGAAATGCTCCACTCGATGGTTTTGATTGTGGGAAACTCGTCATACACAAATAATGAATTAGTTTCTACAGACGGCCAAACTGCTATGCTAAAACCATGATAGAGTAAAAGTTTTCGCCTTGTGAAATCCAAAGACACACACAAAGTATTTAAAGAGTGAACAAGAAAACCTGAATTTTACTGAAAAATCTCGAAAAGAGGGAAAAATGGCGCAAAAAAAATCTTCCACTATGTATCTGCTTTGAGTACAAAATCTTCCGATAATGGGATTACAGTGTATATGAAAAGGAACAATGCACGCGACAACGATCGCAGGCTTGCTAAGAGTAATGTGATGACGCTGAATCGCGGAGAATCACCGCAAACGCGAACAATTACCTGGCAGAAATGCGAACAATCACCGTAAACGCAGCGAACAATCACCGGTAGAAATGCGAACACCATCGGGTAAGTCATCATGATGAGACGAGATTGACGACGAGGATCAAGGCGCAGACGGCGGGCGGCCGGTGGACGACGACCGCCGAGTATGCACTAGCTGGAGGATCTTTAGATCTCTCTCTTGCTTGGCCTCCACTCATATGAGGAATGAGGCTATTTATAGATCGGAGGAGTGGCGTCAGAATACATGCAAAACCCGACTCCAATTTCATCGACTACCAAAATGATCCCCTTGATCATATATGATATATTTTGTATTTGAATGCTCAAATGATGTCGAATTATGATATCTGCTAGGATTGTCACAAGACGCCGATTGACTATAAACACTTCATGTTTACTAGTGATTGATAATAAACGCCGATCTCTAATCTTGATCGACGATTGCTTTCTACGTCAAGATTCGTGCTTCGATTAGTGGAATTTTTAGGGTCATATCAAGTCTTAATGATTAAAATGGAGAATTGCCTTTGGAATTTTGTGTATTAAGAGAATATCATGGAGGCTTATATGTATGTTTTGTAAAACTCAATTAAGTTTGTGGTATTGTATAAAGCTAAATGTTAAGCTATAAAAGTCATTGATTTCAAAGTTGTGTATGATAAAAATGAGAATGTTAAGATGGATGTAACATAGGAAGGTGATTGAAAATAGTTTTGAGTTGTTTAGATATATCCAATGAAAGGTGGAAAATTATTTGTTAGATAAGTTGATAAAATTGGTATCAAAGAATTTGAAAAGAGATGCCATAGACTTAAGGTCAATGGATAAAATTTGTTCAAAATGATTTCTGAGGAATATGTTTAATATCTGAGACAACACTCAATAAAAATGAATGAAAAATAAAGAGTCATAATGTTGACCTCAAGTAGTTGGGATAAGACTAATGATGATGATAATTATTTTTTGGATCTCAACTTTCTGACAAGTTTGGAACATACTATACATATTATTCAGCTTAATGGGGAATGCCAAAGTTATTGGTGCCTTGAATCATATTGTTTTAACTTATCCTAGATAGTTTCCTCATATAATTCCCCAAATTTTTATCTCTTCCCAAACTTTATAAAGCACTTGCAAATATCTCAACTACTTAAATACCTGCCTTTAGCTTCTAATCTCATCTACCTTTGCCCAAATGTTGCGCAGATTTTTACTTTTGTTACTATATATTGTAATATCATGCTAAGAAACCTGGGATAAGTGGTGTAGCATTTCTCCTTTCTTTGAACACTATCCAAGCGACTTCCATACAAAACGTGCCATCATTTATTATTATTATTATTATTATTATTATTATTATTATTATTATTATTATTTTTTTTTTTGGTTTTGATATAATATTAGAATTTCTTAATTGTGAAGCTTATGTTTTTACTTTGTGCAGGATGATTGCCAAAGGTACCAAACCTTGAGGGTCTATTATCAGTTGACGTTAATGCTGTGAGTGTAAAAAAATCTGTTTCAATTTACTTGAAAAGCTCTGGTTTGGAGAATGAAAGTTAATGCATATTACTTCATTAAAGTTTATTTGGCACGTCAGTGACCTGACTTATACCTGAGGGCATGTCTGATCACAGTTTATTTCTGAAAGAAAAAGTTTGTAATTCGAGTTATATTACTCAGCAGTCATTAGCCAGTTTTTGGGAAGACGCCTTGTGTTTAATTGTGGAAAGATACATGCTGATTCCCAATTAGAGTAATTGATAATATGTGATAGACTCTTGCTAGGAAAATAAATCAAAATGCGAGCTCAATTATTCAGAAGGACGGGGTTTAAAGGATGGCGAGTTGTGGCTGTGATTTGCCATAGAATTTATGACCTATGGACAGATTTCTCTCCATAACCATCATTCTTTACAGCTGATGTAATCAGATTTCTCACCTCCTAAATGAGCAATCCCTACCCCTCTAAACCTTCCTTTTCTGATTTCACTTTTTGTCAAACTGCAGACTTTCTACCTCATCAACCTTTTATAAAATGACATAAATGGTACACAAGGATTCCATCATATGTCTGGTAAGGGTTTGTGCAGCCTTGTCCTCTGAAAGCGTGGAGAGTATTTTCATATATTATTTCCTACACCTATCATAATGTATATATTTAGAACGGCATTTGATTGTTTTGATAAAAAGGATGATGGTGTGGTAGTAAGCTCTTGTTTCTTTGACATTAGATCCCTTTTTTATAAAACAATACATGAGCTGAGTTTCCAGCTTAATTATAGACCACTATCTGCATCATTCAATTTTCCTCAGTTTGGTTTTTCCTTGAATGCAGGATGGTGGTTCTAATCTCGAGGCATATGCAAATGAAACTTTAGATCCTTCTCTGAGTTGGAAGGTATGTATTAAGAAACTCACACCTAGTATTATTATTATTCTATAGTTGAGAATATTTTAACGTTTGGAAATGATCACCCCACATGCCTAAGTAACTGCCCACATGAGTGTGGCAGGCGTGCGAAAAGGCATGCGCTGTCTTGGTAGCCATGTGGTCATGAACATTGTGCATGTCTATGAGCACTTACTGCATTCTCATAGGCTTAGTACTTCGCTGTATTTCATTTAGACTTTGGAACATGGCTACATTCTTATAGGCTTAGTGCATGTTTACGAGCACTTGCTACATTCTCATGGTTCAAAATTAACTATAATGCAAGTATTTGCACTTGTTCCTTTGTGTGCGTGTGTGTGTTTTTTATTGTGACCATGTTGAGGATGTATTTTGATTAATTTCTTTTGGACTTAGGTGAATAGGTTTGAATATCTTGGATCAATTATATGAAGGAATAAAGATGTAGCTGATGAGTTAATTTTTAAAATTAAAACTATGTGGTTAAGAAGGTAAAGTGCCTTTGAAGTACTATGCTATAAAATATTATAATGGAGGCTAAAAGATAAATTTAATGAAATTGCAATTAAGCCTAACATGTGTGGATATAAGTCTTGGGTAGTCAAGAAGTGGTTGATTGTAAGTTTAGCATGGTGGAAATGAGAATGAAGATGGATGTGCAACAAAGTGAAGAATGATAGATTGAAAAATGATTATGATTTGATGGATGTTAGGATTATCATATACTAAAGATCTGTTTGTAGAAGAAAGTCTTGGATGATTTGGATATGTACATGTTAGGTAGAAAATGCACCATTAAGATGGCCAAACAAAATAACTGATACAAAATTAGTAAGGATAAAATTAAAATTAAAATGAGTAGAAGTGCAAAAGATTTGCAGAAACAAGTTGACACCTCACATGCATCACTAAATAAGAAATATGATAGTGTGTGGGATTAATAAAGCTGACCTAAAATCATGATGATGGTGATGATGATGATGATGTGGATTTTGATAAATTTGATCTTGCTTTGTGGTATGAAATAGTGTGCTTTCAGTTATAGTTTATAAGCTGCTGCAAATTTTTGATGTGCTTCATGGTTTTACTTGAGCACTCTTAATTATTGTTATGGTTTGTTTATGAAGCCCTGATTTTTATTTTAGGACATGTATGGCACAATAATATGTGGCAAACTCGAAGTTTTCATTATTATTGGTGGAGTTGTAAGGTTCAATATACTTTTAAATGTATAAATCATTATTCTCTCTAAGATTTTAATTTTTGATCAAGTGTAGCGCCCAAAGAATTTTGGGAGAGGCCATCTCTTTGTGCTAGTGTGAGGCTTGTGTATTTTTTTTCTTTTTTCCTTGTTTTTTTTCTTTCTTCTAGTCATTTTATATTATTTGTTAAAAGCACGATTAAAATCTTGTTAGATCTGTTTAAATTTATAATTCTATTTGGTTAGCCTTAAATGACATTGTATTCCAAAGTAATGAGCCTCACCCTCCCTTCTTTCCTACTCCCTATAGTCACTTGGTTAGCGACCTTGCCAGTTGCAGAATCTAAGGTTCTAGAACTGTGAATCCCACAGCCTACAGAGGCCTCGTATGTGTCAGTATTGGGGACTCCCAGCAGCACCTAGGCTGAAGATCAAGCTTATGGTTCCATGGGAAAAGATGTCTCTGGTAGTGCAGGTGAATTAATCAGGAATGTTAAGGGCTGTGGTGCATGACTTCTTCATGGGGTTCTAACAGAAGCTTGGTTTGGTGTTAAATTATCGTTGAGCCTTTGTGGAAACCATAGCTTCTTCATGTAACTCCCCTCTAGTAATTTTCTGTGTGTGTGTGTATGTGTCTGTCTGAGTTCTCCCATATGCCTTATTCCTTTGTTTCCACCGCCCCGCCCTGCTAGTTATCACCCAGATTCTCTTATTCTCTTTTCTCTTTCTTATGTTGAAAGAAATTATGAAAAAAATGTAAAACAATTCGTTGAATTCTTCAGTTAAACAAATTTAGACATCTTTTGAAAAAAATCTATTTTTAGGATGTGCAATGAAATTTTTAAAACTGTTGTTATTTTTTCAAATTAGAAATTATTTCCCTCGAATTTGAAAAATATTGCCATTATGATGCTCTCTACTGACAGGACCTTGCATGGCTTAAATCCATCACAAAATTGCCAATCCTGATTAAGGGTGTCCTTACTGCAGAAGATGGTAAAACTTTTTTGTACGTGGTTCTTATCTTCTATTTTTCCCATAAGAAATAATGAAAAAAATCTTACTCATTTAATAAACTGAATGTTAACAGCTAGAAAGGCTGTAGAGGTTGGAGTCTCTGGGATAATTGTATCAAATCATGGTGGTCGGCAGCTCGACTACGTGCCGGCCTCAATATCTGCCCTGGAAGAGGTAGTGATTTGCTTTCCTATGTCTAAAACATTATCTATTTCAGAACATAAAAAGCTAAATTTCTTCTCTCTTGTTAGCTAATAGCTATCTACACGTTCTTGAAGTGGATAACATCACCTTGTTGCCATGTATTAATGTTAACATTTTATTTGATTATCATAGTCTGATCCCTTATTTGAAGTTGGGTGTTTGGATTTTTTATCTTGACTCAAGGATTGCATCTCTTTCTCTGTGATTCATAGGTAGTTCAAGCTGTTTCTGGTGCAATTCCTGTCCTCGTTGATGGAGGTATCCGGCGTGGAACAGATGTTTTCAAAGCCGTAGCCCTTGGGGCCAAAGCTGTGATGGTATTGCTTCCTTTTTTAATCAACATATTTTTTTAGTGGGTGAAATTAGTAATCATTAGAGATGATAGTACATTTGATCTATCAAATATATATATATATATATAGATGAGGGCATAATTTATGATGCTAAAGTTGACGAGTAAAAGAGATAATTGTCTCAAGTGTCTTATGGGACAAGAAAATATTTAAAAACTTCAAAGATGATTTTATAGAACTATGCATAAATCCGCTAAGCTTTATGGATTTTATTACTTGGCAAATAAGAAGCAATTGCCAATCAATTTGTCTACAATAAAAATAAGATTGTTAAATTGTTGCGTTAAATCTAAGAAGGGTAGAAACAGAACCTTTTGAAAATAAAATGGTAGAAATAATATATATATATTTTATTTGAGGATGTAAAATCGAGGGAATAGGATGCTCCAATAAGGCATTGATAGAATAATGTGCAAGCTATAGGACAAAATGTGTGTATGAAAAGTAGCATGGCGAGAAATTGTATGAAGTGGGTAAACTTTAATGAGTAAATGTAACACTAAGCAAGAATAAATGGATAAGAAGGGCTTAATAACGTTAACTTCAAATTGTTAAAATAAGATTAATGATAGTAATGATGATGATGATCCTCCAATCAACAAGGAGCTTACATAAATCAATCAATCTCCATTAATTATAAAAAAAAAACTATTTTTCTAGCTTCTAATCTTCCAAAATCTACCTAAAAAGCAAGCTACTCAAAAACGATACTTGTGTTTTGATCTGTAGCAATTTTCCGTTTCCAGCAGAAAACTTGTTATGCTGCTATGTGCTTTTTGAGTAACTTAAACCTCTCTTAACAGGTTGGCAGGCCAATTATATTTGGATTGGCTGCCAAGGGAGAGTTAGGGGTAAGAAATGTTATTGGGATGCTAAAGAATGAGCTGGAGAATACAATGGCACTTGCAGGTTGCCCCAGTGTGGAAGATATCAGTAGAAGCCATGTCCGAACCCCGGCTGATTGGCTAAGATCTCCGATATAATGAACTATCTGTAACCCTAAATTTTAATGAGAAGTACTTGGAAAGGGAATTCTGTGTGCTTCGCTCCCTTCGTATCAGCTTTAAATAATCAGCCATCAGTTGCTGTGATGGAGGAGAAGAAATAAGCTATAAGAGTAAACATGATTGTTATCTTATATGAGTCAAAATTGGTTCCAACAAATGTCAGTCAGACTTCGATAAATTTTGTGCGGCGCATGTGATATGAAATGTGGAACTTATGTGCATCCATTTGATTTCCCGTTTGTTATGAAAGTGCTCCTATGATTGTGCCATTTGTAGGCTCTATTCCTCTGCTAAATATTGATTCAACGAGGAGTTAAATTTTAAATCTTAGGATGAGGTTGAAATTGGAACTAGGAATATATAGATTTGTAGAAACCATAAAAAATCACAGAGAAGAAGAAAATGATAAGAATCATTATATTTGTTGCATAGGTGAATCAGTAGAAAGAGAGATCTCGATCGTGCTAATTTTGGATGGTGACTTTTTCATGGTTAAATAAGTAAATCAAAGCAAGTAGGAGACAAGAGTTGTATGTGAAATTTTTAAGAGGAAAAAAATCATGACGTATAACTAACTAATTAAGCCCTTGCTAATGACATATATCTCTAAACTTTGAGAGAGCATTAATATGGAGCAGGTAAAAGGAAGCCATTGCATGCTTGATGGTGGATTTGCAAGAATGTTGATAAAATAGATGGAGGTAACCACTCCAATCCTCCAACATGTCATTATAGATAAATTATAGATTTTCGGTGAAATAATTTGTCAAAAATCAACAAAAATTCATGGATAATTTGCATTTTTGATGGTAAATTTTAGTTGAAAATGATTTCTGATGGACAAAAAATTCGATGGAAAATAATTTTTGGCGGATTATTAGCTGGAAAATTTTTTAGGAAGAATCGGCGAAAAAACCTTATGGAAATATCACCGGAAAAGTGAACAGTTGGAAATTTTCGACAACCATTTTCGGCCGCATTTACGGCGAACCCGTCTGTTGGAAATTTTTGGCGTGAATGCTTCGCTTGAAAATTGCAGAAAATGGTTCCGTCGGAAAATTTTTAGCATTTTTTGTCGACGCTTTGTATCGTGCTTAGTAATGGAAAATTCATCGAAAGGTCGTTGGAAACATGTAAAGAAATGAAACAAATTTAAAACTTTGCATACGCTCTGATTTTTACACTTGCAGAAGAATCACAAAATAAATTCACAATTTTTTAATTGATAATAGCATTCCCTCAGCATCCATATGATATTAATAGATAGCTATTCTCAAGCATTTATTTTATTTTATTCCAATATTTTGAATAACATTGAAATGAAATAATGGTTTCAAAATATTTAAATGTGAGCTCCGAAAATTTGTCACCGTTCTCTCGACAAATTGAATTGAAGAGAGTGATTTAAAGTGTGTCGGTATAATTTTCAGAAAGCAAATGAAATAGTAAATAAGACACTATCCAAAGATTCCCCCACATTTTGCGAGGACTTTGGATTCAGTTCCAAGTTTATAAAGGCTATAGTTAATTACTCTATAAGTGAGAGAACTTTCATTAAAATTTAGTTGTTATGTCGTTTAATGCGTAGCGTATAGTAGCAGCATATAGAGTTTTAGAATTTAAGATTATGAAATTCATCATTTTAGCTTAAACCGGATGGTTGGGGGAATGATAAAGTGTGTGATCTAAATCCCATGGTTTCGTCATCTCGGGCTGTCGTGGTCCCTAGTCTACTTAGTCAGAGGAGATAGTTGACCCAACCTGATCGAAGGATCATTATCAATAATATATGGGTTATGTCGTCCAAGAAATCATTGTAGACCTGGGGTGGTGTTTATCTAAGGAGACATACTTAAGTCTACCTGAGCTGACAAAGGGTTATTTTCCCTATCAAGTATATCTTATGATTCACAACTCAAAGGCGTGAATTGGGAGCATACGCTGATCGATAATATAATGAAGTCTACAAATCACCGTCGGAGGACTCAGTTGTAGCTGCGTCATTGTAGCCTCTTGGCCAAGCCACATAAGAGGACACGAGCTCTTATTAACAGATTGATTGAGAGTGATAGTAGAGCACGATTTAATATTGACTCTTTTTTGTGGAAGTTTTCTTAATTTATCACCCCTGATAAACAATTGCGGAAGGTGGATAGATTGAGTTCTACTTTAAGCTTTTAATGATAGAATTTCATTTAAATAGTTTATTATGTTGATTTTTAATTTGAGTTAATTTAATATGAACAATTGATTAATTTGAATATGTTTAAGAGCTTTAGATCCTATCAACTCTATTTAGTTGCTAGTAGATTAGATCTCGTCACATGAGAATGAGCTCTCGAGATATTTCACTAAGTTGAAAATCTTGTAATGATTTTAGGTTTTGCGGACCCCAAGACTAAACCGAGAAACAATCTGCATAACATCCTCAGACACTTGAATTTAAGCATTTAGCGTAGTGTCGGGGCCTATGCGGGTGTATTTGAGGATGCCTTAACTAACGCCTTATGTTCGCCTGTACGCTGCATTGTGAATTTGGTGGCGTAGAAGGTGTTGTAAATTGATCTAATATCTTATTAGATTTTTCAAATTAATATTTAATTGATTTCAATTCAGTCTGTGCAACTTTCTCAAACATTAAATTTTGCACTTTAAATCTTTTAAATCTCTATGTCCGAGCATATACAAGTATTTATAACTTAGATAATTTTATTTAATTAGTGATTTCGTTGATTTTGAAAATCATAATTTAGAAATGAAATTCTTTAATTTTTGTATTGAAGGAAAGCTCCTTCATTCATATAGCATTTAGTTTATTGTCGCCTTCCATCTGCTTGTACAAAGAATTACAGATCTGGTGGTGATCATTTGAAAGTTTGTACGTGCTTTGAATAAGAATATATTCATTTTAGATATGTGCAATGGTTTTTTTTTCATTCAAGCATTTGTATGTATTTTAGAATATTTGGCACCGCTATAAGATATGTGCGAAGACATACTACATGCAGTTGTATTCATACAAGTTTATATGTATGAAGTTCACCCAAAAGAAAGCTTCAAGCTTTTCTAATTTGATCATTTAATGACTCTTCACACTTTATACAACAAGAGCTGTTAGACTCAATTTAGATTCATTCATAACTTCATATCATATTATTTATTTATTTGAAAATTAGACATCAAATTTATTGCAAATTTGTTATGAGTTTAGTATTAACTTCCTTAAGTGTCACTTACATTTATTTTGATAACAAACATGGAATAAGGTTGTTATGATATGTTTTACATATATTATTAGTTTAATTATAAGTGGGTCCCATAAAAGTGGCTTCCTTTCCTATAAATAAGGCTAAGAGGGGGAGTTACCTTTCATATCATTTGATTGAAAAACACTCCATAGCCTTTAAAGATTTTAAAGAAAGAAAGAGAATTTTCTTGCATTTAAAGTAAGTATTTTACTTCATTATTATACTTTTTTTTTTTTTAGTTTCCCTTTAAGTATTCTCCATTTATTTTTTCTTTAATTTAATGTCTACCTTCATATTTATTATGCATTTTTTATTTGATTTAAGTTTAAATGATTTTCATTTAAGTTTAAGTCTTAAATTTAATCAAAATCAGCATAATTTTGTCCTCGATCATCCCTGCGTGCAGCGTCGAGTGTTTGCTACTTTAATGAAGCGTAGGTGAGTCTTCAAATTCTATGTCTTCACTACTAATGGGCATTAGCAGTCTTGAAACATGCAGAAAGAAATCAAGCGTATATGTATTTTCATATCACATTTTCTGCCCTACCTATGGACATTGATCTTAAAACTAGAAAGAAATATAAGCATATATGTATTTTCACATTCACATTTTCCCGCACCAACTACGCCTCATGGGAATTAGCGGGGTCTTGAAACCCAGATAAAGAAATGCAAGAATATATATATTTTCACATTCATATTTTCTTGCATCCACTACGCCGTCATGGGCATTAGTGGGTCTTGGAACTGCTTTTCTTCTCATTGGTGAAACCTTAATGTGGACCTTCCAAAGCTTCTGCTTCAAGCCAGGCTCATGAGCTTTCCATGCGGCGTTCTTAGAAAGTCGAGCACATCCATCACTTTTGTTTGGTTGTGGATGAGATCCTCATAGTATAGGACCATGTGGCGAGTGTCTTTAAAGTACAGAAGAATATCCATACTCCATTTTCTAATTTGCTTCAGATCAGGAATCAACCTTTCAACATCAATAAAAGGCTTGAATCTTGCAAGAACTTCAGCTTCATATCTTGAGTGCATGTGAGCCTTATGAGTCCCATTCAATTGCTTAGCATCACGATCATGAGAGTTTGCAAGCAAGGAGACCAATTGACGAAGAAGGTTTCTTCTGAAGAGGAATATAGAAGAAACACCTTTTCTTTTAAAGTATTCGACTATGTCCTCTTGATTCTGCATCAAGCCCTGATTAAGCATCCATTTGAAGCCTACAACACGTGCATTTATTTTTAGAAGCACTGCTGTACCAATCCAAATTATGAACTTTATCTAATGTCTCTATAATAGCAGACACATTTCTTCTCCTTTCTTTGACAGAGAAGATCTCTCCATTTGAGCTGATATTAATGTGACTGTTTAGTAAAGTTTCAAATCGGCCACTGCGAGACCTTTGCATTAATATAATTGCAAAGAATCAAACTAGGGAATATGCACAATCATTCCTGGTATAAGTCGTGGCTGGATCATACTCGCAGCACGCTTCCTTATCCCTATCCTCATACCACGCGATCTCATCTCCACTCTGGAACTCCCTCTCGCTCAATGGACAGAACCTGACATTGATGATGATGCTATCCTTGGAGCTTGCCGCATCACCAGCATCCATGACGAGTTCGTTGTCGGGAATGAAGCCGCTCAGTGCGTTGTTGCTAGAGTAATCGCAACGGCTGCGATTCAGGGTGACGGATCTTAGAACTCCACCTGAAACATAGAAGTGGGAGGAAGCGGAAGAAGGGAGATCTGCGGCTTGCAATTTCGGGTGGAAGAAGCAAAGGGACGGCACCTCTTGCCGTTCTATTTGAAGGGGAGAAATTAACCGTCAAAGAAGGAGGGAACGGTTGGAGGAGCGGGCTCGTTCGAACGGGGAGGAAAACTCGCGCGAATGGGGAGGACAGCTTGCGTGAACGATTGGCATTTGAACGGACGAGCGGGAGGCTTCGGTTATCGTTCATGCGTGAAGGGAAGATCGATCAAGCGAATTAGGGAAGAGTCGAGCGAGTGGGGGAAACGGGTAGGGAGATGGGATGTAAATATGTTTTTTTTTTTTTGTTTTTAAATCAATTTTTTGAATATGTAATTCACCTTAATATGAATTTTACGCCGACAGACTCATATAATTGATATATATATCAATTTTAGATTATTCGACGTTCGGATGCAACGGGCAATCCGCCGAATGAGCCGCCGTCGTTTCGGCTGAATTAAGCCAATTTTAGTTCGCGCACGCCGCTTTTAACCGCCGATATTCATGCAGATTTGTCTGAATTGAGTGCAAATAGTCTTACTTGATATATTTCGATGTTTCAAAGCTATTGACGCAATCAATTTCACGAACGGATGTCGTTTAGTTTGTGTCAGCGCCTCTTGACCTCGATATGCTTGCAAGCGTGTTGATGTCTCGATCGGTTGATCGGTTGCTCATCAAGTTGTGCAATATTTATATTTTGATCAATTTTAATGTTCTGAACATGATGGCGAAGTCCGTTCGTCGATCAGAGGTCATTTGATTTAATTTTGGCGACGTCCAATGTATTTCAGCCTCGATTTGCACACTATCGCTTTCGATCATTTGAAATTTGTACAGAATTGTCCGAATTGAGTGCGAATAGTCTTACTTGATAGTTTTCGATATTTCAAAGCTAACGATATAATCAATTTCTTGAACGAAGGTCGTTCGGATATCGCCGCAGCTTCCCGACTTTGATATACGCGTCAACACATTGATAGCTCGATCGCTTGATCGGTTGATCTTTAGATTATTCAATATTTATATTCTGATCAATTTTGACATTCTGAATGTGGCGGCGAAGTCCGTTCGTCGATCAAATGTCATTTTGACCATTTTCAGTGACGTCTAGTGCATTTTGAGCCCTGATTTGTGCACTGTCACCTCCGAAGTCTGTCGAATTCGACTTGTGACACATATATGGAGGTCAACATTAAATAAAATAGTTTAAAATTTCAACATTTGAATAAATTATTTACAAATAAAAATAAAGTATTAATGAAACTTAATCCTCACTTGTCTCCTCATCATCATCCTGCTCCTCTGCCTCCACCAATGGCTTCTTCCCCTTCCGTCTGTCTCTACGCATCTTCTCCATTCTAGTCTCCATTACAGTCATTTGGGTTTCCATCTAAGTTATCATATTCGCTTCCATCTTCTCGGTCATAGTAGTGACATGCCTTTAAATGATCTCGTTGATTGACTGATTGCTTGTTCTAAAGAACGAATAGTGTGCTTCATAGGCAAACCCCAATGAGCCTGAGCCATAAATCCGCCCCTTCTTTCCCCCAACAGCTTCTTTCCTTATGTCATACTTCGACTGCTCTAACTATCCACTAGAACTTCTTACACCAGTGCAACCCTAACTAGTAACTTTTTCAGCCTCATGTAGTCGTCCTACAAATAATTAATTAGAAAGTGGGTTAATCATATAATAGATTATTAATTGAATTATAATTCAAAAATTAGGAGTTAAGAACATTTGGCTCGAACTCACCATATAAAGTTCAGAATCAATAATTTTGTTACAAACCTCTGCGATATAAGTCTACTCTGACTTCATCTGGCGCTAAGATAGCTTGATTCTTGTGCCTCACACATTGACATTGAAACTTTCCTTCAGAAATATAAGAGGAAAGGTGAGATTCCACGTGTATGAAATGCTCAACACCACTCGATGACGCACAAATCAAAGCTAAAATACACTCGATGTCATCGAAACTAGTCGAAATGATCTCTGATCGATGAACGGACTTCGCCATCACGTTTAGAACGTCGAAATTGATCAGAATATACATATTGCACAATTCGACGATCAACTGCAGGTGATCGAAGACTCCACTAATGCTTAATAGGGCTTAGTGAGTATGAAGACTTGGTTGTGTTGTCACAAGACACCTTCTGCTATGCTCAATAGGGCATACCAGGTAAGCCAAACCAGTTTCGATGTAGCTCCCCTACGTGGGGATGACATCGAAATGCTACCGAAATTTTGATTAAATTTTGGACTTAAAAAGGGGGAAGAATCAAGATTCATTTAAAAAAAGAAATCAAGCATGTCGAAAATAAATAATCTAAAATGAAATTTGAATGATTTGAAATTGCATATATATTTGCTTTTATATAGGTGATTGAATACCCCACTAATGCTCAATATGACTTAGTGGGTATGAAGACTCGGTTGTGGTGTCACAAGACACCGTCCACTACGCTCAATAGGGCATACCAGGTAAGCTAAAGTAGTTCCGATGCAGCCCCCTATGCGGGGATGATATTGGAATATTGTCAAAATGCTGCCAAAATTTTATCCAAAATTCATACTTGCAAATAAAATTCAAGCTAAACAAATAACGCTGCCTAAGCTCGCTAAGATAAAATTGATATCGAATTTAATTTTGAATTATAAATGAGAATGAATTTGAAATGAATTTGAAGATTATATTTCAAATAAAGAAAGATAGATTGAACTTAAACAGATTTATGAACTTGAAGCGAATTGAATATTTTGGCAGTAAATATAAATTTGATAATTTAATATATATTATTCCAAGGGATTTTTATAAGATGCTAGAACAATTTTAAACGCCTTCCTCGCCTCCGGATCTATAATTCTTCGTATAAGTAGATAGAATGTGATACTAAATTAAATACTACACTAATTATGGAGCTTCTTTCAATTCAAAAATTAAGAAATTTTATTATAATTATGATTTTCAAAATCAATTATTTCATTAATTAAATGAAATTATCTAAGTTAAAAACATCTGCATGTGCTCGGACATAGAGATTTAAAGTACAAATTCTAATGTCTAAAAAGGTTGTGTAGGCTAAGTTGGGATTAAATAAATATGAAATTAATCTCATAATTTTAGGGTAGGAAAATGATGAAATCAATTCAATCATTTATGACTATATGCATGCAAGCTAATGAATGTCGTCAATATTAATTCAAGTCAATGAAAGATATAAGTATTCAGCTCCATAGAATATGATCATAGTAGGCCTAATCTTCTATGTTTGAAATAGAGTTGGCACGACCTACTAAATGATCAACTTCTAAATGAACTCAAATTGCATTAAGTCATAAGACTCAATCCTCTATATTCGCAATGGAGTTGACAAGGTCTTTTATGATATCATTCTTCTAAATAATTCAAATTACACATAGGTCATAGACCCGATCCTCTACTAACAAAATAGCTAAGTTCACAAGGTCTACCCTGATGATGGATGTGTTGAATGGAGATTTCAACCAGAGGGGATTACTATTTTTTAGATTTTTAAATTATTGTATCTCAAAATCAAATTTATAAATGCAAGTTGTAGACCTAATCCTCTGGTAATGAAATAGCAGAGTTGACAAGATCTACCTCGTGATGGCTGCGTTGATTAAAAATCTCAACCGGAGGGGATATTATCATTAAAAGATATTTGAGCTCTAAATTAATTCATCTTAAAACTAAATTTTAATTAAGAAAATATCTGAACTAAATGCAATTTATCATTTAAATACTTAAAGTAAACAACTCATCCACCCATCCACCATCATTTGTTGGGGATGAGAGATTAAGAAAACTTTAGCTCACAAAGAAGCTAATGTCAAGTCAAATAAATCACTATATTCAAACTCAAATAATCTCATGCTAGTAAGGATGCGGTCCGTGTCCTCTGTCCACGTGGTTTGGCCAGTAGGCTCTATATATGATGCGGTTACGACCAGAGTCCTTTGATCGGGTGGTTGCCACCAAATGACACCATTATATTACTGTCATGACTGTTGCCCGTATGTTTCCCAATGGCTGAGCCCTTTAAGTTATGAATCATAAGGTATATTTGATAGGCACAAAGCCCTTCTGTCAACTAAGGTGGACTTAAGATTGTCTCTTTGGACAAACACCACCCCAGTTGTACAAGGATTTCTTGGATGATGTAACCCATGTGTTGCTGATGAGGATCATTCGATCAGGTTGGGTCGACTATCTCCTCTGATTAAGTAGATTAGGGACCATGACAGCTCGGGATGACGGAACCATAGGATCTAGATCGTGCACGCCATCATTCCACCAACCATAAGCTTTAAGTTAAATAATGGTGAATTTCATAAATCGAAATTCCAAAACTCCAAATGCTGCAACTATATGATAATGACTAGCCTTAATCGAAAGTTCTCTCTTAGCATTGGGAGGGGTAATTAACTATAGGTGCTTGCGTCTATAGGAGACCTAGAACCTGATCTAAAGTCCTCACAAAATGAGGATGAAATCTCTGGGTAGTGTCTTATCTACTATCTCATCTGCTTTCTGAAAATTACACTGACATCTTCAAATCATACTCTCTTCATATGTCGAGAGGTCGGTGGTGAATTTTTCAGAGCTCACAGATTTCTGGCGGCTCTGCTGGAGACTGGTTTTTTTTTTCATCTTTGGCTAGTCAAATTTGGCATAAAGTAGCAGTGGAGTATAAGTAACCAAAATTGAAATTTAGTCATAAAATAAAATCATTAATGAACATTATACTTTGTTGAGTATGATTTTATTTGCTTGAAATTTTCTTTTGAATATGTTGTTTTATTTCTGTTATGTTGTATCTCTGCATTTTGAAAGTATGGGATAGAATATTTATTTTTGATTATTGATCCCTATATTTCATTTGCGTAGATGGATCTTCAGAACACTCCATTCATTGTGAAGTTGAGCCGCGGGTCTAACATCCGTCTGACTAATGTTATCATCAACACTGGAGATGTTGGAGCTACCATTCAATTTGGTAGTGTGGACTCTCCAGCAATTACAGTTAATGCTAATATCACGTCAATTCAGGATACATCTGGACATCGTGCACATTAGTCCGTGCAACAGAGAAAATTTACTAAAGTAGTTACTGCTGAAGCTCCCCAAAAGAGAGCTTATGTGTTTCAAAGATTGGGATATTGTGACACTCTGACTATGAAGAGAACTGTTGTAGGGCAGAAAGTCTCAATTATGCCTGTAAACACCACTCTGTCGATTGAACCTTTTGTACCAGGAAAGCATTATCATGAAGCTTCCTCGTCTGGAGGAAAACTAATATGAAGGTATAAAAGAAGGGTGAATAACGAACTACGAGCTCAATAACTGTTTTCTGAATGACAAGTTATGTAGTTAGCATCAGAACCAGAAGCGACTATTCCCACCCAGAATAAATTCGAGAACCTGAAATGGGTTAAGAGGAATAGCTCTACTGGTGAGCTGAAAAAAATCTTTTTGGGATCCACCACTACATCAAGCTCGGGTGCCCCAAAAGAAAAATCCTGAAACCTTATCCGCTAGAGTGCATCGAGTGCTGAAGGTTGCCAAGGAAACAGGCCTAATGAAAAGAATGGTCCAAAGGCCTATGATGATTGAAACTGATAATGTTTCATCTAATAGACTACCACCTGTTGTGAGAGCTCATGATCGATTCAAGAAAATCCCATATGGTGAGCATCGAAGCATGACACCTAGACCATATGTCAGAGAATCCGCTTTTGAAAGGTCTCGATGGAAGGGAAAGCAAGTTTGGAGGCCAAATCCTCAAAGTGAAACTGTTGAAAATAAAGAAAGAGGCATGACATCTGGTTCGCACTCCTGGAAATCCGCCAATGATAGGAACCCACAAAAATGGGTTCAAAAGAAGAAATCTTATGATGATGAATTACAGGATGGCCGACACCCAGGTGAACATTCCTGGGAATCCCATCGTCGATCAACCGAATCTCCATGAAAGAAAGTTGACTTTGATCGTAGCCCTCCGGTTGAAGAGAGGTTTGTCTCGAATCCAGAGCCAAAAATTAATTAGAGGAGACGTTCTATGATACTATAGAAGTGGAAGTAGTGTATGTGGTACATCACGTTGGAGAACCATCTAGTGCACGACAACTCCAACATTGGCGGCGTGGAGCCGTACCTCCTATTCATATTGAAGAATCAGCTCTTGAGCAAACAGAAGGAGGAGCTTCAAGCATGTCCTCAGGTGGTGAAGAGGAGGAAGAACCAGAAAGAGAAGAAGACAACTCTCTCTTTGCCGACACTACCACATCAGCCCAAATGTAGAAACGAATGCAATGACAGATGAAGGCAAAAGATAGGGAGATCATCTAGTTAAATGCAAAGATGAACCAATGTGGGCTTCAAAAATTCGCCACCAACCTCTCATAAATGAAGAAAGTGTGATTTTAAGCATCGGTGTAATTTTCAGAAGGCAGATGGAATAGTAGATAAGACACTACCCAGAGATTTCATTCTCATTTTGTGAGGACTTTAGATTTAATTCCAGGATTTCTATAGGTGTAATCATCTATAGTTAATTACCCCTCTCAATACTGAGAGAGAACTTTTGATTAAGGCTAGTCGTTAGATCGCTAAATACGTAGTTGTGGTGAAAATATTCTTGCCTTCATCTATCCTCTTGAAGCAGATAAATGAAAATATAAATATACGCCTTTTGGTTGGGACACCTCGTAGATCCGCAGCTGTTCTTATTAGGGTGATCAGGTTCAACATTGAGGAGAGATCTATTATCTCGAAAGATAGAAGTCACCACCATACAATGGACCTAATCACCTTAATAATGACTCATAAGGACAATGAGTCTGCATATGTACCAGAGATTCTTCCCCTACTTTATATGAAAAAGTAAAGTAGGGTTTATTTTAAACTGGGTTCGTTAAGTTCCCTATAGAGGAAAGCCCCCATAGTTAATTACATCTTAAGGAATAAAATTCCTCAAGAATACTCTCGATTTAGGTAAATGATCGTTGTCTCCAAGGATTTCAATAGGTAGGACTATCAATCGATTAATTTATTTTTGGCAAATCAAGTGGGATCGATAAAGAGGAGGGAGTTCTTATCGAAGCCAAATGGAGGTGAGTAGGAGATGTTTAGGATACTAGGAAGCCTAATAAACATCCCAAACTATCCTATGGTTGGGCTTTACATTTTGGAATTTAAATTACTTATTTGAGTTGAATTTTTATTAGAAATTTAGGGCTTATAATTTCACAATGCAAGGTTATAGAAATGCCTAAGAGGTGAGGATTTATGCTTATGACGCATAGAATGGAGAAGCAACCTCAGAACCTAAATCTAGGGAGCTTTGACAGGGCCAAAAGCATGACCTAAATCTAAGGCAAAAAATATGTATTCGATTTTTCTCCACAAGAGAGGATAAACCACCTAACTGCTTAGACTTACAACCGTCTGGGGGTGGCCATCAACTAACTCCTCCTATGATTTTAAATTCATGTAGGAAAGTCATATGCTTTATGCAAGATAGCTGGGCTGTTATTTATTTAGAATGAGACTAAGTCCTTAAACTCACTCCCTAAAGAGACTGGATCATGTAAGGGCATGCTTCAAATGACCTAAATATAACACAAATCATATTACATGTTATTTTAATTTTTGGACAATCATTTGACTCAGGCTTATAAGATTTATATGCCTAATGCATGAGAAGTAAGATTATTGGCCAAAATCAACGAGAAGGGAGCATGTGTGTTTCCTCCATGGCTCTCAAAGGTCAAGCTAAGTTCTCTGGTAAAGGTAGAAGTCCTCTAATCAAGAGTGAAATAATATATTTTTATACATGATGTTAGAAAAGAAATGCTCATCCAACTAAGGGATTGTTAATTCTTTTATCTTGATTTAAACTTAGTCTTTAAATGAGGTTATGAGTTGTTTATTTTTATTCTTGAGTTAATTGATTTGGTAGAAGATTTATTTTTTCCTAAGAGCCTATTCACCATCTAGGCCATACATCAAACAAGGAAGAAACTAGGAAAACATGCCATTTGTAAAGCATAAGCTGAATAAAACATCAAGCATTTTATAAAGCTAACGCAAAAGAATAAAAGGCCAAGTGTGGTTGGGCACCACCGCAGAAACCTAAACACAAATTGGGTAGTCGAGCTCTACCCTTATACAACCTGGATTACAAATGAATTAATTACATTTAAGCAAGGAATTCATGTTATGGGAGGTCTTCATTCTTCATTTCTTTATTCTTCTTTTCTTCTTTTTTCTTTTGGTTCTTTCTTTTGGATGATTGGAATGTGGATACTCCAAAGGCTTCACATGGTACATAAGATGTGATCTTATAACCAATGCTCAACATAATCTCCCATAATAATCATTCTAAAATCCTAATTGCAAAAGTACATGAAAAGGGAAAAAGTAAATCTAATTAAAACCTGCAAAATAGAGATTAGCTAAACAAACCACACATTCTCAAGCATGTATAAAAATAAATTGGACTTAGCACCCCACACATGGGTAACCAAGTCCACCTAGCTGATTTTGGATTATGCTTAAGGGTGTAAGCAATCTACATAGCAAAAGCAATTATATTTTTATTAAAGCGCCCCTTAAGCACAATCCCCTGCAGAAGATAATGATTAGACTAAATCATCCTACCATTCATTCTCTACACACACACACCTTAACATCCAAACTAAAACAAAATATCACAAAATAAAAACAAACATCAAACCATGCACCACCCTAACATAGGACTAGAAGTGGTGACTTAGCCTAATGTGTGTGCCATGTAAGGTTTATGTGGTATGCTTAGCTAGGCTTTAAGGTTAGGATTTTCTAAGTGAGAAAAGGTTCAACTTAGAAGGGTGGTCTCATTTAAGTGTTTAGTTAATTTAGGTTAATTTTATTTAATGTTCTGTTTAGGTTTGAATAAACCTACAATTAATTACTAAGTACTGTAAAGAAAGAGAAAAGAGAAGAGAACTTCTCTTTCCTTCCCTACCTTAAATAATTTCTAAAGTAGATTCATATTTAGTTTTGTTTAGTGAATATTTTATTACACATTTTAATTAATTCTAAGTTTAGATTTTCTCTAAACAAACTTATTCAAAAAGAAAGATATTTTAAGATTAAGTAAAGTGAATTACTATGACAAAACACACAACATTTTATTTCTTTCCCACATGTGTATCATGCATATGAATGAATCCTAAGCATATCTATACATGTGATGCAAGTATTTAGCACACCTTAATAATGAATGCTTAGAGAGGTTGCTTAAGAAAATTTGGAATATTTCATGTATGCATGATTTTGTTAAGTAGAAGAGAGTGATTCTTTTATCCATTTTTCATATGCACATTTACAAGTATAAAAGATATAAGTGAGTACACCATTGTTAACAAGGTGTAAGGTACAAGACCTACTTAGAATAAAAACCTCAACCCCTGGGTTGTCCAGACTAATATACCACTTAAATATATATGTGCATGTATAAAAGAAATGCATGGAAAGAGAATGCTAAATTACTTAAGAAAATTTGAATGCTTTATGATGCATGATTTTCATTAAGTAGAAAATAGGTTTTCTTATCCATTTTTTTTCACATGCACACATGTATGTATGAAAGGCATAGGTGAGTACGATGCCATTGTTAACCAAGGTGTAAGGTATAAGACCTACTTAGGGCTACTTAAAGACTCACAATCCTAGGGTTGTCCAGACTAATATACCACTTTTCTTAAATACAAATAAGTGTACAAAAGAAATGAATGTAAAAGAAAGATGCAAAAAAGCTTGTGTTGGTTAATTTGTTTGTTTATGTAATTTATCTGTGCAAATGTAGATGTCCTTCTTAAGTAATAGTATATGAATGAATAGGAAGGGAATTAGGCAAGTGTTATGTTCTTTTCAAATGAACTATACACTTTGCCAAATTCTATTCAAAATCATACTAAAAGAAAAGAAAAGGAAGGCTACATTATGCACATCTTCATATTTATATCCACATGAAAGCTTATAAATAATTATAAGTAGCACACTTTTAGTTTTAGGTATTTGATTGATAGATTTTGAAAATAGTTTTGAATTTAATAGTGATAATAGCCACTCATATTTTTTACTTTAGCCAAAATATGCAATTTGACATAAATAAAATATTTCATTTTGAATTTGATATTTGAAAAGCATTAATGTATGAAACTCATATACACTATTTTATAAGCATGTAACTTTATTTACTCTAATTAATTCTTAAAGACAATCTTATGAAGTAAGATCATTTAAAGAGAATCAAAAGTTATTTAAAGAGACTTTCATTTTGCTTTGAGTTTGATTTGAAATAGAAAAGTGTGAGAAGGTTTATTTGGTCATTCCCAAATGTGTGTCATTTTATTTAATTTTAGGTGATTAGATTAATTTTATGCTTTGGTTAGGTTAAGGTATTAAGTTCATTAATTACCCCTTACCTATACCACTTTAACATATTTAATCAAATAATTATGAGCCAATACAACAACAACAACAACAACAAGCCTTAATCCCACTAGGTGGGGTCGGCTACATGAATCCTTCATCTCCATTGTGTCATATTATGTGTCAAATCCTCATTTAAATCAAGTATACTAAGATCATTTTTCTTAACCAAGTCTTTTAGGTCTACCCCTACCTTTCTTAACATAAGAAAAAATCTAATTCAATATTCATGGATGACCACACTTATGTACAAACCATCTAAGGATCTCCCTAATCTTATCTACCATGGAGCTAGTCAACTTTTCCCGAATATACTCATTTTGCATTCTATCTTTTGGTAAAGACACTCATCCAAAAGCATCCTCATCTAACTTAACAGTCTTATGCTTCTTTTGTTATTAAACATTACATAGTCATTGCGGTCTTACCACCATCTTATAAAATTTTCCCAGTTTAAGTGGAACTTTCTATCACTAATGGATGCATTCCTCCACTTCAACCATCCAACTTGAATTTTACTAATAACATCTCCATCTATTTCACCATCATTTTGAACAGAGCCTAAATTAAAATCACTCTTATTAATGACTTATTCACCTATTATCACAACACTATCACTAGAACTTCTACATAAAATTACACTCCATATATTCAATTTTAGATCTACTTAAACAAAACCTTTAGACTTTAGGGTTGACCTCCATAATTCAAGTTTCATTTGGACACCCTCTCTAGTCTTATCAAGAAGAATTTCATCGAAAGCATACACCAAGGTACATCTTCTTGTAAATGCCTAGTAAGAACATCCATAACTAAAGTAAAAAAAATAAGGGATTAAAGCTGATCCTTGATGTAATCCAAAGAGGAAAATATTTTGTCAATCCTCCTTGTGTTTGGACACAAGTAAAAGCTCTAGTATACATATCCTTAATGACTTGAATATAACCAATATTAACTCCTTTCTATTCTAGAACTCTCCAAATAACATCTCTTAAAACTTTATCATAATCTTTCTCTAAATCAATAAATATCATATGTAGATCCTCCTTACTTTCTCTATGCTTCTCCATCAAACCCCTTAACAAATGTATAGCATCCATAGTAGATCTATCTGGCATGAAACCAAACTGATTGTGAGAAACTTCTGCATCACATCATAACATATGCTCAATTACTCTCTCCCATAATTTTAATGTATGGGACATTAACTTAATTCCTCTATAATTTGCACACTCTTATGCATCACCTTTATTCTTAAATATAGGAACCAACAAACTTTTTCTCCACTCATATGGCATGTTTTAGTCTTTAAAATGACATTAAAAGATTTGTAAAAAAAATTCTGATCTCCTAAACATTTCCACACTTCTATTGGAATATTATCCGATTCTCGCTTTTCCACATTTCATTTTCTTTAAAGCTTCATAACTTGACTTACTAATACAACGATAAAATGAAATTCTTATTTTTTTTAGGCATTAAGGTTGCTAAATCAATCGACTTTGGATCCTTCATTGAAAAGTTTATCAAAATATTCCACTATTTTCAATATCATTTTCTTAAAAAAGCATTTTATTATTTTCATCCTTAATACACCTCACTTGAACTACGTCTTTACTTCTCCTATCTCTTTGGTTGGCTAACTTATACATACATCTTTCACCTTCTTTGGTCTCTAATCTATTGCATAAATGACTAAAAGCTAAATTTTTTGCATCATATACTGCTTCTTAGAATCTTTAAAGGCCACTTTATATCTTTCCCAATTCTCGAGTTTTACATCTAAAAAATTTTATAATACTTCTTACTTTTATCTTTTCTTGCACACTCGTCCACCAACTATTCTTATTAAAAAAACTTTTCCTTTTGATTCTCCAAGCACATCTTTAGAAACTTGCTTAATTTCACTTGCTATTTTTTTTTTCCACATAATGTTAGCTTTCTCATGAACATCCCAAATTTTAATCTCCTGTAGCTTGCTCTTAAAAATATTTTTATTTATGTTCTTTAAGTATCCTCATCTAATTCTAGGATAATAATTTGGTTTATTTTTTCTCTTACAATCTTTCATCTTAAAATTTAAATCTAACAATCGATATTGGGTACTTAGATTTTCACTTAGAATGACCTTACAATCTTTACAATCTAAATAATCTATTTTTCTTATCAGAAAATAATCAATCTGTGTTTTACTAGATCCATTTTTATAAGTAATAATATGTTCATCTCTTTTCTTAAATAAAGTGTTAGCAACTATAAAATCATAAACTAAAGCAAAATCTAATATAGTTCTACCTTCTTCATTAGTCACTCCAAATCCATAACCATCATGAATACTTTTAAAATCTTCTACCACTCTAGATGTCCATTTAAATCTCCTCCAATACTTTTTCTTCAAGAGGTATCTTTTGTAATAATAATTCATTCCAAAATTTTTTTGGCTTACCTCCAAACCTACTTGAGGAATATACACTTATAACATTAATAATCTTAGTATCGATAATCTTTAAAGCTATAATTATCTCCACATCATATTAATATTTATAACATTATCCTTCAAACTTTTATCTATAATCACACATACACCATTTCTAGTTTGATTTTTACCTGAATACCAAAGTTTAAAACCTAAACTATCAATCTCCTTGTCCTTCTCCTCAACCCATTTAGTTTCTTGAACACATAAAATATTTATCTTTCTATGAACCATAATATCTATTAATTCCATTAATTTGTGAGTACCTTATTCCAAGATCTAACCTAATTCTAGTTTCATGGACTAACTTCTTTGGCATCCGTCCATAATGTGGGATCCCTTACTTATTTAACACTACACCAAGCAGATGTACTCTAGACATTTTTCAAGTATTCAAAATACAATGCATCATTTGGGGATAGCATTAACATAATGATTTAAAAGATTTGCATCTCAATGAGGAGGAGAAAAAGGTTTGATTTGGATTGATTTATTATTTTTTTGTTTGTTTCAGATTTTAAATTTTGGATTTTGAAATGGACCCTATTGGTTTGTGATGGATCACACTGAGTAGGAGCCATGGAGGCCTTGACCTAACTCAAGTTTACCAATCCAAAGGGGTAGTATACTAAGCACATAATAGGACTAACCAACCAAAGGGAATGACTTTTGGTGTGCAATAGTTGTACTAAGAAGAAAGCATAGTAGACTTACATCCTCCAAAGTAGGGACTAGTTGCTGGGGTGATCCATTGGCAAGAAAATAGATCGAACCCAACCTAAGGTTGACTATTGAGTGAATGTCGTTGGGGGACTTAGATCAACTCAAAGATAGTCAAGATTAATTTCATTTTAAACTTATTTTGATGGATCCCATTGCTTTGCGATGGATTGCACTAAGTAGGGGCCTCAGAGGCCTAGACCTAACTCAGACTTACCAATCCAAAGGGAGAAGTCTACCAATCACAAGCTAGGACTATCCAACCAAGGGGAATTCCTTTCAATTTGCAATGGTCAAGTCTTAAGAAGAAAGCACAGGGACTCAAATCTTCTAGAAATAAGAAATCACTAGGGTGATCGGTTGGCAAGGCAACAGATCAAACCTGAGCTAGGGCTGACTATTGAGTGAATGCCACTGGGTGACTTAAATCAGCTCAAAGAGAGTCAAAGATTAATTTCATTTTTAGTTTGTTTTGATAGATTTCATTGGTTTGTGATAGATCACACTGAGAATGAGCTTATATCAGCCTAGAACTATCTCAAATTTACTGAACCAAAGGGAGTAGCTTCTCGGTCAACAGGAGAACTATCTGACGAAAGGAGTGCCTTTCAGTTTGCAATGATCAATTCGAGGGAAGAAAGCTCGAGGACTCACATCTTCTACTATAAAAGACCACTAGGGTGATCGATTGCTTTGGGAAATAAATCGAACCAGACCTAAGGTTGCCTGTTAGTTTGTAACAGTCATGCTAGAATGAATGCGTCATAGTCTTATATCTTCCAAAGCGGAATGACTGTCGGGGTAACCTGCTTGTGGAAAAATAGATTGAACCCGATCTAAGGGTGACTAGATTTATCTTATCTTAAGTAGTCAAGCAATTCGTATAAGGAGTTCTGCTGACATTGCCCTAAATATAGGATGCCTGCTTGGGAAAAGGGGCCCTTTGGGGGTGGGGGGGTGGGGGCTTGAATTCCTAATTCACAAGCAAAATAATTTGTTTGTATATCATGGACCCTATTAGTTTGCGAGAGATCAAACTGAGAAGGAGCTTAATCAGCCTAGACCTATCTGATTCTTGAACAAGGAGAATCTGCGTCTGAACAAATTCTCCAATCACACGGGTGGCTACTAGGAAAGGGGGACTATCCAATCCAAAAGTAACCCATGTGGTGTCTAAATGGGGTTGCAAATGACGTGATCCAAATAGAATGCCCACAGGGGAAGGGACCACTAAGGGCTTAATCGAACACCTTGGAGAAAATGACATGGCTAGTCATATATAAAATAGGTATTTAGTGGCCAACTCAAGGAGAAAGCACGGGGACTCACATCTGCCAAGAGTGGTGTATCAGGGTGAGTCTTTGTCACATAGCAGAACATCAACCAACTAAGGTGCCCATTGGTTTTGCAATGTCGGAGAAAGCTGGGGACTCACATCCTTATGGCGGGCGATTCTTTGGGATAGTCTATCTTCGGCTCGATAGGTGCTATCCGACCTACGACGACTACCGAGCGAATGTCGCTAGAGGACTTATATCGACTCAAATGTAGTCAAGAGGAATGAAGCCTTTGGGGGACTTATCCTAAACCTTGAATATACTCGACCTAGTTAGATCATGATGATTAGTTCAAGAAGAAAGCATGGGGACTCACATCTTCTTAAACAAAATCAACATGAGGTAACTACTGATGGGCGGTAAAAGTCGCCATACTAACAAGCTCATTGGTTTGTAATGGTCAAGTTAGGAAGAAAGCACAGGGACTCACATCCTTCAACAAATGAACATTGGGGGTGATATACTAGCGAGGTAGTATGTAGACCTGACCTAGAGCAGGTAATGAGTGAGTGCCACAGGAGGTTTGCTCCCACATCAGAGTAGCCCGAGATAAAAGATATGTATTTATTTTTATGTTTATGTTAAAGAGAATAGGATGCCACTTGGGTTCTCTTACACCTACCTTAAACATGTTGGGGAATTTATTGAAATGGTGTCATGGATGGCAAATGGGATTCCCACCGAGAAAGGATGCCGCTTGGGTTCTCTCACACCTATTCTAGTAGCACTTGGGAATGTGTTTGTGTTGTGAAGAAGGATAGGATGCTACTGGGGGACTCTTACACCTACCCTAAACACATCATGGAAGATTCACAAAATAAGCAAACAACGCTTCGAAAGAAGAGGAGATTTTGATGAAATGGAATCAAATTTTTTTTGTTGATTGATAGAATTATTTTCAAACATGATTTTTATGGGTAATATTTTTTCAAATAGAGCCCATTAATTGGAAGCATCGGGTGTTCCCCTTTACAATCAATAAGTTGATAAGATCCTCCTTGGTAGGCCTTCTCTATGACAGGGGCCTTCCCAAGTGGGTTCAAACTTGCCTCCCATCTTTTTGAATATTGGTCTCCTTAGGACTAACACAAGTTCTCTACTCAAAAGACCTAGGGACCAGCTTGTTGTGAGCTTGAATCATTTTGGCCTTGTACAACTCGAGATTTTGGCACGCTCATAGGTGACTCTCCTCTAAACCTTCAAGCTCTTCTAACCATAACTTTTCATTCTACTCTGTTGTGATCTTGCTACCCAATGCTATCCTTAGTGATGGGAGTTAAACTTCTAAAGGTAGAATGGCTTTGATACATTAAGAAAAAAGGGGTATATTGAGTTGGAGTTCGGTATGTGGTGCGGTAAGCCCACAAGACTTCAACCAACTACTCATTCCACTGTTGCTTGTTGTCATCAAGAGTCTTCTTTAGTATTTGGATGAGAGTTTTGTTGAATGCTTCTGCTAAGCCATTTGCTCTGGGGTAGTAGATGGTGGAGTATCTCCAATCTATACCTTATCTTTTAGCGAAGCTATTGATCTTAGTGCTTTTGAATGCAGTACCATTATTAGATATAATTCATCGAGGCACCTCGAACCTATATATGATATGGTTCTAAAAATTGAAGCATCTTTGAGTTATGACCTCTGAGTGGGATTGCCTCACTTGAAAAAGTAGTCGGGGATAGCTAAGATGAACCAACGACCCTTGGAAGAAGGAGGATCGATGGACCACAATGTCACTCGAATGGCCATGAAGCCAATGTAGGTGTAGAATGTTGGGTGGTTGATGTAAGACCACACCGTGCACGACACGATGGCATCTCTAGCTACATCCATGTAATTGTAATCATCGGTAGTATCTATCAGTCTTTTTTTTATCTTCGTCTTCATCTTCGGACCGGATTGATGTGCTCCGCATAGACCTGAATGTACATTAGTTACAATGTCATGGGCTTCATGTTTATCTAAACAACGTAATCACATTTGGTCAAAGGACCGTCAATATAGGGTTCCATCAAAGAGAGCACAAGAGAGAGTTCTCTATTTCACTTAATAGGCTTGTGATTTTCTTGAGGTAGTTTGCCGGTGTTCAAATAGTCTATGAATGGTTGCCTCCAATCCAGCTCCTTGTCCTTATGGGCAATGACAACCTCCCCTTCAAGAGAAAGTCTCTCGATGAGTTCAACATTAATAAGGGATAGGACTTGTCTATTTTGGACCCTTATTGGAATGGACTCATCTTTAAGACATGCCAATTCTTTGGCAAGTTTGGCCAAAACATCTACTACTTGTGTTCTGCTGGGAACCTTGTAGATGGTGACTTGAATTTGGGCCAACGCTTCATGGTATACTTGTGGTAATGATGAAGCTTGGGTTTGAGAACTTTGTAGGACGACAATGTTGATGACCAACGAGAATCCCAAAGATGTTGATGCTCTTGACACATAGATAGCTAACTCGGCCGCAATCAAAGCCTCATACTTTCGACTTCATTGTTGGTGCGGTTGGAAAGATAGTATGAGAATCTCATCACATCATGGTCTAGAGTTAGAGAACTATTCCTACTGCCTTTCAGAAGAGTAGAGGTGTGCTTCCTTTATGAAAAGAAGCTATGCCATCAAAATACATCTCCCATCGGTGGTTGTCAACCTCCCCTAAGTTCATGATTTATTTGTTAGGGAGATCGTCACTAAGCGGGGAGTCAGTAGGAAGTGGATGTACTGCTAAGAAATATGCTAGTGCTTATCTTTTCACCACACAGAGGTGTACGAATGTGATATTAAACTGTAAGAGAATCATGGACCATCATGCCAAATGTCCGGATAGCATTGACCATGTCATGAGATACTGCATTGGATTAGTTCTGGAAATCAAGTTCACCTTATGAGAAAGCATATAGTGTCATAGCTTTTGGGAAGCAAAGATCAAAGCTAGGCAATGTTTCTCAATAGGTGGATAGTTCGCTTCAGCAGGAATTAGATGAAGACTGAGGTAGTAGAGAGTGCTCTCCTTCCCTTCGTCGTTGGCTTGGGCCAATTAATCATCGAGAGAGTCATCCAATGTAATGTTGTAAAGGATGAGGGGTCTGCTAGGATAGGTGCTGCTAGAACTGGTGACTTCACCAAATACTGCTTGATATCTTCAAAGGCATGCTAACACTAATCATCCCACTTGAACTTGACAACCTTTTTGACAAGTGGTGAGAATGGCTTGCATCTCCCCGATAGGTTGGAAATAAAGCATCTTAGATACACCAACCATCCTTGGAAAGATCTTAGTTGAGTTAAACTCTTAGGAGGTGGCATTTCTAAGATAGCTTTAATCTTTTCTGGATCTATTTATATTCCTCAATATCGGACAACAAACCCAAGGAATTTCCCTGAAGCTACTCCGAATGCACACTTTAGGGGATTCATTTTGAGGTTATATTATCTTAACTGTTTGAAAACTAGTCTTAAGTCAAATAGATGGTCTTCCTTTTCTCTGCACTTGACTACTAGATCATCAACATAGCACTCAATCTAATGGTGGATGAGTTCATTGAAGATCGAGTCATGGCCATTGGTATGTAGCACCCATTTTTAAGGCGAAAGGCATGACCTATAACAATAGATTCTAATTGGGGTTGGCGGTGTTTCTTTCATCTTGGGCCATCTTGATTTGGTTATTGTAGATGACCCATCCATGAAAGAGAAAATTGCATGAGATGAGGCGATGTCCACCATTAATTCTAGTATAGGAAGAGGAAACTCATCCTTAGGACATGCCTTATTTAAGTCCCTTGAAAGCATATGCAAATTTGGCCATTCTTCTTCTTAAGCGGTACACTCTAACGGGTATGATATTTTCTTCCACGATGAAACTAGCATCGATCGGTTCTTGACTTGAAATGACACATTGTTCAATTTCTAATTGCATGCGTCTAGGAGCTTGCTTGATAGGGTTAGTGCTAGGATCTATTGCTAGTTTGTGGACTGCTACGTTAGGAGATAATCCGAGCATCTCTTCATAACTCCATGCAAAGCGGTCATCTTTCAATAGCTAACTAAGTCATTGGTTTCTTCTTCATTCAACAATGGTGATATGTCGGGCATGGATTTTTTTCTATCTCGAGGTTGATTTCTTTATGCTTATCAATTATTGAATGAATCTCCTCTTTAAATTCTGGCGGTGCATCTTTGATTTGGAGATCATCTAGATCATCTGAGGTTTCTAAACACATATTCTTATAAGAGTTGGTGTTCTGTGAAAAGAACCTATCAAACTCCAAATGATTGGTAATAACTAGCGGTCATCATCATTTGGACCCATCGAATCTAGTCCGCTCTTGATTGTGCTTCCCTACCTGTATTGTTCCACATCTTTTTGAAGTACTCTGACCTGTGCCTAGACCATGTGTGAGGAACCAAACCTTTCTGTATAAGATTATGAACACATGGCGAGTAAAACTCAAATGGTAATTCCATTAATTCCTTAAATGTATCCTTCTCAAGTTCTACATCAACTTCAGGACTTGAGGATGATGATGCCCAAAAGAATCTCTTCTTCATATCACTGGAAGACTTAGAGGCTTCCTTAACTACTAAACCTTCAGCTTTTGAGATGAAAATGAGGTTAGAGCTAAGGTTCCCAGCTGCTGCCTCATAGTCTCACATAAACTTGATTCTTACTTTGCTGAGGCCAATCTTCATCATTCATCAGTGTCACCTCAATGAAACCCAGAGGGGTTGGCTAGTATGCTAATCACATTAGACTCATCCTTGAACGAGATTTCAAGTCTATGTGAATAATAGGGGTACTCATATGAACCGGAACATAACCATTGGTGATGGCCAACGGGGTCTTCCACCTCAGAACTACCTATTTTATCTCCTCTTTGGTGGAGGTTGAGTCATCCTACCTACATGTTCATATGATGGAATGAACTGTGAGTGGAATGTGATATGCGTATATATTTCTTCTTCAATTCCCCTTTCTTGTTTACTTGGGTTTTTCACTTTTCTTCTCTTTTTCTTTTTCTTTGTTTTTATTTTTATTTTCTTTTGCTTTTGAATTTGAGTTTTGTGCAAGTTCACGAGAAAGGGTGTATTAAGGAAGATAGTAGGTTGCATCCTCATATATCTTAACCTCTCTAACTGAAATTGGCTTTTCATCTCCTTTGACATAATACTCAATCCCATTATTCCTGAACTTCATGCACTGATGGAGGGAGGATGGAATTATCTTGTTCTGATGTATCCAAGGTCTTCCGAGCAAAGCGGTGAACGAAGTATTTGAATCAATTATGTAAAACTTGGCTTCAGTCTTCTAGTCACCTATCTCCAAAGGTAAGCCCTCTCGCCTTGTTCATTGAATCCTCTCAAAATCATCCAATCTCCTCGAAGTGTAGAGATGTCAATTTTCAAATAGGCAAGGGTCTTTAGACTTATAATGTTCACCGATGCATCTGGATCAACGAGAACTCTAGCAAGTCTAAATCTGCCCATGTCAAATGTGATGTAGAGGGGACGGTTATGCTTCAAGTCCCCCAGAAGAAGGTCTTCATCTATGAAAGTGATCCCCCGAGCTTCTCTAGAATAATGTGCCTCCTCACCAATAGCAGTCATCTGAGCTAAGCATATCTCAGGATCAAGGAGAGCCTTGATTAATGATTCCCTCATCTCTTTGGATAAGATAAGGGCATCATATATGCTTAGCTTAGATGGAAACTTTCTTAGATGAGAGAGGACATTGTAGTCCACCTTGGGCTGATCCTCCACAAGCATATCCAAGGGTGGAGCATCCTGTGGAGGGGCTTCTCTATCCTCTGAACCAATGACTTGTTTCCCTCTATCTTGAGGTGCTGCCCTAGGAGGTTGAACCTAGCCACTACGTAGGTTGATTTTGATGATCTCTTGTGGTAGAGTAATGGAAGATTCTACCTGCATGTCAAGCTCACCTACAGCTTCTCCTATAGGACCCTCAGAATCGGATGATTCCAAGTCTATCTAAAGAGGTGAACCCATAGTATTTAGAGTAGGAAAGTCCAACTCTCGAGAAAAAAGAAAGATCAAAATTGTTATAATTATTTTGACTTGAAGAGTTATCATTAGAATAAGTACAACCCATCAGTGACACATATATAATTCAAGCTAGCTTTATTCTTCAATTTCTTGGATTTGATAGGAGGTATAAAGTAGAAATCAAGTAAAGTAAGAGGGGTAAGGGATTTGATGCCCTTATCCACCAATACAAGAGTTATACTAGTAGAAGAAGAAGAACTAGCTAGAGTAGAGAAAGTCACCGATGTGATAGATGCAACGGTAGGCTGGAGGCTGGACTCGATCGGTGGTTGTGCTATTGGGCTATCCCGACACATGGTCTTTCTGAGCTCTCTTTTCGAGTTGGCACGAAACTTGCAAACCTTCTTGATGTTGGAGGTTTGAGGACTTAGGTACTGTGGAAAGTTTCTTGATCTTCTGGATGATCTTCTTAGAGGTTTTGGATAAAGAGATATCCCAACCTTCGTTGGTTTTGGAAGGATCACAGTCATCCCCAAGGATTACCCTAATGGAACTTGATTGTTGTTCCACAAGATATTCCTTCGGCATAAATATAGCACCTGTCTTGAAGCTATGTTCAAGCTAGTCCTTAAATTTAAATCAATTCTCCATAATATGACCTAACATGCAGTGGTAGGGGAAAAATTAGGATCATTTTTTTTGCCCACTTCCTCCGGCCTTCTAGGTTCAGGTAACTAAATATAAGGTTTCTTTAAGAGATTCTTAAAGATTTTTCTATCTAGCTCCCTCTTAAATGAATACGATTTATTTAGTTTATCCATTAGATTAGGTGGATGGTAGCTACCTGGGGGCGGGTATGTGTACTGCTGCTGTTGATGATGTGGCTGAGGAGGAGGCTATGAAGGCCATGGAGGCTGCTGTGGTGGCCGGTAGAGCTATCTCGGTGGTGGTAGAGAAGGCGAAAGTGACAGCTATGGAGCACGAGGTCTCTCAAATTTCTCTCTGACCGGCTGTTTTCCCTTATCTATTATTATCACTACCCCGGGCTTCTTCTCATATATCTTCTGCGACTTTGGCTTTGTTGGTAGATCTAGAGAAGGTAACTATTTGACTTCTCCTTGCAAGCTAGCCGCTTTGTTGATTAATTTCTCAAAAGTCTTGATGGTGAAACCTTTGAGCATGAAGGCAACTGGGCGATGGATATTCTTAAGTAGAATCTCAATGGCATGCTATTCAGACAGCTATGATTTGCATTTCATACTCAAATTATATCATCTAAGAATGTAATCAATAAGAGAGTCACCATGGTTTTGTTGAGCTACAACGAGATCACCAACAGTGACTCTTTGCTGAGCTCCATCAAACTTTTTGATGAAGAGTTGATCCAACTCAGCAAAAGTCTTTACTGAATTATTGGGAAGTTCACCATACTAATCAAAAGCTATGCCTACTAAGCTACTGACGAAGAGACGAAAGAGTAAAGTGTCACTACCACTGGCATTACAACAACTAGCTATGAAATGCGCGATGTGCTGTCTCAGGTTACCACTACCATCGAAACTCTTGAAGGAAGGTGGCACGAAACCCTTAGGATATTGGATTGCATCAAATTCCTCTAGGTAGGGTCTACCCTTTGGAACTGATGATCCTCCTCGGGCTTGAGCCAATGCTTCCTTCACCTGCTGTTCAACCATGGACTTGATATCTTTTTTTTTGTATGGAGGTACTATCCACTACCTTCCTATACATGCTTGTTACCTTGCTCTACTAGAGGTAAAGTCTTGGGCGGGTCCAAGACATGCACCAACTCTAGTGGTCACCTTTGTGGTAGGATGAACTACAGGGGCTTGGTTGCAATCTAGATAGTTGCTAAGATCCCTCTCCATCCTTTCTATCTTTTTTCATCCTTCTATTTGATTATGCTAGGAGGTGTTGGGTCGGTGGGTTGTGTCCTCACCTTCATCACCTTCCTTCTTTACTCTCAGAGGGATCCCACAGTATCCACCATGCAAACCCTAGCTGAGTCTCCCAACAAATCGTCTTCATTTGGATTAAAGCTAATCTTCTCCTCATCTGACCAATCATACCTTAGAATCTCGTTCTTCTCTACAAGATAATATGCTACTATCTCCTCGAGAGAACGATCAATCTGAACGTGAAAAATGATTTTTGACCGATGTGATCCTTGTCATGTCTTGAGGCACCAAACCTCCTTCTTTGGAGAGTCAATCCTATGGAGATTGTACTCGCTACTCCTGACTATCACTAGTTATGAAAGGGGTGACATCCCTAGGATGTTCCACTATCATCATGCGGTAGGCTATCATCTCTCCCCTAATAACTCTTCCATCTCCATATCTGGTGGTGGAGTTGGTGAAGGGATGACCACTATGCTTGGTGCCACTCCTCCACACCACGGGATAGAAGGTCAGCGGGAGCTGGCCTCCATAATAGGTGATGTAGATAGGATCCCTCTAGCGGATCACCGGTATGCTTCTCCTTATATGGCCTTCATGGCCTTCGGACGGAGATCTTTGTGGCGTGAGCGGTGATGGCGGATGGGGGTGGCTCTCACGTGATGACTAGTTTGGTAAGTAGGATGCTATGACATGTGAGTAGTGCGCGTAGAAAATCGACAAGTGCGACTGCTATTTGAACCTCCACCTCTCCCTATTGTACAAGCGGATGTATGTGCCTCTGCCTCTCACTGAATATGTTTCCCCACACTGCGGGGGATGATAGATCTCAGATCAAATTAAGCTCCGGACTCTGAACATCCGTAAGTTCTGCCAACCTAGCGCAAGATTGATGGAGGCTGCACTTCCTCTTGCTCAAATAGCTGGGGGCGTCGAACCCGGTGGGTGAAGTGAGATCCTCTAGCATCCTCTCTCGACCAGAGAGGATGAAACTAGTTCACTATAATCAGTGGGGTGATGAAAGTAAGTACCTCCTTTACTATTGAATGGGTAGCGGCCTCCATCTCCCTGGAAATCTTAGTGTAATATTGCTTGATAATGTGGTTTTTATTTCTCTTTTATGTCATGGTAGGATGACCAGAGTGAGAACTAGACCCAACCTCAAAGGCTGGGGAGGCAATCTCTAGAATTAGAGGAGCCTTACCCTTAGGGTGCCAAGTGGGTAGCCCTACTAGGGCTGAGAAACCATGGGCACCGCTTGCACTGCATCCTTTGAAGTGGTGGGGCCACCCTTTCCTCTTCAATGAGGAGATATTGAAGGTGAAGGTAGATCGATGGATGACCGCTTTGCTCGACCAAGTGTCCTCTTGATAGTTGTGAGTGCCCTCACATGTGATCTCACTCCCTCAAATCCCCTACCGAAATGGATAAGGTGGGTATGATCTATCGGGGAAAATTGGCCTGATCCAAGGCCAAGTGCATGCCGTGAGGGAAAGTGAACACAAACTTTTGCGAGCCTCCCATTTCAAATCAATTGTAAAAATTGAAAGGCTATTATAGCTGTACTAGTGTTGAGAATCTACAATATAGGAAATGAGCATGGATCATATTTCTATTTTTGTTGATTTATGAATTTGAATTTAGAATTTGAACTGACATCCAACATCTTGGAAGTGTTAAGTGGGGTTCAAATGGATTTGAGAAGATTTAAAAATTTGATTGGAAAGAGGAATTTTTTAATATGAATTCAACTTCAACAAATTTGGGTATGTTAAAAGGTGGATTTAAGTATTTTTAGAAGGATGCTTCCATAGTTTCATGTTTGAAATTAGAGATTTTGATTTGAGGACACCCTTTCCATTAACAAATTTGAGTATGTCAAGGTAAGGGTCAATTGGTTTTATTTTTGATTTGGTGTTTTAAAATTTTACTTAGCAAATTTGGATATACTAAGTGAAGTGTTTGAAAATAATTATTTCTTTTTGTGAATTGTTGTTTAATTCTTAAAATTGGAATTCCCACTTAGCAAATTTAGGTATGCTAAGTGAAGAACCTAAGTGTGTTTTGTTTGATTTTTTTTTTTTTGAAAATAGGATTCTTAGCAAATTTGAGTATGCTAAGAAGATCCTAAGTGTTTCATTTTTTTTTTTTTTGGATATTTTGATTTTTTTGCAAAAGTAGGATCCTTAGCAAATTTGGGTATGCTAAGGAAATCCTAATGTGTTTTATTTTTGTTTTGATTTATTTTTGATTGAAAGTGGAGACTTTACTTTAGCAAATATGGTATGCTAAAGATGAAGTCCCACTTAGTTTTCTTGAAATGGAAATTTTATTTAGCAAATTTAAGTATGCTAAATGAAATTCCAAAAGGTGTGTTCAAAAATTTTATGTTTTGGTATTGTTTTGAAAAATGGAAACTTCTCTTGTAGCAAATTTGGTATGCTAAAGAATAAGGTCCAAAGGTGCTTGAAATTCTTTGGTTTTGAATTTGGAGACTTCACTTAGCAAATTTGATTATACTAAATGAAATTCTAAATATGTTTGAAAATTTTTGGTTTTTAGTTTGGAGACTTTACTTAGAAAATTTGAGTATGCTAAATGAAGTTCCAAATGTGTTTGAAAGTTTTTAATTTTGAATTTGGAGACTTGAATTAGCAAATTTGAGTATGTTAAATGAAGTTCCAAATGTGTTAGAATTTTTTTTATTTTGAATTTGGAGACTTCATTAGCAAATTTGAGTATGCTAAATGAAGTTCCAAATGTGTTTAAAATTTTTTTGATTTTGAATTTGGAGACTTCACTTAGCAAATTTGAGTATGCTAAATAAAGTTGCAAATGTATTTGAAAATTTTTTATTTTGAATTTTGGAGACTTCACTTAGCAAATTTATGAAGTTCCAAACGTGTTTGAAAATTTTTTATTTTGAATTTGGAGACTTCACTTAGAAAATTTGAGTATGCTAAATGAAGTTCCAAATATGTTTTGAATTTTGAAAATATGATTGTTAAGTTTTGATTTTTGAAAGAAGACCCATTCAACAAATTTGGATATGTAGAATGAAATCAATCTTATTTGAAATGTGAAAATTTTATTTTGTGTGTGATTATTGCTATTTGAAAGAGGGAATTCCAACTTAATCATATATGGGATATTTTTAAGTGGGGTTTCTAAATGATATTATTTTTATTTGGGAATGAAATCTTCATTCACTAAATTTGGGTATATTAAATGAAGATGTTCATATATGCTTTTGAAACATTTAGTTTTATTTTTGAAGATTCCTACATATAACAATTATGAGAATTGTTAGATGAGGGTGATTTAAGAAAATTTGTGGAAAATATTTTATTATGTGCATTTTTTGAAAGAGTACTTTTTGGAAAGCAAGATTCCTATGAAAAATTTATTTTGTCTTTATTATTTTAGAATGAACCTTTCCTTATCATAAAAATGATAAGGAGGAAGCCTTTAAATGTTTTCTTTTTATTTAGTTCTTTCTATTTTTACCAATTGAAGAACCCAACTAGGGTTTTAGGAAAAACATGGGGTGAGGTCCTAAAACCTAAGGATGTTGGCTAACTGAACTTAAGAATGAAATAGGTAAATGTTAATGGAAACAAAGATAGTTTCGGATTCATACCAAAGTACAAACCCACTATCGATACTCGAAGACAATGATCATTTACCAAAGATGGAGAGAGGAACCATCCCCAGCTGAGTCGCTAGAAAAATCTATGGTGAAAATATTCCCGCCTTCATCTATCCTCTTAAAGAGGATAAATGAAAACATAAATATATGCCTTTTGGTCGGGACATCATGTAGATCCACAGATATTCTAATTAGGGTGATCAGCTACGACATTGAGGAGAGGTGTACTATCTCGAAAGACATAAGTCACCACCCTACAATGGACCTAATCACCTCAATAAGGACTCCTAAGAATAATGGGTCTGCATATATACTAGATATGCTTCCCCTACTTTATATGGAAAAGTAAAGTAGGGTTTATTTTTTTAGTTCATTAAGTTCCCATGGGCAAGCCCTAGTTAATTACATCTTAAGAAATGAGATTCCTAGAATACTCTCGATTAAGGTAAATGATCATTGTCTCCAAGATTTCAATAGGTATGACTATCTGATTAGTTTATTTTGGAAATCAAGTGGGATTGATCAAGAGGAGGGAGTTCTTATCAAAGCCAAATGGAGGTGAGTAGGGGATGTTTAGGATACTAGGAAGCCTAGTAAACATCCCAAACTATCCTATGGTTGGGTTTTACATTTTTGAATTTGAATTACTTATTTGAGTTGAATTTTTATTAGAAGTTTAGGGCATATAATTTCACAATATAAGGTTATGAAAATACCTAAGAGGTGAGAATTTATGCTTATGGCACATAGAAGGGAGAAGGAATCTCAGAACCTAAATCTAGAGAGCTTTGGTGAGGGCCAAAAAGCACGACCTAAATCTAAGGCAAAAAATAGGTATTCGGTTTGCCTCCATAAGAGAGGACAAACCACTTGACTGCTTAGACTTACCACCACCTGGGGGTGGCCGCCAACTACTCCTACGATTTTAAATTCATGTCGGGAAATCATTTGCTTTATGCAAGATAGCTGGACTGTTATTTATTTAGAAAGATACTAAGTCCTTAAAATCACTCCCTAAAGAGACTAGATCATGTAAGGGTATGCTTCAAATGACCTAAATCTAACGCAAATTATATTACATGTTATTTTCAATTTTGGACAATCATTTGACTCAAGCTTATAGGATTCATATGCTTAATGCATGAGAAGTAAGATTATTGGCCAAAATTAGTGAGAAGGGAGGAGGTGTGTTTCTAACATGGCTCTCAAAGGTCAAGCCAAGTTCTCTGGTAAAGGTGAAAGCCCTCCAATCAAGAGTAAAATAATATATTTTTATGAATGATGTTAGAAAAGAAATGCTCATCTAGTTATGTGATTTCTAATTCTTTTATCTTGATTTTAACTTAGGCTTTAAATGATGTTATGAGTTGTTTATTTATAATCTTGAGTTGATTAATTTAGTGGAAGATTTATTTTTTCCTAAGAGCCTAATCGCCATCTAGGCCATACATCAAACAATGAAGAAACTAGGAAAACATGTCATTTCTAAAGCATAAGCAAAACAACATCAGGCATTTTATAAAGCTAACACAAAAGAATAAAAGGCTAAGTGTGGTACACCGCAAACAAAACAAATTGGTATGAGCTCTACTCTTATACAACCGATTACAAATGAATTAAACAATTAAGCAAGAAATTCATGTTATGGGGGGGTCTTCATTCTTCATTTCTTCATTCTTCTTTTCTTCTTTCTTCTTTGGTTCCTTCTTTTGGATGGTTGGAATGTGGATACTCCAAAGGCTTCACATGGTACATAAGATGTGATCTTATAACCAATGCTCATCCTAATCTCCCATAATAATCATTCCAAAATCCTAATTACAAAAGTACATGAAAAGGGGAAAAGTAAATCTAACTAAAATCTGTAAAATAGAGATTAGCTAAACAAACCACACATTCCTAAGCATGTATATAAACAAATTGGATTTAGCACCCCACACATAGGTAACCAAGTCCACCTGGCCTATTTTGGATTATGCTTAAGGGTATAAGCAACCTACACAGCAAAAGAAGTTAAATTTTTATGAAAGCGCCCCTTAAGCACAATCCCCAGCAGAAGATAATGATTAGACTAAATCATCCTACCATTCATTCTACGCACATACACACTAACATCTAGACAAAAACAAAATATCACAAAATAAAAGCAAATATCAAACCATGAACTGCCCTAACATAGCTCTAGAAGTGGTGACTTAGCCTAATGTGTGTGCCATGTAAGGTTTGTGTGGTATGCTTAGCTGGGCTTTAAGGTTAGGATTTTCTAAGTGCGAAAAGGTTCAACTTAGAAGGGTGGTCTCATTTAATTGTTTAGTTGATTTAGGTTAATTTTATTTGATGTTTTGTTTATGTTTGAATGAACCTACAATTAATTACTAAGAGTTGTAAAGAGAGGAAAAAGAGAAGAGAACTTCTCTTTCCTACCTTAAGTAATTTCTAAGGTAGATTCATATTTAATTTTGTTTAATGAACATTTTATTATGCATTTTAATTAATCCTAAGTTTAGATTTTCTCTAAACAAACCTATTCAAAAGGAAAGGCATTTTAAGATTAAGTAAAGTGAATTACTATCACAAAACACACAACATTTTATTTCATTTCCACATGTGTATCATGCACATGAATGAATCCTAAGCATATCTATACATGCGATGCAATTATTTGGCACACCTTAATAATGAATGCTAAGAGAGGTTGCTTAAGAAAATTTAGAATGTTTCATGTATGCATGATTTTGTTAAGTAGAAGAGAGTGAAAAGACATAAGTGAGTATGATGCCATTATTAGCCATGGTTGTAAAGTACAAGACCTACTTAGGGCTACTTAAAGCCTCACAACCCTGAGGTTGTCTAGACTAATATACCATTTTTCTTAAATATATGTGCATGTACAAAAAGAAATGCATGGAAAGAGAATGCTAAGTGAGTTACTTCAAAAAATTTGAATACTTTATGATGCATGATTTTCATTAAGTAGAAAAGAGATTTTCTTATCCATTCACATGCACACATATAAAAGGCATATCTTCATTGCTAATGTAAGGTACAAGATCTATAGGGATGTAAAAGCAAATCGTTGTCAGACTAATATACCACTTTCCTTAAATACAAACATGTGTACAAAAGATTTGAATGGAAAAGAAAGATGCAAAAAGTTTGTGCTGGTTGATTTATTTTGTTTATGTAATTTATATGTGCAAATGTAGATGTCCTTCTTAAGTAATAGTATAGGAATGAATAGGAAGGAAATTAGGCAAGTGTTATGTTCTTTTCAAATGAACTATACAATTTTAAAATCTATTCAAAACCATACTAAAAGAAAAAAGGAAGGAAGGCTACATTATGCATCTTCATATTATATCCACATTTAAGCTTATAAATAATTATAAAACACTTTAGTTTAATATTTGATTTATAGATTTTGAAAATAGTTTTGAATTTAATAGTGATAATAGCCACTCATATTTTTTTACTTTAGCCAAAATATGCAATTTGACATAAAGAAAATATTTTATTTTGAATTTGATATTTGAAAAGCATTAATGTATGAAACTCATATGACATACAAATTTATCATGCTAGGAAAGAAATAAAATGATCTAAGCATGTAACTTCATTCACTCTAATTAATTTTTAAAGATAATCTTATGAAGTAAGATCATTTAAAGAAAATCAAAAGTTGTTTAAAGAGACTTTCATTTTGCTTTGAGTTTGATTTGAATTAGAAAAGTGTGAGAAGGTTTGCTAGTCCTTACCCATTCCCAAATGCGTGTATCATTTTAGTTTAATTTTTAGGTGATTAGATTAATTTTATGCTTTGGTTAAGTTAAGGTGTAGATTAAGTTCATTAATTACCCCTTATCTATACCACTTTAATATATTTAATCAAATAATTATGAGCCAATGTATGACATAAAAGCACAAGGAATTTAAATAATAATGAATCCTAGGATAGAAAGGTACCTAATGCAATTGGCTCACAATAAATGATTAAAGCTAAAGGGTTTAATTTAAGTACTTTCATATCCCTTCCCATACATATGGGTTAGGTATGATTTCCTTAAGTTGCTTAGGTTATTGAACACCTAAGCATCTACCCAAGAAAGATTGATTAAGTTTCTAGATTAATTTTGGTTTTGAGAATTTGATTTGATTAATTAAGTAGATCATTAGTGGATTAACACTTAATTAGATTTAGATTAAGGAAGAAAGGGGGTTTAGGGAATAACTTAAGGAGAATATCCCAAAATTATTCCATAAACCTCTTAATCACTTAAACAAAGTTTAATTAACTTAATCAAGGAATTAAACCATTTCTCATATGCTTAATTAAGCTTAATTACATTAAAAGAGTGATTAGGGGTTCATTAATTAATTTTCCTGATTAACCCATTAATAAATTCCAAGAAAATTAGGGGAGGTAGAAGTCATCCCACTAAACATGCCTGAGAAGTTTGGAATTAATTAATGAAGTCATTAGGGAGTAATTAGGGTTTCAAATGAACCCTAATTAAGAAAAATCTATTATTCAAATTCCATTTGAAACAATTTTATTGGATTCTCCTCTGAATTATATTAAAATGAACTTGAGTTTGTATTTTTTTTTTAGATTTTTCTACAATTAGTTATGAATTTAGGAAGTTTCAATTGATTTAAGTGATTTTTATGAATTCTACTAATTTATTTTATTAAAATGAATCATTTGACACTTAAAATTCAATATCTTTTAATCCAAATATCATTTTGACTTGAAATTTTTGTGGTACGTGTATTTTAATATCAGTTGTAATCTCCAAAAATTTCAACTTAATCTGACATGTATTTTTTAGTTTAATTAAAGAAATTTTATTTTTACTAAAAACTCAATTAAGCTCAAAATACTCACTAAAATTTGGAGATTTTGGATTTATTGGATTTCTCTTGGAAAGATGAATCCGATGAGCTATTGTTTGCAATTTTTGATTAAGTATTTTATTTTCTATGAATTTTTGAAGTTTTATGTGATTTAAATTAATTTTTTAAATCTAAAACCGTGATGCGGCGCCTATGCATGATTGATGCGCGGTGCTCTTAACCATAGGGCGAAGACTAGGTAAGCGCTTTGCGAGCGTCACTTCATGACTCATTGATTCTAGATCTCGCCGCATCAGAGGCCAATCACCCATCTTGCTGTCAGCCATCGATCACATCTTATGATATGGGTCTAGATCGCGGGTGATCAGGCTCGGATCGCACAATCCATGCATGATCTGAGCCATTCGATCCTGCGAACCACGGGATCGGATGGCGACTGTAGCCTGCCAGTGATGAACGATAAAAATAGGATATTTAAAAAGAAAATTAGGGCTTTCTAAGTAAAAAATTATCCAAATGGACTCATTTTCACGTCGATTTGCACCGGGAAAAAAAATTCTATTTTCTAATTGGGTTATTTAAAGGAAAAATGTGGGATTATCTAGGATAGATTTCTAAAAATCGTGCAAAAAATATCACAAAATGAGGGATCCTAAGTCCGGCTACAATTTTTGAAGGTTACCTCATCGTGGATGATTTTTTGGTAGTGGTGACTCGGCGCCTGAGTGAGGGAAGAGATGAGCTTAGATCCTCACATGGGAAACAAAGTTGCTTCTGGTGATCATCATTTGCTCGTCAAAATCCACTTAGTTTTGAAGTATTTCTCTTCAAAATGAAGTGGGGTGATTGTCAATGGCTTTGGGAGCTCTATGAGAGGGAGAATGAGAGGAATGAGGGTTTTCTTCAGCCACTAAAGCCTTAGAGTAAAAAGTGAACGAAAATAAACTAAAATCTACTTTTTGTTTAAAATTTTGGCTCCAAACTCATGTCATTTGGCTTGGAGTGGTTGGGGATGGAAGAAAATCATCTTAGGTGGCCCTATGGTTGGCTAAGGCATGGAAAGTGGCTTTCATGAAGGACAAGTGGGTGTCCTAGCCAAGGGGAGGTGAGTGTCCTTCATGCCAAGTGTTCCAATGAGAGAGATGAGGTGATTTCACCTCCCCATGAGTCATGGATGCCCCAACCACTCCTTGGGTTAGAAAATCAGTGTCCTTGGTCCCTCTGTGGACCAATGGATGAGTGTCAAGTGTCCAAAGAAGAGAAATGATCACTTTGGAAAGTGCCTTTTCTAATGGGATGCCCTTGACCTAAGGGCAAAGTGGTCATTTGGCATTGAATTTGATTTGGATTGATTTGAAATGAGTCAAAAGTAAGTTGGACCAAATTTCATGTCATTTGAAGTTCATTTGGTTTAATTTGGGTTAATTTGACCCATTTGGGTCAAATCATGTCAAAATGAGTTAGGTTGACCAATTGGTCAAATTGGGCCAAACAAAGAGTTGGGACAAGTTCAAATGACTATTTGGAGTATATTGGTTCAATTGGTTTCAATTAATTTGGTTTAATTGGATTTAATTTGGATTTTGGCCAATTTGATCCTTTAGGTCAATTTGGGCTAAGTTGACCAATTTGACCCAATTGACCAAATTAGTTTGAATCATCCTTGGTTTGGGTTTGGTTGATATTTTGAAATGGATTGGTATCTTTGTTTCTGATCTATTTGGTTTATATTTGATTTTAGCTTGATTTGATCTTTTAGGTTAAGTTGGGTTCATGGTCAATTGGGCTAGGTTGGGTCTAGTTGGCCAATTGATCAAATTGAGTTTAATGGAGGCTTTGGTCAAGTTCAATAAATAATTTGGAGTAAACTTAAGCCATTGGTTGCAATCAATTTGGTTTAGGTTACAATTTGGCTAGTTTGGGTTCATGTGGGTTAAAGGGTTGACTTGGTCAATGGGTTAGGTTGATTTTGTTTGACATAATTCATGATAATTGATTAACCTATGATGATCAACAAACATGACATGAAGTTTGGATTAGCTTAATTCACTTTGATTTAAATTGAATTGGATTTGATTCAAGTAGGTCAAATTGGCTACTTTGGGTCAAGTGAGCCAATTAGGTTTAGTTGGATTGATCAAGGCTTGACTCAAGTTTGGTTGAACTCACATATGGATTTATGATTGAAATATAAATCTATTTACAAGAGATTTGAAGTCAAATTGGTTTTGATTCATTTGACAATTTCAAGTTCAAAAGGGTGAACATGAGTTTGACTTGAGTTTTATTTTTGAATTTAGTTTTGATTTGATGATTGGAGTTTATGTTTATATTTGGATTCATGATTGAAGGATTGATTGAATCATGAAGAAAAATCAAGGGTTTGGCTTGATTTGAGTTTGATTTAACTAAGTTCAAGATTTTGACTTGAAGACTTTGGTTGGATTTTTGATTGAAATTTGATTTGATTTTTGAATTGATTCTTGGATTTATGATTAAAGTTTGTATTTATATTCAGATTCATGATTGTAGCATTGATTGAATCATGATGAAAAATCAAGAGTTTGGCTTAATTTGAAATTAATTTGACTAAGTTCAAGATTTTGACTTGAAGGTTTAGGTTGGATTTTGGTTGAATTTGAGTTTGAGTTTTGAATTTGGTTTTGGATGTTTGAATTTATATTTCATTTGTATATGTGAATATAAATGAAAATATAAATGAGTTATGAGAAAATTTCATGAGTTTGAATTGATTTGAACATGATTTAGGCTAAGTCCTTAAGAGGGAATTAAAGGACTTAGGAAAGATTTTGAATTTGGATTTGGTTTGATTGATTTGAATTTATATTTCATTTATATATGTGAATATAAATGAGAGTATAAATGAGTTATGAGAAAATTTTATGAATTTGAATTGATTTAAAGATGATTTAGGCTAAGTCCATGAAGGGAGATCAAAGGACTTGGCAAGATTTAGAATTTGGAATTTTAACTTGGAATTTGATTTGATTGATTTGAATTTATATTTCATTTATATATGTGAATATAAATGAGAATATAAGTGGGTTATGAGAAAATTTCTTGAATTTGAATTGATTTGGATTTGATTTGAGCTAAGTCCATCAGATATAATCAAAGGGCTTAGGAAAACAATTTTGGAATTTGAATTTGGATTTCAATCATGGGTTTCGATTATTTGGAATTTATTCATGATTTGATAAAATCCATTGAAATTGATTCAAGGTTTGATTTGGAGTTGAAGTTGATATGAGTTTGGAGTTGATTTGAATTTGACTTGAAGGAAGGAAGGAGAAGTTAGTTCAAGCTATGGGGTGCAAATTTTCTTAACACCCAGGCATGACCTATTCCATGGCTAACTCTTCTAAGTCTCTAGGTTAGGTTAAGTGTCCACCTAATCACTAGATATGTATACTGACCTCTTAAAGTCTAAGAGGAGTCCTATGTCTAAGATGGAGGGGTTGAGAGCTCATCCCAAAAATGAGGTCAATAGTAGCGTATTATAGCAGCATGTGTAGTTTAAAATTTAGATTTATAAAAGTCATCATTTTAACTTAAAGTGGATGATTAGGGGAATGATGACATGCCCGATCTAAATCCCATGGTTCTGTCATCCTAGGCTGTCATGGTACCTTGTCTACTTAGTCAGAGGAGGTTATCAACCCAACCTGACTGAAGGATTCTTATCAGCAACACATGGGTTACGTCATCCAAGAATTTTTTGTAAACTTGGGGTGGTGTTTGTCTAAGTAAACAAGCTTAAGTCTTCCTTAGTTGATAGAGGTCTTTTTGTCCTATTAGGTGTACCCTATGATTCACAACTCAAAGGGCAGAGCTATTGGAGAGCATACGGGCTACGATCATGATTGTAATATATGTGGTGTTTATTTTTCAAACTTTGGGAAATTTGAAAAATAAAAAAAATATTGACTATATGTTGGGATGCCACGTAGATCTACAGATGTACTTATTAGGGTGATTGAGTACATTACCATGGACTGTCACTAATGACTCAATGGGTCTTGATATAGATCTTTCCCCTACTTTACATGAAAAAGTAAAGTATGATTTATTTTAAATCGAGTTCATTAAGTTCCTATGGAGGCAAGCCCCCATAGTTAATTACATCTTAAGGAATGATATCCCTTAAGAATACTCTCAATTTAGGTAAATGATCATTGTCTCCAAAGATTTCAAATATAGGACTATAAATAAATTAGTTATTTTTGGAAAATCAAGCGAGATTGATCAAAAAGAGGGAGTTATTATCGAAATCAAAGGGAGATAAGTAGGGGATGCTCATGATGCTAGGAATCCTAGTGAGCATCCCAGACTATCCTATGATTAGGCTTTATATTTTTGAAATTTGAAGAGAGTTAATTGTTTGAGTTGAACTTTTATTATAAATCTAGGGCTTACAATTACACAACACAAGATCATGAAAATACCTAAGAGGTGAGGACTTATGCTTGTAGCCCGCAAAAGAAAATAATAACCTTAGATCCTGAATCTAGGGAGCTTTGGTGAGGGCCAAGGAACAACCTAAATCTAAGGCAAAAATGGGTATATGGTTTAACTCCACAAGAGAGGATAGATCACCCGACTGTTGGACTTACAACCGCCTGGGTGTGGCCACCAACTAACTTCTCCTACAATTTTAAATAAACGTAGGCAAGTCTTATGCTTTGCAATATAGCTAGGCTATTATTTGTTTAGAAAGGAGACTAAGTCTTTAAACTCAATCCCTAAGAGACTAGATCATGAAGTGCATGAATAATAACTTAATCTAATGAAAATTTTGTTAACTTTTATTTTCATTTTTGGACATTTTTAGTTGACACAGGCTATGGGATTTCATATTCCTAATGCATGAAAAATTGGTTATGGGCCAAAATCAGAAAGAATGAAGTGTGTTTCCACCATGACTCTCAAAGGTCAAGCCATTTTCTCTCGCAAAGGTGGAAGCCCTTCATTAGCAAGAGTGAAGCAATATATTTTTCATGCATGATGTGAGACATACAACATCCAGCTAAGGGATTGCTAAATCTTTTATTATCTTGATTTATATCCTAGGATTTTTTATGTGAGGTTATGAGTTGTTTAATTTAATTTTGAGTTGATTAATTGGATAGAAAATTTATTTTTCCCTAAGAGTCTAATCTCATCCAGGCCATCCAACAACCATCAAGCAATTAAGAAACTAGAAAAATCATGTCATTTCTAATGCACAGGCTAAACAAACATCAAACAATTTTATAAAGCTAGCATAAAAGAATAAGAGGTTGATGTGGTCGGGCTCCACTGCACAAACCCAAAAAGGAAAATGGGTAGCCAAGTTCTACCCTTATACAACCCGGATTACAAATGAAAAATTACAATAAAAAAGAGAATTCATGTTATGGAGGTCTTCATTTTTCATTTCTTCATTTCTTCATTTTCTTCCTTTCTTTCTTTCTTCATTTTTGATTTTGCTCCATTTTCTTCTTTCTTTTGATTTGTCTTGAGATGTAGTTTGCTCAAAGGTTTCACATGGTACATATGACATGGTCTTATGACCAATGTTCACCTTAATCTCCCATAACATTTATTCTAAATCTTAATTACAAAATTTACATGAAAATGGGAAAGATAAATCTAATTAAACCTACAAAATAGAGATTACCTAAACATACCACATAATACCAAGCAATTATAGGAATAATTTGGACTTAGCACCCTTGTGGTGAAAATTTTTGAATTCTTCAAATCTTTTTGAAGGAGAGAAAGAAATAAATGAAGAACAAAACAAAAATTCTCAAACACTTCTTGTGTTGGACACCACGCAGATCCGCAGATGTTCTTTTTAGGGTGATCGAGTAAGGCATTGAGGAATGATGTACTATCTCGAGAGACAGAAGTCACCATCCTTCAAATGGACTTAATCACCTTAATAAGGACTCCTAAGGATTATGGGTCTTCGGAATGTACCAGAGATTCTTCCCCTACAATAAATGGAAAAGTGAAGCAGGGTTTACTTTAAATTGGGTTCGTTAAGTTTCCTATGGAGGTAAGCCCCCATAGTTAATTATATCCTAAGAAATGAGATTCCTTAAGAATACTCTCGATTAAGGTAAATGATCATTATCTCCAAAGTTTTCAAAGATAGGAATATCAATCAATTAGTTTATTTTTAGAAGATCAAGTAGGATTGATCAAGAGGAGGGAGTTATTATTAAAATTAAAGGAAGATGAGTAAGGGATTCTTATGATGCTAAGAAGCCTAATAAGCATCCCAAACTATCCTATGGTTGGGCTTTATATTTTTGAAATAGAGTAAAATTATTTGTTTGAGTTAAATTTTTATTAGAAATCTAGGGCTTACAATTCTATGACACAAGATCATAGAAATGCCTAAGAGGTTAGGATTTATGTTTATATCCCACACATGGAAGTAGCAACCTCTGAATGAGAGCTTTGGCGAAGGCCAAAAGTATGACCTAAACTTAAGGTGAAAATGGGTATTTGATTTACCTCCACAAGAAAGGATAAATCACCCGACTGTTGGACTTACAACCGGCTGGGAGTGGCTGCCAACTAACTCCTCCTATAATTTTAAATTCATGTAGGCAAGTCATATGCTTTTGCAAGATAGCTAGTCTATTATTTATTTAGAAAGATACTAAGTCCTTAAACACACTCTCTAAGAGACTAGATCATGTAGGGCATGATTAATGACTTAAATTTAATGCAAATTTTTATTATATTTTATTTTCATTTTGGACAATCAATTTGACACAGGCTTTAGGATTCATATGCCTACTGCATGAGAAATTGGATTATGGGCCAAAATCAATGAGAAAGGAGGTGTGTTTCCACCATGGCTCTCAAAGGTCAAGTCAGGTTCTCTAGCAAAGGTGGAAGCCCTCCATGACAAGAGTGAGACAAGATGCTTTTTATGCATGATGTTAAAATATACAACATCAAACTAATGGGTTGCTAAATCTTTTATCTTGTTTTATAACCTAAGCTTTAGGTGAGGTAATAAGTTGTTTATTTTATAAGTTTGAATTGAATAGTTTGATAGAAAATTTATTTTTCTAAGAATCTAATCGTCATCCAGGCCATACATCAAAGTAAGGAAGAAACTAAGAGAAACATGCCTTCTTAACTCACAAGCTAAACAAATATCAAACAATTTTATAAAGCTAGTGCAAAAAAGAATAAGAGGCCATTTGTGGTAGGGATCCACCGCACAAACCTGAAACTAAATTGGATAGCCGAGCTCTACCCTTATACAATTCAGATTACAAATAAATAAATTACAAAGAAGGAATTCATATTATGGGGGGTCTTCATTCTTCTTTTCTTCTTTCTTCTTTTGGTTGGTTTGAATGTATTCCAAAGGCTTCACATGGTACATAAGACATAGTCTATTAACCAATATTCATCCTAATCTCCCATAACAATCATTCCAAATCCTAATTGCAAAATTACATGAAATGGGAAAAAATAATTCTGACTAAAACTTGTAAAATACATATTATCTAAACAAATCATACAATCCAAAGCATATATATAAATAAATTGGACTTGGCACCCCACACATAGGTAACCAAGTCCACCTAGCCTACTTTGGATTATGTTTAGGGGTATAAGCAACCTGCATTGCAAAAGCATATTTTATATTTTTATTACAACACCCTCTAAGCATAATTTCCTATAGAAGATAATGATTAGACTAAGATCATCTTATCATTTAGTCTATGCACATACATCCTAATGTCTATACTAAAGCATCACATTATGAAACAAAATAAAGCATCAAGCCATGCACCACCCTAATATAGGACTAGAAATGGTGACTTAGCCTAATGTGTGTGCCATTTAAGGTTTGTGTGGTCATGTCTTAGCCAGGCTTTAAAGTTAGAGTTTTCTAAGTATGAAAATGTTCAACTTAGAGGGTGGTTTTATTTAAGTGGTTTAGTTGATTTGGTTAAGTTTCATTTCATGATTTGATTTGGTTTGAATGAACCTATAATTAATTACTAAGTGTTGTAAAGAGAGGAAAAGAGAAGAAGACTTCTCTTTCCTCCCTACCTTAAGTAATTTCTAAAGTAGATTCATTAATAATTTTATGTTTAGTGAATGTTTTATTATGTGTTTTAATTAATTTTAAGTTTATATTTTCCCTAGACAAACCTATTCAAAAAGAAATGCATTTTAAGCTTAAGTAAAGTGAATTACAATCACAAAACACACAAAACTTTATATCTTTCCAACATGTGCAACATGTATATGGATGAATCCTAAGCATATCTATACATACAAATGGAAATATTAGCACACCTTCATGATGAATGCTAAGAGATGTTACTTAATGAAATTTGGAATGTTTCATGTATGCATGATTTTGTTAAGTAAAAAAAGAAAGAGATTATTTTATCCATTATTCATATGCACATTTATATGTATGAAAGACATAAGTAAGTATGGCGCCATTGTTTTCTACACCAGGGGTGTAAGGTACAATACTTACTTGGGGCTACTTAAAGCCTCGCAACCTTGGGATGTCCAGACTAATATATCATTTTTCTTAAATACATGTGCATGTACAAAAAGAAATGAATGAAAAAAGAATCATGCAAAAAGTTTATGTTTATTTATTTGATTTGGTTATGCAATTTACAAGTGTAAGTGTGAATATCCTTCTTAATTGATAACATAGGAATGAATAGGAATAGAATTAAGCAAGTGTTGTCTGTTCTTTTCAAATGAACTATACACTTTGCAAATCCTACTCAAAACTATGTTAAAAGGGAAGCGAAGGAAAGTCACATAATGCACATCTTATATTATACTCACATGCAAGCTCATAAATAATTATAAGTAGCATACCCTTCATTTGTAATGTTTGATTTATAAGTTTTGAAAATAATTTTGGATTTAGTAGTGATAATAGCCATTCATATTCTTACTTTAGCCAAAACATGCAATTTGACATAAAGGAAACATTTCATTTTCATTTGATTTTTCAAAAGATATGAATGCATGATTTTCATATGACATACAAATTTAGCATGCTAAGAAAGAAATAAAGTGATGAAAGCATGTAAACTCATTCACCCTAATTAATTCCTAAAGGCAATCCTATGGAATAAGATTATTTAAAGTGAATCAAAATTGTTTAAAAAAATTTTGATTTTGTTTTGAGTTTGATTTGAATTTAAGAAATGTGAGAAGGTTTGCTGGTCCTAACCCATCTCCCACATGTGTGTATTATTTTAGTTTAATTTTTATAACCATTAGATTGATTTTATATTTTGCTTAAGTTAAGGTGTACATTAAGTCCATTAATTACCCCTTACCTACACCTCTTTAACATATTTAACCAAATAATTATGAGCCAATGTACGACATAAAACCACAAGGAATTTAAATTAGTAATGCACCTAAGAAAAAAAGAGAGGCCTAATTCATTTGGCTCATAATTAATGATTAATTAAGCTAAAGGGTTTAATTTAAGTACTTTCATAACCCTTCTCACACATATGTGTTAGATATGATTTTCTTAAGCAACTTAGGTTATTGAACACCTAAGTATCTACCCAAGAAAAGATTGATTAAGTGATTAAGTTTCTGGATTAATTTGATTTTGAACTTTGATTAATTAAGCCATTTAATGAAATGATTAAATCATTAATCAATTTATAAATTAATTAAGTTTTTATTCAAATGAAATAGACTTAGGGGAAATGATTTAGAATAGGCATCCTAATCTCATTCCCTAAGTCTATCCACTGTTCCAAGGTGGTTAACAAATTTAATTAATGAATTTACTATCATTTAATAGATTAATTAATCATTTAATTGATTAAGGGAGTGATTAGAGATGAATCAAGCAATTTTCTTAATTAAATTATTAATAAATCTCAAGAAAAATATGGGAGGCAGAATTCATCCCACTAAACATACCTGAGAAGTTTGGAATTAATCAATAGTATAATTAGGGAGTAATTAACATAATTACATCCCCAATAAAACTCAAATTGCTTAAAATTTACTATTCAAAATCAATTAAAATTAATTTTATATTACTCCCCTTTGAAATATCTTCAAAATGCATTTGAGTTTGTATTTTTTTGAATTTTCTACATTTAGTTATGTAATTTTGAAGTTTTTGTGATTATTAGATAATTAAATCCCTAATAATATAACTAATCCCGTTGGCGCCACATGGACTGCTGATGCGGTGCATGCTTTCCACGTGGCGTGATGGAATTTATCACTTAAGTTATCACATCATATGTCGCATCAGCCGGCGATGCTATGCGATTTTGCCCTAGACCATTCAAATTTGATCGGACAGTCAGTATTAAACTTACAGTTCTAATAGGATAAATCAGATGATCTAACATGGATTAATCAGGATCGTTCATCCAAAACACGCGGGATGGATGGTCCATGATTAGTCCATGCGCTTGCCTATGGTAGACTACGACCATCCATCCCCATGGCTTGATCCGAGCTTCATTGAGCTCAGATTGAGCTAAGATTGAACCCACACCATCAACATACAAGGAGATGAAGATCTAACAGTGGAAATCACTTGGGATTATAATTCCCTTCAAAAAGGACCAATGAAAATTCAATGCAAGCTCGGTTTTGAATAGTACCTCACCGGAGGCTATCACTGGTGCTCCCAACCATTGAGGTAGCTTCGTTTAGTGGAGACGAAGCCCTGTTGAAAGTTTGAAGGCTTGAGGTTGAGTGGATCTTTCTATTGGCCAAACTCCTCCTCCTAAGCTTGCAGCTTTAATCTAGACCCCTCTTTTTGTGGCTTGATCACTTGGGAAACACCTTGGGTAAGCTTGATTGAGTCCTCTGAAGGTGCTTGCAAGAGGAATTGAGCTTTGGTATTAAATTGAGTGAGTTGGAAAATTCCTTAGCCTCCCCTATTTTCGGCTTAAGAAAACCGAGAAATGGAGAATGGGAAGAGCTTATGAATTGCAAGAGAGAGCTTGGGGAGCTTGCCTTGAGTCTCTTTAGATTGATCGAATGCAAGTGACTTGGATTGAAGTGGAATGAGGGGATGTATATCTCCCCGCACAAGGATCGGACGGCCAAGAGGTGTTTTTCCATTATGATCAAATTGATCCCATGGAGTGAGTTGGTTAGGCCATTTTCAATTTCACATGATTCAATTTTGGTAGAGGAGTGGAGTGGTGAAGCTTCCATGTGCTCATTTGAGTGGAGGAGTGATTCCATGTGGAGAAATTCCAAGTGGAGGGTCAATTTTGGCCTTGGGTTGGGTTTGGTTGACCCAACCCATTGGGTCATGTGCACCACTCTTATTAGTGTCCACTTGGTCCACTAAGAGGGTGCCAAGTGGTCATGAAAAGGATATGACCAAATTCCAAGTAGAATTGGCCATCAGTAACCCCTTGACCTAGGGGTAAAATGGTCATTTGGCTTTGATTTTACTTTGGGAAGATTTAGAATAGCTTGAAATTGGGGTCATCCAAATTTCAAGAAATTTGGAGTTGATTTGATGTCATTTGGCTCATGTTGACCCATTTAGGTCAAAATGGGTCAACATGGGTCAAGTTGACAAATTGGTTAAATTAGGTCAAACCAAGAGTTGGGTCAAGTTCATATGACCATTTGAAATATTTTGGTATCATTGGTTTGGTTCAATTTTATTTTTATTTGGTTTTGGTTCATTTGAATTCATTTAGGTCAAATGCATCAAGTTGACCAATTTGACCCATTTGACCTAATTGGGTTAGGTCATGGGTTGGTTTAGGTTTCATTGGTCATTTGAAATATTTTGCAGGCTTTGGTTTCAATAAATTTTGGTTTAGTTTGATTTTGGCTTGATTTGACCTTTTATGTCAAGTTGGGTTCATGGTCAATTGGGCTAAGTTGGGTCTAGTTGGCCAATTAAGATTTTGGTCAAGTTCAACAAGTGGTTTAGAATGAACTTGACCCATTGGTTTCAATCAATTTGGCTTAAATCTAGATTTGACATATTTTGACTTTTTAGGTCAAGTTGGGTCAACTTGGGTCAAGTGGCCACTTGGGCTAGGTTAGGCTCAAATGATGATTTGGTCAAGTTCAAACATTGATCATGAATTAGTTTTGATCAATGGTTTCAATCAATTTGGCCTATGGTGAATTTTGGCTAGTTTATGTTTCATTTTGGCTAAGTGTTGACTTGGTCAACCCTTAGGTTTGACTTGGTTTGACTCAATTTGAGTGATTGATCATCTTATGATGATTGTTGCTCATAATGTGAGGCTTGGATGGGATTAGTTCAATCCAATTTGGGTAGAATTAGAATCTAGCTCAAAAAGGTACTTTAGGTCACTTTGGGTCAAGTGAGCTTAAGTGGGTCAATTGACTTGATCAAGGCTTGAATCAAGTTTTGTTAACCTCACATATGGACTTATGATTGAAATATAATTCCATGTGCAAGTGATTTGAAGTCAAATGGGTTTTGATTCATTTGATAATTTCAAGTTCAAAGGGTGAATATGAGTTTGATTTGGGTTTGATTTTTGAATTTAGTTTCGGTTTGATGATTGAAGTTTATGTTTATATTTGGTTTCATGATTGAAGGATCGATTGAATCATGAAGGAAAATCAAGGGTTTGGCTTGATTTGAGTTTGATTTGGTTAAGTTCAAGAATTTGACTTGAAAGGCTTAGGTTGAATTTTGGTTGAATTTGGATTTGAGTTTTGAATTTATTTTGGGTATTTGAATTTATATTTCATTTATATTTGTGAATATAAATGAGAATATAAATAGGTTATGAGAAAATATTTTGAATTTGATTTGATTTGAATTTGATTTAGGCTATGTCCATAAGATTGAATCAAAGTGACTTAAGAAGGATTTTTAGGATTTGGAATTCAATAATGGATTTCAATCATGAGTATCAATCATTTGGAATTAATTCATGATTTGAGGAAATCCTTTGGAATTGATTTAAGGTTTGATAAAATCATTTAAGTTGGAATTGATTTGACTTTTGAATTTGGAATTGAAGTTGATTTGAATTTAGAGTTGATTTGGATTTGAGAAAATCAATTAACTTGGAATTGATTTGAGATTTGATTTGGAATTGGTTTGAATTTGAAGTTGATTTGGATTTGAGTTTGAATTTGGAATTGAAGTTGGTTTCAATTTGGAGTTGATTTGATTTTTGAAATTTGACTTGAGGGAAGGAAGTGAGGATTTGGTTCAAGCTATGGGGTAGGCAAGTTTTTCTAACACCCCTAAGGCATGACCTATTCCTATGGCTAACTCTTCTAAGTCTCTAGGGTTAGATTAAGTGTTCACTTAATCACTAGAAGTGTCTTAAGACTAAGAAAACATTTAGTGTCTAAGATGGAGAGGTTGAGAGCTCATCCTAAAAATGAGGTCAACAACCCCACACTTGGGTAGCCAAGTCCACCTGTCCTAATTTAGATCATGCTTAGGGGTATAAGCAACCAGCACAGCAAAAGCAATTATATTTTTATTTCAACGCCCATTAAGCACAATCCCCTACAGAAGACATGATTAGACTAAGATCGCTCTATCATCCAGTCTACACATATACACCCTAACATCCAGTTTAAAAATATTACATCACAAAATAAAATTAGGCATCAAATCATGCACCGCCCTAACATAGAGCTAGAAATGATGACTTAGCCTAATGTGTGTGCCATTTAAAGCTTTTGTGACATGTCTTAGCTAGGCTTTGAGGTTGGAATTTTCTAAGTGTGAGGGATTCAACTTAGAGGGTAGTTTTATTTTAAGTGATTTAGTTTTGGATGTTTGACATTTGCATTTGCATAGACTCATCCGAGTTGAGCATGGATAGTCTCATTTGATAGTTTTTGATGTTTCAAAGCTAATGATATAATAAATTTTATGAATGAAGGTCATTCAGACTACCTTCTTGACTCTGATATATGCGTCATCACATTGATAGCTCGATCGCTTGATCGGTTGATCATTAAATTGAACCATATTTATATTTTAACCAATTTTGACATTCCGAACATAATAACAAATTCTGTTCATCGATCAGAGGTCATTTGGATTGATTTCAGTGATGTTTGGTGCATCTCAGCTCTGATTTGTGCTTTGAAGCATCCGAAATCGATCGAATTCATCTTATAAGCTTGATTTGACTCATGTGATATATATAAAGGTCAACAAATGCCCCCAACAAATGTGATTCACGCATGGAGCGAGTCATGTTTGTTAAAAATTGGTTGACCTTATTAATTTTCTTCTCTCATTTTTTGTGCCCCTTCTTTTTACTGCTTCTTAGTATTACTTCTTTTTTTTATTTTATGCTTTTTAATGTTGTCACTTGGATTCTTATGTGTTGTTCCTCTAATAACTTGATGGGAGAATGTTCAATTGGAGAAGACCTAATGATCTGTCATCTACTGAGCCTAGCAAGGTGGCTATTTGGTCAAAGATTGATAGACACGATCCTCGTGGAGATGCTAGTATCAGGGATAGGATTGACCAGCGCACCGATATGTTGAGGGGATGTGATTTTTACCAGAGTTCTTTTGTGTGCTCCTCCATGCTTCCTAGCTGTACTTCAGACTCTGTTGTTTTTGAGGATCCCGCAGATTGGTTGGCTACCCTTAAGCTAAAATGTGAGGACTACAATCCTTTGGATAGTACAGTAGTTCAGGTCAGTTCTGGATATTCTAATATTTCACAGCCTGCTTCTGATAGCATTGAACAAATGAGGCAACCTAGACTTTTGAGCCACCGTCAGTTACAATCAAGCTCATCAGACTTGCTTTGAGATTCATCTATTGGCAAGATTTCTAGTCTTCCACATGGATACGTCACATGGGCTAGATACATCTTGCAAGCTCATAGAGATACTTTATGGACAACAGGGATTTATGAGGCAATATATGTGTCTTTGTTAGATTTTGGAGGTATGCATTCTTCTTGGGCTCATGGAGTAGCAGAGTTCTGGGATGCTAGTAGTAACACTTGTTGGATTGACCTAGAAGAGTTGATAGTTACACTTTGGGACTTACAAGCTGTGTCAGGCCTTCCAGTATTTAGTTATCGCTACGAGGAGTGCGTTCTGCCTGATGAGGAGTTATTTTGTAGGCATCTTTCTATTGATAGTGATTGACAGGGTAGATTAGCCATGCCATCTATTTATATTGATCTTTTGAATCATTATCACCTAGCTTTCTAGGCATTAGGACACTTTAGATGATCACGAGCTACATTGCCTGTGAGTGCATGGATTCAGAGTTTCTTATAAGATTATGCTCTATCTAAGGAGGCTGTAGTGCTACATGATCCTTTTCGATTGGGTGTGTTTGATGAAAGTTACTTATCTAAGGAGACTATGGAGCCTACTTTATTAGCAAGAGAGACTTCTCCAGCCATATAGGGATTGAGCGAGGATTTGTTCTTAGTAGGATTTATAGTGACATGGCTCTGCATTTTTGTGATTTCCATTAGAGAGGGATCAGTTCATCCAGGTGCTTTGTTAGCAGCCAACAGGATTTCTCGAGGTGAGCGGATTTCTCTAGCCCAATCAGTGTTAGTTAGGATTTACAGGATATTGGGGGTGATTTCTGAGGCTGGTTCTTTAGAGTTACGTGATGTGACTCTACCTTGGCAGTACTTGTACGCTTGGGTTCACCTCCACATACATGGTGCCTTTGCTTGTTTCGAGTATCTAACATTCTTTCAGGGTGAGGATATCCTACAGTCTTGCAGTAACATCGAGCATCATCTACTTTGGAGATGGAGCGGATTCAAATGTTCTTCATTGCTTCTCATTTGGTCAGAGATCAATTTTTATTAGTCTGCCAACCCGATATATCAGGTTTACCATCTAACTTGATAGAGGCTGATCTTATTGATAGTCTTGATGAGAATGACAAATATTTATTGCTTCATGGTCGACAAACATTGAGAGTATCTGGGTACTTTTTCAATATACGTCTAGGATGGTTATGTTATCAATTTGGACAATCAGTTGTTATAGAGGGCTACCAACCCAAACAAGTTGCACGGCAGTTTGGTTTCTTCCAGTCGACTGCGCATGATGGTAGGCCATTCATCCCTGGTGTAGTGGACATTAGGAAGATCAGGATGATTCCCCTTGAGACATGTTACTTGATTGCTTCAGTTGTTTGGCTACATTTACTAAGGCTTGGTACTAGTGCTCACTTTCGAATAGCTCCTCCATAGAGTCACACGGGGGTTAGTTATACCTACCACACCTGGGTACGATTGTCCTTTGGTCCTTTCTTGGAGCGTGGTGCCATGATATATGAGCGTAAGGTGAGGTTTTGGGGAGTTCCTCAAGGTCAGAGGCCTTGACGTCAATCACCACCAACAGGACATAGCAACGCCAGAGGTATAATTACTATTTTTATCATTTTCAATACTTCTGTCATCTTTTTTGCTGTATCATTAAAATATATTCAATGTACCTGATTTTTTTATAATTTGATTCATGGCAAATGCAGCAGTTGATGAGCAGGTCAGAGCTGAGGATACCACTCCTCATAGCAGAGTTAGAGCTAAGGATTTCATTCCTGATTATATTGAGGCTCCTTCACCAACTCATAGATGTAGGTGTAGTCAGCCTACAAAGTCTGTGTGGGCTTCAGTTGATTGTTCTATGAGTCTGCCTCCACAACAGTTTGTGACTTCTGATGAGGTGCCACAGGTGTTAGGTAACACTGGATATACTATTGAGGACTCTAGAGTTGGGCCATCGATCGTGCCTGCCTTTGATACTACTACCTCAGATTTTGCTACTCCTTCTAGTAGAGTTTGTGTTGAGCCAACACATAGCCTTCGAGCTTATCAGATAGTGAGAGTCCTCAAGGATTACATCACTTAAGATACACCAGTTCAGCCGGATTTTCCATGTTCAGGTATTTTACTTCCTTCCTTTGTTTTTTAGTTGCACCTCTTTATATTTACTACTTTATCTCATATTGATTATTATCATTCATTTCTTATAGTGCCTGGTGTAGATTATGAGTTTGAGATCTACCATCGATATCCATGTACACTAGATCCACATGACAGAGGCATGAGGGATTACGGCTTGGTGTTTTTGAGGGATGTGGTTTCTAGGTTTGCTCCAGACTCACCAGAGTCACTAGACAACTTCACATGATACGGGAATACCATTTTGGATCTTATAGCTCTCATTGGCTTGGAGGAGCAGGTTCTTAGGTACTTGGAGACTCTTTGTAGAGACGTCAAGTTTTTGATCCACCAGATGAGATCGCTCAGTATTGTCTGATCTAGCACTTTACTAGTAGAGCTTTAGGAGTAGGTTAAGCTTTGTAGGGAGGTGGCTGACCTAACACATGATGAGTTTGAGGAGAGTACTGAGGCTCTGCGACATGACTGTTAGAGATCGATGGATGCTACTTACGTTAGGCAGACCATTTGCCGGATTGGCTGAGTGGGAGGAGAGCTCGAGCTATAAAGCAAGAGTGGCACCGTTACCAAATACGTCACCGGGCTATGGTAGGTGTTGAGGCTACTTTGACCAGAGCTACTAATTCTTTATAGTTGGCTGAGAGTGAGGATCAGTCTTTAACAGTTTATTTAGCACAGTTTTAGGAGTTATAGTCAAGGCTCCCATGATGTATTTTTTCTTTTTTATTTCTATTTCCATCAGTCATGTATTATCTTATTGTATTAGTGGACATCAGCATTCCTTTGTTACTTTTATGCTTTTTATTTTAGTGGGCTTGATGAGAAAATCAACTTTGATTTGTGCTTTGAGCTTGATTAGATCATTTAAAAATATATTGAAATATCACCGTGCAGGCAATATATAGATTGATTTGAGGCAGCTTTGAATTGAGAGTTTCCTCAGATTGTCTTGGTCTATCGATCAAGTAGAAAGATCTCTTGGATTTTGGTTACTTGTAATCACTAAGCTAGATCTGGTTTCAGATTGAATAGCTATCATCGTTGGACTGACGAGCAAGGGCTCTTTCATTACGACCTTTTCTTATGGCTTGTTGAGTGAGGAGAGCGTCAGCAACTTGGCCACATTTGGGCTTGTTGAGTTCAATCTTTAGAACCTACTCGAGTCTTCGAATTAAGCTGTGATGTGTTGGTGATTTGGTCATCGGATTAACGAACAGGGGCTCTTTCACTGTGGCCTTTTCTTATAACTTGTTGAGTGAGGAGAGCGTCAATAACTCGGCCATTTGTAGGCTTGTTGAGTTTTCCCTTTAGAACCCATTTGTGTCCTAGACTTTCAGGATGTAGAGGTTGATGTTTTTCCAAGTCAGTTGATTGAAGCTCTTAAAATTGGGAATTCTTCTGGCTTGATCTTCGATATTTGGCAAATATAGAAGATAAGCTTTTGATATTTAGGGCTGTCTTTTCATGCAAAGAAATAATTTTTGTTCTTTGCAAGAGCCTACAACTTAATTATAACAATTATGGATATATTCAGGGATTTTGGTGTAAAGCTTGATGCCAACCTGAATTAGAATATATTTGAGAATCTCGTCTTATAGCGCGATTTCAACTTAGCTAAATATATAAAAATGCTCCCTGTCTTACAGGGGAAATTCTAAAGCACTTCGAAGCACTTCGAAAAATCTCTAAAATAATTCAAGAAAACATACCAATGTATGAGTTGATACATTTGATCTTAAGAGGGTTTTAACATGTAGCATTGATTTCATCTATGTATAGAAATCTAAAATGCCCCCTGTGTAATAGGGGAATTTTCATGGAAAAGTTTTTTTTTTATCTTGAGTAAGTATATTTATTTAGGAATCTCAGCATGAAGCACGATGTTGACCTAAATAGATATACTAAAAAATTCCTTATTTTGTAAGGAATTTCTATTATAACTCAAGAATGTATTTATCATGTATAATACTTCTTCAGGTATCAACCATTAATTAATGATATTTGTCTTTCACTTTTTAGGTCAATGAGTTAGTATGCCCCTCCTTGATACACTTTCTCAATGACAAAAGGGACCTCCCAATTGGCCTCAAATTTTGCACTAATTCTTCGATTAAGAATACTTGGTCTTCTCAGCACCAAGACCAATTCTCCTTTTTGGAATGTTTTAGGCCACAATGTTTGGTCAAAAGCCCTGGACATCTTTGCTCGATAAACCTCCAGATTTTGATGAGCTTGCAATCTAATTTCATCAAGCGCGTCGAGTTTCTCCATTCTCAGGCAAGCATTTTGATCTTCAATTAGATTGTATTGGATGACTACTTGAAGTGAAGGCAACTCAACTTAGAGTGAAAGAATCGCTTTAGTTCTGAATACTAATGAATAGGGAGTGGCTTTAGTCAGCATCTTGTAGGTAGTTCGATACGTCCATAGTATCTCTATTAGTTTAGTATGTCATTCTCTGTTATTTTTAGTAAGGATCTTCTTGAGCAGCTTGACTAATGTCTTGTTGAAGGCCTCCACCAAATCATTTGCTCTTGGATTGTATATTGAAGAGTATCACCAATTAATTTTGTGTCGATCAACGAATCTATAAATATTTATATTTTTGAAAGTTGATGCATTATCAAAAATTACTTGACGTGTCACTCCAAATTTATAGACCATATTATGCGTAAAGAAGTTAATCACTCGATCAGTAGTAACTTCTTTAAATGGGGTAGCTTCAACCCACTTAAAGTAATCATCAGTCGCTGCTAGGATGAAGCAGTAACCAGCTGATGATGGTGGATCAATTGATCCAATTACATCTGTACCCCAACATTTGAATAGCCAAGATGCTATTATTGGGTGTAGTGGATTTGGAGGTTGGTGGATTATATTCCCATATACTTGACATTCATGACACTTTTTAACATGATTGATATAGTCTTTCACGATAGATAGGCAATAATAGCCCATCCTTTTGATCTTTACTGCCATCTTGGGACCTAATTGATGTGCACCACAAAGTCCTTCATGAACTTCAACCATCACTTTACTAGCTTCATCTGTATTTAGGCATTGTAGCCACATTTGTTCAAAGGATCTACGATATAAAGTGTTATTGACGAAAGCATAGCGCAACATTCTCTTCTTGATTTGAGTTATTAGTGATTTATTATTTGGTAATTTTTCTTCTTTAAAGTAGTCGATGAAGGATTGTCTCCAATCATGTGGCTCTTCTACAATAAAGGCCTCACACTACTTTTCTGAGGCAATATTATTCTTAGCTATTTTGGGTATAATTCTATGTTGATTTTGAGGAGAATGCAAAGCAACCTGAGTTACATCTTGTTGTGTTAAATTTGATAACCCCTCTACCTACGGGGATTGATACTTTGCTGGCTCTAGAACTTGTTGAGTAAATATGCCTATCATGACATAATCACCATTCATAGTTGCCATTTCTTTAGCTAATTTTGCTAAGCAATCTGCTTTGCTATTCTCAGATTGAGAGACTCGAGTTAATGTGATATTTGGTATTTGCCTTATAAGCTCAAGAACTTGCTTGTGATAGAAAGCTAAGTCAACCTTGTTGATTTTATAGATGCCAAGTACTTGATTTATAATAAGCTGGGAATCACCAAAAATATGCAGGTTTTGAATGCCTATGAAAATAGCTTCTTCGAGACTTGCCACTAATGCTTCATACTCGGCTTCATTATTAGTTCTTGGCTCATTCAACCCATATGATCATCTCATTATCCCTCCTTCTGGTGTTATGAAGATGATGCCGATTCCTGCTCTTACCCTTGGGAGATTTGGAGGTTGGATCTGTTTGATCGATGACGCTCCATCAAACTATATTTCCCAAATTTGTGAGTTTTCTCTTTCATTAATGAGCATAATTTTCTCATCAGGTAAATCATCATTAAGAGAATAGCCCATAGGGATTAGATTTGTAGCAAGAAAATATGCTAAGATATGTCCCTTTACTACTTTCTGTGGAATGTATGCGATATCAAATTGTAGAAGCAATACCGTCCATCTTGCCAAGCTACCTGTCAAAGCTGGTCTTATCAAGTACTTCATCAGATCGATCCTTCAGATGAGAGTAATTTTATGAGATAATATATAGTGACAGAGCTTTTGGACTACAAAGATCAATGCCAAACAGTGCTTCTCTATCGGAGAGTATCTCATTTATGCTTCTATCAATCTTCGACTGATATAATAAAGAGCATTCTCTTTACTTTCTTCATTGTGTTGTGCCAATAATGCTCCAAAGGAATCTTCTAATGCATCTGTGTATAGAATGAGGGTCTTCCAGTAGTAACTGTAAGGATTGGTGGATTTAACAGATAGATTTTAATGCTATTAAAGCCTTCTTGACACTCCTTGTCCCATTTGACTGGAGCATCTTTCTTCATCAACTTTGCAAATGGTTGACATCATCCTGATAGGTTTGATATATATCAACGGATGAATGCAAGTTGTCCTTGTAAAGAATGGAGCTGACACAAACTTTTTGGTGGAGACATCTCCACGATTATCTTGATTTTAGCAGGATCAATTTTAATTCATCTGTAACATATGATATACCCAAGGAATTTTCTAGTGGATACTTTGAATGCATATTTTAGAGGATTCATCTTGAGATTATATTTTTTGATTCTCTCCAATATAATTCTCAAGTCTTTAAAGTGATTCTCACGATTTATGCATCATTATCTTCCATCTTCTCAATCATCATGTCATTTTCGTGGAATGGTCGTGTGGATTCAAGGGTATGTCTTTATGATTATGTCCCAAATGTTATAGTTGGAAGTATTGTTTACTAGCAGTTCTGATATTGGAAGTGGAAAGTCATCTTTTGGACATGCCTTATTTAGGTCTCGGAAGTCAATACATAAACATATTTGACTATTCTTCTTCATAATTAGGATAAAGTTAGCTATCCAATCTGCATACTTCTCCTCTCGGATGAAGTCTACTTAGTTTAGTTTCTAATTCAATCTCATTCTCCTAGGAGCTTGCATCATTGCATCTAGTTTAATGGCAAGTTTATGCTACATGGATAAGCGACATTTAATATGTCCAAGCAAAGCAATTCTAATTCACAAAGTAACATTTTTAGCTCTTCAACTTTCTCATCGTGGCGAATGAAAGTTAGACGGGGATCATCCTCAGCTTCTAGGTTAATTTCTTTAAGTTCATCCATAGTAGCTATTTGTCCACCATCTTCGAGTTCTTCATGTGCAGGCTTAGCTTCTACTTCTTTATCTTTTGTAAGAAGAATTTCATGGAGATCATCTTCTTCATCATTATTAGTTTTGATCTCAACTTCTATTATATTATAACAAACTTTATTTTGATGAGATTTGTGAATGAACCCAAGAACTTTAGTGATAAAATTATCACTTGTTCGTGATGCTTGAAGACTTCTTTAGCACCACATCTTGTTAAAGATTTGAGTTCTATGTTTAGTAGTTCTAATATGAATTCCAAGCTTATGCATCATTCTTCATAATTTATGTGGATAGTTTATTGGTATTTTTGTTGGCACTATCTCATTTGAGTTTTCATGTTGAGCAGGCTGATCAAAATTATGAGGCTGAGACTCTTCAGATTTGTAAAATAGAGTTCCTATTCTACTACTCTCACTCAATAGTGACACATAGAATATTATCAATTCTTTAATGTTATGAATCTCCAGTGGAGTGATTTCTTTGAAGTACTGCTAAGGGATGGGTATAATTTTGAAGGAGTCCTCTGACACTACCAAATGAGCTATCCTTCTTGATGCGACCATCTGAACTCTATTTCTATAAGTAGATTCAAAATCAAGTCTGAATCGGAATCATTTATTTCATACTTTGTCTTTCTTGAAAGTTTATAAGTTCTTTTTGGTTTGACAGAAATATCTTCTTCTTCTTCTTCTTGTGTGTCACTTCCCAAATGAGGAACTAATCTTCTTGATCTAGATGTAGAATCAAGTGCTTTAGGGAGAGTTGGCATTGCCTTCTTTCTTCCTTTTTTCTTCTGCTTTTTCACCTTATGTAGTTGTTTTTTAGTTCTTGAAGTGGATGCTACCACCTCAAGAGGTTCTGTTGGCATAGGCTCTTTAGGGATGAAATATTTTGCATCTTCATAGATCTTTTCTTTGTGGACAAAGAATGGTTCTTGATTTCCAGGAATTGTAGACTCTTCCCTCTCTTTTAGGTACTTCATACACTGATGCATAGTTGATGGAACCATGCCATACTCATGCAACCTTGGCCAATCTAAGAGAGCTCTAAATGACATATCAGTGTCGATTACATGAAACTTGGCTTTTGTATATAAATCCCGAAACTTGAGTGTGAGAATTAAAGATCCCAGGGTTTTCTATCCTTTCTCATTGAAACCATGAACCATCAACTTATCTCTCCCAAGATGTTGGATATTGAGTGATATTCCTCTTAATGCTTTTAGACTCATAAGATTGATAGAAGAGGTTGGATTAATTAGTATTCGACTGATTAAGATGCCATCACTCTCTGTGGTAACATATAGAGGACGGTTGTGATTCGCTATTCCCAACATAAGATCTTCTTCAGAAAATATAATTACTGGGAGATCTTGAGTTTGTAATGATTCAGTCATACTTTTTTTGACAAAGTATGCTTCGTAACTTTCCGGATCTTTGAGAGCCTGTATCAAAGTTTCTCGGAGGTCTTTTGACATCAGGAGAGCCTTGTCACACTTAGTTGTGCAGGGATCTTTCTCAGATGTGATAGAATATTATAATCTATCTTTTTGCTTGATTTAGGCTTTATTCTAGGATTTTTGGGAATGATATTTTTGTTGATTTCAATTTGCTTGCATTTGTATTTATTTGCATTTCTCTTCTTTGATGAAGGTGGTAAGATTTACCACTTCTCAACTGAACTTGAATCACCTTATCTTGCTTAGATTCCTCTGAAGATGTAGTTTCCTCAAATTCACTTCTTATTCGGGATGATTGACTAAAAGGGCTAGACTCACTTTTCAACTTCATACATTTCATACGTGATGATATCGATGAGTCCGACTCTTCTTCATCAGGAAAACATAAATCTTCATATGAACTGTTATCTTCTTGTTGAGTCATTAAATAAAATTCAGATGTTAACTTTTCAAGCTCTTCTTGCCTTCCAAATAAGAATTTTGATGAGTTGGTCAAGTCTGTCTGACTACCCTTGTCATTTTGTAGTAACTGATGCTGAAGAACATCTTATATCACATAAATGATTTGGCATGTCTCTATTGGACAAGATTCTCCATTATCATCTTCATTCGATTCAACAATATGAAGTTTAGGCATAAAGTCTGCAAGCCTAAATAGTTGTCTTGCCAGCTGGTGATACTCCTCTAAATTGTTAATAATTTTTTGAGCTATAGTTCTCTTTTTTATCTTCTTTTTTTTAGCTGTCTTCTTTGATTTATAAGGCCTACGTTTAATAGACTGCTCCTCATGTTGTGATGAAGTAGCCTTATCAAAATGCTACTGAGAAGCCCAAATACTTGGTTTAGGCATCTCTTTTAAGTCCAATATAGGTTCAAGTGGTGATTTTTGTTTAACAATACGGACACCTCTTAGCTACTTCAACATTTTCATGGTCTTCTTAGCAACTACTATTTCCCATTCTTCAATCTGAACTGATTTATCCTTCTTTTTATCTTTGATGGATGATACGAAAGAGGATGTAATCATTCTTATAGACTCTCTTTTCGGATGATACTATCAAAAAATATAAATTCACCCCGTAGCAAACAAGACATGTGCTACATTTGATGTGATATTCTTCTGCAATATATCCGTCATGATATTCATTTGTACCAAGCTGTGCGATTTCTTTATCTTTGACTTTCATTTGATGCTTGTTGACCTCACTTTTGGAGTGAGCTTTCAACTTCTTCATCTTAGACATAGGACTCCTCTTGTCACTAAGAGTTCCTTAGTCTTAAGACACTTCTAGTGATTAAGTGAATACTTAACCTAACCCTAGAGACTTAGAAGAGTTAACCATAGGAATAGGTTATGCCCTAGGGGTATTAGGAAGACTTGCCTAGCCTATAGCTTGAACCCAATCCTTACTTCCTTCTTTCAAACCAAACTTCCAACTCAAATCTTAAATCAACTTCAATTCAATTAATTTTCTCAAATCATAAATCAATTCCAAAATCCAAATCATGAATCAATTCCAAATGATTGAAACTAATAATCAATTCCAAATCTAAAATCTTTCTTAAGCCCTTTTGATTTCATCTTATGGACTTAGCTCAAATCAAATCCAAATCACTCCAAACTCAAGAGATTTTCTCATAACCCATTTATATTCTCATTTATATTCACAAACATAAATGAAATATAAATTCAAATAATCAAAACTAAATTCAAAACTCAAGTCCAACTTAAATCCAACATATCTCTTTCAAGTCAAATCCTTGAACTTAGCTAAATCAATCCAAACCATTGGATTTTCTCTTCAAACAATCATTCCTTTAACCACATGCCCAAATACAAACATAAACAATAATCATCAAATCAAAATCAAACTAACCCAAATCATACTCATGTTCATCATTTGAACTTGAAATTGCCAAATGAATCAAAACCCATTTGACTCCAAATCACTTGCAATTGGATTCATATTTCAATCATAAGTCCATATGTGAGTTCAACCAAACTTGAATCAAGCCTTGATCAAGCCAATTGACCTATTTAGGCTCACTTGACCTAAAGTGACCTAAAGCATCTTTTTTGAGCCAAGTTCTAATCCAACCCAAATTGGATTGAACTAAGCCCATCTAAGCCTCACATTATGAGCAACAATCATCCTAGGATGATCAATCACTCAAATTGGGTCAAACCAAGTCAAACCCAGCCTTTGACCAAGTCAACATTTAACCCAAATTAAACCCAAACTAGCCAAAATCCACCATAAGCCAAATTGATTGAAACCATTGATCTAAACCAGTTCATAATCAATGATTGAACTTGACTAAGCCATCAATTGAGCTAAACCAAGCCTAATTAGCCACTTGGCCTAAAAAGTCAAAATGGGTCAAATCTTGATCTAAGCTAAATTGATTGAAACCAATGAGTCAAATTCATTCTAAATTGATTATTGAACTTGACCAAAGCTTTAATTGTCCAACTAGACCCAACCTAGCCCAATTGACCATGAACCCAACTTGACCTAAAAGGTCAAATCAACTTGAAATCAAACCAAACCAAAATTGATTGAAACCAAAGCTTGCAATACATTTCAAATGATCAACCAAACCTAAATCAACCCATGACCTAACCCCATTGGGTCAAATGAGTCAAATTGGTTAACTTGACCCATTTGACCTAAATGAACCTAAATGATCCAAAACTAAATATAACTCAAATTGAACCAAACCAATAATACCCATAGACTCCAAATGATCATTTAAACTTGACCTAACCCATGGTTTGACTCTATTTGACCAATTGGTCAACTAACCCAATTTGACCCAACTTAACCTAAATTGGTCAAATTGAACCAATTCAAACCAAATTAACTCCAAATCACTTGAAATTTGTCCCAACCCATTTTTGAATCATTTCAAATATGCCCAAATGATCATTTTACCCCTAGGTCAAAGGGTATCCTATGGCCAAATTCACTTGGAATTTGGCCAATTCTTTCTCATGGCCACTTGGCATCTTCTTAGTGATCCACTTGGATACCAATGGAGGTGGTGAACATGACCCAATGGGTTTGGGTCAACCATAACCCAACACAAGGCCAAACTGACCCCTCCAATGGGAATTGAGCATTTGGATCACCCCATACACTAGCACATGGGCACTCCCTCTCCTCCACTCCTCTACCTAAAATGAATCACATGGAGTGCCTAACAGCCTAAATCGACCACTCAATCTCCTCAATTGATCAAAATTGGTAAAGCTAATCTTGACCATTTGATCCAGGAGGGGTAGATATACTCCCCCTCATTCCCACTCAAACCAGACACATTGCATTTGATTGAGCTCTAAGAATCAAAAGCAAGCATTCCCAACCCCCATTTTCTCCTTCTCGATTTTCTTCAAAGCCAAAATAGGGAGGCCTAAGAAATTTCCAACTCACTCAATTCTCCATGAAATCCAAATTACTCTTAAGAACACCATTAAGGGATCTCATCGAGCTCAACCAAGGTGTTTCCCATGTCTCCAAGCCATAGGAAGCCTCACCTTGATCAAGCCCGATCAACATTGAAGGGGAGCTTGGTCAACCGAGCAATTCACTTCAAATCAAAGCTTGATACCTTCAACAGGGCTTCATTTCTACTAGAAGAAGCTACCTCCTCTGTTGGAAGTGTAGGTGATAGCCTCTGACAAAGGGAATTATAATCCTATTAGATCTTAGCCATTCGATTCATTGCTTGTGCCTCCCCAAAGCTGTGGGTTGAGTTTAAAGTCCATTCGAGCTCGGGTGAGCTCGGATCGAGTGACGATCGACAGACAGCATCCGTCTCTCACGCTCGGGAGGAGACACATCACACACCATCCATTCCATGTGATTGGAATGGACGGTTGTGATTGATCACATGATAGCCCCTCTGATTTAAGCTTAAATTGCAAGATTAATCTTGGCCATTCGATCTTAGATCGAACGACCTATGGAGAAAGCGTGTCTGTCGTTGGCTGACTCGGTAGTGGGTGTGACCATTTAAATAACCAGTCCCATTGCGCCATGTAGAAAGCACGCCACATCAGCAGTCCACGTGGAGCCGATGGGATTAGTTAATTAATTAGTCTATTTTAATTATCCATTAATCATAGAAACATCATAAAATCATAATTAAATGTAGAAAATTCAAAAATACAAACTCAACTTCATTTTAAAGATAATTCAGTAAGGAATAATATAAAATTGAAATCAATTGATTTTGAACAGTAGCTTTCACTCAATTTGGGTTTTATTAGAAATGTAATTAGGCTAATTACTCCTTAATTACTTCAGTGATTAATTCCAAACTTTCTAAGGTTGATTAGTGGGATGACCTCTTCCTGCCATGATTTTTTTAGAATTTATTATTGGATTAATTAGGAGAATTTCTTATTTCATCTCTAATCACTTCTCTAATTAATTAAATAATTAATTAACCTATTAAATGATGATAAAATTATTAATTAAGTTTATTAATCATCTTAAAATAGTGAATTGACTTAGGGAATAAGATAAGGATTTCTTTTCCAATCTGTTCCTCTAAGTTTATTTCATTTGGATAAAGACTTAATTAATTTGCAAATTGATTAATGACTTATTCACCTCATTAAATGGCTTAATTAATCAAACTCAAAACCAAATTATTCCAGAACTTAGTCACTTAATCTTGGGTAGATTCTTAGGTGTTCAATAACCTAATAAACTTCAAAAGAAATTATAATCAAACTACATGTGTAGGATGGTTATGAAAGTACTTAATTAAACCTTTAGCTTAATTAATTAATAATTGTGAGCCAATTGCATTAGGCCCATTTATTTCTTAGGTGCATTACTGATTTAAATTTCATGTGGTTGCATCTTATATGTTGGCTCATAATTGTTTGGTTAATTATGTTAAAGTGGTGTAGGTAAGGGGTAATTAATGGATTTAATTCACACCTTAACCTAAACAAAACATAAAGTCAATCTAATTGTCCTAAAAATAAAACTAAACTAATTCACACATGGGGGAAATGGGTTAGGACCAACAAACTTTTCACATTTTCTAAGTCAAATCAAATTCAAAAAAAAAAAAAATCTCCTTAAAGAATTTTGATTCATTTTAAATGATCTTATTCTATAAGATTGTCTTTAGGAATTAATTTGAGTGAGTGAAGTCATATACTTACATCACTTTATTTCTATCCAAGCATGTTAAATATTATTTGTCATACTAAATCATGCATTCATTTCTTTTGAAAACTCAATTAAATAAAATATTTTCTTTATGTCAAATTGTATATTTTGGCTAAAGATTAAGAATATAAGTGGCTATTATCACTATTAAACAAAAAATTATTTTTAAAACATATAAATCAAAGATTATAAAGGAAGTGATGCTACTTGTAAGTACATATAAGCTTGCATGTGATTATAACATAAGATGTGTAACTATTCTATAAGATTTTCTTCTCTTCTCTTAAGTTGGATTTGAATAGGATTTGCAAAGTGTATAGTTAATTTGAAAAGACCATAACACTTGCTTAAATCTATTCATATGCACTCTTATGTTATGACTTAAGAAGGATCTTCACATTTACACATATAAATTATACAACCAAATCAAATAAACATAAAAATCTTTTACATGATCCTTCATCCATTTATTTCTTTTTGTACATTTATATGTATTTAAGAAAAGTGGTATATTAGTCTGGACATCCCATAATTAACTCTCTTCAAATTTCAAAAATATAAAGCCTAACCATAAGATAGTTTGGGATGCTCACTAGGTTTCCTAGTATCATGAGCATCCCCTACTCATCTCCCTTTAGTTTCGATAATAACTCCCTCTTTTTGATCAATCCCACTTGATTTTCCAAAAAAAACCAATTTATTGATAGTCCTATCTTTGAAATCTTTGGAGACAATGATCATTTACCTTAATTGAGAGTATTATTAAGGAATCTCATTCCTTAAGATGTAATTAACTATAGGAGTTTGCCTCCATAAGGAACTTAACAAACCCGATTTAAAATAAATCTCACTTTACTTATCCATGTAAAGTAGAGAAAAGATCTCTGGTACATTTGAAGACTCATTAAACTTACGAGTCCTTATAAGGCAATTAGGTCCATTATAGAATGGTGATTTCTATCTCTCAAGATAGTACATTATTTTTCAATGTCACACCCGATCACCCTAATAAGTACATCTGTGGAGCTACGTGGTGTCCCAACAATACACAACAATAATTTATTTTTCAAATCCCAAATATTTTAGAAATAAAAAAAAAACACCATTGATTTTTCTGGCGACTCCGTTATGGATTGTTCCTCTGTCCATCTTTGGTAGATGTTCGTTGTCTCAATGTATCGATAGTGGATTTGTATCTCATATGAGTCTGAGATTATCCTTCTTTTTCGTTGGCATGTAGTTTATTTCATTCTTAAGCTAAGCTAGCCAACATCCTTTAGGTTTTAGGACCTCACTCCATGTAGGTCCTAAAACCCCTATTGGGTCCCCCAATAGGTGAAAATAAAAGATTTAATAAAAAAGAGATTTCCAAAAAAATATAAAAAAAACTTGTTGAACCTCCTTACCATTTCTATGGTAAGGAAAGGTTCATTCCAAAAATAAAGAAAAATAAATCATTTATAAAAACATCACTTTCCAAAAAGCACTTTTCTAAAAAGTTCACATAATAAAATACTTGCACAAAATAACCTCATCAAACAATCTTCATGATTGTTGCATGTAGGATCTTTTCAAAAATCAAAACTAAGATCATCTTTCAAAAAGCACAAATGAACAATCCTCATTCAAAAGATCTAAATTTATTGAATGAAGATTTCATTTTCAAATAAAATCAAAATCATCTTTAAAAAAAAATACATATTTGTGAATGAACACCCTCATTCAATATACCCAAATTTATTGAATGAAGATTTCATTTCCAAATAGAATCATATCATAAAATTGAAATTCCATTTCAATATATCTCACATATGTTGAAGTTGGAGTTCCTTCCCTTTCAAAAATTAAAAATTTAAAGATAAACCTCTTCATTCAATATATCTAAATTTGTTGAATGGAGGTTTCATTTCCAAAACAAAATCACACTATTTGAAATTCCACTCAACACATTTCCCATGTGTTAAGTTGGAATTCCCTTCTTTTCAATAAATAAATAAATAAATAAAGCAATAATCAGAGATAAAAATTTCATCTTCGAAAAATAAAATATGATTGACTCCCATTTGACATACCCAAATTTGTCAAATGAGAGTTTCATTTTTCAACATAAATTTGGATCTCTTATTTAGCATACCCAAATTTGCTAAGTAATGATCCCTCTTTTCAAAATCAAAACATCAAAATCAAACACATTTGAACCTTATTTAGCATACACAAATTTGCTAAATAAAGCTCTCATTTTCAAAAATCAAACACATTTGAACTTTATTTAGCATAGACAATTTTGCTAAGCAAAGTTCTCATTTTCAAAATCAAGGCATCAAAACCAAAAAAATAATTTGGACTTTATTTAGCATACCCAAATTTGATAAGTAAAAATCCCTCTTTTCAAAATCAAAACATCAAAATCAAACACATTTGAACCTTATTTAGCATACACAAATTTGCTAAGTATAGTTCTCATTTTCAAAATCAAACACATTTGAACCTTATTTAGCATACACAAATTTGCTAAGTATAGTTCTCATTTCCAAAAATCAAAACATCAAAATCAAACACATTTGAACTTTATTTAGCATACACAAATTTGCTAAGTAAAGTTCTCATTTTCAAAATCAAAGCATCAAAACAAAAAAATACATTTGGACTTTATTTAGCATACCCAAATTTGCTAAGCAAAGATCCCTCTTTTCAAAATCAAAACATCAAAATTAAACACATTTGATTTTTATTTAGGATACACAAATTTGCTAATTAAAGTTCCCATTTTCAAAAATCAAAACATCAAAACCAAAAACACATTTGGATTCTTTATTTAGCAAGCCCAAATTTGCTAAGTAAAGATCTTCTTTTCAAACAAAAATCAAACACATTTGGATTCTTTATTTAGCATACTCAAATTTGCTAAGTAAATGTCCTCTTTTCAAAATAAAAAAATGAACACATTTGGATTCTTTATTTAGCATACCCAAATTTGCTAAGTAAAGATCCTCTTTTCAAAATCACTAAAATCAAACACATTTGGATTCTTTACTTAGCATACCCAAATTTGCTAAGTAAATATTTCATTTTTTAAAAATCAAAAATCAAACACATTTGGCCTTTATTTAGCATTCCCAAATTTTCTAAGTAAAGACCTCATTTAAAAAAATCAAATGCATTCGAGCTTTATTTAGAATACATAAATTTGCTAAGTAAAGACTCCATTTTCAAATTCACACATGATTCACATCATGAGCAAACAAGCGAAAGAAGAAAATTATTTTCAAACAACACACTTAGCATACCCAAATTTGCTAAGTGAGCAATTCTAAACAAAATCAATTGACCCACTATTTAGCTTACTAAAATTTGTTAAATAAAGGGGCCCCAAACATAAAAAAATCAAATTCAAATATGAACAAATGGAAGCATAAAAAATCTCTTCAAAATATTTGAACCCATTTTCAACATACCCAAATTTGTTGAAAGTGGATTCTAAACTCAAAATCTCCTCTCCAATTCATTCAAAATCTCTCTCCTAAATTCAAAGAGCCCACTTAACATATTCAAATTATTGAGTGTGGGTTCAAATTCTAAAGCAAATTAAAATAGAAAATTTGATTTGAGTTTATTTTTAATAATTGTAGAATTTTAACTTAGTTTCAGTCAGCTTTTCGTAGATTCAGTTCAGTACAAATGGATGCTCAGAAGTATGTGTTTACTTTCTCCTTTGGGATGGATTTGGCCTTGGATCGGGCCAACCTCCCATAGATTGATTTTACCCATCTGATACACTTCGACTGAGGATTCGAGGGGGCCAGGATCACTTGTAAGGGGGCAACCCTCACCACCATCAGTAGGAATGTGGTGACCGGGCAGAAGCCAGTTATCCATGTTGAGATGCCTTCAGACTTTGAATTTCCCTCACTTAAGAGGAAGATAGTGGAGGTTTTCGCAACAACCGCAGCTCTAGTGCCCGCACATTCAGTTGTTCCCATTACTGCCCCATCATGGGCTAGTACCCACTCACTGGCTTCCTCCAAAGGGAAGGATGCCCTGGCTTCAAGGATAGTCTCCCTTACCTTTGAGATAGGGTCTAGTTCCAGTGCTGCTCCTCTCAGCAAAACTTAGCATTGTAATAGATGTTGTAAGATCAAGCGGCATCATGTGCGCATAGCCAAGGAGATGGAGGCAGTCTCTTAGGTTTCAGTAGAGGAGTCACCCAGGATAGTTTCGTAGAGTAGGGCAGCACTAGCTTATATAAGAAGGTAGTTGATAGTACCTCCATGCAAGAAAAAGTTATTAAACTCATGGTTGAACAATAAGTGAGAGAAGCGCTAGCACAAGCCTGAGGTGGATCATCAGTTCCAAAGGGTAGACCCTTCCTAGAGAAATTCGATGATATCCAATATCCTAAGAGTTTTGTGTCTCCTTCTTTCAAGAGTTTTGATGGCAGCGGGAACCCACGCCAGCACATAGTGCACTTCAGGTCTAGCTGTTGCAATGCTGGTGGTAGTGATGCACTATTGCTCTATCTTTTTGTTAGCAGTCTAGCGAGTATAGCCTTTGATTGGTATATTGAACTCCCCAATAGTTTAGTGAAGATTTTTGCTGAGTTGGAGAAACTCTTTATTAAGAGGTTTGCTGGAGCTCAGCAAAAGGTAACTGTGGACGATCTCTTTGTAGCACAATAATACCCTGGTGAGTCCCTCGTTGATTATATTCTCAGATGGCACAATTTGAGTATGATAGATGAACCGCAGTTGTCTAAATAGCATGCCATTGAAATTCTATTAAAGAATATTCATGGCCCGATTGCTTTCATGGTCAAAGGTTTCACCATCAAGATATTTGAGATGTGAATCAACAAGGTGGCTAGTCTACAAGGAGAGGCCAAATAGTTGCCTTTTTCAAGATCAATCATCAAAGCCAAAGCCACAGAAAGCCTATGAAAAGAAGCTAGGGGTAGTAGCAGTATTGGACAAGGGGAAGCAACTGGCCAGGGATTAGCATGAGTGACCTCAAGCTCCACAGTCATCACTTCCACCTCCTTTACCACCTCTTAAAGAAATTTGATTTTTAGCTACCTAAGCCTAGGAAGATAAAGGAAGTGGGCAAGAGTAATGATCCTAACATTTTCCCCTGCCACCACATACTAGGCCATGTTTTGGAGGATTGCTTTACATTTAAGGACTAGCTTGAGCATAGTTACAAGTCATGTGCTATAGTTATCCCTAAGAAATATCTAATGGAACAACCATCTAGTTCTGTTAGGGTAATCTTTGGGGATACATGTGATCCTCTCAAAATGAAAGAAGGTTGGGATATCTCTTTATCCCGAACCTCTAAAAAGTTTATTTCAAAAATCAAGAAACTTTCCTTGCAGGTGCTTGAGGCAACTAGAGCCTCCAACATCAAGGAAGGTCATAAGTTTCCAAAGACAACTCGGAGAAAGTAGGAGCTCAGTAGCAGCAATAGAAGCCCACACTTGCCCAGGATAGCCAAGTAGCATAACCATCGTTCAAGCCCAGCCTCCATTGCACCGTTGCAGCTACTACTTCAATCGACACTTCTACTTCAACTAGCTCTTCTTCTAGTAGACATCTTGTATCGATGGATGTGGTCGTCAAATCCCTCACCCCACTTACTTTATTAGATTTCTACTATGTACCTCTTTCTAAATTCAAGAAATCAAGGAATAAAGCTAGTTTGAATTACATCTGTGTCACTTCTGATGGGTTATCTAACTCTACTCTTTTAAAAAACTCTTCAAGTCTAAATAATTATAGCAACTCCGATCATCCTCTTTCTGATTTAGAAATGAATTTTCCTTTTCTGAATACTACTAGTTCACTTCTTGAGATAGACTTGGAATCATCTTATTCTGAGGGTCCTATAGGAGAAGCTGTAGGTATAGATGAGCAGCTAGAATCTTTCACTAACTGGCCACAAGAGATCACTGAAGTTAACCTCCATAGTGGTAAGATTCTACCTCCTAGGGTAGCACCTCAAGATAAGGGAAAACAAGTCATTGGTTCTAGAGATCAAGAAGCCCCTCCATAGGATACTCCACTTATGGATATGCTTGTGGAGGATCAACCCAGAGTTGATTACAATATCCTCGCTCACCATAAAAAGTCACCAGCTAAACTAAGCATATATGATCCCTTGTCTTATCTAAAGAGTTGAGAGAATCATTAATCAAGGCTCTTCTTGATCTAAAGATATGCTTAGATCAGCTGATCGCTATTGGAGAGGAGGCACATTATTCAAGAGAAGCCCAATGAGTCACATTCACTGACGAAGACCTTCTTCTATGAGATATGGAGCACAACCGTCCCCTCTACATCACAGTAGATATGGGCAAATTCAGACTTTCTAGGGTTTTGTTTGATCCAGGTGCATTGGTGAACATTATGAGCCTAAAACCCTTGCCTACTTGAGGATTGACATCTCTAAGCTTCGAGGAGATCGGATGATGTTAAGAGGATTCAATGAACAAGGCTAGAGGGCTTTAGGCTCCATAGTGTTACCTTTGAAAATAGGTGATTGGAAGGCTGAAGCCAAGTTCTATAAAATTGATTCGAATACATCATTCACTACTTTGCTTGGTAGGCCTTGGATGCACAGAACAAGATGATTCCATCATCACTTCATCAGTTCATCAAGTTTAGAAGAGATGGAATAAAATGCTATATCAAAGGAGATGAAAAGCCATTTTCAGTTAGAGAGATCGAGATATATGAAGATGCGACCTACTATCTTCCTCAAAATCAAAATTCTTATTCTCACAAATTTGGCCAAAATTCATGTATAAAAGAAAAAGAAGAAAAAGAAAAAGAAAAAGAAAAGAAAAAGGAAAGTACAAGTGAACAAGAAAGGGACACCAAGAAAGAGGTAGAGCCACATGTTACATTCCACCCATAGTTCATTCCACCATATGGACATATGGGTAAGATGACTCAACCTCCACCAGGTAGAGGCAGAGGAAGATACAGAGGCAATTATAGAGGTGGAAGACTCCCTAGTTAGCAGCCAGCCAATAGGGTTATGTTCCAGTTCCCAGGAGTACTCCAGCTATTCACATAGACTTGGAATCCAGCTCAGAGGATGAGTCTCATGTGATTAGCATACTTACCAACCCCTCTCAGCAGGTTTCATTGGAAGTGACACTCGAGCCAGACAGTGATGAAGACCAAGTCTCCAAGCAAAGCACAAATGTATTTGAATCAAGTTTATGTAAAACTATTAGGCAGTAATTGGGAACTTTAGCTCTAACCTCACTTTCTTCACAAAAAGTTGAAGGTGTGGTAGTTAAGGAAGCTCCTAGATCTTCCATGAATGTTAATCCAAAGAGATTCCTACTGAGATCATCATCCTCAAGTCCAGAAGTTGATGTAGAACTTAAGGATAATTCATATAAAGATTTAATGGAATTACCTTTTGATTGGTACTCTCCTTATGTTCATAATCTTGCAAAGAAAGATTTGATTCCTTATACAAGGTCCAAGCACAGGTTATAGTATTTCAAGAAGCTATGGAAGAACAAGGGCAGGGATGCACAATCAAGATCAAGACTAAGATTCCTTACAGTGAGTCTAGTCGATGACAATAACTACTGCTTAGTTATCACCAATCATCTGGAGTCTGATAGCTTCTTCTCAAACCATACTAACTCTTATGAGGAGGTGTGTTTAGAAACTTCAAATGATCTAGATGATCTTCAAATCAAAGATGCACCTCCAAAATTTGAAGAGAAAATTCATTCATTTATCAACAAGCTCAAAGAAATCAACTTTAGGACAGAAGAAGATCCACACCCTACATACATCAGTTCTCTGATGAACGAAGAAGAAACCAATGACTTAGTTAGGCTATTGATTAAGTTTAAGGACTACTTTGTAGGGAGCTATGAAGAGATGCTTGGATTATCTCCTGACGTAGTAGTCGACAAACTAGCAATAGGCCCTAACGCTAACCCTATTAAGCAAGCTCCTAGACGCATGCGATTAAAAATTGAACAATAGTTCATTGATGAAATCAAGAAGCTAGTTTCATCAGGGAAAAAATAGCTTACCTATTTAGTTAGTGTCATGCCAATTAAGAAAAAGAATGGTCAAATTTGTATATGCGTCGATTTCAGGAACTTAAATAAGGCATATCCTAAGGATGAATTCCCACTTCCTATACCAGAATTAATGGTGGACATTGCCTCATCTCATGTAGTATTCTTCTTTATGGATGGGTCATCTGGCTACAACCAAATCAAGATGGCCCCCGAGGATGAAAGAAACACTACTTTTTGAACCCCGATCGGAAGCTATTGTTATAAGGTCATACCTTTTGGCCTTAAAAATGTCGGTCTACATACCAGCGGGCCATGACTCAGATCTTCAACGAACTCATTCATCATCAAGTTGAATGCTATGTTGATGATTTAGTAGTCAAAAGTAAAGAAAAGGAAGGCCATCTCTTTTACTTAAGAGTAGTTTTCGAAAGGTTAAGATAATACAAACTCAAAATGAACCCCCTGAAGTATGCATTCAGAGTAGCTTCAGGGAAGTTCCTTGGGTTTATTGTCTGACACCGAGGGATAGAGATAGACCAAAAAAAAGATCAAAGCTATCTTAGAAATGCAACCCCCTAAAAGTTTAACTCAACTCAGATTGTTCCAAGGGTGGTTGGCATATCTAAGTCGCTTTATCTCCAATCTATCGAGGAGATGCAAGGAATTTTCAACACTTGTCAAAAAAGATGCTAAGTTCAAGTGGGATGACAAGTGTCAATATGCTTTTAAAGACATCAAATAGTATTTGGTGAAGCCGCCAGTTCTAGCAGACCCTATCCAGAGCAAACCACTTATCCTCTACACTATTGCATTGGACGACTCCCTTGGTGCTTTGTTGGTCCAAGCCAATGAAGAAGGGAAGGAGAATGCTCTCTATTACATCAGCCATCGTCTGATCTCTGCTGATGCAAACTACCCACCTATTGAGAAATATTGCCTAGCTTTAATCTTTGTATCCCAAAAGTTATGACACTATATGGTTTCTCATAATGTGAACTTGATTTCAAGAATCAATCCACTGTAGTATCTCATGACATGACTGACATTATCTGAATGGTTGGCACGTTGATCCATGATTCTCTCATAATTCTATATTATATTCATACCCCTCTATACGGTGAAAGGACAGGCACCAGCAAATTTTTTAGCAGCACACCCACTTCCTGCTGACTCTCCGCTTAGTGATGACCTCCCCAATGAACAAATCATGAACTTAGGGGACATTAGCAATCGACTGGGAGATGTATTTTCATGGTGCGGCTTCCTTTAAAAAAGGAGAAGAATCACGATCTACTCTTTCAGGAAATGCAGAGGTAGGAATCATTCTCTAAACTCTAGACCGTGATGTGATGAGATTCTCATACTATCTCTCCAATCCATGCACCAATAATAAAGCCGAGTATGAGGCTTTGATTGTCAGTCTAGAGTTAGCTATTACAGTGTGTGTCAAGAGCATCAACATCTACGGGGATTCTCAGCTGGTCATCACATCTACGGGGATTCTCAGCTGGTCATCAACTAGATTGTGTGGTCCTATAAGGTTCTAAAACCTAATCTTCATCACTACCACGAGTACACCATGAAGCTATTGGCCCAAATCCCTGAGGTCACCATCTACAAGGTCCCTCGAGGAGAGAACACAGTAGTAGATGCTTTGGCCAAACTCGCCAAGAAATTCGCATGTCCAGAAGTCCAAAATAGATAAGTCCTATCCCTTATTGATGCTAAACTCATTGAGAGACTTTCTCTTGAAGGGGGGGTAATCGTTGCCAATAAAGATAAGGAGCTAGATTGGAGGCAACCATTCATGGATTATTTGAACACAGGTAAACTACCTCAAGAGAAATCACAAGCCAATCAGATGAAGCTGAGAACTCTCTCCTATGCTCTTGTGGATGGTACCTTGTACTGACGGTCTTTTGATCAAATGTGGTTACGCTATTTTGACAAACATGAAGCCCATAGGATCGAGGTACATTCAGGTCTATATGCAGTGCACCAATTCAGTCTGAAGATGAAAGCAAAGATTAAGAGACTAGGATACTACTGGCCTTCCATGATTATAGAATGCATGAATGTAGCTAGGAGATTCCATTAATGTTAGGTACACAATGTGGTCCTACATCAATCACCCAACATTCAACATCCTACATTGGCCTCATGGTCATTTGAGTGTTAGGGTACTGACATAGTAGGTCCTATCGATCCTTCTTCTTTCAAGGGTCATCGGTTCATCTTAGCTGCCACCGACTACTTTTCCAAATGGGTGGAGGCAATCCTGCTCAGAAAGGTCACAGCTCAGCATGTGTCCAATTTTTTAGGAGCCATATCGTATATAATTTTGGGGTGCCTCGAAGAATTATATCCGATAATGGTACTGCATTCAAAATCACCAAGATCAACAGCTTCGCCAGGAGACATAGTATAGATTGGAGATATTCCACCATCTACTATCCTAGGGCAAATGGCCTAGCAGAAACATTCAAAAAAACTCTCATCCAGATACTAAAGAAGACACTTGATGATAACAAGCAACAGTGGCATGAACAGGTAGTTGAAGCTTTGTGGGCATACCGCACTACATACAGAACTCCAACTCAATCTAGCCTATTCTCCTTAGTGTATGGGTTCGAAGCCATTCTACCATTTGAAGTTCAACTCCCATCACTAAGGATAGCAATGGGTAGTAAAATCACTATAGAACAAAATGCCAGGTTGCAGTTAGAAGAGCTCGAAGGTTTGGAGGAGAGATGTCTATGGGCGTGCCAAAATCTCGAGTTATACAAAGCTAAGATGATTCAAGCTCACAACAAGCCAGTCTGCCCTAGAACTTTTCAAGTATGAGAGCTTGTTTTAGTTCTAAGAAGACCAATTATTGCCTGTCGAAAGATGGGATGCAAGTTTAAACCCACTTGGGAATGCCCTTTTGTCATAGAGAAGACCTACTAAGGAGAATCTTATCAGCTTATTGATTGTAAAGGGGAACACCCGATGCTTCCATTTAATGGACTCTATTTGAAGAAATGTTACCCATAAAATCAGGTTTGAAAATAATTAGCTTCAAAATTTTATTCCAATTTATCAAAATATTCTCTTCATTTGAAGCGTTGTTTGCTTGTTTGTGAATCTGCCATGATGTGTTTAGGGTAGGTGTAAGAGAACTCGAGAGGCATCCTATCCCTCTTTCATAACACGAACATAAATTAAACACAATTCCCCAGCACTACTAGAGTAGGTGTAAGAGAACCCAATAGGCATCCTATTTTGATAAGCACGCTAAGTTAGGTGTAAGAGAACCCAAGCGACATCATTTCTTAGTGGGATCACAACTGCCATTCGTGGCACCATTTCATCAACTTTTAGACATGTTTTAGGAAAGGTGTGAGATAACCCAAGTGACATCTTGTCCTCTTCAAACACAAAAAAACATGAACACAAACACATATTTTTTATCTCGGGCTATTTTGATGTGAGAGCAAGCCCCTTGTGGCACTCACTCATTAGCTACTCTAGGTTAGGCCGACATGTTACCTTGCTAGTGTGTCACCCTAGTGGTCACCTATTTAGAAGATGTGAGTCCCCACGCTTTCTTCTTGACTTGACCATTACAAAATTATGAGTACCTTATTAGTTTGGTAGGTCTCACTGCCAAGCCAGTAAGTTGCCTCATGTCAACTTTTTTTAAGATGTAAGTCTATACGCTTTCTTCTATGACTAGCCATCATGATCTGAATAGGTCGAATATATCTAAGGTTTAGGATAAGTCCCCTAGTGGCTCCTTTCCTCTCACTGATTATCCAAAGATGGGCACTTTAGGTTGGTTGATGTTTTCTATGCTAATAGTGACTCGGTCGGTGGATACACCACTCTTGGAAGATGTGAGTCCCCGTGCTTTCTCCTTGAGTTGGCCACCGAATACCTACAAGCATTATCTTCTCCTGGGTTTTGGTTAAAGCCCTTAGTGGCCCCCTCCCTTACGGGCACTCTACTTGGATCACGTCCTTTGCAACCCCATTTAGGCACTACCCGGGTTACTCTTGGATTGGACAGTCCCCCTTTCCTAGTAGCCACCCCTGTAGTTGGAGAATTTGTTCAGCGGATGCACGAATTCTCCCTTAATTCAGTAAATTTGAGATAAGTCTATGCTGGTATAAGCTTCTTCTCAGTATAATCTCTCACAAACCAACAGGGTCCACGATAAACAAATAAACTAACTAACAAATTTATTTGCATAACTCCCAACGGCCCCTTTCCTAAGCAGATATCCTATCTTTAGGACAGTGTCAGCATAACTCCTTATAGGAATTTCTTGACTACGCTTGAGTTGAGATAAGTCCCCAGGTCAGCACTCTCTCCGTAGTCACCCTCAAATTAGATTCAATTTGTTTTTCCATAAATAGGTTACCCCAGCAATCATTTGGCTCTGAAGGATGTAAGTCTACTATGCATTCTTTCTAATATGACTATCACAAACCGACAGGCAGCCCTAGGTCGAGTTTGCATGTTACCTTGCTAATATGTCTCCTCAGTGGTCTCTTGTTCAGGAAACATATGAGTCCTCATGCTTTTTTCCCTGAACTAACTACTGTAAACTGAAAGGCACCCCTTTAGTTAGATAGTTCTCCCCTCAGCTGAGAAGCTACTCCCTTTGGATTGGTAAATTTGAAGTAGGCCAAGACTGACATGACCCCTACTTAGTGCAGTCCATCGCAAATTGATGGGATCCATCAAACAATTAAAATGAAATTAATTTTAACTATCTTTGAGTTGATTTAAGTCCCACAACAACATTCACTCAGTAGTCAGCCTAAGGTTGGGTTCAATCCCTTGTCTCGCCAACTGATCACCCCAGCGATTGATCCCTACTTTAGAGGATATAAGTCTACTGCATTTTCTTCCTAGTACAGCTGTTGCACACCGGAAGGCAACCCCTTCAGTCGAATAGCCTTACCATGTGGTTGGTAGACTACCCCTTTGGATCGATAAATCTAAATGTAGGTCAAGGTTGACATGGCCCCTACTCAGTGCGGTCCATCGAAAACCAACAGGGTCCATCTCAAAATTTAAAACTTAAAATATGAAACAAAATTAATCAAACCTCCCCCAGTGAAGTCAAATTAAAAAAAAATCAAATCAACCAGCTTCTCCTTAGCAAAATGCAAAATCAACCAACCTCCCCTAGTGGAATCAAATCAAAGAAATCAAATCAATCAGCTTCTCCTCAATGAGATGCAAATCTTTTCGATCTCCCTAGTGGAGTAAATTCAATCCAACCTGAACCTGTTCTCTTAGTGAAAGGTTCACATCTTTTTATCCCTAGTTGATTTCAAATTTTAATCCCCTAATGGATTTCACAACCTCTCATCCCCTAGTGGATGACTTAAGCCTTTTCCCCTAGTGGAAGTCTCACATACTCAGTCCCTAGTGGATTCCTCCTTCATTCTCTTATATTTTTGACATGAGTAGAGTCACATTGCACTAAGATTTTTATTCCTTTTTATGATAAAATTTTTAAGATTTAATTTCTAAAGAAGTAAAATATATACTTTCATCTTCACTCTATGCGAGATAAAATGAAGATAGAAATATACATATCTTCTTTTTATGCAATTTTGACACCACATAGATCTGTAGATATTCTTATTGAGGGTGATCAGGTATGACATTAAGAAGAGGTGTACTATCTCTAAAGATAGAAGTCACCACCTTATAATGGACCTAACCACCTCAACAAGGACTCCTAAGGACAATGGATCTACATATGTACCAAAGATTCTTCCCCTACTTTACACAAAAAAGTAAAATAGAGCTTATTTTAAATTGGGTTCGTTAAGTTCCCTATAAGGGAAAGCCCTCATTGTTAATTACATCCTAAGGAATCAGATCCCTCAGGAATACTCTCGATTAAGCTAAATGATCATTGTCTCCAAAGATTTCAATAAGTAGGACTATCAATCGATTAGTTAATTTCAGAAGATCAAATGGGATTGATCAAAGAAAGAGTTATTATCGAAGCCAAATAAAGATAAATAGGAAATGCTCATGTTGCTAGGAAATCTAGTGAGCATCTCAAACTATCTTATGATTGGGCTTTACATTTTTGAAATTGATTTAATTTATTTGAGTTGGATTTTTCATTAGAAATTTAGGGCTTATGATTCCACAACACAAGATTATGAAAATGCTTAAGAGGTGAGGATTTATGCTTATAGCACATGGAAGGGAGAAGCAACCTTAGAACATAAATCTAGGGAGTTTTGGAAAGGGCCAAAAGCACAACCTAAATCTAAGGTGAAAATTGGTATTTATTTTGCCTCCACAAGAGAGGACAAACCACCTGACTGCTTGGACTTACATCCGTCTAGGGGTGGCTGCCAACTAAATCGTCCTATGGTTTTAAATTCATGTAGGCAAGTCATCTGCTTTATGCAAGATAGTTGTTGGGTTATTTATTTAGAAAGACTAAGTCAGCAAACTCACTCCTAAGAGACTAGATCATGTAGATGATCTAAATCTAATGCAAATCATATTACATTTTATTTTCATTTTTGAATAATCATTTGACTTAGGCTTATAGGATTCATATGCCTAATGCATGAGAAGTAAAATTATTGGTCAAAATCAATGAGAAGGGAGGAGGTGTATTTCCACCATGGCTCTCAAAGGTCAAGCCAAATTTCTCTAGCAAAGGTGGAAGCCCTCCAATAAAGAGTGAAAATAATATGCATTTATGCATGACGTTATAAAAGAAAAACTCATCAAACTAAGGGGTTGCTAATTCTTTTATCTTGATTTTAGCGTAAGATTTAGGTGAGGTTGTGAGTTCTTTATTTTTAATTTTGAATTATTAAATTTGGTAGAAGATTTTTTTTCCTAAGAGCCTAATCCACATCCAGGCCATACATTAAGCAGTGAAGAAACTAAGAAAGGATGTCATCTTAATGCACAAGCTAAAAAAATCATCAGTCAATTTATAAAGTTAATGCAAAAGAATAAGAGGCCATTTGTGGTCGGGCACCACCGTATAAACCCAAAACAAACTGGGTAGCTGAGCTCTACCCTTATACAACCCAGATTACAAATGAATTAAGTACAATTAAGTAAGGAACTCATTGATATGGGGGGTCTTCAAGCTTCATTTGTTCATTCTTCTTTTCTTCTTTCTTCTTCTTTTCTTCTTTCTTCTTTGGTTCTTTTTTTTGTATGGATGGAAGGTGGTTGCTCCAAAGGCTTCACATGAAATATAAGATGAGATCTTATGACCAATGCTCATCCTAATCCCCATAACAATCATTCTAAAATCTTAATTGCAAAAATTAGATGAAAAGGAAAAGTAAATCTAGCTAACACCTATGAAATAAAGATTAGCTAAACAAATCACACAAATCCCAAGCATGTATATTGGACTTAAATTCCCACACATAGGTGACTAAGTCTACTTGTCCTATTGGATTTTGCTTATGGGTATAAGCACCTGCACCATAAAAGTATTTATATTTTTATTTATTACAGTGCCCTTTATGCACAATCCCCTATAGAAAAATAATGATTAGACTAAATCATCCTATCATTCATTCTGTTCACATACACCCTAACATCCAGACTAAAACATATATCATAAAATAAAAGCAAACATCAAATCATGCACCACCCTAACCTAAAGCTAGAAGTGGTGACCTAGTCTAAAGTTTATGCTTTTAAGGTTTGTATGGTATGCTTATTTATGGCTTTAAGTTAGAATTTTCTAAGTGTGAAGAATGTTTAATTTAGATGAGGGCTTCATTTAAGTGGTTTAGGTGTTTTTGGTTGATTTTATTTTATGTTTTGATTGGGTTCAAGTGAATCCTATAATTAATTACTAAATTATAAAGAGAGGGAAAGAAAATAGAACTTCTCTTTTCTTCCCTAACCTAAGTAATTTCTAAAGTGGATTCATATTTTAGTTTTATTTAGTGAATATTTTATTATGTGTAAGTGTAGGTGTCCTTCTTAAGTCATAGCATAGGAATGAATATGAAATAGAATTAGGTGAGTGTTATGAAAAATTTTTATACGAGGAGTCACCTTGAAATCTGTGGGTAGAAATGAAAGAGGCAAGCATATAGAATTCATCTTTTTAGGATGCCACGTATATCTGCAAATATACTTATTCAGGTGATTGAGTACGTCCTTAAGGAATAGTGTACTATCTCAAAAGACAGAAGTTACTACCCTTTAATGGACCTAATCACCTCAATAAAGACTCCTAAGGATGATGGGTTTACATATGTACCAGAAATTCTTCCCCTACTTTACATGGAAAAGTAAAGCAGGGTTTATTTTAAACTGGGTTCGTTAAGTTCCCTACAAGGGCAAGCCCCCCATAGTTAATTACTTCTTAAGGAATGGGGATTCCTTAGGAAAACTCTCGATTAAGATAAATGATCCATTGTCTTCAAAGATTTCAATAGGAAAGGATTATCAATCGATTGGTTCATTTTTGAAGATCAAATGGGATGGATCAAAGAGAGGGAATTATTATCAAAGCTAAAAGAAAGATGAGTAGGAGATGCTCATGATGCTAGGAAACCTAGCGAGCATCTCAAACTATCATATAGTTGAGCATTACATTTTTGAAATTGATTTAGTTTGTTTGAGTTGCATTTTTTTATTAGAAATTTAGGACTTATGATTCTTTAATGCGAGATTAAGGAAATTCCTAAGAGATGAGGAATTATGCTTATGGCACACAAAGGGGAGAAGCAACCTTAGAACCTAAATCTAGGGAGCTTCGGTGAGGGCACAACCTAAATCTAAGGAGAAAAATGGGTAATTGGTTTGTCTTCACAAGAGAGGACAAACCACCCGATAGCTTGGACTTACAACTACCTGGGGGTGGCCACCAACTAACTCCTCCTATGATTTTAAATACATGTAGGCAAGTCTTTATTCTTATGCAAGATAGCTAGGTAATTGTTTATTTAGAAAGAGACTAAGTCATTAAACTCACTCCCTAAAGAGACTAGATCACTTCAAATGACCTAAATCTAATGCAATTCAAATTTTATTTTATTTTCATTTTTGGACAATTATTTTGACTTAGGCTAATAGGATTCATATGACTAATGCATGAGAAATAAAGTTATTGGCCAAAATCAACGAGAATGGAGGAGGTGAGTTTTCACCATGGCTCTCAAAGGTCAAGCCAAGTTTCTCTGGCAAAGGTGGAAGTCCTCTAATCAAGAGTGAAATAAGATGCTGTTGTGCATGATATTACAAAATAAATTCTCATCCAACTAAGGGGTTGCTAATTCTTTTATCTTGATTTTAAACTTAAGCTTTAGGTGAGGTTATGAGTTCTTTATTTTTAATTTGAGTTATTAAATTTGATAAAAGATTTATTTTTTTCCTAAAGAACCTAATCCACATCCAAGCCATATATAAAGCAAGGAAGAAACTAGAAAAATATGCCACTTAATGCACAAGCTAAATAAATCATCAATTAATTTATAAAGCTAATCGCAAAAAGAATAAAAGGGCGTTGTGGTCGGGCACCACTGCACAAACCCAAAAATATCAAATTGGGTAGCCAAGCTCTACCCTTATATAACCTGGATTACAAATGAATTAAATTACAATTAAACAAGGAATTCATTATTACGGGGGGTCTTCAAGCTTTATTCTTCTTTCCTCTTTTCTTCTTTGGTTCCTTCTTTTGGATGGAAGGTGGATGCTCCAAGGCTTCACATGCTGCATAAGATAGGATCTTATGACCAATGCTCATCCTAATCCCCATAACAATCATTCCAAAATCCTAATTGCACAAATTTACATGAAAAGAAAAAGATTGGAAATCTAACTAGCATTTGCAAAATAAAGGTTAGCTAAAACAAACCACACAAATTCCAAGCATGTATATTAGACTTATCACCATACACATGGGTGACTAAGTCCACCTAGCCTATTGGATTATGCTTAGGGGTATAAAGCACTTGCAAGAAAAAGCATTTATATTTTATTTATGACAGCGCCCCTTAAGCATAATCTTCTACAAAAAAGAATAGTTAGACTAAGAACGTCCTACCATTCATTCTATGAGCATATACCCTAACATCCATCTAAAACATATATCACAAAATAAAACAAAATATCAAAGCATGCACCGACCTAATCTGAAATTAGAAGTGGTGACTTAGGCTAATGTGTGTGCTTTGAAGATTTGTGTGGTATGTTTAGCTATGGCTTTAGGTTCAAATTTTCTAAGTGTGAAAACATGTTTAACTTAGAGGAGGATTTCATTTAATTCATTTAATTATTTTAGGTTGATTTTATTTTATGTTTTGATTAAGTTCAAATGAATCCTACAATTAATTACTAAGTTATGAAGAGAGGAAAAGAGAAGAGAACTTCTCTTTCCTTCACAAACCTAAGTAATTTCTAAAGTAGATTCACATTTTAGTTTTATTTAGATGAATGTTTTGATTAAATTTTTTTAATTAATCCTAAGCTTAGATGAACTCTAAACAAACCTATTTAAAAAGAAAGTCATTTTAAGATTAAATAAAATGAATCAAAATTCACATAACACACATTACTTCATTTCTTTCCCAACATATATAACATGCATATGGACGGACACTAAGCATATCTATACATACAAATGAGAATATTTAACATACTTTATGATGCATGGTAAGTAATCCATTTAAGAAAATTTAGAAAATTAAGATGCATGATTTTCTTTAAGTAGAAAAGGGTTTCTTTATCCAAATTTTCACATATACACATGAAAGTAAGAAATTCATAAGTGAGTACAACGCCATTATTATCCAAAGGTGTAAGGTACAATACCTACTTAGGGATACTTAAAGCCTCGCAACCTCGGGGTTGTCTAAACTAATATACCACTTTCCTTCAATACAAACATATGTATAAAAGAAATGAAATGGAAAAGAATAATGATAAAAGTTGTATTAATGATTCATTTTGTTTATGCAATTTATGTGTGCAAATATAGGTAACCCTTCTTAGGTGATAGCATAAGGATGAATAGGATATGGAATTATGTGAGTGCTAGGTCCTTTTCAAATGAACCATATATCTCACTAAATTCTTATTCAAAAATATACCAACATAAGAGAGAAAGGAAATCTATGCTAAGCATACATTTATAATCTTTCACATGCAAACCTATAATTAAAATGTAAGTAGCAATATTTTAGATTTGATAATTTATTTATATGATCTAAAAATAATTTGAATTTAGTAGTGATAATAGCTTCTCATATTTCTACTTTAGCCAACACATGTAAATTTGAATAAAGTAAATAATTTCATTTTTTTAAACTTGAATTTGAATAATATGAATGCATGAAACCACATGAATACAAATTTAACATGTTGGGAAAGACTCAAAGTAATGAAAGCATGTGAACAAACTCACTTTAATTAAATCCTAAAGACATTCTTATAGAATAAAAAAGTTTAAAATAAATCAAAGTGTATTCAATGTGATCTTTGTTTAGTTTAAAGTTTGATTTAATTTTGAACAGGTGAGTTGAGTTTGCTATTCCTAACCCATTCCCACATGTGTTTGATATTTTTGTTTAATTTTTAGATAATTAGATCCATTTTTATGTGCTAATTAGGTTAAGGTATGAATTAAGTAACATAATTAACCCTTACTGACACCACCTTAGAATAATTAACCAAATAATTATGAGCCAATAAGATGACATAAAAACTAAATTTGCAATGCACCAAATAAGAAAAAGGCCTAATGCAATATGGTTCATAATTAAAGGTTAATTAAGCTAAGGGGTTTAGCTTAAGTAATTTCAAAACACCCTTTCACACATATGATTTAGATTTTTATTTCCTTAATTGAACTTAGGTTATTAAACACCTAAGAATCTACCCAAAGTAGATTAATTAAGTTCTAGAAGTTTTTAGAATTTTAAAAATTAATTAAGGGGATAATTAATGAACTAATCCTTAATTAAGAGAAGATTACGGAAAGAAAAAGGGGTTTAGAGAATATCTTAGGGGGAATGCCCCAAAATTATTCCATAAACCTCTTACTTACTATATATGACCTTAATCAACCCTAATCATGGATTAAAATCACTAATCATATCTTAATTATCCTTAATTAAGTTAAGGGAGTAATTAAGAAACTCATATGCAATTCTCCTAATTAAGCCTTCAATAAATCCCAACAAAAGTATGGGAGGCAGAAGTCATCTCCTAAAATATACCCAAAAAATTTGGGATTAATCAGAGGCTTAATTAAAAGGTAATTAGCAAAATGAATTTTTCAATAAAACCCAAAATCAGAGACATAATTCAAAATCCCTTGAAATTAATTTAAAATATTCTAGGTTGAATTATCTTTCCATAAGATTTTATTTCATATTTTTATGATTTTATTGAAGGAGATATGAATTTTAGAAGATCCCTATATTAATTAGCATTTAATTAAACCCCTAACTAATCCTTTAGCTCACGACGCGATGCGTGGTGGTGACGGTCAGTGCGCTTTACACGCATCGCACCGTGAGCCACTTTCTTAAATGTCAAATTGAAAAGGTGGCATGACGATGGATGCGCTTTGATTTCTGCCATCTGATCAAAGATCAGACGACCAGAGATCTCCCCACAGTTTTAAAAAGGATAAAGATAATTCTAAATGTGGGAATTATCTCGGCCGTCCATCCAAAATGCGCAGATCAACAAAGGCCACCCATGATCTAGGGGAAGATTCGAGCTCGATTGAGCTCAGATTCAAACCAAACTTAACCCACACCATCTTAAGGAAAAGAGCGGCACATCCAATGGTTGATCTTGCATGATATGAAAATTTTCTTCACAAAGGACCAACACCTCCTATGCTAGGTGGTCGAAAAATTCCATACCTCACCGGGGGTGATCACCAATGATCATGATTGATGAGGTAGCTTCGTCTAGTGGAGACAAAGCCCTGTTGAAGTTCCTAAGCCTTGGGATTGACTAGCTTGCTTTAGACCAACACCACTTGAAGATCCTTGCAGCTTTGATCCAATTGCTCCTCTCCTTGCTATGGATACTCCAATGGAAGTTTGAGTGTGCTCGGATTGGTCCTTAGAAGAAGTGTGTAGGAGGAATTGAGGTGGTTTTCAATGTGGAGGAAGTTCAAGGTTGGATTGAGCTCCCCTATTTTCACACTGTGCAAAATCGAGAAAGTGATGTTTGATTTCACCCTAGGAAGCTTGGGGAGGATGAAGAATTGCTCTCTGACTTCCCTAGGTGCAATCGAAATGAGGACTGATGATTTTGAATTTGATTAGGGGAGTATATCTCCCCCTTGAAGGATCGGATGATCACAAGATTATGTGTCATTTTGATCCAATTGATCATATTGCGAGGGTTGTTTGATCATTTAGATGTGTGCACATGGTCAGTTTGAGGCTTTGAGTGGAATGCCAACCTCCCATGTGCTTGAATTTGCGTGGGAGATGGATTTTGAATTAGCCATTTTGACCCATGGGGTCGGGTTTGGTCTTAGGGCCAATTGGGCTGACCCAAACCCATTGGGTTGGGTGCACCATTCTTCATCAGGTCCCCTTGAGCTTTTAGGAAAGCCTCAAGTTGATATGAAGAGCGTATGACCAAATTACCTATGAATTAAGCCAAAATTTGTTCTATGGCCTAGGGGTAGGATGGTCATTTTGCTAATTTTTCACTTTGGATATGTTAGGTATGTGGAGAAAGTAGGTTTGGCCAAGTTTTATAAGATTTGGAGTTCATTTGATAAGGTTTGGCTCATGTTGACCCATTTAGGTCAAAATGGATCAACTTAGGTCAAGTTGACCAATTGGTCAAATTGGGTCAAGTTCATATGACCATTTGAAATGTTTTGGTGGCTTTGGTTTAATTCAGTTTGGTATAATTTTTAATTTGGCTCATATGACTTCATTTAGGTCAAATGGGCCAAGTTGGCCTATTTGACCCATTTGACCTATTTGGGCTAGGTCATGGGTAGGTTTAGGTTAGGTTAATCATATGGAGTGGATTGGTATCTTTGTTTCCAATCAATTTTGGATACATTCAAATTTGGCTCTACATGATCCTTTTAGGCCATGTTGGGTATAAGGTCAATTGGGCTAGGTTAGGTCTAGTTGGCCAATTGAGGCTTTGGTCAAGTTCAACAAGTGATTTGGAATGAACTTGACCCATTAGTTTGGATCAATTTGGCTTAGATCAAGTTTTGACACATTTTGACTCTTTAGGTCAAAATGGGTCAACTTGGGTCAAGTGGCCAATTGGGCTAGGTTAGGCTCAAATGTTGACTTGGTTAAGTTCAAATATAGTCCATGAATGAACCTAGATCAATGGTTTCAATCGATTTGGCTTATGGTGGAATTTGGCTATGTTAAGTTTCATTTTGGGCTAAGTGTTGACTTGGTAAACCCTTAGGTTTGACTTGGTTTGACCCAATTTGATTGATTGATCATCCCATGATGATTGTTGATCATGATGAGAGGCATAAATGAGTTTGGTTCAATCCATTTGGTTAGGATTAGAATTTGGCTCATAAGGGCACTTTAGGTTACTTTGGGTCAAGTGAGCCTAAGTAGGTCAAATAGCTTGGTCAAAGCTTGATTTTAGCTTGATTGGTCTTGTATATGGACTTATGATTGAAATATAAAGCCATTTACAAGTGGTTTGAAGTCAAATGAGTTTTGATTCATTTGACAATTTCATATTCAAAGGAAGAACATGAAAAGGTTTTTTGCTTTGATTTTTGACTTGAATTTTGATTGAGTAATTGAAGTTTGTATTTATATATGAATTCATGATTGTAGGATTGATTGAATCATGAAGAAAAATCAAGAGTTTGGCTTGATTTGAAGTTGATTTGGCTAAGCTCAAGATTTTGACTTGAAAGGCTTAGATTGGATTTTGAATGAATTTGAGTTTGATTTTTGGAATAAGTTTTGATTTTTTTTGAATTTATATTTCATTTATATATGTGAATATAAATGAGAATATAAATGAATTATGAGAAAATCTCATGAATTTGAAATGGTTTGATCAAGATTTTGGATAAGTCCTTTAATGAAAAATTAAGGGACTTAGGAAATTTTTAGATTAGGAATTTAATTTGAGGATTTGATTTAATTGATTTATATTTATATTTTATTTATAGATGTGAATATAAATGAGAATATAAATGAGTTTTGAGAAAATCTCATAAGTTTGAATTGACTTGATCAAGGTTTAGGCTAAATCCTTAAGGGAAAACTTAAGGTACTTAGAAAAATTTTATGAATTGAGTTGGAATTTTGAGTTTAGTTTGATTGGTTTGAATTTATATTTCAGTTATATATGTGAATATAAATAAGAATATAAATGAGTTATGAGAAAATCTTAAAGATTTGAATTAGTTTATATCAAGATTTAGGTTAAGTCCTTAAAGGCAAGATTAAGGACTTAGGCAAAATTTGGACTTAGGAATTTTTGATGGATTTTGATCTTGGGTTTCAATCATGGAGTTGATTTGAGTTTGGAGGAAATCAATTAAGATTGATTTGAAGTTTGACTTGGAGGAAAGAAAGTGAGGAATGGTTCAAGCTAAGGGTAGGCAATTTTTCTAACATCCCTAAGGCATGACCTATTTCTATGGCTAACTCTTCTAAGTCTTCTAGGGCTAGGTTGAGTGTCCACCTAATCACTAGATGTGTCTTAAGACTAAGAAACTCTTAAAGTCTAAGAGAAATCCTATGTCTAAGATGGAGGGGTTGAGAGCTCATTCTAAAAATGAGGTCAACATCGAGTATTGTATCCTTTTCAAATGAACTATATACTTTGCCAAATCCTATTCAAAATTATACCAGAAGAGAGGAGAAGGAAAACTACACAAAGCACATCCTTATATTTTACTCACATGAAAGCTTATAAGTTAGATATAAGTAACACGCTTTTAGTTTTGATAATTAATTCATATATTTTGAAAATAATTTTGATTTAATAGTGATAATAGCCACTCATATTCTTTCTTTAGCCAAAACATGCAATTTGACATAAAGGAAATATTTTCATTTTAAATTTGATTTTCGAAAAGCATGAATGTATGAAATCATATGACACACACATTTAGCATATTAGGAAAGAATTAAAGTAATGAAAGCATATAAACACATTCACCTTAATTAATTCCTAAAGACAATCTTATGAAATAAGAAAGCTTAAGGCAACTCAAAGTTTATTTAATGTGATTTTTGTTTGATTTTGAGTTTGATTTAATTTGGAAAATGTGAGGTAATTTTGTTGCTCCTAACCCATTCCCACATATGTTTGATATTTTTGTTCAATTTTTAGGTGATTAGATTCATTTTTATAATTTGATTAGGTTAAGGTATGAATTAAGCATGTTAATTACCCCTTATCTACACCACCTTAGCATAGTTAATCAAATAATTATGAGCCAATGAGATGACATAAATACACAAAAGGAATTTAAATCAGCAATGCACCTAGGAGGAAAAGGGCTTAATGCAATTTGGCTCATGATTAATAATTAATTAAGCTAAGGGGTTTAACTTAAGTAATTTCAAAACACCCCTCAACACAATTTATTTCATATTTTTTAAAATTTTTCTATGTTGAGATATGAATTTTAGAACCGTATGTGATTAATTAGAAATTAAATAATTCCCATTATTAATCCATTAGCCATGCATGCATGTACACGCTCTTGATTGGATATTTAAAACATCACATCGTAGTGCCACACGGAGGCTGTGCTACACGCTTTCTCCTCAATCGTCTGATCAAGGATCAGACAGCTGAGATTAAAGCTACAAATATGAGGGAGAAAAATAAATATATTGCACATTTTAATCTCTGCCATCCATCCAAAATGAGCGGATGGACAGCCAGAGATCCATCCTTGTTATCCCCTGTGAGCAATTGAGGCCTTCCATGTTCTAAGGTAAGATCTAAGCTCGATTGAGCTCAGATTGGGCTAAAATTTACCCCACACCATCTAAACCTAATGGCAAGCACATCTAACGGCTAAAATTCCATGGGACTAAAATACCTTTCACAAAGGACCAACACACATTGAAATTAAGCTCAAAAAAATGGCTAATCTCACCGTAGGTGATCACCGACACTCGTTTCCCTTGGAGAAGCTTTGTCTAGTTGACATGAAGCATTGCTGAAAGTTTGAGGGGTTGAGGTTGAGTAACTTCTCCTATGGATCAACTCCTCCTCCAATTGAGCTCTTCTTTGGTCTAGAACACTCCTTCTCTACCTTTGGAGCTTGGGAAAGAACTTAGGTGAGCTCGACTTGGTCCCCTAAGAGTGCTTGCAAAAGTAATTAGGCTGAGGTTAGGTGTAGAGCAAAATTGGAAATCAAGCTGAGCTCCCCTACTTTCAGTGTATGAAAATTAAAAAGATGAACTTTCAATCTCCCTCTAGGAATCTTAGGATCACTTGCAAATGGCTCCTTTGGCTTCCTCACACTCAATTGATAATGGCTCCCTTGGAATGCGAGTGAATTAGGGGGAGTATATCTCCTCCTTTGACAATCAGATGACCGAGCAAGGAGAAGCTATTTTTGATCAGTTGCCTTGATTCAAAGGGTTTGTTGGGCTATTTAAGATGTCCTTGAATTCATTTTTATCCAAGGAGTGCAATGGTGAAGTGGCCATGTGCTTCAATTGAGTGGGAAGAGGTTTGTCATGTGGCCATTTCCATGCACATGGTCAGTTTGGCCATTGGGTTGGGTTTTGCTGACCCAAACCCATTGGGTTAGGTGCACCACCCTCCCTACTATTCACTTGATCCACCAGGAGAGTATCAAGTGGGTATGAAGAGGATTTGACCAAATTCCAAGTGGAACTGGCCAAAACTTACCCTATGGCATAAAGGTAAAATGGTAATTTGGATGATTTTTGAATTGGGGTATGTTTGGTATGTTGAGAAAATAGGTTTGGCCAAGTTTAATTAAATTTCGAGTTGGTTTGATGTGATTTAGCTCATGTTGACCCATTTAGATCAAAATGGGTCAACTTGGGTCAAGTTGACCAACTGGTCAAATTGGGTCAAACCAAGGGTTAGGTCAATATAATGAAATGTTTGAAATGTTTTTGGTTTGATTCAACTTGGTTTAGGTTTGAATTTGGTTCATATGACTTCATTTAGGTCAAATGGGTCAAGTTGACCAATTTGACCTATTTGACCCATTTGAGCTAGGTCATGGGTATGTTTAGATTTGGTTAGTCATATGAAGTGGATTGGTATTTTGTTTCCAATCAATTTTGGTTAAGTTTGAATTTGGCTCAGTATGACCCTTTAGGTCTAGTTGGGTTCAAGGTCAATTGGGCTAGGTTGGGTCTAGTTGGTCAACTAAGGCTTTAGTCAAGTTCAATAAGTGATTTAGAATGAACTTGACCCATTGGTTTCAATCAATTTGGCTTAGATCAAATTTTGACACATTTTGACTTTTTAGGTCAAGTTGGGTCAACTTGGGTCAAGTGGCCAATTGGGCTAGGTTAGGGTCAAATGTTGACTTGGTCAAGTTCAAACATTGATCATGAATGAACTTAGATCATTGGTTTCATTCAATTTGGCCTATGGTGGATTTTGGCTATGTTGGGTTTCATTTTTGCTAAGTGTTGACTTGGTCAACTCTTAGATTTGACTTGGTTTGACCCAATTTGAGTGATTGATCATCTCATGATGATTGTTGATCATGATGAGAGGCTTAAGTGAGTTTGATTCAATCTAATTTAGTTAGGATTATAATTTAGCTCATAAGGGTATTTTAGGGCACTTTGGGTCAAGTGAACCTAAGTGGGTCAAATGGCTTGGTCAAAGCTTGATTTGAGTTTGATTGAACTTACATATGGACTTATGATTGAAATATAAATTCATTTGCAATTGGTTTGAAATCAAATGGGTTTTGATTCATTTGACAATTTCAAGTTCAAAGGGTGAACACGAAATGGATTTTGGCTTGATTTTTTAATTGAGTTTTGGTTAAGTGATTGAAGTTTGCATTTATATTTGGGTTCATTATTGAAGGATTGATTGAATCATGAAGGAAAACCTGAAGTTTGGTTTGATTTGAAGTTGATTTGGCTAAGTTCAAGAATTTAACTTGAAAGGCTTAGGTTAGATTTTGATTGAATTTGAACTTGAATTTTGGATTTAGTTTGATTGATTTGAATTTATATTTCATTTATATTTGTGAATATAAATGAGAATGAAATGGGTCATGAGAAAGTTTCAAGAGTTTGAAGTGATTTGATCATGATCTAGACTAAGTCCTTAAGAGAGAAATTAAGGACTTAGGAAAGATTTGTGAATTGAACTTGAATTTTGAATTTAGTTTGATTGATTTGAATTTATATTTCATTTATATATGTGAATGTAAATGAGAATATAAATGAGTTACGAGAAAATTTCATGAATTTGAATTGATTTGAAGATGATTTTTAGGCTAAGTCCTTAAGAGGGAATTAAGGACTTAGGAAATATTTTGAATTTGGGAATTTCAATTTTGGATTTTGATTTGAATTTAAATTTATATTTAATTTATATATATGAATATAAATGAGAATATAAATGAGTTATGAGAAAATTTCATGAATTTGAATTGATTTAGATTTGATTTAGGCTAAGTCTTTAAGAGGGAAATTAAGGACTTAAGAAAGATTTGGAATTAGAAATTTAAATTTTGGATTTGATATGATTGACATGAATTTATATTTCATTTATATATGTGAATATAAATGAGAATTTAAATGAGTTATGAGAAAATTTCATGAATTTGAATTGATTTGAAGATGATGTTTAGGCTAAGTCCTTAAGAGAGGATTAAGGACTTATGAAATATTTGGAATTTGGAATTTTAATCATGGGTTGCAATCATGGGTTTCAATCTTATGGCATTGATTTGAGTTTAGAGAAAATCAATTAGGCTAAAATTTATTTAGGTTTCATGTTGATTTGATTTGGAGTTTAACTTGAAGGAAGTAAGTAAGAAAAGTGGGCCAAGCTATAGGGTAGGTAGATTTTCCTAACACCCCTAAGGCATGACCTATTCCTATGGCTAACTCTTCTAAGTCTCTAGGGTTAGGTTGATTTTTCACCTAATCACTAGATGTGTCTTAGGACTAAAGATCTCTTAATGTCTAAGAGGAGTCTTCTGTCTAAGATGCAGGGGTTGAGAACTCATTCTAAAAATGAGGTCAACACTTCTGCACCTCAAGTTTAGGAGTAGATCATTTCAGTTAGTGCTTGTGATCATTCAAACATTGTTGATCATCTCGGTCAACACCAATATGTGCGGTGTACCTTGTTAGTCACACCATACCTATTGGGCGCCCTTTGTTGACCTCACTTTTGGAGTGAGCTTTCAACTTCTTCATCTTAGACATAGGACTCCTCTAGTCACTAGCAGTTTCTTAGTCTTAAGACACTTCTAGTAGGTGAATACTTAACCTAACCCTAGAGACTTAGAAGAGTTAGCAATAGAAATAAGTTATTCCTTAGGGGTATTAGGAAGACTTGCCTACCCTATTGCTTGAACCCAATCCTTGCTTCCTTCTTTCAAACCAAACTTCAAACTCAAATCTTAAATCAACTTCAATTCAATTGATTTTCTCAAATCATAAATCAATTCCAAAGCCCAAATCATGAATCAATTCCAAATGATCGAAACCCTTAATCAATTCCAAATACAAATTCTTTCCTAAGCCCTTTTGATTTCATCTTATGGACTTAGCTCAAATCAAAACCAAATCACTCCAAACTTAAGAGATTTTCACATAACCCATTTATATTCTCATTTATATTCACAAATATAAATGAAATATAAATTCAAATAATCAAAATTAAATACAAAACTCAAATCCAAATCCAACTTAAATCCAACTTATATCTTTCAAATCAAATCCTTGAACTTAGCCAAATCAATCCAAACCCTTGGATTTTCTCTTCAAGCAATCATTCCTTCAATCACATGCACAAATATAAACATACACTACAATCATCAAATCAAAACCAAACTAATCATTTTACTCCAAATCACTTGCAATTAGATTTATATTTCAATCATAAGTACATATATGAGTTCAACCAAACTTGAATCAAGCTTTGGTCAAGCTAATTGACCTATTTAGGCTCACTTGACCCAAAGTGACCTAAAGCACCTTTTTGAGCCAAGTTCTAATCCAACCCAAATTGGATTGAACTAAGTCCATCTAAGCCTCACATTGTGAGCAACAATCATCCTAGGATGATCAATCACTTAAATTAGGTCAAACCAAGTCAAACATAGCCTTTGACCAAGTCAACATTTAACCCAAATAAAACCCAAACTAGCCAAAATCCACCAAAAGCCAAATTGATTAAAATCATTGATCTAAACCAGTTCATAATCAATGATTGAACTTGACCAAGCCCTCAATTGAGCTAAACCAAGCCTAATTGGCAACTTGACCTAAGTTGATCCCAAGTTAACCTAAAAAGTCAAAATGGGTCAAATCTTGATCTAAGCCAAATCGATTATAACCAATGGGTCAAATTCATTCTAAATTGATTATTATACTTGACCAAAGCTTCAATTGGCCAACTAGACCCAACCTAGCCTATTTGACCATAAACTCAACTTGACCTAAAAGGTCAAATCAACTTGAAATCAAACCAAACCAAAATTGATTGAAACCAAAGCCTGCAATAAATTTCAAATGATCAACCAAGCTTAAACCAACCCATGACCTAACCCCATTAGGTCAAATGGGTCAAATTGGTCAACCCGACCCATTTGACCTAAATGAACCTAAATGAACTAAAACCAAATATGAACCAAATTGAACCAAACCAATGATACCCATAGGCCTTAAATGATCATTTAAACTTGACCTAATCCATGGTTTGACCCAATTTGACCAATTGGTCAACCTAACCCAATTTGACCCAACTTGACCTAAATGGGTTAAATTGAACCAATTCAAACCAAATTAACTCCAAATCACTTGAAATTTGGCCCAACCCATTTTTGAATCATTTTAAATCTGCCCAAATCAAAATCAAGGCCAAATGACCATTTATCCCTTAGTCAAAGGGTATCTTATGGCCAAATTCACTTGAAATTTAGCCAATTCTTTCTCATGGCTACTTGGCATCTGCATAGTGGTCCACTTGGACACCAATGGAGGTGGTGAACATGACCTAATGGGTTTGGGTTATCCATGACCCAACCCAAGGCCAAACAGACCCCTCCAATGGGAATTGAGCATTTGGATCACCCCATACACTCCCTCTCCTGCACTCCTCTGCCTAAAATGAATCACATGGAGTGCCTAACAGCCTAAACCGACCACTTAGTCTTCTTAATTGATCAAAAATGATAAAGCTAGACTCGATCATCTGATGCAAGGAGGGGGAGATATACTCCCCCTCTTTCCCACTCAAACCAGACACATTGCATTCGATTGAGCTCTAGGAATCAAAAGCAAGCTTCTCCAAGCCTTCCCCCCCCCCATTTTCTCCTTCTCAATTTTCTTGAAAGTCGAAATAGAGGAGGCCTAAGCCATTTCTAGCTCACTCAATTCTCCATCAAATCCAAATTACTCTTGCAAGCACCATCAAGGGACCTAGTCAAGCTCAACCAAGGTGTTTCCCAAGTCTCCAAGTCACAGGAAGCCTCACCTTGATCAAGCCCGATCATTATTGAAGGGGAGATTGGTTAACAAAGCAATTCACTTCAAATCAAAGCTTGATACCTTCAACAGGGATTCATCTCTACTAGACGAAGCTACCTCCTCCATTAGAAGCGCATGTAATAGCCTCCGGTGAGGTATTGCTCAAAACCATAGACATAGGAATTTTTTCTTGGTCCTTTGTGAAAGGAATTATAATCCCATTAGATCTTAGATATTGGATTCATTGCTTGTGCCTCCCCAAAGGTGTGGGTTTAGTTTGAACTCCATTTGAGCTTGGGTGAGCTCGGATCGAGTGACAATCGATGGAAGACATCCATCTCTCATCGTTCAGGAGGAGACAAATCACACACCATCTGTTCCACATGATTGGAATGGATGATTATGATTAGATCACACATTAGCCCCTCTAATTTAACCCTAAATCAAGAGATTAATCCTGGCCATCCGATCTTAGATTAGATGGCTCATGGAGAAAGCGCATCTACCACCAGCTGACTCGATAGCAAATGTGACAACTTAATTAACCAATCCTATCATGCCACATGGAAAGCGCATCGCGTCAGCACTCCACGTGGTGCCGACGGGATTAGTTAATTAATTAGGCTATTTTAATTATCCATTAATCATAGAAACTTTATAAAATCATAATTAAATGTAGAAAAATCCAAAATATACAAACTCATCTTCATTTTAAAGATAATTCAGTAAGGAATAATATAAAATTTAAATCAATTGATTTTGAGCAGTAGCTTTCACTCAATTTATGTGTTATTAGAAATATAATTAGGCTAATTACTCCTTAAGTACTTAAGTGATTAATTTCAAACTTCCTAAGGTTGATTAGAGGGATGACCTCTACTTCCCATGATTTTCTTGGACTTTATTGTTGGATTAATTAGGAGAATTGCTTGTTTCATCTCTAATCACTTCCCTAATTAATTAAAAAATTAATTAACCTATTAAATGGTGATAAAACTATTAATTAAGTTTGTTAATCATTTTAAAATAATGAATTGACTTAGGGAATGAGATTAGGATTTCTTTTACAATCTTTTGCCCTAAGTTTATTTCATTTGGATAAAGACTTAATTAATTTGCAAATTGATTAATGACTTAATCACCTCATTAAATGGCTTAATTAACCAAACTCAAAATCAAATTATTCCAGAACTTAATCACTCAATCTTGGGTAGAATATTAGGTGTTTAATAACCTAAGGAAATTCAAAGAAAATTATAATCAAACTACATGTGTAGGATGGTTATGAAAGTACTTAATTAAACTTTCTAGCTTAATTAATCAATAATTTTGAGCCTATTGCATTAAGCCCCTTTATTTCTTAGGTGCATTGTTGATTAAAATTCCATGTGGTTGCATGTTATATGTTGGCTTATAATTATTTGGTTAATTATGTTAAAGTGGTGTAGGTAAGGGGTAATTAATGGATTTAATTCACACCTTAACCTAAACAAAACATAAAATCAATCTAATTGTTTTAAAAATTAAATTAAACCAATTCACACATGGGAAAAATGGGTTAGGACCATCAAACTCTTTTCACATTTCTTAAGTCAAATCAAATTCAAAAAAAAATAAAAAATCTCCTTAAAAAATTTTGATTCACTTTAAATGATATTATTATATAAGATTATCTTTATGAATTAATTAGGGTGAATGAAGTCATATGCTTACATCACTTTATTTCTTTCCAAGCATGTTAAATATTGTTTGCCATATGAAATCATGCATTCATTTCTTTTGAAAAATCAATTAAATAAAATGTTTTCTTTATGTCAAATTGCATGTTTTGGCTAAAGATTAAGAATATGAGTGGCTATTATGACTATTAAATAGAAAATTATTTTTAAAACATATAAATCAAAGATTATAATTGAAGTGATAGTACTTATAAGTACTTATAAGCTTGCATGTGATTATAGCATAAGATGTGTATCAAGTGACTTTTTTCTCTTCTCTTAACATGGATTTGAATAGGATTTGCAAAGTAAATAGTTCATTTGAAAAGAATATAGCACTTGCTTAAATCTATTCCTATGCACTCCTATGTTATGAACTAAGAAGGATCTTCACATTTACACATATAAATTATACAACCAAATCAAACAAATACAAAAATATTTTGCATGATCCTTCATCCATTTATTTCTTTCTGTACATTTACATATATTTTTGAAAAGTGGTAGTCTGGACATCCTAGGGCTGCGAGGCTTTAAGTAGCCTTAAGTAGGTATTGTACCTTACACCCCTGGTGTAGAAAATAATGACGTCGTACTCACTCATGTCTTTTATACATATGGATGTGCATTATGTTAATGGATAAAGAATCCCCCTTTTCTACATAATGAATACATGCATTCATGAAATATACAAATTTTCAAATCATATCTCTTAGCATTCATCATCAAGGTGTGCTAAAATTTGCATTGCATGTATAGGTTTGCTTATGATTTGTTTATATGTATGGTATACATGGTGGAAATAAATAAATTGTTGTGTGTCATGTGATAGTAATCCACCTTAATTAATTTTAAGATGCCTTTCTTATTGAATAAGGCTATTTAGAGCAAATCTAAAGTTAGGATTAATTAAAACACATAATAAAATATTCATTAAAGAAAAATCATCAGTGAATCTACCTTAGAAATTACTTAAGGTAGGGATGAAAGAGAAGTTCTCTCCTCTTTTAATCTCTTCACAACATTTAGTATCTAAGTGTAGGTTCATTCAAACCAAATCAAATCATCAACTAAAATTGACAATCAACTAAATCACTTAAAATGAAACCACCTTCTAAATTTAATCCTTCACCCTTAGAAGATTTTAACCTTAAAGCCTAGCTAAGACATGCCACACAAGCCTTAAATAACAAACATATTATGCTAAGTAACCATTTCTAGCTTTATGTTAGGGCGATACATGGTTTGATGCCTGACTTTATTTAGTGATGTAATGTTTTTAGACTGGATATTAGGGTGCATGTGTGTAGACTAGATGATAGGACGATCTTAGTCTAATCAAATCTTCTGTAGGGGATTGTGCTTAAGGGGCATTGTAAAAAAAATATAAATATTTTTATTGTGCATATTGCTTATACCCCTATGCATGATCCAAATTAGGACAAGTGGACTTAGTTACCCATGTGTGGGGTGCTAAGTCCAATTTATTCATATAACTACTTAGGTTGTGTGGTATGTTTAGCTAATCTCTATTTTATAGGTTTAGTTAGATGTATCTTTCCTATTTTGATATAAATTTTGCAATTAAGATTTAGAATGAATGTTATGGGAGAATTAGGATGAACATTGGTTATAAGACCATGTCTTATGTACCATGTGAAGCCTTGGCACAAACTACATCCCAAGTCAAAATAAAAAAAGAAAGAAAAAAATGAAGAAAGGAAGAAATGAAGAATGAAGACTCCCATGACATGAATTCCTTTTTAATTGTAATTATTCATTTGTAATTTGGCTGGTATAAGGGTAGAGCTCGGTTATCCATTTTTCTTTTCGTATTTGTGTGGTTAAGCTCGACCACATGGCCTCTTATTCTTTTATGCTAGCTTTATAAAATTGTTTGATGTTTGTTTAGCTTGTGCATTAGAAATAATATGATTTCCTAATTTGTTAATTGCTTGATGGTTGTTGAATGGCTTGGATGCAATTAGACACTTAGGAAAAAATAAATTTTCTATCCAATTAATCAACTCAAAATTAAATTAAATAACTCATAACCTCACCTAAAGCCTAGGACATAAATCAAGATAATAAAAGATTTAGCAACCCCTTAGCTAGATATTGCATGTCTCACATCATGCATAAAAATATATTGCTTCACTATTGCTAATGGAGGGCTTTTACTTTTGCTAGAGAAAATGGCTTGACCTTTGAGAGCCATGGTGGAAACACACCTCCTTCTTTCCGATTTTGGCCCATAATCAATCTTCTCATGCATTAGGCATATGAAATGCTGTAGCCTGTGTCAAATAAAAATGTCCAAAATGAAAATAAAACATAACAAAATTTGCATTAGATTAAGTCATTTATTCATGCACTTCATGATCTAGTCTCTTAGGGAGTGTGTTTAAGGACTTAGTCTCCTTTCTAAATAAATAACATCCCAGCTATCTTGTAAAGCATAAGACTTGCCTACATGTATTTAAAATTGTAGGAGTTAATTAGTGGCCACCCCTAGGTAGTTTTAAGTCCAATAGTCAGGTGGTTTATCCTCTCTTGTGCAGGTAAACCATATACCTATTTTCATCATAGATTTAAGTCGTTCATTGGCCCTCACCAAAGCTCCCTTAATTTAGGACTGAGGTTGTTATTTTTTTTTGTGGGCTATAAGCATAAATCCTCACCTCTTAGGCATTTCCATGGTCTTGTATTATGGAATTGTAAGCCTTAGATTTCTAATAAAAATTCAACTCAAATAATTAACTCTCTTCAAATTTCAAAAATATAAAGCCTAACCATATGATAGTTTGGGATGCTCACTAGGTTTCCTAGTATTATGAGCATCCCCTACTCATCTCCCATTAGTTTCGATAATAACTACCTCTTTTTAATCAATCCCACTTGATTATCTAAAAATAACCAATTTATTGATAGTCCTATCTTTGAAATCCTTGGAGACAATGACCATTTACCTTAATCAAGAGTATTCTTCAAGAATATCATTCCTTAAGATGTAATTAATTATGGGGGCTTGCCTCCATAGGGAACTTAACGAACACAGTTTAAAATAAACTTTAATTTACTTTTCTATGTAGTGTAGGGGAAAGATATCTGGTACATTTGAAGACCCATTATCCTTAGGAGTCTTTATTAGGTGATTAAGTCTATTATAGGATGGTGACTTCTGTCTCTCGAGATAGTACATCATTCCTCAATGTCGTACTCGATCATCATAATAAGTACATCTATGGATCTACATCGTCTCCTAATAATACACAATAGTATTTTATTTTTCAAATCCCAAAAATTTTGAGAAATAGAAAAAAAATACCACAACACTGCATTTATCTTTACTCTCTAGCTAGTGCCACAGCTTCAATAAGTACAGGCTCTTCTGATTCTTTTATTTATTGTTATTTTTCTGCTCCCTGCTCATCTTTAAGAGAAGAACTTGGTTATCCTTCTCCTTGTGCATTTGTAGGGTCAATTATTGCTCGAGCTGAATGATGATGTTGATTATAAAAGCATGTACCAGGCCAATCATTTCCTGGTTCAACCATATAAATAGCTTCAACACCCATGTTCTCTTTCTCATTTTGATCTTCTTCTTCTTCCTCTTCAATAGAGATTGAAGATCCATCTTTTACTTGCTTTTATGAAGACTCTTCTTCGTAAGCGTTGAAGTCAGGTTTAGGTTCCCTGGATCCATGTTGCTATTGATGGTGCTGAGCGGAAAGTTCATTTTTATCCCTGACCATATAGACGATTTCCACTTCTATAGTGTCATCTTCATCTCTTTATTTTTGCACATGAATTTCTGATCGATGTTTCCAGTGGTTCTCTAGTTCAGTGTACTTAACAAACACTTCTTCCATTAAAGGACTACAATCAAAGTCAGTCTTTTGTTATTGGGGTGAATCTGATTGACGATGGGATCCCCTAGAGGATTCTTTAGGATGTCGACCATTATGTATTTCATCAATGATGTTCCTTCTTTTGGGTATTCACTTTTGATGGGTTATTTTTTAGCAGGATTTCTAAGTATATGTATCAGATGTCACACTCTTTCTTTCTTCAGAGTTTCATTACGAGGCCTTGGCCTCCATACCTGCTTATCTTTTCATCGAGACCTTTCGATAGTGGATTCTTGGACACGCAGTCCGAGTGTCACACTCTGATGCTCACCGCACTTGGCTCAATGACTAGTTACTGGAATATATGGCAACCTCCTTGACATGACTTCAGTATTTTTAATTGTCACATGCCTTTGAAATTTTCTTTTCATCAAACCTCTTTCCTTGGCCACTCTAGGAACTTTATGTATTCTAGAGGATAGTTTTTCAGGCTGTCTCCTCTGTGGTGGTGGAGCTTGACATTGTTGAGTCCAGAAAGACTACTTTACCTCACCAGTAGAGCTATTCTTTTTTACCCATTTTAGATTATCAAAGTTGTTATGGGTAGGAATACTCGCTTCTGGTGGTAGTATTGTTTATTCACTGGGTCGTTCAAATTGGATTTGTTGATCCCTCAACACATCATTTCTTCTTATTTTTAGCCTTCTGGTTAATTTGCTTCCTGATGATGAAGCTTCATGATCATACTTTTCTAGTATTAAAGGTTCAATCAGTGAAGTAGTTATACCCTGAGGCATTAAAGACATAGTTTGCCCACTGACGATTCTTTTTATCATGGGGTCTTCAGATTGACCTAGTCTTTTAAAAACTGAAGTTCTTTATCAGGATAACTCCTTAATAATGGTTGGCTATTGAGTTGATTGTCGAACATGACTAGTAGAAGCTTCAGTATATTAAGGCCTTCTGGCATGACCTCGGACGAGTGCACCACGAGTGGGTGCTTCAGGAGTTGCAGCTGTGATAGCTAGAAAATTCAAGCTACCAAATTGAATGGTAGCTCCAACATCTTTTGTGTTGATGATGGCATTAGCTAAGTAGATATTTGCTCCACGCCCTAGCTAAACAGTGAAAGGAGTACTCTGTAAATCCATTCTACAAAAGTGAAAGATAGGGATTAGTACTTAGTAATAATTATTCCACCTCATACTTTCAAAATGTAGAGGTACTACAGAACAAAATAATAGTGAAATAAATATATACTCTATAGAATAATTCATTCGACATAGAGTCTCATACATTAGTAATATGAATTTATTACACATTTAAATCACCATTCTTTATTTTGAATTTTCAAATATTTTATTGCTACTATAACATGTGTATGACTAGTCAAAGATGGAAAGAGAATCTTATCCCTAACGGAGTCGCCAGAAATCTGTGGGCTCCAAAAATTCACCATCGATCTCTCGTAAATGAAGAAAGTGTAATTTTAAGCGTCAGTGTAACTTTCAGAAGGTAGATGGAATAGTAAATAAGACACTACATAGAGATTTCATCCTCATTTTGCAAGGATTTTAGATCTAGTTCCAGACTTCCTATAGGCACAAGCACCTATAATTAATTACCCCTATCAATACTGAGAAAGAACATTCAATCAAGGCTAGTCGTTAGATCGCTAAATGTGAAGCGTATAGTAGCAGCATGTGGAGTTTAAAATTTATATTTATGAAATTCATCATTTTAACTTAAAGCGGATGGTTGGGGGAATGATGACATGCCTGGTCTAGATCCTATGGTTCCGTCATCCCGGGCTGTCATGGTCTATAATCTACTTAGTTAGAGGAGGTATTCGACCCAACCTAGCTGAAGGATATTTATCAGCAACACATGAGTTATGTCATCCAAGAAATCCTTGTAGACTGGCTATAAGATTTAAGTCACAGCTAATAAAGAGCTTTTTTCCCTATTAAGTTTACCTTATGATTCACAAATCCAAGGGCAGAGCCATTGGGGAGAATACGGGCTACGGTCATGATCATAATAAAATGAATTCTCAAACCACATGAGAACTTCATATAATCACATCTCTGGAACTAGGCCAAGCCATATAGTCAGAGGACACGAGCCATGTCTTTATTAGTGTGAGATTGATTGAGAGTGAGCATAGTTGAACACTTGATTTGACATTGGCTCTTTTATGAGCTAGAGTTTTCTTAATTTATCACCTTGAATAAACAATTGTAGAAGGTGGCTAGATTGAGTTTTACTTTTAAGCTTTTAATGATTGAATTTCATTTAAGTAGTTTTTAGATTTATACTTGATTTAAATTAATTTGATTTGGAATTAGAATCACATCTTGATGAAAGTATCCCCTCCAATTGAAATCATCATTCAACATAGCCATCATCAGGATAGTTAATTGATTGAATCGAATACATCTGAGAACTTTAAATCCTGTCAACTCTGTTTATCTTCTGTTGACCTCATTTTTGGAGTGTGCTCTCAACTTCTCCATCTTAGACATAGGACTCCTCTAGACACTAAGAGTTCCTTAGTCTTAAGGCACTTCTAGTGATTAGGTGAATACTTAACCTAACCCTAGAGACTTAGAAGAGTTAGCCATAAGAATCAATTATGCCTTAGGGATTTAGGAGGACTTATCTATCCTATAGCTTGAACCCAATCATTGCTTCCTTCTTTCAAACCAAATCTCAAATTCAAATCCAAAGTCAAATCCTAAATGGTTCAAAATCAAAATCAATTCCAAAATCAAAATCATGAATCAATTCTAAGTGATTGAAACTCATGATTAATTCCAAATCTGAAACCTTCCTAAGCCTTATGAATCACATCCATAAGCTTAGCCAAACCCTTCAAATCAACCCAAAGCCAAGTGATTTATTTATAAATCACTTATTCCATCATTTATATTCACAATTATAAATGAAATTGGCATCCAAATCATCCAAATCAAATGAATATAAATTAAACTAAATCAAAACACCTTTTCCAAACCTTTTGACCTACCTTAGCCAAATTCACAATCAAATCACTCCTAATTCACATGATTCTTTCATGGAAGATTTATATTCTCATTTATATTCATAAATATAAATGAAATATAAATTCAAATGGCCAAAATCAAATCAATATAAATTCAAAACCAAATCAAACCCCAATTTTTATCCTTTCAATTCTTGGATTTAGCCAAATCATTCTCAAATCAATCCAAACCCTTGGATTTTCTCTTCAAACAATCACTCTTCCAATCACATGCCCAAATATAAACATAAACTATAATCATCAAACCAAAATCAAACTAACCCAAGTCAAACGCATGTTCACCCTTTAGACTTGAATTTGTCAAATGAATCAAAACCTATTTGACTAAAAACCACTTGCAATTGGATTTATATTTCCATCATAAGTCCATATGTGAGCTCAACCAAACTTAAATCAAGCCTTGATCAAGCCAATTGACCCATTTAGGCTCACTTGACCCAAAGTGACCTAAAAGACTTTTTCAAGCCAAGTTCTAACCCAACCCAAGTTAGATTGAACTAAGTCAATCCAAGCCTCATATTATGATCAACAATCATCATAGAATGATCAATCACTCAAATTGGGTCAAACCAAGTCAAACTTAGCCTTTGACAAAGTCAACACTTAGCCCAAATGAAACCCAAACTAGCTAAAATCCACTATATGCTAAATTGATTGAAACCATTGATCTAAACCAATTCATAATCAATGATTGAACATGGCCAAGTCATCAATTGAGCCAAACCAAGCCTAAGTGACCATTGACCCAAGTTGACCAAAAAAGTCAAAATAGGTCAAATCTTGATCTAAGCCAAATTGATTGCAACTAATGGCTCAAGTTCATTCCAAATCACTTGTTGAACTTGACCAAAGTTTTAATTGACCAATTAGACCCACCTAGCCCAATTAACCATGAACCCAACTTGACATAAAGGTCAAATCAACTTGAAATCAAATCAAATTAAAATTAATTGAAATCAAAGCTTGCAATACATTTCAAATGACCAACGAAGCCTAAACCAACCCATGACTTAACCCAATTGGGTCAAATGGGTCAAATTGGTCAACTTGACCCATTTGACCTAAATGAACATAAATGAACCAAAACAAAATCTAAACCAAATTAAACCAAACCAATGATACCCATAGACTCCAAATGAGCATTTGAACTTGACCTAACCCATAGTTTTACCTTATTTGCCCAATTGGTCAACCTAACCCAATTTAACCCAACTTGACCTAAATGGGTCAAATTGAACCAATTCAAACCAAATGAACTCCAAATCACTTGAAATTTAGCCCAACCCATTTTTGAATCATTTCAAATCTTCCCAAATCAAACTCATAGCCAAATGACCACTTTTCCCTTAGGTCAAAGGGTATTTAATGACCAAATTCACTTAGAATTTGGTCATTTCTTTCTCGAGGCCACTTGGCATCCTTCTAATGATTGATATGGGTACCAAGTAGGGTGGTGAACATGATCCAATGAGCTTGGGTCAGCCATGACCCAAGGCAAGGCCAAACTAACCTCTCTAATGGCATTTGAACACTTGAAACTCCAAATGCACTCACCTGGCACATGGGCATCCACTCATCTTCACTCAACTCCCAAAATGACCCAAGTGGGGTATTTTGTAGCTAAAATCGTGCCTTCAATCCAAGCCATTGATCAAAAATTGTAAAATAGCCCCTCACCATCTGATCCAAGTAGGGCGAGATATACTCCCCTTCATTCCCACTCAAATGAGAAGCAATCATTTCCTCAGAGCTTGAGAGGTTGAATCAAAGCCTCCCCAAGCTTCTCCAAGCCATTCCTGAGCTCCCCCATTTCCCATTTCTCAATTTTACTCAAAGCTGCAATAGGGGATGTGAGCTCAAACTCTAACTCATCCAATTCTCAACCAAAATCAAATTAACCTTGCATACACCATCAGTGGACTTTGTCGAGCTCAATCGAATCAATTCCCAAGTCTTCTAGCCATGGGAAGCATCACTTTGATCAAGGCCGGTCACTATTGAAGGGGAGCTTAGTCAAGCAGGCAAACTACTTCAAATTAAGGTCGGATTCCTTCAACAGGGCTTCATCTCTATTATACGAAGCTACCTCCTCCATTGGAAGCATCGGTGAGAGCGTCTGGCAAGGTAATTGCTTGAAATCATAGTCATAAGAAAATTCAGTTGGTCCTTTTTAAAGAAAATTCTCATCCCATGAAATCTTGACCATTGGATGTGCATCTCCCTTCCTTTCGAAGGTGTGGAATCATTTTGATCCTAATCTGAGCTTGGATGAGCTCGAATTAAATGAGGGGAGATGAACGATATTCATCTCTCATCGCTCACAAAGGAGAAGGATCATACACCATCTGTTCCATGTGATTGGAATGGACGGCTATGATCAGTTCATACTAGATCCCCTCTGATTCAATTCTAAATCATAAGATTGATCTCGACCGTTAGATCTTCGATCAGACAGCACATAGAAAAAATGCGTCTGCCGCCAGCTAACTCAGCCGATGGATGAAATAACTTAAATAACCTATCTGATCATGCCACGTGGAAAGCACACCGCGTCAGCCGCCACATTGCCCGATGGGATTAAGGGTTTAATTAGGCTTAATTAATCTGATTTTAATGGTGGAACTTCCAAAATTCATAACTAATTAAAGAAAAATCAAAAAAATATAAATAAACACTCATTTTAAAGACAACTCAGAGGAGAAAAATATATAATTAAAATCAATGGATTTTGCACAGTTATTTTCATTCAATTTTGGTTTTATTAGAAATATAATTAAGTTAATTACTCCTTAATTACTCTATCAATTAATTCCAAACTTTCTGAGATTTATCAGTGGGATGACCGCTGCCTCTCATGATTTTCTTGGATTTATTGCTGGATTAATTAGGGAAATTGCTTATTTCATCCTTATTCCCTCTCTTAATTAATTAAATGATTAATTAACATGTAAAATAGTGATAAATTCATTAATCAAACTTGTAAATCATCATGAAATAGTGAATGGACATAGGGAATGAGATGAGGATCTCTTTTCCAATCTTTCTCCTAAGTTTATTTCATTTGGATAAACACTTAATCAATCTGTAATTAATTAATGGCTTTATCACCTCATTAAATAATATTAATCAAATTCAAAACCAAATCATTCCATAATTTAATCATTCATTTCTTGGATAGATTCTTAAGTGTTCAATAACCTAAGAGAATTCAAAAGGAAATTATAATCAAACTACATGTGTAGGATAGTTATAAAAGTACTTAATTAAACCCTTTAGCTTAATTAATCAATAATTGCGAGACAATTGCATTAGGCCCCTTCATTTCTTAGGTGCATTGCTGATTTAATTTCCATGTGGCTGCATATCATATGTTGGCTCATAATTACTTGGATAATTATGTTAAAATGGTATCAGTAAGGGGTAATTAACTGATTTAATTCATATCTTAACCTAAACAAAACATAAAATTAGCCTAATTATTCTAAAATTAAACTAAAGCAATCCACACATGGGGGAAATGGGTTAAGACCAGCAAACCCATTTCATATTTCCTAAGCCAAATCAACTTCAAAAATAAAAATATCCTTAAAGAATTTTGATTCATTTTAAATAATCCTATTTTACATGATTCTCCTTAGGAAGAAATTAGGGTGAATGAAGTCTTGTGCTTACATCCCTATATTTCTTTCCAAGCATGCTAAATATTATTTTCCATATGAGATCATGCATTCATTTATTTTAAAAATTAATCAAATAAAATATTTCCTTTTATGTCAAATTGCATGTGTTGGCTAAAATTAAAATTAAGAATATGAGTAGCTATTATCACTATTAAATCAAAAATTATTTTTAAAACTTATAAATCAAAGATTATGAATGAACTGATGCTACTTATAAATATTTATAAGCTTGCATGGGATTATACTATAAGATGTGTATTAGGAAGTTCTTTCTTTTCTTCTCTTAACATGGATTTACATAGGGCTTGCAAGTGTATAGTTCATTTGAAAAGAACACAACACTTGCATAAATTTATTCCTATGCATTTCTATGTGATGACTTAATAAGGATCTTCATATTACATATGTAAATTATACAACCAAATCAAACATAATCTTTTGCATGATTTTTTATCCATTTGATTCTTTTTGTACATCTACATGTATGAAAAGTGGTATATTAGTCTGGACATCCGAGGGCTATGAGGCTTTAAGTAGCCCTAAGTAGGTCTTGAACTTTACGCCCCTAGTGTAGAAAATAATGACGTCATACTCACCTATAACTTTTATACATGTGAATGTGCATTTTGTTAATGGATGAAAAATCTCTCTTTTCTACATAACAAAAACATGCATTAATGATCCAATTGACAAATAGAATATTCAAATTTTTAAATCACATCTCTTAGCATTCATCATCAACGTGTGCTAAAATTTGCATTGCATGTATAGGTATGCTTAGGGCTACTCATATGCATGTCATACATAGTGGAAAGAAATAAATGGGTGTGTGTTATGTAGTAGTAATCCACCCTAACTAATCTTAAGATACCTCTCTTGTTGATATGGCTATTTAGAGCAAATTAAACTTAATTAAAACACATAATAAAACATTCACTAAAGGAAAACCATTAATGAATCTACCTTAGAAATGCTTTAAGGTAGGAATGAAAGAGAAAGTTCTCTTCTCTTTTCTTCTCTTCATAACATTTAGTCAATAAGTGTAGGTTTATTCAAACCAAATCAAATCATCAACTAAAATTGATAAATTAGCTAAATCACTTGAAATGAAATCATCTTCTAATTTAAACCTTTCACACTTATTAAATTTCAACCTTAAAGCCTAGCTAAGACACACAAGCCTTAAATGGCACGCACATTAGACTAAGTCACCATTTCTAGCTTTAGGTTAGGGTGGCATATAGTTTGATGAATGATTTTGTTTTGTAGTGTATTATTTTTAGACTAGATGTTAGGCTATATGTGCGTAAGCTAGATGATAGGGTGATTTTAGCCTAATCATATTTTCTGCAAGGGGTTTGTGCTTAAGGGCCACTATAATAAAAATATAAATGCTTTTGGTTGTGCGAGTTATTTATAACCCTAAGCATAGCCCAAATTATGATAGGTGGACTTGGTTACCCGTGTGTGGGGTGCTAAGTCCAAATTATTCATATAACTACTTAGGTTGTGTGGTATGTTTAGTTAATTTTTATTTTGCAGGTTTAATTAGATTTACTTTCCCCATTTTGATATAAATTTTGCAATTAAGATTTGGAATAACTGTTATGGGGGATTAGGATGAACATTGGTTATAAGACCAAGTCTTATGTACTATATGAAGCCTTGGAGCAACCAAATTCCAATCAAGCCTAAAGGAAGAAAGAAAAGAAGCAAATAAAAATGAAGAAATAAAGAATGAAGAATGAAGAATGAAGTCCCCAATAACATGAATTTCTTCTAATTGTAATTATTCATTTGTAATCTGGGTTGTATATAGAGCTCTTACCACATTTCTTTTGGGTCGTGCGGATACCACACGACCTCTTATTCTTTTATACTAATTTTATAAATTGATTGATGTTATGTTTATGATGATGCAATTAGGATGGCATGATTTTTCCTAGTTTCTTAATTGTTTGATGGTTGTTGAATGGCCTGGATGCGATTAGGCTCTTAGAAAAAAATAAATTTTCTATCCAATTAATCAACTGAAAATTAAAATAAATAATTCATAACCTCACTTAAAGCCTAGGATATAAATCATGATAGTAAAAGATTTAGCAACCCCTTAGCTGGATGTTGTATGTCTCACATCATGCATAAATCGTATTATCTCACTTTGTCAATAGAGGGCTTTCATCTTTGCAAGAGAAAATGGCTTGACCTTTAAGAGCCATGGTGAAAACACACCTCCTTCTTTTTGATTTTGTCCCATAACCAATTTTCTCATACATTAGCCATATGAAATCCTTAGCCCATGTCAAATAAAAATATCCAAAAATCAAAATAAAACTTGACAAAATTTGCATTATATTTATGTCATTATTCATACCCTTCATGATCTAGTCTCTTAGGGAGCGTGCTAAAGGTCTCAGTCTTCTTTCTAAATAAACAATAACCTAGTCATCTTGCAAAGCATAAGACTTACCTACATGTATTTAAAATCATAGAAGGAGTTAGTTGGCAGCCACTCCAAGTGGTTGTAAGCCCAACAGTCGGATGATTTACTCTCTCTTGTGGAGGTAAACCATATACCCATTTTTCACCTTAAATTTAGGTCATTCTTTGGCCCTCGCCAAAGTTCCCTAGATTTAGGATACGAGATTGTTGTTTCCCTTTGTGAGCTACAAGCATAAATTCTCACCTCTTAGGCATTTCTACAATCTCATGTTGTGGAATTGTAAGCCCTAGATTTCTAATAATTCAACTCAAATATATAATTTTTCTCCGTTTCAAAAATATAAAGCCCAACCATAGGATACTTTGAGATGCTCGCTAGATTTCCTAGCATCATGAGCATCCCCTACTCAACTCTCTTTGGTTTTGATAATAACTCACTCCTTTTGATCAATCCCACTTGATTTTCCTAAAAATAACCAATTTTGATTGATAATCTTATCTTTGAAATCTTTGGAGATAACGATCATTTCCTTAATCAAGAGTATTCCTAAAGAATCTAATTCCTTAGGATATAATTACCTATGGGGGCTTGCCTCCATAGGGAACTTAATGAACCCGATTTAAATAAACCCTACTTTACTTTTCCATGTAAAGTAAGGGGAAAGATCTCTGATACATTCGAAGACCCATCATGCCTTAGGAGTCCTCATTAGGTGATTAGGTCCATTATAGGATAATGACTTCTATCACTCGAGATAGTATACTATTCCTTAATATCATACTTGATCACCCTACTGAGTACATCTGTGGATCTGCATGGTGTCCCCTCACATAAACATACAAATAACACTCCACATCAATAAAAAATAAAACACCATAGATTTTTCTAGTGACTTCGATGGGGATGGTTTCTCTCTCTATCTTTGGTAAATGATCGTTGTCTCCAAGTATCGATAGTGGATTTGTATTTCATATGAGTGTGAGATTATCCTTTTTTTCCATAAGCACTTAGCTCATTTTATTCTTAAGCTAAGCTAGCCAACATCCTTTAGGTTTTAAGACCTCACTCCATATAGGTCTTAAAACCCCTGTTAGGTCCCCCAATAGATGAAATAAAATTTAACCAAGAGAGATGACTAAAAAATCTTGTTGAACCTCCTTACCATTTCTATGGTAAGGTAAGGTTCATTCTACAAATAAGAATAATAAATCCTTTATAAAAATATCACTTTTCAAAAGCACTTTCCTAAAGTTCACATAATAAAATATTTACACAAATTTTTTTGCAAAATATATATAATTCAGCCCCATCTAACAATCCTCAGGATTGTTACATGTAGGTCCTTTCAAAACCAAAATCAAAATCATCTTCCAAAAAGCACATATTTAAAAATGAACATCTTCATTCAACATACCCAAATTTATTGAATGAAGGTTTCATTTCTAAAATAATTTATTTTATAAAATTAAAACTCCACTCAATATATCTCACATATGTTGAAGTTGGGGTTTCTTCCTTTTCAAAAGCACATATTTGAAAATGAGAATCCTCATTCAATATACCCAAAATTATTGAATGAAGATTTCATTTCGAATTAAAATCATATCATAAGATTGAAACTCCACCCAATATATTCCATATATATTAGAGTTAGGGTTTCTTTCTTTCAAAAAACACAAATTTAAAAATAAGCATCTTCATTCAATATATCCAAATTTGTTGAATGGAGGTTTCATTTTCAAAAAAATTTGTGCTAAGTAAAGATCCCATTTTCAAAAATCAAAACAAAAATCAAACACATTTGTGTTTAGTTAGCATACACTGATTTGCTAAGTAAAGATCATATTTTCAAAAATGAAATCTTCACAAATTTGTTAAGTAAAATCCTCATTCAATATACCCAAACACATGTACGACTTTATTTAGCATACACAAATTTGCTAAGTAAACATCCCATTTTCAAAATTAAAACAAAAATCAAAAATATTTTAGCTTTATTTAGCATACACAAATTTTCTAAGTAAAGATTTCATTTCTAAATTCACACATGATACAAATTATGGGAAAATAAGAAAAAAAGAAAATTGTTTTCAAACATCTCATTTAGTATACCCAAATTTGCTAAATGAGTAATCCCAAACAAAATCAATTGACCCTCTATTTAACATACTAAAATTTGTTAAATAAAGGATCCCCAGACATAAAATCAAATTCAAATATGAACTAATGAAAGCACCAAAAGTTTCTCCAAAATATTTAAACCCATTCAACATACACAAATTTGTTGAATGTGGATTCTAAATTCAAATGAACTCAAAATCTCTCATCCAAATCATTCAAAATCTTTACTAAAATCAATGAGCCCCACTTAACATATTCAAATTGTTGAGTGTGGGTTCAAACTCTAAATCGAATTCAAAAAGTCAGAAGAATACCAAGGTAGAAAATCTGATTTTAGTTTCTTTCCAATAATTGCAGAGTTCCAGATCAGTTTCAGTCAACTTTTCTTAGTTCAATACAGTGCAAATGGATTCCTATAAGTATGTGTTCACTTTCCCCTTTAGGATGGATTTGGCCTTAGATCGGGCCAGCCTCCCCCAAACTGATTTCGCTCATTTGATACATTTTGGTCGAGGATTCGAGGGAGCCAGGATTACTTGTGAGGGGGTAACCCTCACCACTATCAGCAGGAATGTGGTGGCTGGACAGATGCCAGTCATCCATGTTGAGATGCCCTCAGATTCTAAATTTTCCTCATTGAAGAGGAAGCGGTAGAGGTTGTAGCTAGAAGTGACCATGCGTCAGGCCACCACGCCTCGCAAGTACCCACTCAGGCTTCTAAGGGAAGACTACTCGCTTCAGGGATAGTCTACCTTTAGGTAGGGTCTAGCTCTCATTTTCTCCACCTAGTGAACACATCATAAGATCAAGCGACATCAGCACGCAAGGAGATGGAGGCAGTATCTCACATTGCAGAAGAGGGGTCACCCAGGATAGTTTCTCCTTTTCTTGCTAAGATTAAGTTCCACCCCCTTTCCAGTTCTAAAGGAGAGGAAGATGTCAAGATGATTGCAGTATCACCCCCACCTCCGGTTCATTATGAGACACCTATCAAAGATAGGAGGAGGTCATATGCTGATCTCATGACAGTTTTATGCCATGTTGGCAAGGCTTATGGAGAGTCCGGTGTTGATTTCTGATCAATTATTCTTCAGGTGCAGTAGATCCATGTGAGGAGGGCCAGAGAGGCCGTGTATCAGTTCACATTACTAGTAGAGAGAGGTGAAGATATGTCGGGCAATCAGCAGCCTCCACCCTCATAGATTTCCCTGATCAGTGTGCTACCCATGTTGGTCACACTGATAATATTATGTTGGTAGTACCAGTCATCATGGGAGGAGACCTCCTATATAGAGGCAGTCGATGTTGTCTCCACTACACTGCTCCACTCCACGTCCGCTATCACCAGTTTAGGTTCCATCTTCTACAGTTCCACCCAAAGCCATGAGAATAGCATCAGGGGAGAAGAAAGCCCCACTGGTGATCGGGCTACAACCAAGAGATCCCTCATCTACTCCCACCGAGGAGGAGAGTTCTCTGCTCAACCTCCTACTTTAGGGGTGAAGAGAGTGAGACCTCATAGCATCGTAGTCATACCATCACCACCATCACCACCATCACCTCAATCGATCATAGATATAATAGTGGTAGAAGGATAAGGGGGCAATTCTATTATCCCCATGGTGATAGATCCCCCCAAGGGCAGCACTCTACCCATGGCAGTTGATAGTCATGAACACTTGTCTTCTAGTGAGCATAGCCCAGGATTAGCTCTCTAGTAGCAGGGGAGATCAAATGTATCACCGTTCATGAGCATGATCCCACCACCAGTTAGCCATGAGCATTTATGGTTGCACAGTTAGACTGCTCCTTGGATGATATCTTAGGACAGTATTTTACTGAAAGAAAGAAATCCTAGGGTATGATTAGTCTAACCTCGAAGAGGAGAAGGTTAGCTTTGACCCCCAACAAAGATGATTTGTTGGAAGACTTAACAGAGGTGCATATGGTTGATACCAAAGGTTCCCTCCCTCAGGACCAGCATAGTTTGGAATGTGTTGTGGTCGAACAGACGATAAGGCCCAGTCGACCCAACACCTCCTTCAACAACTCAAGCAGAAAGATGAGAAGATTGATAGGATGGGGAAGAGACTTCAGGATTTTTTTGTGGTAGTTCTAGCACTTCAGAATCAAGCCCCAAAAATACATCCTACCATTATGAAGACTGGTCAACCTGAGTTATTGCTTATATTGGATCAACCCAAGAGTTTGCCTCCAATAGAATAGGGCAGTACTAGCTTGTATAGGAAGGTAGTGGACAGTACCTCCATATAAAACAAAAAGATATCAAACTATTGGTTGAACAAGAAGTGAAGGAAGCGCTGGAGCAAGCCTGAGGTGGTTCATCAGTTCTAAAGGATAGACCATACCCAGAGGAATTCAATATTATCCAGTATCCTAAGGGTTTTGTGCCTCCTTCTTTCAAAAGTTTTGATAGCAACGGGAACCGTCACCAACATATAGCATACTTCAGGGTCAGCTGTTGCAACGCTGGTGACAGTGATGCATTATTATTCTATCTCTTTGTCAACACCTAGCATGCATAGCTTTTGATTAGTACAATGAACTCCCCAATGATTCAGTGAAGACTTTTGTTGAGTTGGAGCAACTCTTAGTTAAGAGGTTTGTCGGAGCTCTGCAATGGGTAATTATGGGTGATCTCGTTGTAGCTTAACAAAACTGTGAGTTTCTCATTGATTATATAATTAGATGGTGTAATTTAAGCATGAAATGCAAACCACAACTGTCTGAATAGCATGTTATTGAAATTCTATTAAAGAATATTCATGACCCAGTCGCCTTCATGCTTAAAGGTTTCACTATTAAGACATTTGATAAATCAATGAGGAGGCTAGCCTACAAAGAGAGGCTAAATATTTCAAGATCAATCATTAAAGCTAAAGCCATAGAAAGCCTATGAAAAGAAGCTAGGGGCAGTAACAGCATTGGATAAGGGGAAGCAACCGGCCAGAGATCAGTATGAGAGGCTTCGAGCTCCACAGCCTTCACTTTTGCCTCCTTTATCACCGCCTCGGCCATCTTATCGACTGCCATAGTAGCCTCCATGGCCTTCGCCACCTCCTGCTCAAGCATACTCTCAACAACAATATACATATACCGCCAGGTAGCTATCATCCACTCTTTTGGATAAATTAAAAGCCTTATTCATTTAAGAGGGAGTGTAGTCAAGAAGATCTTTAAAGAAACTTTAATTTTAGCTACCAAACCTAGAAGTGAGGAAGTGGGCAAGAGTAATGATCCTAACTTTTGCTCCTACCACTGCATGCTAGGCCATAATTTGGAGGATTTCTTTATATTTAAGAACTAGCTTGAGCATAGCTACAAGTCAGGCGCTATAATTATCCCTAAGAAATATCTAGTAGAACAATCACCCAATTCTGTTATGGTAATCCTTGGGGATACATGTGATCCTCTCAAAATAAAAGAAGGTTGGGATATCTCTTTAACCTGAACCTATAAAAAGATTATTTCTAAAATCAAGAAACTTTCCTTACAGCTTCCTGAGACTCAAACCTCCAACATCAAGGAAGGTTCGCAAGTTGTCAAAGATAACTTGGGAAAGTGTGAAGTAATAGTATCCCATACTTGCAGATAGCCAAGTACAACCATCAATCGAGCCCACCCATTCCATTATAGTTACTACTTCACGATTCCAACTTTAGCTAATTCTTCATCTAGAAGACATCTTGTAAGGATGAGGGCATCAAATCCTCAACCCACTTACTTTACTAGATTTCTACTATGTACCTCCTTTTAAATTTAAGAAATCGAGGAATAAAGCTAGTTTGAGTTACATCTGTGCCACTTCTGATGGTTTATCTGATTCTACTCCTTTAGAAAACTTGTCAAGTCTTAATAATTATGATAACTATGATCATCCTCTTTCTGATTCAAAAATGGACTTTCCTTTTCTAAATAATATGGGTTCATCTCTTGAGATAGACTTGGAATCATCCTATTTTGAGGGTCCTATAGGAAAAGTTGTAGGTCAACCTGATGAGCAGGTAGAACTTTCCACTAAACCATCTCATGAAGTCACCGAAGTCAACCTTCATAGTGGCAAAGTTTTACCTCCTAGGGAAGCACCTCAAGATAAGGGTAAACAAGTCATTGGTACAAGTGATCAAGAAACTTATCCACAGGATGCTCCACCTATAGATATGTTTGTGGAGGATCAGCCCAGAGTTGACTATAATGTTCTCACTCACCTAAGAAAATTACCAAAACTAAGCATGTATGATGTCATTGTCTTAACCAAAGAGATGAGAGAATCATTAATCAAGGCCCTTCTTGATCTAGAAATATGCTTAGCTTAGCTGACCGCTGTTAGAGAGGAGACACATTATTCAAGAGAAGATCATGGAGTCACATTCACTGATGAAAACCTACTTCTAAGGGATATGGAGCACAACCGTACCCTCTACATTGGAGTGGATATAGGTAGATTCATACTATCTAGGGTGTTGGTTGATCTAGATGCATCAGTGAATACTATGATCTTGAAAACCCTTGTCTACTTGAAGATCAACATCTCTAAACTCCGGGGAGATTGGATGATGTTGAAAGGATTCAATGAACAAGGAGAGAGGGCTTTAGGCTCCATAGTGTTACCTTTAGCAATAGGTGACTAAAAGACTGAAGCCAAGTTGTATATAATTGATTCGAATACATCGTTCACTGCTTTTTTTTTTGTAGGCCTTGGATACACCAAAATAAGATGGTTTCATCCTCTCTTCATCAGTGCATCAAGTTTTGAAAAGATGGAATCAAATACTATGTCAAACAAGATGAAAAACCATTCTCAGTTAGAGAGGTCAAGATATATGAGGATGCGGCCTACTACCTTTCTCAAAATCAAAACAACTTTTTCTCGCAAACTTGGCCAAAATTCAAATACAAAGGAAAAAAAAGATGAAAATGAAAAATAAAAAGAAAAAGAAAAGAAGAAAGAAAGTACAAGGGAGCGATAAAGGGACAATGAGGAAGAGGTAGAGCCACATATTACATTCCATCCACAGTTCATTCCACCATATAGACATATGGGTAGGATGGCTCGACCTCCACTGGGCAGAGGCAGAGGTAGATACAATGGCAGTTCTAGAGGTGGAAGTAGACACCAAGGCAAGCCATGGGTTCTCCTGCTATTCACATAGATTTGAATCCAGCTGAGGATGAGTCTCATGTGATTAGCACACCAGCCAACCCCTCTCAGGTCTCATTGGAGGTGACGCTCAAGCCAGACAAAGATGAAGACCAGGCCTCCAAGCAAAGCATAAATGTATTTGAATCAGGATTATATAAAACCATTAGGCAGCAGTTGGGAACCTTAGCTCTAACATAACTTTCTTCTCAAAAAGTTGAGGGTTTGGTAGTTAAGGAAGCCCTTAGATCTTCCATGGATGTCAAGCCAAAGAAATTCTTGTTGGGATCATCATCCTCAAGTCTAGAAGCAGATGTAAAACTTAAGGATGATTCATATAAATATTTAATAAAATTACTTTTTGATTGGTACTCGCCTTGTGTTCATAATCTTATAAAGAAAGGTTTTATTCCTTACACATGGTCCAGGCATAGGTCAGAGTATTTCGAGAAGCTGTGGAACAATAAAGGCAAGGATGCACAATCAAGACCAGGACTAGAATTTGGTACAATGGGTCCAGTCGACGATGATGATTACTGCTTGGTTGTCACCAATCATCTTGAGCCTGATAGGATCTTCTCAAACCACACTAACTCTTATGAGGAGGTGTGTTTAGAAACTTTAGATGATCCTGATGATCTTCAAATCAAAGATGCACCTCCAAAATTTGAAGAAGGAATCAACTCAACCATCGATAAGCTCAATGAAATCAACCTCGAGATAGAAGAAGATACACGCCTCACATACACAAGTTCTCTATTGAATGAAAAATAAATCAATGACTTAGTTAGGCTATTGATTGAGTGTAAGGACTGCTTTGCATGGAGCTATGAAGAGATACCCATTATCTCGACATACAATTCCACAACCAATAGACCTAACGCTAACCCTATCAAGCAAGCTCCTAAAAGTATGCAATTAGAAATTGAATAGTAGGTCATTTTTGAAGTTAAGAAATTGATCGATGTTGGCTTTATCAGGGAAGAAAAATAGCCTACCTGGTAAGCCAGTGTTGTCCCAATTAAGATGAAGAATGGCCAAATTTGCATATGCGTCGATTTCAGGGACTTAAATAAGTTGTGTCCTATGGATGAATTTCCACTTCTTATACTAGAGTTAATGGTGGACATCATCTCATCTCATGCAATTTTCTCCTTTATGGATGGGTCATCTAGCTACAACCAAATCAAGATGTCCCCTGAGGATGAAATAAATATTATTTTTCAAACCCTAATCGGAATCTATTATTATAAGGTCATGCCTTTCGGCCTTAAAAATTTCGGTGTTACATACCAGTGGGCCATGACTCAGATCTTTAATGAACTCATTCATCATCAAGTTGAATGTTATTTTGATGATCTAATAGTCAAAAGTAAAGAAAAGGAAGACCATCTTTTTGACTTGAGAGTAGTTTTCAAACGGTTAAGGCAATTTAACCTCAAAATGAACCCTATGAAGTGTGCTTTCTGAGTAGCTTCAGGAAAGTTTCTTGGGTTTATTGTTTAACATCGGGGAATAGAGATAGACTTAGAAAAGATTAAATCTATATTATAAATGCCACACCCTAAAAGTCTAGCTCAACTTAGATCATTCCAAGGGTGGTTGGTGTATCTAAGGAAATTTATCTCCAATCTATCGGGAAGATGCAAGCCATTTTCAGCACTTGTCAAAAAGGATGCTAAGTTCAAATGGGATGATAAGTGCCAGTATACTTTTGAAGACATCAAACAATATTTGGTGAAGCTGCCAGTTCTAGCAGCCCCTATCTAGGGCAAGCCACTTATCCTCTACACTGCTGCATTGGATGACTCCCTTGGCTCTTTGTTGGCCCAAATCAATGATGAAGGGAAGGAGAATGCTCTCTACTACCTCAGTCGTTGTATGATCTCTACTGAAGCAAACTACCTATCTATTAAGAAGCATTGCCTAGTTTTAATCTTCACATCCTAAAAGCTACGACATTACATGCTCTCTCATAAGATAAACTTGATTTCAAGAATCAACCCACTGCAGTATCTCATGACACGGCTGATGCTATTTGAATGGTTGGCATGTTGGTCAATGATTCTCTCACATTTTGACATCACATTCATACCCCATCATACGATGAAAAAGATAGGCAATAGAGGATTTCTTAGCAACACACCCACTTCCTGTTGATTCTCAGTTTAGTGATGACCTCCCCGATGAACAAATCATCAACTTAGAGGACACTAGCATTCATCGCTGGGAGATGTATTTTGATGGTGCAGCTTCCTTTCAAAAATGAGAAGAACCATGATCTACTCTTCTAGGAAAAGCAGGGATAGAAATTATCTTTTTAACTTTAGACTGTGATGTGATGAGATTCTTATACTATCTTTCCAATCCATGCACCAATAATAAAATCAAATATGAGGCTCTTATTTTCAATCTCAAGTTGGCTATTACAGTGTGTGTCAAAAGCATCGACATTTATGGAGTTCACAGCTGGTTATCAACCAGATTTCCTGTCCCTATAAGGTTCTAAAACCTAAGCTTCGTCACTACCATGAGTACACCATGAAGTTATTGGCCCAAATCCCTGAGGTCACCATCTACAAGGTTTTTTGAGGAGAGAACGTAGTAGCAAATGCTTTGGTCAAACTCACCAAGGAGTTGATATATCTAGAAGATGAGTCTATTCCAATAAGGGTCCAAAATAGACAAGTCTTATCCTTTATTGATATTGAACTCATTGAGAAACTCTCTCTTAGAGGGGAGGTTACCATTGCCAATAGAGATGAGGAGCTGGATTGGAGGCAACCATTCATAGATTATTTGACTAGAGCCAAACTACCTCAAGAGAAATCACAAGCCCATCAGATGAAGCAGAGAGCTCTCTCCTATGCTCTCGTGGATGGCACCTTGCACCGATGATCTTTTGATCAAATGTGGTTATGCTATTTAGACAAACATGAAGCCCATGAGATCATGACTGAGGTACATTCAGATCTATGTGGAGCACATCTATCTGGTTTGAAGATGAAAGCCAAGATCAAGAGACTAGGATACTACTAGCCTTCGATGATTATATACTGCATGGATGTAGCTAGGAGATGCCACCAATGTCAAGTACACGGTGTGGTCTTGCACTAACCACCCAACATTCTACACCCTACATTGGCCACATAGCCATTCGTGCCAAATAGTGGTCCATTGATCCTCCTTCGGGGTCATCTGTTCATCGCTACCACCGACTACTTGTAGGGTAATCCCACTCGAGAGGACCTCCTTCTTGTGAACTCTATAGCTGGTCATGAATTATATTTTATAATGGTATATAGGTTCGGGGTGCCTCGATGAATACTTTTCCAAGTGAGCAGAGGCAATCCCACTCAAAGAGGTTACAGCTCAACATGTGCTCCAGTTCTTCAAGAATCATATCGTATATAGGTTCAGGGTGCCTTGATGAATTATATTTGATAATGGTATTGCATTCAAAAGCACCAAGATTAACATCTTTGCCATGAGACATAGTATATATTGGATATACTCCACTATATACTATCTTAGGGAGAATGGCCTAGCAGAAGCATTCAACAAAACTCTCATCCAAATATTAAAGAAGACACCCAATGACAACAAGCGACAATGGCATGACTATCTAGTTGAAGCCTTATGGGCATACCACACCACATATAGAACTCCAACCCAATCTACCCCGTTCTCCTTAGTATAGGGGTCCAAAGCCGTTCTACCATTAGAAGTTCAACTCTCATCACTAAGGATTGCAATGGATAGTAAAATCACTATAGAGCAGAACGTCAAGTTTCGATTAGAAGAGCTCAAAGGTTTGGAGGAGAGATACCTACGGGCTTACCAAAACCTTGAGTTGTACAAAGCCAAGAAGATTCAAGCTCACAACAAGCTAGTCTGCCCTAGAGCTTCTCAAGTAGGAGAGCTTGTTTTAGTTTTAAGGAGACTGATTATTGTACGTCGAAAGATGTGAGGCAAGTTTAAACCCACTTGGCAAGGCTCTTTTGTCATAGAGAAGGCCTACCAAAGAGGATCTTATCAACTTATTAATTCTAAAGGAGAACAACTAATGCTTCCAATCAATGGGCTCTATTTTAAGAAATACTACCCATAAAATCATGTTTAAAAATAATTATCTTCAAAAATTTGATTTCAATTCATCAAAATACTCTATTCATTCAAAGCATTGTTTGCTTATTTGTAAATCTATCACGATGTATTTAGGGTAGGTGTAAGAGAACCCAAGAGGCATCATAACCTTCTTTTATAACACGAACACAAATTAAACATGATTCCCAGTGCAACTAGAGTAGGTGTAAGAGAACCCAAGATGCATCCTATTTCAACTAGCAAGGCTAAGTTAGCTATAAGAGAACCCAAGCGGCATCCTTTCTTGGTGGGGATCACAACTGTTATTCATAGCACCGTTTCATCAACTCTTAATCATGTTTTAGGATAGGTGTAAGAGAACACAAGTGGCATTCTATCCTCCTTTAACATAAACATAAATATAAACACATATATTTTGTCTCGGGCTATTTTGATGTGGGAGCAAGCCCCCTATGGCACTCACTCATTAGCTCATCAAGGTTGGGTTGACATGCTACATTGCTAGTATGTCACCCTAGTGATCATTTGTCTGGCAGATGTGAGTCTTGCACTTCTTTCAGACTTGATCATTGCAAATCGATCAGCACCTTGTTAGTTTGGTAGGCCTCACTGTGCAGCCAGTAAGCTACCTCATATCCACTTTGTTTAAGAGGATGTAAGCCTACACACTTTCTTCTTGAACTAGCCATCATGCACTGACCAGGTCGAGTATATTTGAGACTTAGAATAAGTCCCCCAGCAGCTCCTTTCCTCTCAACTACTTTTAAGTTGATCTAAGTCCTCTAGTGGCATTCACCCAATAGTCGCCCTAGGTGGAATAGCACCTATCGAGCCAAAGATAGATTATCCTGACAATCAGTTCTGCTATAAGAGGATGGGAGTCCCCGATGCTTTCTTTCTAGGTTGATTGTCACAAATCGATAGACACCTTAGATTGGTTGATGTTCACTATGCTGACAGCAACTCACCTAGTAGATACACTACTCTTGGCAGATATGAGTCCCAGTGCTTTCTCCTTGAGTTGGCCACCGAATACTTATAGACATTATCTTCTTTAGGGTTTTGGATAAAGGTCTTAATGGCCCCTACCCTACAGGCGCTCTACTTGGATTACATCCTTTATGACCCCATTTAGACACTACCCGGGCCACTCTTGGATTCGACAATCCCCCTTCCCTAGTATCCATCTCTATAGTTGAAGAATTTGTTTAGAGGATGCACAGATTCTCCCTTGGACTAATAAATCTGAGATAGGTCTAGGTTGATATAAGCTCCTTCTCAGTATGATCCATCGCAAACCAATAGGGTCCATGATAACCAAATAAATAAATAAATTTATTTACTTATGGATTTGGAATTTAAGCCTCCAGTGGCCCTTTTCCCAAGCAATCATCCTATCTTTAGCAGCAAGAAAACTCCTATAGGATTGTTGACTACACTTGAGTTGATAAGTCCTGGTGACTCTACATACGCTTAGGTCGTCTAATCTATTTTTCAATAAATAGGTTGCCCTGGCGATCATTTTGCTCTAGAAGATGTAAGTCTACTATGCATTCTTTCTAGCATGACCGTCACAAATTGACGGGCAGCCCTAGGTCGGGTTGACATGTTACCTTGCTAATGCGTCACCCCAGTAGCCTTTTCTTTGGAAGATGTGAGTCCACGTACTTTCTTCCCTACATTGGCCGCTATAAATCGAAAGACACCCCTTTGGTTGGATAGTTCTCCTTCGGAAACTACTCCAGATTTAATATAAGTAAAGTAGGCGGCACATCTACCCCACGATCCATCACAAATCGACGGGATCCATCAAATATAATGAAATTAATTTTGACTATCTTTGAGCTGATTTAAGTCCCCCAGTGGCATTCACTTAGTAGCTAGCCTAAAGTTGGGTTTGATTCATTATTTCATCAACAGATCACCCTAGCGACAGATCCCTACTTTGAAAGATGTAAGTATACTATGCTTTCTTCCTAGTACAGCCGCTGTGAAAGGTGACCCCTTTGGTTGGGTAGTCTTACCATGTGGCTGGTAGACTACCCCTTTGGATTGGAAGATCTGAAGTAGGCAAAGCCCGACATGGCCCCTACACAGTGTGATCCATCACAAACTGACAGGGTACATCTCAAAAATTAAAATTAAAATTTGAAACAAAACCAACCAACCTCCCCTAGTGGAGTCAAATTAAACAATCAAATCAATCAGCTTCTCCCCAGTGAGATATAAAACCTTTCCAATCTCCCTAGTGGAGTCAATTCAATCCAACCCGAACCTATTCCCCTAGTGGAAGGTTCACACCTTTTATCCTCAGTGGATTCCAAATTCTAATCCCCCAGTAGATTTCACAACCTCTTGTCTCCAGAGGATAACTTGAGCCTTTTTCCCTAGTGGAAGGCTCATATACTCAATCCTTAGTAGATTCCTCCTTCGCTCTCTTATGTTTTTGACATAAGTAGAGTCACATTGCACTAAGATCTTGATTCATTCTACACCTTGGGTTTAGGAGTAGATCATTTTTGTTAGTGTTTGTGATCATTCAAACGCTATTAATCATCTCAATCAACACTAATATGTGCGGTATGCCTTGTCAGTCACACAACACCTATTGGGTGCCCTTGTTGATCTTACTTTTGGAGTGAGCTCTCAACTTCTCCATCTTAGACATAGGACTCCTCTAGATACTGAGAGTTCTTTAGTCTTAAGACACTTTTAGTCATTAGGTGAACACTTAACCTAATCCTAGAGACATAGAAGAGTAAGCCATAGGAATCAGTTATGCCTTAGGGATTTAAGAGGACATGCCTATCCTATAGCTTGAACCCAATCCTTGCTTCCTTCTTTCAAACCAAGTCTCAAATTCAAAACCTAAATGGTTCAAAATCAAAATAAATTCTGAAATCCAAATCATGAATCAATTCCAAATGATTGAAACCCATGATTAATTCCAAATCCAAAACCATCCTAAGCCTTATGAATCACATCCATAAGCTTAACCAAACCCTTCAAATCAACCCAAAGCCAAGTGATTTCTTTATAAATTACTTATTCCATCATTTGTATTCATAATTATAAATGAAATTGGCATCTAAATTATCCAAATCAAATGAATATAAATCAAACCAAATCAAAATCCCTTTTCTAAACTTTTTGACCTACCTTAGCCAAATTCACAATCAAATCACTCCTAATTCACATGGTTCTCTCATGGATCATTTATATTCTCAATTATATTCACAAATATAAATGAAATATAAATTTAAATGGCCAAAACCAAATCAATATAAATTCAAAACTCAAATCTAAACCCAATTTATATCCTTTAAGCCAAATTCTTGGATTTAGCCAAATCATTCTCAAATCAATCCAAACCCTTGGATTTTCTCTTCAAACAATCACTCTTTCAATCACATGCCCAACTATAAACATAAACTACAATCATTAAACCAAAATCAAACTAACCCAAGTCAAACCCATGTTCACCTTTTTGACTTGAAATTGTCAAATGAACCAAAACCCATTTGACTCCAAACCACTTGCAATTGGCTTTATATTTCCATCATAAGTCCATAGGTGAGCTCAACCAAACTTGAATCAAGCTTTGGTCAAGCCAATTGACCCATTTAGGCTTACTTAACCCAAAGTGACCTAAAATACCTTTTTGAGCCAAGTTCTAACACAACCCAAATTGCATTGAACTAAGCTCATCCAATCCTCACGTTGTGATCAACAATCATCCTATAATGATCAATCAGTAAATTTGGGTCAAACCTAGCCTTTGACCAAGTCAACACTTAGCCCAAATAAAACCCAAACTAGCTAAAATTCATCATATGCCAAATTGATTGAAAGCATTGATCTAAACTAATTCATAATCAATGATTGAACATGACCAAGTTATCAATTAAGCCAAACCAAGCCTAATTGACCACTTGACCCAAGTTGACCTAAAAAGTCAAAATGGGTCAAATCTTGATCTAAGCCAAATTGATTGTAACTAATGGCTCAAGTTCATTCCAAATCACTTGTTGAACTTGACCAAAGCTTAAATTGACCAATTAGACCCAACTTAGCCTAATTGACCATGAACCCAACTTGACTTAAAAGGTCAAATCAACTTCAAATCAAATCAAATCAAAATTGATTAAAACTAAAGCTTGTAATACATTTTAAATAACCAGCCAAGCCTAAACTAACCCATGACCTAACCTAACTGGGTCAAATAGGTCCAATTGGTTAACTTGACTCATTTGACCTAAATAAACCTAAATGAACCAAAACTAATTCTAAACCAAACTAAACCAAACCAATGATACCCATAGACTCCAAATGATCATTTGAACTTGACATAACCCATGGTTTGACCCAATTTGACCAATTGGTCAACCTAATCCAATTTGACCCAACTTGACCTAAATGGGTTAAATTGAACCAATTCAAACCAAATGAACTTCAAATCACTTGAAATTTAGCCCAACCCATTTTTGAATCATTTAAAATCTATCCAAATTAAACTAATATCCCAATGACCACTTTGCCTTTAGGTCAAATGGTATCCAATGACCAAATTCACTTGAAATTTGGCCATTTCTTTCTCAAGGCCACTTGGCATCCTTCTAGTGGTTCACATGGGCACCACAGAGGGTAGTGAACATGACCCAATGAGCTTGGGTCGGCCATGAACTAAGGTAAGGCCAAACTTACCTCTCTAATGGCATTTGAACACTTGGAACTCCAAATGCACTCACATAGCATATGGGCATCCACTCTCCTTCACTTCACTACCCAAAATGAACCATGTGGGGTGTTTTGCAGTTAAAACCATTCTTCCAATCCTAGCCAAAGATCAAAAATGGAAAAAAATAACTCCTCACCATCCGATCCAAGTAGGGGAGATATACTCCCCCTCATTCTTGCTCAAACGAGAAGCAATCATTTCCTCAGAGCTTGAGAGGTTGAATCAAAGCCTCCTCGAGCTTTTCAAAGCCATTCATGAGATCCCTGATTTCCCATTTCTTAGTTTTACTCAAAGCAGAAATAGCGGAGGTGAGCTCAAACTCTAACTAATCTAATTCTCTACCAAAATCAAATTAACCTTGCATACACCATCAGTGGACTTCATCGAGCTCAATCGAATCATTTCTCAAGTCTCCAAGCCATGGGAAGCATCACTTTGATCAAGGTTGATCACCATTGAAGGGAAGCTTGGCCAACCAAGCAAACTACTTCAAACTAAGGCTGGATTCCTTCAACAGGGCTTCGTCTATAGTAGAAGAAGCTACCTCCTCCGTTGGAAGCACCGGTGATAGCCTCTGGCAAGGTAATTGCTTGAAACTGTAACCATAGGAAAATTCAATTGGTCCTTTTCGAAGAAAATTCTAATCCCATGAAATCTTGACCGTTGGATGTACATCCCCCCTTCTTCCAAAAGTGTGGGATCATTTTGATCCCAATCTGAGCTCGGGTGAGCTTGAATTGAACGAGGAGAGATGAATGGTGTTCAGCTCTCATCACTCATGAAGGAGAATGATCATACACCATTCATTTTGCATGATTGGAATAGACGGCTATGATCAAATAATGCTAGATCCCCTCTGATTCAGTCCTAAACTACGGGATTGATCTCGGACATCCGATCTTGGATCGGACGGCCCGTAGAGAAAATGCGTCCATGGCCAGCTAACTCAATCGATGGATGTGATAACTTAGATAACATATCCCGTCGTGCTGCGTGGCAAGCACGCCACATCAGCCGCCGCATGGCTCAACTAGATTATGGGTTTAATTAGGCTTAATTAATCTAATTTTAATAATAAAACTTTCAAAATTTATAACTAATTATAGAAAAATCTAAAAAATACAAATAAACTCTCATTTTAAAGATAATTCAAAGGTGAATAACATAAAATTAAAATCAATGGATTTTGAATAGTAATTATCACTCAATTTGGATTTTATTAAAAATATAATTAAGCTAATTACTTTAGCAATTAATTCTAAACTTCTTGAGGTTGATTAGTGGGATGACCTCTGCCTCCCATAATTTTCTTGGAATTTATTATTGGATTAATTAAGAGAATTGCTTATTTCATCCTTATTCCCTCTCTTAATTAATCAAATGATTAATTAACATATTAAATAGTGATAAATTTATTAATTAAACTTGCTAATCATCATAAAATAATGAATGGACATAGAGAATGAGATGAGGACCTCTTTTCCAATCTTTTCCCTAAGTTAATTTCATTTGGATAAACACTTAATCAATTTTCAATTAATTAATGGCTTAATAACCTCATTGCATAATATTAATCAAATTCAAAATCAAATCATTTCAGAAATTAATCATTCAATTCTTGGATAGATTCTTAGGTGTACAATAACCTAAGAGAATTCTAAAGAAAATTATAATCAAACTAGATGTATAGGATGGTTATGAAAGTACTTAATTAAACCATTTAGCTTAATTAATCAATAATTGTGAGCCAATTGCATTAGTCTCCTTCATTTCTTAGGTGCATTTCTGATTTAATTTCTACATGGTTGTATATCATATGTTGGTTCATAATTACTTGGATAAATATGTTAAAGTGGTATAGGTAAGGGGTAATTAATTGATTTAATTCATACCTTGACCTAAAAAAAATATAAAATCAACCTAATTCTTCTAAAATTAAACTAAACTAATTCACACATAAGGGAAATGGGTGAAGTCCAACAAACCCTTTTCATATTTCCTAAGTTGAATCAAATTCAAAAATAAAAAACCTCCTTAAAGAATTTTGATTCATTTTAAATAATCCTATTTTACATGATTGTCCTTAGTAAGTAATTAGGGTGAATGAAGTCATGTGCTTACATCCCTTTATTTCCTTCCAAGCATGATAAATATTATTTTCCATATGAGATCATGCATTCATTTATTTAAAAATTAATCAAATAAAATATTTCCTTTTATGTCAAATTGCATGTGTCGGCTAAAATTAAGAATATGTGTAGCTATTATCACTATTAAATCAAAAATTATTTTTAAAACCTATAAATGAAAGACTATGAATGAACTGATGCTACTTATAAATATTTATATGCTTGCATGGGATTATAGCATAAGATGTGTATTATAAAGTTCTTTTTATTTTCTTCTCTTAACATGGATTTACATAGGGCTTGCAAGTGTATAGTTCATTTGAAAAGAACATAACACTTGCATAAATTTATTCTTATGCATTTCTATGTTATGACTTAAGAAGGATCTTCATATTACATATGTAATTATACAACCAAATCAAACATAATCTTTTGCATGATTCTTTATCCATTTGGTTCTTTTTGTAAATCTACATATATTAAAGAAAAGTGGTATATTAGTCTGGATATCCCGGGGCTGCGAGGCTTTAAGTAGCCCTAAGTAGGTCTTGAACTTTACACCCTTGGTGTAGAAAATAATGATGTCATACTCACTTATAACTTTTATACATGTGAATGTGCATTTTGTTAATGGATGAAAAATCCTTCTTTTCTGCATAACAAAAACATGCATTCATGATCCAATTAACAAATAAAATATTCAAATTTTCAAATCACGTCTCTTAGCATTCATCATCAAAGTGTGATAAAATTTGCATTGCATGTATAGGTATGCTTAGGGTTACTCATGCATGGCATACATGGTGGAAAGAAATAAATGGATGCGTGTTATGTAGTAGTAATCCACCCTAACAAATCCTAAGATACCTCTCTTATTGAATAGGGCTATTTAGAACAAATTAAACTTAATTAAAACACATAATAAAACATTCACTAAAGGAAAATCATTAATGAATCTACCTTAGAAATGCTTTAAGGTAGGAATGAAAGAGAAAGTTCTCTTCTCTTTTCTTCTCTTCATAAAATTTAGTCAATAATTGTAGGTTCATTCAAACCAAATCAAATCATCAACTAAAATTGATAAATCAACTAAATCACTTGAAAATGAAATCACCCTCTAATTTGAACCTTCACACTTATTAAATTTCAAACTTAAAGCCTAGCTAAGACATGTCACACAAGCCTAAAATGTCATGCACATTAGACTAAGTCAACATTTCTAGTTTTAGGTTAGGGCAGTGTATTGTTTGATGAATGGTTTTATTTTGTGATGTATTATTTTAAACTAGATGTTAGGTTGCAAATGCGTAGACTGGATGATAGGGCAATATTAGCCTAATCATATTTTTTGCAAGGGGTTTGTGCTTAAGGGGCATTGTAATAAAAATATAAATGCTTTTAGCTATACATGTTGCTTATACCCCTAAGCATAGCCCAAATTAGGGCAAGTGGACTTGGTTACCCATGTGTGATGTGCTAAGTCCAAATTATTCATATAATTGCTTGGGTTGTGTGGTATGTTTAGCTAACCTTTATTTTATAGGTTTAATTAGATTTACTTTTTCCCATTTTGATGTAAATTTTATAATTAAGATTTGGAATGAATGTTATGGGGGATTGGGATGAACATTGGTTATAAGACCAAGTCTTATGCACCATGTGAAGCCTTGGAGCAACAAATTCAATCGCCAAAGGAAAGAAAAAAGAAGCAAATCAAAATGAAGAAATGAAGAATGAAGAATGAAGAATGAAGACCCCCATAACATGAATTCCTTCTAATTGTAATTATCCATTTGTAATCCGGGTTGTATAAGGGTAGAGCTCAGCTTCCCACATTACTAGAAGAGTTTTATGGCAGTACCAGATCGCACTGACCTCTTATTCTTTTGTGCTAATTTTATAAATTGATGAATGTTATGTTTACAATTGTGTAATTAGGATGGCATGATTTTTCTTAGTTTCTTAATTGTTTGATGGTTTTTGAATGGCTTGGATGTTATTAGGCTCTTAGAGAAAATAGATTTTATATCCAATTAATCAACTCAAAATTAAACCAAACAATTCATAATCTCACTTGAAGCCTAGGATATAAATCAAGATAATAAAAGATTTAACAACCCTTTAGTTGTATGTTGTATGTCTCACATCATGCATAAATCATATTATCTCACTCTTGCCAATGGAGGGCTTTCACCTTTGCCAGAAAAAATGGCTTAACATTTGAGAGCCATGGTAGAAACACACCTCCTTCTTTCTGATTTTGGCCCATAACCAATTTTCTCATACATTAGACATATGAAATCCCATAGCTCGTGTCAAATAAAAGTGTTCAAAAATCAAAATAAAACTTGACAAAATTTGTATTAGATTTAAGTCATTATTCATACTCTTCATGATCTAGTCTCTTAGGAATGTGTTTAAAGACTTAGTCTCCTTTCTAAATAAATAACAGCTTAGCCATCTTGCAAAGCATAAGACTTGCCAGTATGTATTTAAAATCATAGGAGGAGTTAGTTGGTAGCCACTCCAGGTAGTTGTAAGCCCAACAATCGGGTGGTTAACTCTCTCTTATGGAGGTAAACCATATACCCATTTTTTGCCTTAGATTTAGGTCATGCTTTAGCCCTCTCCAAAGTTCCCTAGATTTAGGATCCAAGGTTGTTATTTCCCTTCGCAGGCTACAAGCATAAATCCTCACCTCTTAGAAGCCTTAGATTTTAATAAAAATTTAACTCAAACATATAATTTTTCTCCAATTCAAAAATATAAATCCCAATCATAGGATAGTTTGGGATGCTCGCTAGGTTTCCTAGCATCGTGAGCATCACCTACTCATCTCACTTTAGTTTTGATAATAACTCTCCTTTTGATCAATCTCACTTAATTTTCTAAAAATAACTAATTTTGATTGATAGTCCTATCTTTGAAATCTTTGGAGACAATGACCATTTACCTTAATTGAGAGTATTCTTAAGGAGTCTCATTCATTATGATATAATTAACTATGGGGGCTTACCTCCAAAGGGAACAATTGACCTCACTTTTGGAGTGAGCTCTTAATCTCCTCTTCTTAAACTTAGGACTCTTCTAGACACTAAGAATTCCTTAGTCATAAGATACATCTAGTGATTAGGTGAACACTTAACCTAATCTTAGAGACTTAGAAAGGTTAACCATAGTATTAGGCTATGCCTTAGGGCTTAAAGAAATCACCTATCATATAACCTAAACCCACTCCATATACACCTTCTTAAATCAAACCCAGATTCAAATCTCAAACCAAACCTCAAATTTAAATTCAAATTCCAAATCTAATTTCAAATTTGACTCCAATTGATTGAAACCCAAAATCAAATTCAAATCCTAAGATCCTTCCTAAGCCATATGAACCACCTTCATAAGCTTAGCCAAAACTCCCTTTAGATCAAATCAAACTCAATTGGTTTCTTTATAAATCAATTATTTCTTCATTTATATTCACAAATATAAATGAAATCCAAATTCAAATGATCAAAACTATATCAAAAATTAAACCCAAACTCAATCTAAGCCCTTTAAGCCAATTCTTTGGACTTAGCTAAATTCTATCCAAATCAAGTCAAAACCAATGGATTTTATCTCAAATCAATCATTCATTCAATCATTTATCCAAATATAAATAAAACCTATAATCATCAAACCAATTTCGTCAACCAAGTCAAGTCAACTTATTCTTTCACTAAAACTTTCAATTGAGCCAAAACCTATTCGACTCCAAATTGATTACTGCTGAATTTAAATTTCAACCTATGGCTCATATATATGTTCAACTAAACTTAAATCAAATCAAAGACCACATTCATCTTCAATTAGCCAATTGAACATGAATCAACCCATAACCCAAACCAATTTGGCTAATTTTGGTCAAATTGGTCAACTTGACCCATTTGACCCATTTGACCCATTTGATTCTACATGAGCCAAAATAAATTCTAAGTCAAACTAAATCAAATTAATCATACAAAAACTCTTCAAATTATCATTTATACCTAACCTAAACTTTAGTTTGACCCAATTTGTCCAATTGATCAACCTAACCCAATATGACCCATACAACCCAAATTGAGTCAAATCCCTTGAAACCAAGCCATGACCCATTGGGGGCTGATAAAACCTGACCCAAACCCATTTGGGATTAGACCAAAATCAACCCAAACCAATTAAATCTCTCATGGATCCTCCCCCACAAAGGATTCCACCCAACCTCATTTAATTCTCCCCATCACATGCATTTAACTCCTCCCCAATATTTTCATTCAATAGAGCTGATCATATGGCAGCAAGAGAGCACTTTGGAGCAAAAATCCAAAGTCTTCAGCCAGTCCATCATCCATTACAACCACCCCAAGAAAAATGACAACACTTTGGAGCCAAAAATTCAAAAAAAAATGAGGATTTTTGTGCACTACTAAAGGAGGGGAAAATGAGGCTTCATTCCTCTTTCTCCTACCACTATTCAACCCCTAAGAGCTCCCCAAAGCAACACGCCACCACTTCCCCACCTCTCTTGAGCCAAAAATATCAAAATCGGGTGGATTCCTGTGAGGAAACAATAAGCACCTGAAAATACATAATTTTGAAGTGAAGGAAAAGGCTATACTCATTCTAAAGCTTTCTCTTGCACCAAGGAGCTTTCTCGGATCTTCACCGTCACCGGAAACCATCATAATGAGGTAAATTTTGCCAAACTTTAGCCAAACTTAAGATTTCTCACTTTTTATGTTAATTTTCTTGTGATTTTAAAAATTTTTCCTTAAATAAACCCCGCATTTTTTATTTTATTTAATCTCAATACGAAGTAGAATTTTTCCAAAGAAAATTGATGCAAAAATGAGATCAGTCAGATCTCATTTCACATTTTTTTATTTTTTTATGTTAGTTTGATTTTGAGCGTAGCCCATTACGCTCGGGATCAATAATGCTGATCATGTCGACCCGTGTCCTTAACCCCAGAACACACGATCCGCCTCGATTTCATAGATGATTGTTCCATCCATGATCGGACATCATCAAACCCGGTCATTTTCCATATCTTGTATTTTGCCGCTCAGGTGCTACATCAATGCCACGTGGCCCAACCGCGCGGCCATGTGGCACCATGTTCCACGCGACACCTTACACCCAATCTCATGGAGCCATGTGGCACCACATTTCCCCATCACTAACTGGGTTAAGTAGGAAAATCACCTATTTTCTGATATTAAAAATTATTTTAAGTGTCCTAAACCTTTGAAAATTCATAAAAAAATAAAATACCTAGCAAAAAATTACAAATAAAGGCTTGTTAGATTCGCCTTTTCGAGCAAAATGCAAAGAACTAAAAAATTTCAAATTCCACTGAATGGTTTGAGCTTAATTTAAGTTTTAGTAAAAAAGAAAGTTTCATTAATTACTCTAAAAATATAAATTAGATTAAGTTGAAATTTTTAAAGATCGAAACTAAAGTTATAACACGCCTACCATAAAACTCTCAAGTAAAAAAGAACTTTTGGATTGGGAGATATTATATTTTGAAGTTCAGTTTGTCCATGTTGATAAAATAAATCAAATAAAAATTCAAAAATTTACAAAAATCTTCAAAATGGCTTAACTCACTTCAGTTGACATCTAGGACTCTTAAGGAAATAATGTGATTTTTTGAATCTTAATGAATCCCAAACAAACACTTAAGATTAAAGTTTAATCAATTAAGAAATTAATTAAAACATAATCTAAAAATAATTTAAATATCAAATCAAAATCAAAAATGAAATAATACTTAAGCAATCATTAATTAAATCTCAAATCAGAGACATATCATCCTCAGAAGAAATTAAATTAAATATGATTAAACCTAATTAAATTAATAAAACTCAATTAAATAATTAAATCTTAAATTAAACTTAAAATTAAACAAATCTAGGAACCTTTTATATGGGCAAATCTAGGAACCTTTTATATGGGTCAAACTAACATAACAAAACCTACTCTCTAAGCATGAAATCTTAATCATATGAAACTCCTTAATGAATATAAATAAACTGAAACTAATTAATCATTAAATTAACTAAAAATCAAATTGATTAATAAACTAATTCTACATAATTATTTAATATTAATTAAATTAAATCAAATAAAGCTAAAGTAAACTAAATTAAGATATGATTAAATCATATTTAAAATCAATCCATTTGGAATAAGATGATTAATTAGTCATTAATACATAAACATAACAACCAAATCAAACATGAATGAAATCTAATAAACATAATAAATGAAGAAAATCAAACATGACTATGATTATGAATAATCAAGTTTAATTGAAATAAAAATAATTAATTAAATCATTAAATCTAATCAAATGATAATAACAATGATAACTCCTTAATCAACAATATCTAGGTAAATGCTTAACTAAAACTATCAAATCAAACAAGTCATATGTAAGCAATTAAGTCATTAATCTCTAATTAAACAAACTTTTAATTAATCAAATGATTTAAAAATCTATTTACCCTTAATCAAACTTAATTAATTAAACATCTAATTAATGAAAACTTAATGAATTAATCCATCATCCTAATGAATCAAATTAATTTAAATAAATTACATTAAAGCTAACTCTTAAATTAAGCTTAAATCAAACCCCTAATTAAATTTAATAATTGATCACACCCTTCAAGTAAACTAATTAAGTTAATCAAATTAATCATATTAAACCTAAGCTTAATAAAACATAAATGAAATTAAATACCAATCAAATCCTAAATTAAACATAAAATTTAAGTCATTAATTACATCATTAATCAATAAATATAAAACCAAATTAAAAAATTAAATAAATCTTTATTTAATTTAATAATTAACTTAAACACACTTCTTAATTAAACTAATTACCCTTAAGCTAATCCAATTGAATACACACCTAATTAATGCAAACTTAATGAATTAATCCATCATCTTAATGAACTAAATTAACTATTTAAATCAAATTCAAATCAAATACTTAATTAATCTACTTATTAATTTGAGCACACATCTTAAATAAACTAATTAAGTTAATCAAACTAATCATATTAAACCTAAGCTTAATCAAACATTAAAATGAAATTAAATACTAATAAAAACTTAAATTAAACCTAAATTATTAAGTCATTAATTAAATCATTAATCTAAACAAACATGAAATAGAATTAAAAATTAAATGACTCTTTATAATTAACCTAAACACACTTCTTAATTAAACTAATTACATAATCACATTCAACCTAAGCAAACCTATAGACTAATAAAGCTAATCAAATGAAATTAAATCAAATTAAATAAATTAAAGAAGACCCTCATCAATTTAAGATGTAATCAAATCAAATCTCATTCAACCTAGTTAAATAAGATGAACTAATTAACTATCCAATATAGGAAATGAAAATACAAACTAAACTTTAATAAACATGAGAAATGGATGAGGTTAAAAATAAAATCCTAATTACAAAAAATTAAACTCAATTAAAATTAAAATAAAATCTCAATTAATCTAATCTGATCAAACTACAAATAAATGAACCATATTCAAATCAAATAAACATAAAGTTAAGTCACATGACCATAATCAAAGAAAAGAATTAGATATTAATTTAAAAGGATATTAAATTATCAAGATTTAATTAAACTAAAACATCTAATCTAAAAGTAATTAATCAAAAACACATGAATTTAAACAAACTTAAACTTCATTAGATATTAAGGATATTGAATTATCAAGATTTAATTAAACTAAAACATCTAATCTAAATTAATTAATCAAAAACACATGAATTTAAACAAACTTAAACTTCATTAGATATTAAGAGTATTGAATTATCAAGATGTAATTAAACCAAAACATCTAATCCAAAATCAATCAATCAAATACTTAAACAAATTCAAATTCTAAATTCTAAATCAAATCAATTGAATTACACAAATTTAAATGGGCTAATTAAGATACTTAAGGACCTTAGTTAGATTCTTTAGGAGTTAGGATGTAGAATAGGATGAGTTCTGTCTATAAATGAAATTCATTCAACTCTTCATTCTTGAAAATCTAAATATCATTTTAACCAAAAAAAAGTGAAATAAAAATGAAAAATAAATCACAAAATCATTTAAATTAAAATCACCCAAAGGTAAAATTTAAGCAAATTCAAACTCCAAATTGAAACTTAAACTAAAGAAGCCTAGTAAAGTCTTGCCACACAAGCCTTAAGCACACACATTAGAATACTAAGTCACCACTTCTAGTGCTAAGTTAGGGCGCTATATGTATGAAGTTGTTTTTTATTTTGGGATGTAATATTTTAGACTGGATGTTAAGGTGTATGCCTCAGAGACTGGATGGTAGATCGTGATTAGCCTAATCATATTTTTATAGGGGGTTGTGCTTAAGGGGCTATTGTAATAAAAATATAAATGCTTTTATTATGCAGGTTACATAGCCATTAAGTGTAACCCATGTTAGGACAGGTGGGCTTGGTTATCCATGTGTGGGGTGCTAAGTCCAAATTATTCATATACTGCTTAGGTTATATGGTGTGTTTAGCTAACATTTGTTTTGCACGTGTAGCTAGATTTACTTTTCCTATTTTTAATGTAATTTTTTATTATGAATTATGATTAGTGTTATGGGAGATTAGAATGAGCAGTGGCTAGAAGGCTTAGTCCCTGGGGTGCCCTGTGAATCCTTTGGAGCAGATCAAATTAAAAGGAAGAGAAGGAAGAAATGAATAAAAGAAGACCCCCATAGCATATATTATTTTTGTAATCCAGGTTGTATAAGGTTAGAGCTCGGTTACCCATCTTTTTTCCTCTTTTCGGGGTGTATGGCGGAACCCAACTGCAGTGGCCTTTTATTCTTTTATGATAGTCTATTAAATTATTTGATGTTGTGTTTAGTTTGCTTTTTCCTAGTTTCTTCATGTTTGATGTTTGAATATGTGGCCTGTATGTGGTAGGCTCTTAGGATAAAATTAATTTTCTTACCCCAATTAACAACTCATAATAAAATTTTTAAAATTACTCATAACCTCACATAAAAGCCTAGGAATTAAATCAAGATAATAAAATTTTTAGCAACCCCTTAGCTGGATGAATGAATGTATAACATCATGCATGTCATATTCTTCCACTCTTGTTAAGAGGGGGCTTCCATCTGTGTCAAAGAATAAAGGCTTAACTTGTGAGAGTCTTTGATGGAAGAATACCCCTTTCTCTTTTGATTTGGCCCATAATCAAGTTCTCATACGTTTAGGCATACAAAATCCCATAGCCTGTGTCAAAATAAAGAGTCCAAAAAAAATTAAATATATTTGATAAAATTTACATTAGATTAAGTCATGAATTCATGCCACTCATGCTCTACTCTCTTAGAGAGTGAGTTTAAGGACTTAGTTTTCTCTCTAAATAAACAACAGCCTAGACATCTTGCAATGCATAAGATTTGTCTGCATGGATTTAAAGCGTAGAAGGAGTTAGCTGGTTGTCACTCCAAGCGGTAATAAGTCCAGCAGTCGGGTGGTTTATTCTCTCTTGTGGAGGTAAACCATATACCCATTTTTGCCTTAGATTTAGGTTATGCTTTGGGCCTCGCTAAAACTCCCTAGATTTAGGATCTGAGGTAGCTATTTTCTTCGAGCTACAAGCAAAAATCCTTACCTCTTAGGCATTTCCACAATCTTATGTTGTGGAATTATAAGTCCTAGAATTCTAATAAAATGTCAACTCAGATAATTAACTCTCTTCAATTTTAACAATATAAAGCCCAACCACAAGATAGATTGGATTTCTCACTAGGCTTCCTCGTATCATAAGCATTCCCTACTCATCTCCTTTGGCTTCTAAAATAAGTCTCTCCTTTTGATCTATCCCATTTGATTTTCCAACATTGCTAATCCTTTGATAGTCTTAACCTTGAAATCTTTAGAGACCTTAATTTTCTATTTTAATAGAGAGTATTCTTAAAAAATTCCAATTCTTTAGGATGTAATTAACTATGGGGGCTTGCCTTCATAGGGAACTTAATGAACTCGGCTTAAAATAAGCCCTACTTTACTTTTCCATGTAATGTAGGGGAAAGATCTCTGGTATATTCGAAGACCCATCATGCCTTAGGAGTCCTTATTAGGCGATTAGGTCCATTATAGGGTGGTGATTTCTATCTTTCGAGATAATACATCATTCCTTAATGTCGAACCCGATCACTTCAATAAGTACCCTCTAAGATCTGTGTGGTGTCCCACATTCTCAAAAATAAACATCACAGGAACTTAACGAACCCATTTTAAATAAACCCTACTTTACTTTTCCATGTAAAGTAGGGGAAAGATCTACATTCGAAGACCCATCATGCCTTAAGAGTCCTTATTAGATGATTAGGTCCATTATAGGATAGTGTATTACTTCGTTCAGTTACGTGCTATTCTTTAATGTCATACTCGATCACCCTAATGAGTGCATCTATGGATCTGTGTGGTGTCCCCTCACATAAACACACACATAACACTCCACATCAACAACAAAAAATAAAGCATAACAGCTTATAAGAGAGGATCAAATCTATTATCACATGATATAATCAGCTTCTCGGATATTTTAATAAGTCAAAATTCTTATAATAATTATATTTTTAGGTTTTGTTAACCTAGACCAAGTCCTAAGATAAAACCACGAAGCAACCGGTGCAACATTCTCAAATACTTGAATCTAAACATTCAGCATAGTGTCAGGGCCCATGCGGGTGTATTTAAGAATGTCTTAATTAATGCCTTCTATTCACTTATACGATGTGTTATGAATCTGGTGGCATATAAGGCATTTTAAATTATTCTAGTAGCTTACTAAACCCCTTGGAAATAATATTTGATCGCCTTTCCTCTTTTTTTATTTAAAGTTGCCTAATCTTTGAACCTTCCATAAGCTCTCATTTATATCTGTTAGCAATCCTTAAACTCATTAAGAACTCTATTCAATTTCTTTTTGATTCAGTTCAAGCATTTAATTAGACAAATAACATGCTTCAAATATTTTCCAAGGACTCCTTGATCATGCCTATTTGCAATCTTTCAATTTCATTAGGAATCCCTTATGAATTCTTTGATTTTCTTTAATTTACTTGGATATATTTGAAGATATATCTTAATTCAATGGGGATATTTTTGTGCTTTGATTTGATGTTCAATCAAGATTTCTACTTCATTTGACATTAGATATGGTTCTTCAAGTGTTCAATTAGTTTTATGATTACTTATTGTTGACCTCACTTTTGAAGTGAGTTCTCAACTTCCTCATCATAGATCTAGGACTCATATAGACACTAAGAACTCTTTATTCACAAGACACTGCTAGTGATTAGGTGAACACTTAACCTATGCCTAGAGATTTAGAAGGGTTAATCATAGGATTAGGTCATGCCTTAAGACTTAAGGAAATCTCCTATCTTATAGCCTAAACCCAATCTGGATGCACTTTCTCAAGTCAAACCCAGATTTAAATCTCAATCCAAATCTTAAATTTAAATTCAAATCCTAAATCTAATTTCAAATTTGACTCCAAATGATTGAAACCCAAAATCAAATTCAAATCCTAAGACCCTTCCTAAGCCATATGAATCACATTCATAAGCTTAGCCAAAACTTCTTTTAGATCAAATCAAACTCAAGTGATCTCTTTTTAAATTAATTATTCCTTTATTTACATTCACAAATATAAATGAAATCCAAATTCAAATGAACAAAACTGTATCGAAAATCAAATCTAAACTCAATCTAAGCCCTTTAAGCCAATTCTTTGAACTTAGCCAAATTCTATCCAAATCAAGTCAAAATCAATGAATTTTCTATCGAATCAATCATTCATTTGATCATTTATTTAAATATAAATAAAACCTACAATCATCAAACCAAATTCAAGTCAAGCCTAACTTAGCCCTTTTGACTTAAAACTTTCAATTGAGCCAAAACCTATTAGACTCCAAATTGATTGTCGTTGAATTTATATTTCAATCCAGGACTCATAAATAAGTTCAACTAAACTCGAATCAAACCAAGACCAAACCAATTGACCCACTTAGGTCCACTTGACCTAAAGTGACCTAAAGGACCCATTTGAGCGAACTTCAAATCCAACCTAAATTGGATTGAACCAAGCTCACCAAAACCTTCCACCATGATTGTTGATCACCCTAGGATGATCAATTGCAATCAATTAGGTCAAATCAAGTCAACTTAATCATTTGACCAAGTCAACCTTTAGCCTAGGTGAAACAAAATTAGCCAAAACTCATCCTACTTCAAATTCATTGAAACCAATGATTTGAATCAACCAAAAATTAATATTTAAATATGACTTGACCATCAATTAAGTCAAACCAAGCCCAATTGGTCATTCGGTCCAAGTTAACCCAAATTGGCCTAAAGGACCAAATTGGGTCAAACCATGATCTAACCAAAATTGATTGCAACCAATGGCTCAAGTTCATTCCAATTTGATTATTGAACTTGGCCAAAGCTATAATTGAGTCTAATTTTACCAATTAGTCAACTTGACCCAACCTAGCCCAAATTGGCCTAAAGGGTCAAATTAGTCAAAATTCAAAATAAATTCAAATTGATTCAAGTCAAAGACCACATTCATCTTCAATTAGCCAATTGAGCATGAATCAACCCATAACCCAAGCCAATTTGGCCAATTTTGATCAAATTGGTCAACTTGACCCATTTGACCCATTTGACTCCAAATGAGCCAAAATCAATTCTTAGCCAAATTAAATCAAATTAACATACCAAAACTCTTCAAATTATTATTTGAACCTAACCTAAGCCTTGGTTTGACCTAATTTGACCAATTGGTCAACCTAACTTGATATGACCCAATATGGCCCATATGACCCAAATTGAGCCAAATCCCTTGAAACCAAGTCATAACCCATTGGGGGCTGATCAAACCTAACCCAAACCCATTTGGGATCAGCCCAAAATCAACCCAACCTAATTAAATCCTTCATGGATCCTCCCCCATTTAGGATTCCACCAAACCTGATTTAATTCTCTCCATCACATAAATTTAACCCATCCCCAACATTTGCATTGAATGGAGCTGATCCTATGGCAGCAAGAGAGGACTTTGGAGCAAAAATTTGAAGTCCTCAATCAATCCATCATCCATCCCAACCACCCCTAAGATGGCAACATTTTGGAGCCAAAAAATTCAGAAAAGAATAGATTTTTGATCACTATTAAAGGAGAGGAAAATGAGACTTTATTCCTCTTCCTCCCACCACTATTCAGCCTCAAAGAGCTCCCCAAAGCAAAAAGGAACCCATCCCCCACCTCTTTGAGTTATTTTTGAGCTAAAAAATACAAATCCAAGTTTTTCTGGTGAGGCGATGATTAACATTGGAGAAGACGACATTCCAAAGCTTTCTCTTACACCTAAGAACTCATTCGGATCTTCACCACCGCCAGATAATATTCCCGGCGAGGTAAATTTCTCCGAACATTAGCCGGCCTTAGGATTTCTCACTTTTTTTATTAATTTTCTTGCGATTCTAGAAATTTTCCTTAGATAAACCCTGTATTTTTCATTTTATTTATTCCAATATGAATTAGAATTTTTTTCAAAGAAAATCGATGCAAAAATGAGCTCAATTGAACCTCGTTTCGTATTTTTTGGCATTTTTCTCTTCGATTTCACCTGTCGGTGAGCAGCAGCCATCTGATCCCATGTTCAGTGGATTAGACAGCTCAGAATGAGTTGGACCCCGCATCCTTCTGACCCTCAGAACACGCAATCCGCTCTCTGATCCCACAAGTTAGATCTGGACCGTCCGAATTGCGATCGGACGGTCCAGATCAAATCATGCATCATTTTCCCAAATCTCGCATTTTCCACTCACATGCAGTGTCAATGCCACGCACCAATCACCTTGCATGGCACCGCATGCTACCGCACCACATACATCAAGTGGCACCACATGGCTATCGTTCCATCGCCACGCAGCCCAAGGTTAAGTGGGAAAATCACATATTTTCTAATTTTAAAATTACTTTAAGTGTCCTGAAACTTCAAAATTTCAAAAAAAAATACATAGCAAAACATCACAAATAAGAGCTTGTTGGATTCATATTTTCAAGAGGAATCAAAGAACCAAAAATTTCCAAATTCCACTGAATGGTATGAGCTAAATTTAAGTTTTAGTGAAAATAAAGTTTCATTAATTACTCTAAAAATATAAGTCAGATTGAGCTTAAAATTTTCAGGATTAAAATTAAATTTATAACACATCTACCATAAAAATCTCAAGTGAAAAGGACTTCTGGATTGAGAGAAATCAAATTTTGAAGTTCAAATTGTCCATTTTAATAAAATAAATCAAATAAAAAATTCATAAATTTACAAAAATCTTCAAAATGGCTTAAATCACTTTAGTTGACATCTACGACTCTTAAGGAAATAATGTGATTTTTTGAATCCTAATGAACCCCAAACAAATACTTAAGATGAAAGTTTAATCAATTAAGCAATTAATTAAAACATAATTTAAAAATAATTTAAATATCAAATCAAAATCAGAAATGAAATAACACTTAAGCAATTATTAATCAAAGCTCTAACCAGAAAAATATCATATAATACTCATAGAAAATTAAATTAAATATGATTAAGCTTATTTAAGTTAATCAAACTCAATTAAATGATTAAACCTTAAATCAAACTTAAAATTAAACAAATCTAGGAAACTTTAATATGGGTCAAACTAACTAAATCTACACTAAGCATGGAATCTTAATCATATGAAATTTCTTTAATGAATATAAATAAACTGAAACTAATTAACTAGTATTAATTAAACTAAAAAAGTTAAATTAATCAAATAACACATAAATGGCTTAATATTAATCAAACCAAACCAAATGAAGTAACTTAATTAATTTAATCAATCAATTTGGAATAAGATTACTCAACCATTAAATATTTCATAATAACAAATCAAACATCTTAATGAAATTAAACAAACAAATGAATCAAATCAAATAAAACTCTAATCATAAATAATCAAGTTTAATTGAAATAAAATATACTTAATTCAAACAAATAACATGGCAATAACAATAATACTTTAATCAAATCAAACTCAAGTAAAATACTTAACTAAATCAAATCACTCACATGTGGGAAATTAAGTCATTAATCTCTAATTAATCAAACCTTCAATTAATCTAATGATTTAAAAATTTAATTACCCTTAATCAAACTTAATTAATCAAGCATTTAATTAATGCAAACTTAATGAATTAATTCGTCATCCTAATGAATCAAATTAATTTAAATAAATTACATTAAAGCTAACTCTTAAATTAAGCTTAAATCAAACCCTTAATTAAATTTAATAATTAATCACACCTCTCAAGTAAACTAATTAAGTTAATCAAATTAATCATATTAAACCTAAGCTTAATCAAACATAAATGCAATTAAATACCAATCAAATCCTAAATTAAACATAAATCATTAATTCATTAATTACATCATTAATCTAAATAAATATAAAACCAAATTAAAATTAAATAAATCTTCATTTAATTAATTCTTAAACACACTTCTTAATTAAACTAATTACCTTTAAACTAATCCAACTGAATAAACACCTAATTAATGCAAATTTAATGAATTAATCCATCATCTTAATAAACCAAATTAACCTTTTTTTAAATCAAATTCAAATCAAACACTTAATTAATCTACTAATTAATTTGATCACACATCTTAAATAAGCTAATTAAGTCAATCAAGTTAATTATATTAAACTTAAACTTAACCAAATATAAATGCAATTAAATACTAATCAAAGCCTAAATTAAACCTAAATTATTAAGTCAATAATTACATCTAAATAAATATGAAATCAAATTAAAAATTAAATAAATCTTTATAGTTAACATAAATACACTTATTAATTAAACTAATTACATAATCACATTGAACCTAAGCAAACCCATAGACTAATAAAGCTAATCAAATCAAATCAAATAAAGAAAGACTCTCATCAATTTAATATGTAATCAAATCAAATCTCATTCAACCTACTTAAATAAGATAAACTAATTAATTATCTAATGTATGAAATCAAAATACAAACCAAACTTTGATAAACATGACAAATGGATGAGATTAAAAATAAAATCTTAATTAGAAAGAATCAAACTCAATTAAAAATCAAAATAAAATCTCAATTAATCTAATCCAATCAAACTACAAATAAATGAACCATGATAAACATAAAATTAAATCACATAACCATAATCAAAGAAAAGAATTAAATATTAATTTAAAAGGATATTGAATTATCAAGATTTAATTAAACCAAAATATCTAATCTAAAATTAATCAATCAAAAACACATGGATTTAAACAAACTTAAACTTCATTAGATATTAGGGATATTGAATTATTAAGATTTAATTAAACCAAAACATATAATCTAAAATGAATCAATCAAAAACACATGGATTTAAATAAACTTAAACTTCATTAGATATTAAAAATATTGAATTATCAAGATTTAATTAAACCAAAACATCTAATCCAAAATCAATCAATAAAATACTTAAATAAACTCAAATTCTAAATTCTGAATCAAATCAAATGAATTGCACAAATTCGAATGGGCTAATTAAGATACTTGGGGACCTTAGGACTCTTTTCTAGTTAGGATGTAGAATAGGGTGAGTTCTCTACAAATGGAATTCATTCTACTCTTCATTCTTGAAAACCTAAACATCATTTTAACCAAATAAAAGTAAAATAAAAATGAAAAAATAAATTATGAAATCATTTAAATTAAAATCACCCAAAGGTAAAATTTAAACAAATTCAAACTCCAAATTGAAACTTAAATCAAAGAAGCCTAGTAAAGTCTTGCCACACAAGCCTTAAGCACATATATTAGAATACTAAGTCACCACTTCTAGCGCTAAGTTAGGGCATTGTATGTATGATGTTATGTTTTATTTTGTGATATAATATTTTAGACTGAATGTTAGGGTGTATGCCTCATAGATTGGATATTAGGCCGTTATTAACCTAATCATATTTTTTGCTGGGGGTTGTGCTTAAGGGGATAATGTAATAAAAATATAAATATTTTTACTGTGCAGGTTGCTTAACCCCTAAGCATAACCCACATTAGGACATGTGGGATTGGTTACCCATGCGTGGGGTGCTAACTCCCAATTATCTATATAACTGCTTGGGTTGTATGGTGTGTTTAGCTAATATTTATTTTAGTGTAGATTTACTTTTTTTAATATTTTGCATTAGGAATTGGGATTAGTGTTATGGGAGATAAGGGATGAGCAAGCCGCTTCTAGGTGCCCTGATGCCTTTGGAGCAAATCAAATTAAAAGGAAGAAAGGAAGAAATGAAGAAAAGAAGACCCCTATAGCATATATTATTTTTGTAATTCGGGTTGTATAAGGGTAGAGCTCGGCTACCCATCTTTTTTTCCTTTTTCGAGGTGTATGGTGGAACCCGACCGCACTAGCCTTTTATTCTTTTACGGTAGTCTATAAAATTATTTGATGTTGGGTTTAGATTGCGCACTAGAATTGCATGCTTTCCTAATTTTTTCACATTTTATGTTTGAATATGTGGCCTGGTTGCGGTAGGCTCTTAGGATGAAATTAATTTTTCTACTCCAATTAACAACTCATAATTAAAATTTTAAAATAACTCATAACCTCACATAAAAGCCTAGGAATTAAATTAAGGTAATAAATTTTTTAGCAACCCCTTAGTTGGATGAATGAATGTATAACATCATGCATGTCATATTTTTCCACTCTTGTTAAGAGGGGTCTTCCATCTGTGCCAGAGAATAAAGGCTTAACCTATGAAAGCCTTTGATGGAAGAACACCTCTTTCTCTTTTGATTTAGCCCATAGTCAAGTTCTCATGCATTTAGGCATACAAAATCCCATAGCCTGTGTCAAAATAAAGAGTTAAAAAAAATTCAAATAAATTTGATCAAATTTGCATTTGATTAAGTCATGAATTCATACCACTCATGCTCTAGTCTCTTAGGGAGTGAGTTTAAGGACTTAGTTTTCTCTCTAAATAAACAACAGTCTAGCCATCTTGCAATGCATAAGACTTGCCTACATGGATTTAAAGCGTAGGAGGAGTTAGCTGGCTTCCACTCCGGGCGATAATAAGTGCAGCAGTCAGGTAGTTTATTCTCTCTTATAGAGGTAAACCATATACCCATTTTCTCCTTAGATTTAGGTCGTGCTTTGGCCTTCGCCAATACTCCCTAGATTCAAGATCTGAGGTAGCTGTTTCCTTCGGGCTACAAGCATAAATTCTTACCTCTTAGGTATTTTTATAATCTTATGTTGCGGGATTATAAGTCCTAGTATTCTAATAAAATGTCAACCCAAATAATTAACTCTCTTCAATTTCAAAAATATAAAGCTCAACTATATGATAGATTAGATTGCTCACTAGGCTTCCTAGTATTATAAGCATTCCCTACTCATCTCCTTTAGCTTCCAAAATAAGTATCTCCTTTTGATCTATCACATTTGATTTTCTAACATAGTCAATCCTTTGATAGTCTTAACCTTGAAATCTTTGGAGACCCTAATTATCTATTTTAATCGAGAGTATTCTTAAGGAATTCCCATTCTTTAGGATGTAATTAACTATGGGGGCTTGCCTCCATAGGAAACTTAATGAACCTGGCTTAAAATAAACCCTACTTTACTTTTCTATGTAAAGTAAGGGAAACATCTCTGGTATATTCGAAGACCCATCATGCCTTATGAGTCTTTATTAGGTGATTAGGTCCATTATAAGGTGGTAATTTTTATCTTTCAAGATAGTACATCATTCTTTAATGTCGAACTTGATCACTTCAATAAGTATCCCATAAGATCTGTGTGGTGTTCCCATCCTCAAAAAATAAACACCATAGATTTTTCTGGCACCTCCACTGGGGATGGTTCCTCTCTCCATCTCTAGTAGATAATTATTATCTCCAACCATCGATAGTGGGCTTATATGTTATATAAGCCCAATATTATCTTTCTTTCTATTGGCACTTAGCTTATTTCATCCTTAAGCAAAGCTAGCCAACATCCTTTAGGTTTTAGGACTCACCCAGTGTCTTAAAATTCCTATTGGGTCCAAAGGTAAAAATAAATTAACTAAAGTAAGGAAAAATAACCAAACATAAAATTTTGAACCTCTTACCACTAGCTTGGTGAAGCAAGGTTCATCTCATGCTTAAAAAATATTCAATAAAATCCAAAGTAAAATAAAAACATCTTTTATAAAAATTTTCAAAAGTCATTTCAAAATAAAAATCATATGAACCCTATTTAACATAATCCAATTTGTTAAATGGAGGCTCTCACTTTAAAATCAAAATTAAATAAAGAAAAAAAATCTTTTCTCTAAAAAAATTTAAACCCCTTTCAAAATAAAATTAATTCAACCCCACTTAGCATACCTAAATTTGTTAAGTGAAGGTTCATTTTTTAAAATCAAAATTAAATCAAATAAAATCTCTTCCTCAAAAATAAATATCAAAACTATTTCTTTCAAACAAAATTAACCAATTTCATTTAACATACTCAAATTTGTTAAATAATAGTTCTCGTTCAAAATCAAAATCAAAATCAAACAACGCCAAAAAAAAATTCCAAATCAAGATCTAATTATTTGAACCCCTTTATCATATTCAAATTTGATGGTGTGGGTCCAAATTCTTTAAATCTATCAAGGATGTATGAATCAAATTTGACATAGAGCTTGAAAACCTTAAGATGACTTATGACAATGCAATATTCATTATTATCGATCATAAAGTTATGGTTAATAAAAACTTTTATGATGGAATTCAACTTAAAACTAAGATGTGGATTTTCACCCTAAAGGAGAAAGGCCATAGAGATTCCTTCAGGGGCCAAGAATGAAATTGACAAGGATTTTGAGTATGTCTTATTTATTCCAGATAAGTATGACTAAAATGACTTGAATCCTAATTCCCAAAAGATGATAACTCTCAAAATAACAATTGTAATCCATAAAATAGCAGTGTTTATGGACTTTATGCTTTCATGATTCCAACTCGGGTAGAGATGCCCCCATTCTATGTTTTCATGATGTCACTATCGATAAAGAGTCAGAATCATCAGATTTTAAAGGTCTAATGGGATAAACTTTGGGCACAAAAAAGGGTAGGTAGACATCAATTCAACCTCTCTTTCAAAAGATATGATAGACGTCAATTATTGCAGTGGTAGGGTCCTACCACTTTGATCAACACCATAGGAAGAAGCAAACCAGTCATTAAAAATAATCAAATTCTAAATCCTTCTTAAGATACACCTAACAATTCAAAATAAGGGCATTAAACTATTTTGAAGGTTAATCTTAATGTCCTAGACTATCCTGGAAGGTTGCCCACTGAGCTAAGTAATAAGTGCACTCTCACATTCTCCAAAGAGATAGAAAAGTATCTGATACTTTCTTGCTCAGTTAGTGGCAACCTCCTCAAGTCATATTCAACATAGAATATCCTCTAGAAAAAAGACAAGCAATCTCCTCCAGAGAACACAATATAGATAAAGGCGAAAAAAAAGATAGTAAAAAAATGAAATTCAAAAAAAGGAGAAAGAGAAGAAGAAAAAGAGAAAAAGTAAAGCACCAATAATACATATTGATTTAGAATCCAAAAAATAAATCATCTGCACGAGGTGTAAATTCAAAAAAAAAGAGAAAAATATATGAAGTAAATTTTGAATCAAATTTTGATAAGTCTTTGGAGTTAGATGGCAATAAAAGAAAGTTCTAAAAGGAGGATTCATGCATGATATGACTAGAAACTTAGTAGGTATGTGAGCTCATTGACTCCAATTCTACTATCCCATGATATTATTATAAGATTGGAAGTTAAGAGTTGCTCCTAACCTCTAGCAAAAAAACATTATGAGATTTTAAATATCTATTTCATCTCTCTTTCTTCAAGCTCGAAAGAGGATTCAACGCTTGTAGATAGACCTTCAAATGAAGTAATAAAATCATCTTTTGCCTAGTCTACCTACTTTGCTTAAACGATTTTGAAGATTTTCAAGTAGAGAATGCACTCCCTGAAGTTGTAAAAAAAAAAGAATCTATTGCTATTAGAGAGTCCCCCCACCCTCTCAAGAAATTCAACTAGGATCATTAACCAATAAGTTTCAAAAAACAATTAACCTCAGAAAATAAAGAGACTTCACTAACCCTCCCAACATCCATATATGATAAGTTAGAAGAAAAATGCCAATGACTTGACTAGGTTACTTTTGTAGTTTAAAGACTGCTTTACCTAAGACATAATAAAGTGCCCAATACATCTCCAAAGGTAGCAGGCTATAAACTCAAAATTGAACCTATTGCTATTCCTATTTTAGAAACTTTTATGCAAAGAAGAGGATCAAAGTTTGAAGTTAACTTTATTGAAGAAGAAAGATACTACCATGATTTTCCAACATTATTCCCAGCCAAAAGGAAGAACATTCAAATATGCGCATATAACAATTTTGAAGATCTAAGATAGGCATGTCTTGAAGATGAATTCACATTACATATATCGAATTTAATAGCAAACATAGCCTCTTTGCATGCAGTCTCCTCATTCAAGGATGGGTCAAATGATGTCGGAGGATGAGAGGTCATTTGCATTTGTAAGTTCCATCAGAATTTACTGCTATAAGGTCATGCTTCTCAACCTTAAAAATGCTAGTGCCACATACTAGTGGGCCGTGACTCGAATCTTTGACTAACTCATTCATTACCAAGTCGAATGCTACGTTGACAATCTCATGGTCAAAAGTAAAGTAAAGGAAGACCATCTTTATGATCTGAGTAGTTGCCTTCGATTAATTATGATACTACAACCTAAAGATGAATCTCCTAAAGTATACAATTAGGATGGCTTTAGGGAAGTTTCTATGGCTTGTAGTAAAGCATCATGGGATAATAAAAATTGATCTAAAAGAGATTAAAGTGATATTAGAGATGCAACCTCCCAAAAAATAGAAAGAAAAAAAAGAAAAAAAATTAAAGAAAAAAATAAAAAATAAAATAAAGATTAAAAAAGATTAAAAAAAGACAAAAAAAAGGAGGGGCTCAACACAATTAAAGTCATTTAAAAGAAGGTTGTTGTGTTTAAGATACTTAATCTCTCATCTTTTTGGTAGGTGTCAATCATTTGCTACTTTGACAAAGAAAGTAGATTAAGTTCTAAGGATGATAAGTTTCAATACTCGTTCAAAAGCATAAGGTAATATTTCATGACATCTCTAAAATTGGCCCCTCCATTCACCTTAGCCCACTAGTTTAAGGCTATCTCTATTTAGGGTACAACTCTTCTTGTTAAAATTTATCATCAATAATCAAAATTACAAAACTCTATGTATCGATTGAAAAGGTTGAAGGTCTTGCAAAAAAAAAAGAAGAAGAAGAAGAAGAAAGACCTCAATTAATGTTGAATATAGATGGATTAAACTCTTTCAAAGTTGGTCTATCTCAAAACTCTCCAAATCAAGATTTTATTTTTGATCATTAAAAAGCCTACTTTGGTGCTTCAAAGGATGAAAAGTAGTTTAGACCACTATAATAGGAGAGCGTCTTGTATTTCTATGTCAACAAACACTACTTCAAAAGCCATTACACTCAAAATCAAATTCCAAATTTGGAGAATAATTCAAGTAATTGGAATAAGAAATTTCTTTCATTAAAATACAAATTAGAGCATAATATTTGAGAAGCCTTGGTGAATTTCTTTCACTAAGGATGATCAATTACTTTGATTGGGTCCCAAAGATTTTGGAGAAAGAACACTACTCTTAGTTGTTCTTGTTCCATTTGCACACACTTAAAAAAATTTAAAAAATTAAAAATTAAAAAATAATAATAAATTAAATAAAAAAATAAAAATAAAAATAATCAAAATCAATTCCTTATTAAAGTTATGTTTTCACATCTACATTGGTTGAGTTCGAATAAAATAATATAAAAAAATCAATCTACAACCACCCTTCAAAATTCCTCATTAATCTATACATTTCTTCAAACTTACATCAAAACCTCAATATTTATCTTCGACGCATTTAGGGTAGGTGTAAGAGAACCCAAGTGGCGTCCTATGCTTCATCAACACAAGCACAAACTACACATAATTCTCTAGTGTTTCTAAGTTAGGTGTAATAGAACCCGAGCGGCATCCTTCCTTAGTGGAGTCACATTGTCCCTATGGCATCATTTCATCCACCCTTCGATGTGTTTAGGATAGGTGTAAGAGAACCCAAGCGGCATCATATTCCTTCCTTCATCAACACAACATAACCACATATAAAATAAACATATATCTTTTATCTCAGGCTATTTTCATGTGGGAGCAAGCCACAACCCTGTGGCACTCACTCATTAGTGCTCTGGGTCAAGCTGATATACTACCTTGCTAGTGTGTCACCCCAGTGGTCACTTGTCTAACAGAAGTGAGTCCCAGCACTTTCCTCCTGACTTGACCATTGCAAACCGATGAGCATCTTGTTAGTTTGGTAGGCCTCACTACGTATCCAGCAAGCTACCTCATGTTGACTTTGTTTAAGATGATGTAAGCCTACATGCTTTCTTCTTGAACTAGCCATCATGCAGTAACTAGGTTGAGTATATTTGAGGTTTAGGATAAGTCCCCCAGTGGCTCCTTTCCTCCTGACTACTTTAAGCTTGGGTCTAGTCCTTACACAGGACTCCCCTCTTAGTAGTATCTTTAAGTCTGATAGCCCTTGTCGAGCTGAAGACAGACTATCATGGCAATCAGTTCTGCTTTAGAGAGATGTAAGCCTACGCACCTTCTTTCTAGACCAATTGTCGCAAACTGACGGGAACCTTAGGTTGGTTGGTTATCGCCATGCTGATGGCGACCCACCCGGCAGATACACCACTCTTGGCAGATGTGAGTTCCTATGCTTTCTCCTTAAGTCGGCCACTGAATACCTATAGGCTTTCTTTTATAGGGTCCTAGATAAATCCCCTAGCGGCACCTCCCCTGTGGGCACTCTATTTGGATCACGTCCTTAGCGAACCTAGTTAGACACTACCATGGTTATTTTTGGATTGGACAGTCCCCCTTTCCTAGTAATCACCGTAGTGGTTAGAGAATTTGTTCAGCACATGCGCACATTCTCCCTTGATCCAGTAAGTTTGAGATAGGACTATGCTTATATCAGCTCCTTCTCAGTGTGGTCCCTTGTAAATCAACAGGGTCCATACAAATATAAAATAATCAAAATATATCTTTGCTTGTGGATTAGGAATTCAAGCCCCTAGTGGCCCCTTTCCCAAGCAGACATCCTATTTTTAGGGCAGTATTAGCAAAACTTCCAATGGGAATTGCCTAACTACGTTGAGTTGAGATAAGTCCCCAGGTCGGCACTCTCTCAATAGTCACTCTTAGGTCAGGTTCAAATTGTCGTGCCACCAATGAGTTATCCCGGTGGTCATCTTTATTTTGAAAGATCTAAGTCTATTACACATTCTTTCCAGCACGATCATTGCAAACTGATGGGTAGCCCTAGGTCGGGCCCAATTTATTGCGCAAGAGACTGATCATCTCAGTGGCTCCTTGTCTTGGAAGATGTGAGTCCTCGTGCTTTCTTCCTAACTTGACCATTGCAAACTGAAAGGCACCCCTTAAGTTGGTTAGTTCTACCTAATGGCTGGTAGACTATTCCTTTGGATTTGTAAACTTAAGGTAGGTCTAGGCTAATATTAGCTCCTTGTTAGTAGATCCATCACACATCGATAAAGTCTATCTAAAATTAAATTAATTTTTACTATTCTTGAGTCGATATAAGTCCACAGCGACATTCGCTCAAATAGTCACCCTATATCGGGATTGATCTATTATGATATTGACAGATCACCCCAACGGCTGATCCCTACTTTGGAAGATGTAAGTCTACTATGCTTTCTTACTAGTACATTCATTGCACACCAAAAGAAAACCCTTAGGCTGGATAGTCCTACCTTGTGGCTGATAGACTACCCCTTTGGACTTGTAAATCTGAGATAGGTCAAGGCCAACATAGCTCCTTCTCAGTGGGTCCATCGCACGCAAACAGGGTCCACAAGATAACAAAACCAAATTAAATTAAATGAAATAAAATTAAATCAATATAAATCAAATTAATCATGAGGACTACTCTTAAGTTGAGATAATATCCCCAGCGGTGCTCACTCAGTAGTCTCCTTAGGTAGGATTTGATGTGCTGTCCATCCTACAGATCACCCCAGCGGCTTTTCCCTCCTTTGGAAGATGTAAGTATGCCACATTTTCTTTTTAGCATAATTGTTACACACCAAAAGGCAACCCCTTAGGTCAGATAGTTCTACCTTATGGCTGGTAAACTACCCCTTTGGACTTATAAATCTAAGACAGGCCAAGGCCCCCGAGGCTCCTTCTAAGTGTAGTCCATCGCACACTGAGGCGCAAAATAAATTCAAAACCAACCTCCCCAGTGGAGTCAAATTAAACATATAAAATAAACTAAACTTCTCCCTAATGAGGCGCAAATCAAATTAGCCTCCCTAGTGGAGCTTAGATCTAAATCAAACAAATTTAACTGAGTGTACATCCCTAGCGGATATGCTCTCAATCTAGAACCCTTCTCCCTAGTGGAGCCATAACAAATTAAACCAACCACTCTAGTGGAGTCTAATCAAATAAATCCAATCAAGTTCTTATTCCCCAGCAGATAGTCCGAACCTGCTTTCCAAGTGGAAGGTTCACATACACAATCCCTAGCGAATTAGAGCACATATCCCTAACGGATCCATATCAATTAAAATAAATTAAATTAAAATCAATTTGATCTTGATCCCCCATCAGATTATAGATTCTTATCCCCAATGGACACACACCCAAACTAATCATATTCACAATCAACCTCAAATTCTTATCCCCAGTGGATAGTTTGAACCTGTTTCCCAAGTGGCAGGTTCATGTACTCAATCCCCAGTGAATTCCTTCTAGTCCTCTTATGCCCCTAACATAAAAAGAGCTGCATCGCACTAAGATTGTGATTCTACCTACCTTTCAGGTCTAGGTATAGATCACTTACATCATTTGTTGTAATCTTTTGGATGTTATTGATCATCTCAGTCAATGCCAATACATGTGGTGTGCCTTATCAGTTACACCACACCTATTGGGGGTCCTTTTGTTGACCTTACTTTTGGAGTGAGTTCTCAACTTTCTCATCATAGATCTGGAACTCTTATAGATACTAAGAACCCTTTATTCATAAGACACGGCTAATGATTAGGTGAACACTTAACCTATGCCTAGAGACTTATAAGAGTTAATCATAGGATTAGACCATGCCTTAAGACTTAAGGAAATCACCTATCCTATAGCCTAAACCCAATCAGGATACACTTCCTCAAGTCAAATCCAGATTTAAATCTCAAACCAAATCTCAAATTCAAATTCAAATCCCAAATCTAATTTCAAATTTGACTCCAAAAGATTGAAAACCAAAATCAAATTCCAATCCTAAGACCCTTCCTAAGGCATATGAACTACATTCATAAACTTAGCCAAAACTCCTTTTAGATCAAATCTAACTCAATTGATCTCTTTATAAATCAATTATTCCTTCATTTATATTCACAAATATTAATAAAATCTAAATTCAAATGACCAAAACTATATTAAAAATCAAATCCAAACTCAATCTACGCCCTTTAAGCCAATTCTTTGGACTTAGCCAAATTTTATCTAAATCAAGTCAAAACATGGATTTTCTCTCGAATCAATCATTCATTTGATCATTTATTCAAATATAAATAAAACTTACAATCATCAAATCAAATCCTAACTTAAATTTTTGACTTAAAACTTCAATGAGCCAAAACCTATTGGACTTGATTGATTTGAATTTATATTTTAATCTATGGCTCATATATAAGTTCAACTAAACTCGAATCAAACCAAAATCAAACTAATTGACCCACTTAGGTTCACTTGACTCAAAGTAACCTGAAGGACCTATTGGAGCTAACTTCCAATCTAACCCAAACTGGATTGAACCAAGCTCACCAAAACCTTCTACCATGATTGTTAATCACCCTAAGATGATCAATTGTAATGAATTGGGTCAAACCAAGTCAATCCTTAGCCCAAGTGAACCAAAACTAGCCAAAAACTTATCCTACATCAAATTGATTGAAACTAATGATTTGAATCAACCCAAAATTAATATTTAAATATGACTTGACCGCCAATTAAGCCAAACTAAGCCCAATTGGCCATTCAATTCAAGCTAACCCAAATTGGCCTAAATGACCAAATTGGGTCAAATCATGATCCAACATAAATTGATTACAATCAATGGTTCAAGTTTATTCCAATTTGATTATTGAACTTGACCAAAGCCATAATTGAGTCTAATTTGACCAATTGGTCAACTTGACCCAACCTAGCCTAAGTTGACCTAAAGGATCAAATTAGCCAAAATTCAAATTAAATCCAAATTGATTCAAGTCAAATACCATATTCATCTTCAATTAGCCAATTGATCATGAATCAACCCATAACCCAAGCCAATTTGGCCAATTTCGATCAAATCAGTCAACTTGACCCATTTAACTCCAAATGGGCCAAAATAAATTGTAAGCCAAATTAAATCAAATTAATCATACCAAAAATTTTCAAATTATCATTTGAACCTAACCTAAGCCTTGATTTAACCCAATTTGACCAATTGGTCAATCTAACCCGATATGACCCAATATGGCCCATATGACTTAAATTGAGTCAAATCCCTTGAAACCAAGCCATGGTCCATTGGGGGCTAATCAAACCCTTACCCAAACTCATTTGGGATCAACCCAAAATCAATCCAACCCAATTAAATCTCTTATGGATCCTCCCCCACATAGGATTCCACCCAACCTCATTTAATTCTCCCCATCACATGCATTTAACTCCTCCCCAACATTTGCATTAATTAAAGCTGATCATATGACAGTAAGAGAGGACTTTGGAGCAAAAATCCAAAGTCTTCAATCAATCCATCATCTATCCCAAGCACCCCAAGTAAGATGATAACATTTTGGAGACAAAGAATTCAAAAAAGTATGGATTTTTGGCCACTATTAACGAAGGGGAAAATGAGGGTTCATTCTTCTTCCTCCCACCACTATTCAGCCTCCAAGAGCTCTCCAAATCAAAAAAAGGGAACTCATCTCACACCTCTTTGAGCCATTTTTGAGCTCCAAAATGCAAATAGAAGCTTTTCTGGCGAGGCGGTGATGAACATTAGAGAAGATGACATTCTAAAGCTTTCTCTTGCACCTAGGTGCTCGCTTGGATCTTCACCGCCACCGAAAACCATCCCTAGCGAGGTAAATTTCATCAAACTTTAGCCGGCCTTAAGATTTCTCACTTTTTGTGTTAATTTTTTTTACGATTTTAGGAATTTCCCTTAGATAAACCCCGCATTTTTTATTTTATTTGATCCCAATATGAAGTAGAATTTTTCCTGAGAAAATCGACATGAAAATGAGCTCAATCGGACCTCATTTCGCATTTTTTTGCATTTTCGCCGATTTTGCGCCGTGAAGCGTGCCGTCGATCCTCAATCGAATATGGACCATTCGAACCACGCGATCCGATCAAATCGCTGATCATTTTCCCAGATCCCGCATTATCCCGCTTACGTGATGGGTTAGCGCCACACGGCACCACGTGCCCAATCGCGTGGCGCCATGTGGCACCGCATTGCTCCGTCAGCACTCGCACGATGCTAAATGGGTTAAGTGGGAAAATCACATATTTTAAGATTTTAAAAATTATTTAGGTGTCTTGAAACTTTCAAAATTCATAAAAAATAAAATACTTAGCTAAAAATTACAAATAAGGGCTCGTTGGATTCCACTTAATGGTTTAAGCTTAATTTAGGTTTTAGTGAAAATAAAGTTTCATTAATTACTCTAAAAATATAAGTGGGACTGTGTTAAATTTTCAGGGATTAAAACTAAAGTTATAACACACCTATCATAAAAATCTTAAGTGAAAAAGACTTTTAGATTGGGAGAAATTAAATACTGAAGTTCAGATTGTCCATTTTAATAAAATAAATCAAATAAAAATTAAGAAATTTGCAAAAATCTTCAAAATGGCTTAAATCACTTCAGTTGACATCTATGACACTTAAGAAAATAATGTTATTTTTGAATCCTAATGAACCCTAAATAAACACTTAAGATTAAAGTTTAATCAATTAAGAAATTAATTAAAACATAATCTAAAAATAATTTAAATATCAAATCAAAATCAAAAATGAAATCACATTTATGCCATCATTAATCAAACCTCAAACTAGAAAAATATCACATAATCCTCATAAGAAATTAAATTAAATATGATTTAACCTATTTAGGTTAATAAAACTCAATTAAATGATTAAACCTTAAATCAAACTTAAAATTAAACAAATCTAGGAAACTTTAACATGCATCAAACTAACTAAATCTACACAAAGCATAAAATCTTAATCATATGAAACTCCTTAATGAATACAAATAAACTGAAACTAATTAATTATTATTAAATAAACTAAAAAAGTTAAATTAATCATAAATCCAATACATCATAATCACTTAATATTAATCAAACCAAGCCAAACCAAATGAAGCTAAAGTGAACTTAATTAATTTAATCAATCCATTTGGAATAAGAGAGTTACTCAACCATTAAATATTTCAACCTAATAACCAAATCAAACATGTTAATGAAATTAAACCAACATAATAAATGAATCAAATCAAATAAAACTCTAATAATAAATAATCAAGCTTAATTGAAATAAAATATTCAATTAATTCACTTAATAATAATGATGGTAATAACAATAATCCTTTAATCAAATCAAACTCAAGTAAAACACTTAATTAAATCAAATCACTCACATGTGAGAAATTAAGTCATTAATCTCTAATTAAACAAACCTTTAATTAATCTAATGATTTAAAATTTTAATTACCACTAATCAAACTTAATTAATCAAATATCTAATTAATCAAAACTTAATGAATTAATCCATCATCTTAATGAATCAAATTAAGTTAAATAAATTACATTAAAGCTAACTCTTAAATGAAGCTTAAATCAAACCCTTAATTAAATTTAATAATTAATCACACCCCTCAAGTAAACTAATTAAGTTAAACAAATTAATCATATTAAACCTAAGCTTAATGAAACATAAATGCAATTAAATACCAATCAAATCCTAAATTAAACATAAATCATTAATTCATTAATTACATCATTAATCTAAATAAATATAAAATTAAATTAAAAATTAAATAAATCTTCATTTAATTTAATAATTAACTTAAACACACTTCTTAATAAAACTAATTACCCTTAAGCTATTCCAATTGAATAAACATTTAATTAATGCAAACTTAATGAATTAATCCATCATCTTAATAATCCAAATTAACCTTTTCTTTAAATCAAATTCAAATCAAACACTTACTTAATCTACTAATTAATTTGATCACACATCTTAAATAAACTAATTAAGTCAATCAAATTAATTATATTAAACTTAAACTTAATCAAACATAAATGCAATTAAATATTAATCAAAACTTAAATTAAACCTAAATTATTAAGTCATTAATTACATATAAACAAATATAAAATAAAATTGAAAATTAAACAAATCTTTATAGTTAACAAAAATACACTTATTAATTAAACTAATTACATAATCACAATGAACCTAAGCAAACCCATAGACTAATAAAGCTAATCAAATCAAATTAAATCAAATAAAGAAAGGCTCTCATTAATTTAATATGTAATAAAATCAAATCTCATTCAACCTACTTAAATAAGATAAACTAATTAACAATCCAATGTATGAAATAAAAATACAAACCAAACTTTGATAAACATGATAAATGAATGAGATTAAAAATAAAATCCAAATTACAAAGAATCAAACTCAATTAAAATAAAAATAAAATCTTAATTAATCTAATCCAATCAAACTACAAAGAAATGAACCATGATAAACATAAAATTAAATCACATAACCATAATCAAAGAAAAGAATTAAATATAATTTAAAAGGATATTGAATTATCAAGATTTAATAAACCAAAACATCTAATCTAAAATTAAATACTCAAAACACATGGTTTTAAACAAACTTAAACTTTATTAGATATTAAGAATATTGAATTATCAAGATTTAATTAAACCAAAATATATAATATAAAATTAATCAATCAAAACACATGGATTTAAGCAAACTTAAACTTCATCAGATATTAAGAATATTGAATTATGAAGATTTAATTAAACCAAAACATCTAATCCAAAATCAATCAATCAAATACTTAAATAAACTCAAATTCTAAATTCTAAATCAAATCAAATGAATTGCACAAATTTGAATGGGCTAATTAAGATACTTAAGGACCTTAGTTAGACTATTTAGGAGTTAGGATGTAGAATAGGGTGAGTTCTGGCTACAAATGGAATTCATTCTACTCTTCATTCTTAAAAACTTAAACATCATTTTAACTAAATAAAAGTGAAATAAAAATGAAAAATAAATTATTAAATCATTTAAATTAAAATCACCCAAAGATAAAATTTAAACAAATTCAAACTCCAAATTGAAACTTAAATTAAAGAAGCCTAGTAAAGTCTTGCCACATAAGCCTTAAGCACACACATTAGAATACTAAGTCACCACTTCTAGTGCTAAGTTAAAGCATTGTATGTATGATGTTGTACTTTATTTTATGATATAATATTTTAGACTGGATGTTAGGCTGTATGCCACCTAGATTGGATATTAGGTCGTTATTAGCCTAATCAAATTTTCCGCAGGGAGTTGTGCTTAAGGGGCTGTTGTAATAAAAATATAAATATTTTTGTTGTGCAGGTTGCTTAACCCCTAAGCATAACCCACGTTAGGGCAGGGGGGCTTGGTTACCCATGTGTGGGGTACTAAGTCCAAATTATTCATTTAATTTCTTGGGTTATATGGTGTGTTTAGCTAACATTTATTTTGCAGGTGTTGCTAGATTTACTTTTCCTATTTTTAATGTAATTTTGTATTATGAATTAGGATTAGTGTTATGGGAGATTTGGATAAGCAGTGGCTAGAAGGCTTAATCCCTAGGGTGCCCTGTGATACCTTTAGAGCAAATCAAATCAAAGGGGAAAAAAGGAAGAAATAAAGAAAAGAAGACCCCTATAGCATATATTATTTTTATAATCCGGGTTGTATAAGGGTAGGGCTCGACTACCCATATTTTTTTCTCTTTTCAGCGTGTACAGCAAAACTCGACTGCATTAGCCTTTTATTCTTTTACGGTAATCTATAAAATTATTTGATGTTGTGTTTAGATTGCACACTAGAATTGGTTTAGATTGCACACTAGAATTGCATGCTTTTCCTAGTTTCTTCATGTTTGATGTTTGAATATGTGGCGTGGATGCGGTAAGCTCTTAGGATGAAATTAATTTTTCTACCAAAATTAACAACTCATAATTAAAATTTTAAAATAGCTCATAACTTCACATAAAAGCCTAGGAATTAAATTAAGATAAAAAAAAATTTAGCAACCCCTTAGCTGGATGAATGAATGTATAACATCATGCATGTCATATTCTTCCACTCTTATTAAGAGGGGGCTTCCATCTATACTAGAGAATAATGGCTTAACCTATGAGAGCCTTTGATGGAAGAACACCCCTTTCTCTTTTGATTTGGCCCATAATCAAGTTCTCATGCATTTAGGCATACAAAATCACATAGCTTATGTCAAAACAAAGAGTCCAAAAAAAAAAATCAAATAAATTTGATAAAATTTCATTCTATTAAGTCATGAATTTATACCACTCATGCTCTAGTCTCTTAAGGAGTAAATTTAAGAACTTAGTCTCCTTTCTAAATAAACAATAGCCTAGCCATCTTGCAAAGCCTGAGACTTTCCTATATGGATTTAAAGCATAGGAGGAGTTAGCTGGCTGCCACTCCAGGCGATAATAAGTCTAGTAGTTGGGTGGTTTATTCTTTCTTGTGGAGATAAACTATATACCCATTTTTTTCCTTAGATTTAGGTCATGTTTCAGCCCTCGCCAAAGCTGCCTAGCTTAGGATCCGAGGTAGCTATTTTTCTTCGGGCTACATGCATAAATCCGCACCTCTTAGTCATTTCCATAATCTTATGTTGTGGAATTATAAGCCCTAGCAATCTAATAAAATATTAACTCAAATAATTAACTCTCTTTAATTTCAAAAATATAAAGCCTAATTATAGGGTAGATTGAAATGCTTGTTAGGCTTTCTAGTATCATGAGCATTTCTTAATTTCTCCCTTTAGATTCCAAAAATAAGTCTTCTCCTTAATCTATCACATTTGATTTTCTAAAATAGCCAATCTTTTGATAGTCTTAATCTTGAAATCTTTGGAGACCCTAATTGTCTACTTTAATCGAGAGTATTCTTAAGGGATTCTCATTCCTTAGGTTGTAATTAACAATGGGGGCTTGCCTCCATAAGGAACTTAATGAACCCGGCTTAAAAAATCCTACTTTACTTTTTCATGTAAAGTAGGGGAAAGATCTCTGGTATATTCGAAGACCCATCATGCCTTAACAGTCCTTATTAGGTAATTAGGTCCATTATATGGTGGTGATTTCTATCATTCAAGATAGTACATCATTCTTTAATATCGTACCCAATCACTTCAATAAGTACATTCTAAGATCATCTTGGTGTCCCACATCCTCAAAAGTAAACACCACACTTTTTTATGAATTTAAAACTTTGAGTATTCAATAAGAGGCTCTATTCACATAAACAAACATCAACTCCAATATCCCTAACTCCACATCAGACTTCATATTTAGTGAATAATTATACTTCAAATTTATTATAAGTCTCTTATAAGTTTGATATCAACCTCTCCAAGTTTCAACTATAACATGTTTAGTTTTGTGAAGTTTGAAGAAATAAGAACTCATTTTATCGCTTCAATTTAAACCACTGAGAATTACAATTAAAGTTTATGAGTTTAGTATCATCCATCAAATCCCGTCATCACACCTAAATATTAAATTTAGATAAGGATGTGTTCCACATTGCTTCCTCCAATCCTATAAATAAGGCTAAGAGGGGGCCTTTCATTTCATTCCACTTATTTGAGGAGTTGGAGTGCTTAAAAGACAGGGGATAATTTTATAGTTCAAATTTTAGGTGGGCTTTCAACTTAGATAAATAATGTAAGTGCTTTTTACTTCTTTTTCTCTTTGATTTGGTGTTTTGCCTTTATATTCATTATATATTTCATTCTTTCTTTCTTTTTAAATTCCAATTTGAAATATTTCTATTTAAATTTATCTAAGTCCTGAATTTCTATCTGAATTTTGGCAACATTTTGGCATAGGGGAGAGACATCTAATAATTTGTTTAGCTTACTCAGTACGCCTTATTGAGTGTAACGAGTGATCTCTTACAACACCATAACCATCTTCACATCCGTTATACCTTATTGGGCATTAGAGGGGTCTTAAAACCTGCAAAAAGAAACCAGCACATATATTTCCATATTCACATCACACATATTCAAACTTATTTTCCCGCACACTTGTAATGATCCTAAAGGAGGGTTCATCTAAGGGACAATTTGGCTAAGGAAGAATTTGGCTAGGGAGTGTTTGGCTAGGGAGGTATTTATCTAGAGAGGTATTCTGCTAGGGAGGTATTTGGCTGGAGAGATACTTGGCTAGGGAGGCTTGGCAAGGAGATTCCAAGTGAACAGGAAGTGAAAGAAAATAGAACATCCTGTGTGTGAATCAGCTTCAGAAACTAGATGGAATGAGAATTAAGGGAGGAAGAGACATATCAAGCTCATGACTTCCTTACAGTTGAGGGAGTCGGACGAAAAAAATTCCAAGTGAATGGGAAGTGAGAGGAGGAAGGAGAGGAATTGCTTGCATTTTTTTAGAGATATACTGAAGGGGAGTGGCTTGAGGATCTTCTTATGCCTGAGGGAGTAAGACCAAGAGGGAGAGAGGGGATCATGCAGTTCCTCCATGGAATGAATGAGAACTGAGATATTAGGAAGATTGTGCGTGGCTTGCGATTTTGAGGTGATCCATGGGAGGGAACAGTTGAAAGTTGGGAGGAAGCGGGATCGGTTGAGGGAACGAGGAGATCACGTGAGAGTGGAAGCCTTCTAGTTGATGAGCTCCATCCATCAGGTTTGAGGGAGATCGAGTGAAGTGAACGAAGAGGGCTCGGGTTTAGGAACTAGGGCCGGCTAGGTCATCCAAATGAAATAAAAAAAATTTAACACATAATTAATTAGAACATTGATTTTAAACTAAAATCATTATATGATAAAAATATATGTTAATTTAAAGTATTTTCAATATTCTGAACATAACGGCGTGATATGTTTCATGATCAAAGGTAGCTTGGTACAAATCGGCACTAAATTGAATCAATTTTGGCTCAAAATATGCATTATCGCTTTAGACCGCTTGACATTTACATAGACTTGTCTGAATCAATCACAGATAGTCTCATTTGATAGATTTTGATATTTCAAAGCTAACGACATAATTAATTTTGTAAATGGAGGTTGTTTGGTTTAAGTCGATGCCTCCTAACCTCGATATGTGTGCCAGCATATTGATAGTTTGATCGCTTGATATGTTGACCGTTATATTGTGCAATATTTATATTATGACTAATTTCAATGTTTTGAATGCAATGGCAAAGTCCGTTCATTGATCAGAAGTCATTCTAATTAATTTTGGTGATGTTTAGTGTATTTCAATATTGATTTGCGTGATGTCACTTTCGATCATTCAACATTTGCACTGACTCATCTGAATTGAGTGTGGACAGTCTCATTTGGTAGTTTTTGATATTTTGAAACTAACAGTACAATCAATTTTATGAACGAAGGTCATTCGGACATCGTCATAGCTTCCCAACTCTAATATGCGCGTTGGCATATTGACAGCTCGATCGCTTGATCAGTTAATCATTAAATTGTGCTATATTTATATTCTAAACAATTTTGATATTTTGAACACAATGGTGAAGTCTGTTCATCGATCGGAGATCATTTGAATGATTTCGGTGATGTTTAGTGCATCTTAGCTCTGATATTTGCTTTGAAGCATCCGAAGTCGATCGAATTCGTCTTATAAGCTCGATTCGACTCATGTGGTATATATGAAGGTCAACAACCAAAGGATGGCACAAATGAATGTGATGCTATAGATGATGCATAGAATTACAATAATAGTGTCAGCATCTACTCCACCTGCCAACCATCCGACAACTAATGTTACATCTGTTGATCCACCAATTGACTCAGTGCCTCAAGCTTCTGGAGCACAGAATGCACTAGAGGGGAGAAATGAAGTCAATTAACTAGCTTCTCAACACATCCATCAAGATGTGCCTAACATATATGAGCCTATGACAATAGCTCAATTGGAAACAATTATAAATGAAAAAAAAAATCAAAGCTATGATTACTGCTGACCAGGCAGAAAAATAAGTAAGCAAAGGTCATCCATACCCAGTAGAGTACGATCAAGTGACATATCTTAAGGGTTATTCAGTGCTTAAATTCAATACATTCAATGGCACTAGGAACCCCATACAACACCTAGCGCAATTTAAAGTAACATGTGGCAATATAAGAGGGAATGATGCACTATTATTCTATCAGGTCATTAGTAGTTTAACCTCAACTGCTTTTGAATGATACGTTGAATTGCTTAATGACTCAGTCAAGACTTTTGCTAAATTAGAAATGATGTTCATAAAGAAATTCATCAGTGCAACTAAAAAGATTACAATTGCTGACCTTGCCTTAGAACGTACAAGAAAAGATGAGTCAGCGACTAAATATATTTCACATTGACGAAATATGAGCATGAAATGTGAACAACAACTAGAAGAGGAACATGCAATCCAATTATTGATGGATAACATTGATGATAAGATGGCACCATATTTATGTATGGTCTCTATCTCAACATTTGAAGAGTTATTGGATCGAGGGATAAAGTTTGAAAAGCTGAATCGCTCAAAACCTAAGGGTCACTCAAAAAAGTTAAGGAAGAATAAATTCTCAGACTCAAGGAGGAATGAGTCTCATACAACCTCCTACAACTCGAGTAGTGGAAAGCAGGAAACTTATAATGTTGATAAAGAAAAATAGCCCACTTATGCAAATGAAAGGGGAAAGCAATCAGTTAACCCCCAATCAAAGAAATCAATGAGAGATGAGCTAGTGCCCTCATCTCTAAAAGATAAGATGAATAAGGAATACTCTTTCAAGAAGAAAAGTGTGGCTAAGTTATTTTGCCAAGCGCTTAAAGCATGATTAGAATTTTTAGAATCCAAAAGACCCAAAGAGTCAAGTCAAACTGATAATCCAAAATATTGTCCATATCATCAGGTGATTAGCCACTCGATTAAAGATTGCTATGCCTTTAAGGATTGGCTAGAGAGAAAATATAGAAAGGGTGAATTCACATTGTCTGATAGTATCCTAGTTCATCCTAAAAGAGAATTTGCCAAAGTGGTTTCATCCACTTTAGTACCAACTATGAAAGAGAAAGTAAAAGGAAAAATAATACAAGAAGAGCAATGGGAGACAATAGTCTCTAAGAAGAAAGTAAAAATGTTGAAGCAGCTAAAAGATGTCCCTAGAGTTAAGTGGAAATCACCACTTGAACCTCTATTGTACTTAAAAGAAATGCCTAAACCAAGCATTTTAGCTTCTCAATGGCATTTTAATAAGGCTACTTCATCACAGCATGAGGAACAGTCAACTAAACATAGACCTCATAAATCAAAGAAGTCGGCTAAGAGAAAAAAGATCAAGAAGAGAACTATAACTCAAAAGATCATCAATAATCTAGAAAGAGTATCATCAACCGATGAGGCAAACTATCAGACTTGTTGGTTACATGTCAAGACTTCAAATCACTGAGTCAAATGAAGAAGGAAATAGTAATGAAGACTTGCTTCCTAGAGAAACATGTCGAGTTATTTTTGTGGTGTTGAATAGCCCCCAATGTTATCCATCTCTGGATTATTGGAATCAAGTAGCTTTAAAAAATGCAATATGAAATAAATGAATTCAAGAAGCTTATCTTGCCAAGTAGGAGAACTCCTAAGCCCATAACATCAAAGTAGTGCTTGATGGTGCGACAAAAAGAAGACAGTTCAGAAGAAGACTTATGTTTTCTCGACGAGGATGAGTCTTAGCCTTTAAAGACATCCCAAATGAGCCGCTTGAAGCTTGGCAATGATCTGAAGCATCCGCACAGTCCTCTAGGGTAGATGGTGACTCCAAAGGAGCTACCTCATCTGAAAAGTGTAAGCCAAATAAACCAGTCCAAGTGCAACTAAGGAGTGGTACGATACTACAGCCTCCATTAAGGAAATGGTCATCCAATAAGCACAAAATCATAAATGAAGACAAAAATATTAAATTTAATGAAGATATTGTCCCTAAAAAGAAAGCAAATTCTAGTGGAGGAATTGATTATAATATCTATCATAAGAAAGATCCACTGGCGAGTGTGTGCAGGCTCTCTTGATGTTGAAGGACCTTCGAGAAATGTTGATTCAAGCTCTTAAAGATCCAAAGAGATATGAAGCTTATTTTGCTGAACGATGCATGACTGAAGTTTTGCAAGCTCAGGACCTCCCGATGATCACTTTATTTGAAGAAGATCTTATGCTCGGGACAACTAAACATAATCGCCCATTGTAAAAAGTGGTGGAATTATGATCAATCTAATTCTAATTGACCCAAGTTCATCATTAAATCTTATGAGTCTGTGAGCACTTAGGGGTTGTCCCTAGACATTCAACACCTTGGACGAGATAAATTGATGGTCCATGGCTTCAATGAAATGGGGCAGAGGACCTCAGATCTTTCATTCTACCATTTAAGTTTGGAGAACTCAATACCTTAGCTAAATTTTATGTGATAGATGCCGACACCTCATTCAAAGCTCTATTAGGTCATCCTTGGCTCCATGAATATGATATGGTTCCATATACTCTACATCAATGTATGAAGTATATAAGAAATGGAGCAGAACATAAGATTCTTGACACTATTCAACCATTTATAATTCATGAGGCAAAAATTTATAAAGATGCAAAGTATTTTCTTTCAAAAGAAAGTAAGCCTCAACAATCTATAGCTCTGACTTCAAAAACTACAAAGCAACCCAAAGAAGAGAAAGAGCAAAAAGGAAGAAAGAAGGCTGCATTATATCTCTCTAAAACTTATGACATGTCACCAAAGCTGAAGAGACATGTCCCTCATTTGGGCAATGATACAGAAGGAGAAGAAGATATTCTAATTAAACTCAAGAAGAAATATGAGCCTTCAATAAAAGAAAATGAGATAAATTACTATGATTTCAATTATGATTTTGAGTGCATCTATGTAAATGAAATTCAATGTGTCTCTTCTAGAAGGGCTACTAACCTATTAGTATTGAATGATTCATTCGTAGTTACATTGATTCATCCCTGATATTTTAAAGAAGTCACATCACATGATATTCACAATATTGAGGAACTAAAAATCTTTTATGTACCTCCACTACCTGGGAGTAATAGATTGGGAACCTCATTCTATAGATTTGAGGAATGTCAACACTATGATTTTGAATGGCTTATTCTGTACTTAGAGTCTAAAGAGATGGTACCCACCAGAATGTCGAGGTACTATCCTTCAAAAATTTGAAGGATAATGCACAAACTTGGAATCGATGTTGGAACTAATAGAACAAGCTCTCTTCTTTGATAACTTATGGAGTTTAAAGAGTCTACAAACCTCTCGAAGAAGTGATAATTATACCACTAAGGGTCTTGGATACATCCAACGAAAGCATCATCAAAGGAATACTTGATATATAGTAATCAAAAGTGAGATTGAAACCAAAATTGAAAATGAAGATGACTTTTATAAAGTCATTCTCATGATTGATGGGGAAGTAGAAGCTGAACTGACACCTGAAGAACTTAAAGATGGTGGGCAGACGTCTACCATGGATGAGTTGAAAGAAATTAATTTGGGGACTAAAGAAGAACCTCGTCCAAACCTCATTAGTGCCCTTCTGCCTGACGATAAAGTTGAAGGTATAAAAAATTACTTTATGAATTTAGGGACTACTTTGCCTGGACATATTCTGAGATGCCTGCCTTATCCCCTGATGTGGTAGTTCACAAGCTAGTAATCAATCCCGATTCAATACCAGTCAAACAAGCTCCTAGAAGAATAAAGCAGGTTTCATTCGTGAGGAGAAGTATGCAGATTGGATAGCCAATATTGTTCCTATAAATAAGAAGAATGGTCAGATTCAAGTATGCATCGACTTTCAAGATCTAAATAAGGCATGCCCAAAACACGATTTCTCACTCCCTGTGTCAGAATTGCTAGTGGATAACGCCTCCAACTATGACATATTCTCATTTATGGATGGATCATCGGGCTATAATCAGATCAAGATGGCTCCAGAAGATGAGAAACATACATCATTCAGAACATCAATTGATATTTATTGCTACACCATCATGCTGTTCGAATTGAAGAATGCCGGAGCTATATATCAGAGGGCCATGGAATGCATCTTCAACGATTTGATTCATTAGAAGGTAGAATGCTATATTGATGACCTCATCATTAAAAGCATTGATCAAAAAGATCATTTGAAGATTTAAGGATTATTTTTAAAAGAATCAGAAAGTATGATCTCAAGATGAATCATCTTAAGTGTGCTTTTAGGGTTTCCTCGAGAAAATTTTTGGGATATGTTGTAAGACATAGAGGAATTGAGATTGACCCCAACAAAATCAAGGCGATCATGGAGCTGCCTCCACCGAAGAACCTTCGCCAACTTCACTCTTTATAATAATAACTCACATTCATTTGGCATTTCATATCAAATCTATCAAGAAGATGCCAACCTTTTGCAAAGCTAATGAAGAAGAACGATCCATTAAAATTGGATGAGGAATGCCAAGAAGTATTTGAGAGAATTTAAAAGTATATACTCAATCCGCCAATTCTAGCAGCTCATATCCCAAGGAGACCTCTTATCTTATACACTTACAGCCTTAGAGGAGTCCCTTGGAGCTTTGCTTACGCAACATAATGAAAAAAATAAATAAAATGCACTATAATACATTAGTCAAAGATTAGTAGGAGCCGAAGTATGCTACTCTCCAATAAAGAGGTATTGTCTGACACTGATATTTGCAGTTCAGAAGCTTCACCATTATATGCTTTCTCATAGAATCACACTAATCTCAAAGGTTGATCCATTGAAGTTCTTGATAATGAGACTAACATTGACAGGCCATTTAGCTCGATGGGTAGTACTCTTATTACAATTTGATATTATGTACATACCCCAGAAAGAAGTGAAGGGATAGATCTTGACAGACTTCCTTACTACGCATCATATCCCAGCTGACTCACTGCTTAATGATGACTTGCTCAGTGAGCATATTCTATCTATTAATGAAAGAGAAAAGCTACAAATTTGGGTGATGTATTTTGATGGAGCATCATCGATCAAGCCAGTGCAACCTCTGAACCTACCCAAGGCGCGAGCCGGCATTGGCCTCGTATTCATAATACCATAGAGAGGCATCATAAGACATTCATATGGCTTGACTAAACCTCAAACCAATAATGAAGTTGAGCATGAGGCTTTGATAGCGGGTCTTGAAAAAGCTATTGTCATAGGTATCCAAAATTTGTAAGTTTTTGGAAACTCTCAACTGATCATCAATCAAGGTTTGGGAATCTATATGATCACTAAGCTTGAGTTAGCTTATTATCATAAGTGAGTTCTCAAGCTAATGACATAAATTTTGAATGTTACATTGGCATGAGTCTCTCGATCCAAAAATAGTAAAGCAGACTGCTTAGCTAAATTAGCCAAAGAGATGGCAAGCATGAACGATGAGCACGTGTTGATACAAGTCTTCACCCGTCAAGTTCTACAGCCAATAAATCCATATTCCTCATAGGTAGAGAGGACATCAAACTCAAGCCAGCAAGAAGAAATTTAAATTGCTCCTCATTCTCCCAAAGAACAAGTACAAGAGATAGAAAAGCTCAAAAGTACTACAAAAAAATTATGTGAAGATTTCATAGTGGAATAGCCTGATGATTCGAGAAAACCCTTCATCAATTATTTCAAGAAAAGCAAATTGTTGAGCAATAAATCACTAGTCACACAAATTACGAAAAGGATCTTACGATATGCCTATGTTAATGATGCATTGTACTGTAGATCCTTTGAATAAATATGGCTGGGATGCTCAGGGGCGGATGAAGCCAACAAAGTTATGTTTGAAATTCATGAAGGACTTTGTGGGGGCACATCAATCAGATCCCAAAATGGCAACAAAAATCAAGAGAATGGGATATTATTGGCCATCGATGGTGAATGATTGTATTGATCATGATAAAAGGTGCCATGAATGCCAAGTCCACGGGAATCTCATTCATCAACCTCCAAATCTACTACATCCAATAGTTGCACCTTGGTCGTTTGAGTATTGGGGAATAGATATAATCAAACATATTGATCCACCATCGTCAGCAGGTCATGGCTTTATCTTAACAATAATTGACTAATTTTCCAAGTGGGCTGAAGCATCTCCGTTTAAAGAGGTTACAGCCAATTGAGTCTTCGACTTCTTCACTTATAATGTTGTCTATAGATTTGGTATTCCACGATGAGTTATCTCAGACAATGGCCCAGCATTCAAGAGTGCGAAGATATATAAATTCGCTGATTGATACAAAATTGATTGATGATATTTATCAATTTATAATTTAAGAGGCAATGGTTTGGTAGAATCTTTTAATAAAACACTGATCAAGCTACTCAAAAAGATCCTCATGAGGAATAAAAGAGAGTAGCACATCAAAATTATTGAGGCGTTATGCGCATATAGAACTACTTACAAAATGTCGACTAAAGCCACTCCTTATGCTCTAACTTTTGGAGTCGAAGCAGTCTTATCACTAGAAGTTAAAATACCATCACTTTGAGTAGCCATCCAGTATAATCCCACTCAAAAAGAGAACACACATTTATGAATGGAAGAGCTTGACACGCTCAACGAATTAGACTTTATGCCCAACAAAGCTTAGAAATCTATCTAACAAGAATGTCTAAAGCCTTTGATGGAACAGTGTGTCCTCGAACTTTTCAAAGAGGAGAGTTGTCTTAGTGCTGAGAAGGCCGATAATCCCTTTCAAAATAATTGGTGGTAAATTTTAAGCTAATTGGGAAGACCCTTACATCATACAGAAGGTATACAAAGGAGGAGCCTACCAGCTTGTTGATTCAAGTGGTCGACGGCCTATGCCACCAATGAATGGTCCTTATCTCAAGAAGTATCATGTCTGAGTGCACACAATTGTGTGATTAGATAAATATTATATTCATGACTCCTCATATTATATATATATATATATATATATATATATATATATATATATATATATATGAAATAACACTTAAAAATTCTCTTACATTGCGAGAACGTATTTTTGAGTTGCAATGAAATTCCCTCTACAAGATAGGGGCATTTTTATATATTTATTTAGGTTCATGTTGTGCCTTCTGCTGATATCCCAAGATGAAAGTATACATATGTGATGATTGATAATAAGTCTCATCTACTCTTATAATTAATATAAAAAGAGATATAAGTACCTCTTCATTGTAGCTTGAAATTCCCCCTATCAAATAGGGGGCATTTTTAAATTTTTATATTAGAAAAGCACTAATATCTATTTTGGGTTGACATCACGATTCATGCTAAAATCCCAAATAACATTTACAATTATATTTTTTAGGTCGCAGGTTGTTATGCGAATAATAGGAAAGATCACGTTCACTCAGAGCATGTAGTAGACAACTTCGAAGGCTAGAGCTGTCTATCCTCCAAAGCTGATCCAACTTAATGAATTTAAGTGATCCATGCCTGGAGAATTTTTATTATTAATCAACGAGTTAAGAGAGGATCTGAGGAGAGGTCTAGGTAACCATAAAGCATAACCCTATATAACCTCTTCAACAAGTCCGACAAAGCAACAAGCATACGGCCGAAGGAGCTATCTAGAACTTCGTAAAAAGCTCACAACTGAACTAAGAGAACTTTATAGTCAACCAGTCCACTAAAACACCAAGTGTTAGACTGACGATTGCTTGCCATAGACCTAATGCTTATCTTAAAGACTAGGTTGCCAGTTCGCATCCTTCAACAAGTCCGCCAAAAGCAATAAGCAAAAGATTGAAGGTTTGCATACTCTCCTGATAAGTCAATTCTGACAAATCAAGTTAATCATTCAACAAGTCTGCCAAAAGCGATAAGCAAATGATTGAAGGTATGTACATCCTCCTAACAAGTCAAGTTAGACAAATCAGGTCAATCCTTTATCAAGTTTGTCAAGCTCAAAGTTAGGACAGAAGGAACCTAAATCACAAAATAAATAAAATTCTTCCTTCACTATGCCTACTAAGCATAAAGCTAAGGAAAAAGAAGGATTAAAGACACAAACCACTAAGATGAAGTCTATAAAAGCATTAAGCATATGGTCGGAGGTATCTCTCTTCCTATCTAATGAGTCAATAAAGATAAATCAGGTCAAGTCTTATATGGTCAATTAGTTTGCAACAAACATGGTCCGCTTCATATGTGCACCATATTTGTTGGGAGAATTTGTTGGCCTATATATGCTTCCTCAATCAAGTCAAGCTCAAGTGCCGAGTTCGACGAACTTCAGATGCGATGATGCTCAAATCAAAGCTGAAATACACTCGATGTCACTGAAACTAGTCGAAATGATCTTCGATCAACAAACTGACTTTGCCACCGTATTTAGAATGTCAAAATTGATTAGAATATACATATTGCACAATTTGACGGTCAATAGATTGAGAGGGAAATCCATCGATGCACCTACATGCATACCGAGGTCGGGAAGCTACGAGGATTCCCAAACAACCTCCGTTCATAAAATTGATCACATCGTTAGTATCAAAATATCGAAACCTATCAAATAAGACTACATGCTCCTAATTCGGATGAGTTTATGTGAATGTCGAGCGATCGAAAGCGATGACGCATAACTTTGAACCAAAATTGACTTGATTCGACGCCGACTTTAATCAAACGGCCTCCGATCATGAAACGGATTACACTGTTGAATCTGAAATATCAAATTTACCTAGAAATGATACCCATATTATGTGGGTTTGATTTCAGCAAGATTCACAAAAATTTTGGCGTGATATTGTGGAAATCAAACATCTAATTTAATTAAATAAAGTTCAATTTAATTTTAATTCTTAAATTATAATATGATTAAATCAAAATTTTTGCATGAATAGGAATTGGTAATCAGATTATACTCTTCCTATAAATGCTTCTCAATCACATTCAAAATTTCATTCAAAATTTTAAAAATCTCGCTTAAATACATAAGGAAACTAATTAATCAATAATTATGGCTCTTAATCCCCTATACCCTCCCAAGACAAGGAGGCAGCTAGAAAAATTTTTGGCAAACACCAAACCTCTCTCGTTAGCTCTCCTATCTAACCTACAACTTCCTCCTAGCTTTCGTTCTTCTTCCCGTTGCATAGGTTTTCCTTCTCTCTTTCTCTATTCGCACTCTCCCCATCACCGACCTATACCCCACATCGTTCCTCACCAAAAAACAAAAATAAAACTCCCTCATCTCCTGCTCGGCATAGTCGATCAAAACCCTCTCTCCCATTAAGAAATACTATCGCCAGTTTCTCCTCGATCACATTCTCCCATTTTTTTCATCTCATCTAGTTCCAGTCTCGGCCTCTACATCTTCCTCATCATCTTACCATTCCTTGTGTTGTTACGTCTATATTTCTACCACCACTGACATCCAATAAATTTGTTTCTTCTCGCCCTCTTCACCATATCTATCAGTTTCACTGTGGGCTTATCATGTGCATTCACCAAAGGCAAATGTATTCTTGAGGCAGCCATTCTCACCGCAGTGGTTGTCATCAGCCTCACTCTTTACACCTTCTGGGTGACTAAGAGAGGTCATGATTTCAGCTTTCTCGGCTCCATATTATTCTTCCCACTCATCGTACTTATTGTTTTCACTCTCATCCATATCTTCTTCCCATTGGGAAGAATCTCATATATGATCTACGGTGGCTTAGCGGCTCTCATCGTCAGTGGTTATATCATCTACGACACGGATAATTTGATTAAATGCTACTCATGATGAGAGTACATATGGTAGTGCTGTACCTCAACATCATCAACTTGTTCTTATCTCTTCTTACTCTTTTTAGAGCTGTTGATGCTTAAGTGAGTAATCGTAAATACCAACAATATTATCAAATATAAGTTTACCCTTCTCCATCTCTAATCCCGTCGAAAAGCTCCCGCATCCCGCTAGCCCCCCAACCACATAACTCAAACACTACCCTCCCTTATTCACCTTCTCTTTCTACAACCTAGAGTATAGCCGAGAGGCAACTCTGCCATCACACAGGTTCCTCTCGGTAACCACTCTTTCTTGTAGCCGAGAGGCAACTCCTTCATTAGGCGGGTTCCCTTAGCATTATCTCCTGCAACTATTTCATATCCCTTCTATGATTGGAGTCCAATTCCCTTTACCGCAGTCGAGAAAGAACTCCATCATCAGGCAGGTTCCTCCTGATTTCCAGCATCTTCCTCCTCCTTTAACTTCCTCTCGGCACGCCTTTCTTAATTTCCTACCCCGATCATCCCCTTTGTTGAAACCAAGAGGCAACACCGTCATCAGGCGGGTTCCTCTTCCCATTATTCCTACAGCCAAATAGCTCCTCTTTCCTTCCTTGTAAATGATGAAAATTGAGAAAGAACACCATCATCAAGTAGGTTCTTTTCTAGGTTTTTAGCATTTTCTCACATATTCAACTCAAATAATCAACACTCTAATACCTCCTATTCAATCCGTGTTTGCCAAACTCATGCAAAATCATTAGTGTTGTGGATTGTGGATGTATGAAAATATGTGAAAAATATATGCATATGCTTGTGCTTCTTTATGTAGGTTTGAAGGCCTCGTCATGCTCATCAGGGCGTGATGAGATGAAATTCGGCTGTGGTGTCGCAAGACACCGCTCACTACGCTCAATAGGGCATATCGAGTAAACCAAGATTGTTAGATGTAGCCCCCTTTGAATGTGTAGAAATTGTATATATATGTTGCTACATGCACGTGATCGAATACCCCACCAACGCTCAATAGGTCTTAGTGGGTATGAAAACTCGACTGTGGTGTCACAAGACACCATCTACTACACTTAATAGGGCATACCGGGTAAGCCAAAGCAGTTTCGATGTATCCCCCTACACAAAAATGACGTCAAAATACTGCCAAAATTTTGATTAAATTTTGGACATGAAAAAGGGGGGAGAATCAAGATTCATTTAAAAAAAAAGAAATCAAGCACATAAAAAATAAATAATCTAAAATGAAATTTAAATGATTTGAAATTATATATATATTTATTTTTATGTAGGTGATCGAAGACCCCACTAATGCTCAATAGGGCTTAGTGGGTGTGAAGACTCGGTTGTGGTGTCGCAAGACATCATCCGCTATGCTCAATAGGGTGTACCGGGTAATCCAAAGTAGTTTTCATGCAGCCCCCTATGCGAGGATAACACCAGAATACTACCGAAATGCTGCCAAAATTTTATCCAAAATTCATACTTGCAAACAAAATACAAGCTAAGCAAATAGCATTGCCTAAGCTCGCTAAGTTAAAATTAATATTAAATTAAATTTTGAATTATAAATGATAATAAAATTAAAATGAATTTGAAGATTATATTTCAAATAAAGAAGGATGGATTGAACTCAAACAGATTTATAAACTTGAAGTGAATTGAATATTTTGGCAGTAAATATAAATTTGATACTTCAATATATGTTATTCCAATGGATCTAATAAGATGTTAGAACAATATAAAATACCTTCCTTACCACCGAATCTGCAATTCTTCATATAAGCAGATAGAAGGTGATACTAAATTAAATGTTATACTAATTATGAGGCTTTTTTCAATCCAAAAATTAAGAAATTTCATTCTAATTATGATTTTCAAAATCAATGATTTCATTAATTAGATGAAATTATCTAAGCTAAAAACACCTGCATGTGCTCGGACATAGAGATTTAAAGTATAAAATTCTAATGTTTGAAAGGCTGCGTAGACTAAGTTGATATTAAAGAAATATAGAATTAATCTCATAATTTAGAAATAAAATTATCTAAATCACTAAATACCCGTATGGTCTGCGACACTTATACTAAGTACTTAAACTTAGTGTCTGAGGATGCTGTACAAGTTTAAAATGGAAGGGGGGGGAGAAAAATGATGAAATCAATTCAATCATTTATGACTATATGCATCGAAGCTAATGAATGTCGTCAATGTTAATTCAAGTCAATGAAAGATATAAATATTCAGCTCCATAGAATATGATCATAGTAGGCCTAATCTTTTATGTTTGAAATAGAGTTGATACGGTCTACTAAATGATCAACTTCTAAATGAACTCAAATTATATTAAGTCATAAGACTCAATCTTCTATATTTACAATGGAGTTAGCAAG